>CM030800.1:28707891-29907891 GCA_018127125.1 Rhododendron griersonianum
TGATCAAGATTCTCTCAGGTATATCTTGTGGTGGATGTTCGTTTTCTGTTTGACTGTAATGTTGCATTCATCAGTTCATATTTTGCTTAATTACATCTGGTGGCATTTATGTCCAGGTCTTTCTTTGTCTAGAAATTCTTGCGGTAACTCTGATGATGACAATTTCTGCAATATTTCAAATGGGACTCATAATCATTCTGAAATGCTTCTATTGACTGACCGTAAAGGTAGGCTTTTTGTCGAGTGGAATAAGATTTTATGGTGATTTTTGTTGAGTGAAAAAAGATATAGTATGAACTGAAATAACTTGGAGTAGTTTATGTTGATTCAAACACCATTCTAGCTACCAGTGAACTTATTTTGAATACTCTGACGCTGAGTTGGCTGATTTGTTCCTAAATCTGCAGAGGGTGGTGACGAGATTATATCCATCAGTTCTTCTTTAAGGTGCTCTAGCATAGAGGGGACCTCTTCTCAGAAGAGCTTCAGTCTATCTCAGAACAGTCGATGGCTGTCCACTGGCCGCTCGGAAGTTTCTAAACCGACTTCTGAAACTACGACATCATCTGAAGCTGGTACTTTCTTGTTGAAGATGAGAGTCGATTCTTCCACTTCTAGTTCAACCAGTGGTGCACCTGTTAAGGGGAATGATTCAAAACTGAAGTTTAGTCTTGGAAAAAAATGCAAGGTTGCTGAAGACACCAATTTTAAACTTCTAGAAGACAGTCTGGATCCTTTTGCTTTTCAAGAAGATGAATTTGAACCCTCTAAGTGGGACTTGCTATCTGGGGTAGGGTCCGTAGGGAAAATTTCTGAAGCTCAAAACAGAAAGACAGCCTATAGAGAAAAGGAAATAGGGTGTCAATCGCAACTAATATTGTGCCAACAAGAGTCAAGTAACGGAGAGAACCCTTATTCAGGAGCTTCTTGTTCATCTGCTCTTGTTGAAGAAAAATCCAACCTTCTAGCAGAATGCCTGCTCACAGCTGTTAAGGTACTTCAGATAATCTAGAATTTGTCTACTGCAATCTATTACAGAACTTCAATTTTCCCATTAACTTTGAATGCAATGGAGTGAAGGTGGGGTTCATCTAATCTGTTGTCAAGGATATTCGTGTTTTTGTTTACTCTTGATTAGTGTTTAGATGCTACCTATCAAAGGGCCAAAGGGTTTGTCTTCTTGCATTTTATGATCCCAAGCTTCCTTATGGTCTAGGGTTGTACATGAAAGCAGATTGGATAGGGAATCCATTCAGACTCGACCCACCTGTAAGATTTGGTTTGATTTTATGGTTAGACCAGCTTGGTTTTGCTTCAGAAAACATAGAGCAGTTGGGGTTGTTTACGGTTTTGAGCTTATGAAGCTGTGGTTAAAATCAAACCCGTTTGACTGAGATAATAATTTTGTTAATCGTTTATAAAGGTTTTGTTCAATTTTTGGTGAGATAGATTGATTAGTTTTCTTCTTTTACATTTTGTTTTTCACCCGTGTCATTTTTATCGCATTGAAATATTGATGCATTTAGTGACTGGATGAAGAATTTAGTTTGTGTAAAAGTTGCAACTGCATTTTGTTTATATTGTTTGAATGTTTGACTACTTGGAATGGTTTAGTGATTACATGAAAACCACACCCTTTCAAACTGCATAACACCCCTCCTATTGGCATAGGGATTTAGTAGGAATAGTCCTTGTGATATTTCCATCCTATCATAATTTTTGGTTTCACCAATAGCCTTGATTGATTTGTCAGATTTTATAATTGAAGTCTGAGATAGCTCAATCCATCAGAGGGTAGTTTGTTATGGTGTCTGGTTTTTCTATGGTGGGGGGTGACAGGAGGGTATATGTTCCGTTAGGTAGTATGTTCAACACCTAGTAAAATTAGTGGATTGATGAAGCTCTTTTCTGAACTTTGATTTCCTTCCTATGATAGGTCCTGATGAACTTAACAAACGACAACCCCATGGGTTGTCAGCAAATTGCTGCTTGTGGAGGGCTGGAAACTCTGTCCTCATTGATTGCTGGCCACTATCCATCCTTCAGTTCATCTCTGTCTCCTTTCCGCGATATAAGCGATAATACCTTGTCTAATTCAAATCTCGAGATTGAACATCAGAATGAGAGTCATCTATCTGATCAAGAATTAGATTTTCTTGTTGCTATTTTGGGATTGCTTGTCAACCTGGTAGAGAAAGATGGTGAGAACAGGTAATTTTGCTTCCCATTTGCTAAATATCTTGCCTTTTACTATTATTGAAGCTTTTAGTGAAGCAGATATTACCACTCTACTGCTACCATTTCTGTCCAGCAATTTGCATATTTAAAAACTTTGGCCTGGAACTTGAGTTGATTTCTAATTCCATTGTTTGAACGATGACAGTAACATGATTTTTCAGTTCACCCACTTCTATTTGACTTCCATAAATTGGGATTTTGAAATTCCATGATGCGTGTGTTTTTCGAGTATTTTTACCATCTGAGAATTAATCGAGTCCTAATCCGTAAAAAATCTAGCCTTCCCCAAAAAATCTAGACTTTGAAATTCCTTGATGGTTGTAGTCAATAGTGCTTTATTTTTCTGGTTTTGTCTGCGGATATATTGATTCGATGCCTTTTGTCTTTGTGGGCTATACCCAGAAAGAATCAAGTCTCTGAATACAAACAAACAAAAAGAAAGTAGTTCTTCAATAATCTATAATAAGGCGTGCATGAGCTCAAGTAAAGCCTAAATCTGGTGGAAAATCTTGTTGGAAACACCAGCGCAAGTGCATTCTTCTCCTGTATTTGAATTCATTGCATGTGTACACTTTGATTTGGTCCACCCGGGCTCAGAAGTCTCAGTATACAAACAAACAAAAAGATAGTTGTTCTTCAATAATCTATAATAAGGCGTGCATTAGCTCAAGTAAAGCCTAAATCTGGTGGAAAATCTTGTTGGAAACACCAGCGCAAGTGCATTCTTCTCCTGTATTTGAATTTATTGCATGTTTACACTTTGATTTG
Source organism: Rhododendron griersonianum (assembly GCA_018127125.1). Taxonomy (NCBI): domain Eukaryota; kingdom Viridiplantae; phylum Streptophyta; class Magnoliopsida; order Ericales; family Ericaceae; genus Rhododendron; species Rhododendron griersonianum. The sequence goes on from CM030800.1 coordinate 28,710,898, forward strand.
GTCCACCCAGGCTCAGAGAGAGAGAGAGAGAGAGAGAGAGAGAGAGAGAGAGAGAGAGAGAGAGAGAGAGAGAGAGAGAGAGAGAGAGAGGTCGGCGTTGATTTTGATCGCCGGACATGGTGGCGTTGAAGGAGGAGAGAGAGAACTTGTTTTATTGAGAACAATATAGAGAGAGAAAAAGTTGGACTCATGATTTGAAGAGAATGGGTGGGTCCCGTTTTTTAACACTTGGACTCTTGGAGTGCCACGTTACTTTGCTGTATTAGATCTGTTCCTAAAGTTTGTGCAGGTAGACTTATTGTTAAGTGTATACCATGTTTTCCGCTCATTGAATCTTCTTTTGTGGTTCTTTGAAGATCTATGCTTGCAGCAGCGATGGTTTCATTGCCTGGTGTTCAAGGGCTAGAAGAGGAGAGGCATAGTAATGTGATTCCATTACTCTGCTCCATCTTTTTGGCCAATCAAGGGGCTGGTGAGGCAGCTGAAGAAGGAAGGGCCCTAGCCCTGGTAAGTTAAACTGGCGTTGTTATGTTATGCAATTTATATGATGCTCAACTTGTATTTATTTCGTGAATTAACTTCAACTTTTACATGGGTGCTAATTTGATATGATATTTGACGTGAATGTACAAATTCGATGTATGATTCTTACCATGACTACGGTGGTTCCATGTATTTAAGCCATGAACCATTTTCATTTGGTTCCATTGGGCATGTTTTGTGATGCTGCAATGGACAGTGATTTGACGGAGCAATACTACGGCGAGGTCCCCTGCATATAGTGTTGTGGTGTGATGGAGCAATACTCCTTTGCGGAGGTGACGGGTTACCATACCTGCACTTGCATTATGTACCCAAAAAAAAAAGGACAGTGATTAGAGGATCACTTTTATCAAAACGAAAAATAAAAAATAAAAGATATTTCAGGGTCTTACTGGTTTGTGTAAAAAGTAGACACAGGTGTGCACCAGTTATATGGTTCTACGAGATATTCTGACTCCTATTTATCTTGCACTGTGCAGGATGATGAGGAAGCTTTGTTACAGGGTGAAAAAGAAGCCGAGAAAATGATTGTAGAGGCTTATGCAGCCCTTCTTCTAGCTTTCCTTTCAACTGAAAGGTTTGTGCGCCAAATCGTTATTGCCAATGTGCTATAGATAATTGTTTCCCCTTTTTTGTGTATATTGTCCCTTACAAAAAGAAAGGAACAAATGTCCGGGAGTATTTTCTTAGTAGAGTTTCTCCTTTTGCTTCTGGCAGCATGAGCATACGTGGTGCTATTGCTGAATGTCTCCCAGATCACAAGCTGGCAATTCTTGTACCTGTGTTGGAGAGATTTGTGGTATGTCTCTATCTTTTGTATTGTGTAAGCTTATTTTAGTTGGTAAAGCATGAGAATAGCACACTATAGCTTCCTCCTTGTCTGTCCTCCATCCCTATGGATTGATTTATTCTACCATGCGACCATCTACCAAGAACCCTATAGGTGGGTTTAGTGGGGAGCTTCCTTGGCCATTGATATTTTCCAATAGTGGGTCACTTAGGTAGTGTTTGGTTCACTGAATTGATTTTGGGATGGAATGAAGGCCTCATGATGGAGTGACCATTTAGCGATATTGGTGAATGATGATTCATTTACAATGTTTTTCATGTCCCGTTTTGGGGAAGTTAACCTTGGATTGAGCATTTCCATACTTCATTCTAGAAACCATACACTGCCTATTTCGCTCTTATGTAGTAATTCACTGTCATGTTGAACCCTAACTAGTTAAGCTAATAGAGTTGACAGACTGGATGAATCTTGAGCAAAATGCACGTGTAATTAGATACTCCGAGACTGGTGATTGATTGGAGAGGTTGAGCTTTCATATAGCAGGTTGTTTAATTGTTGCATTTACATCCGTACACTTGTTATAATGTTTCTATGCATGATTTCTCCTGTCAGGAATTTCATTTGACGCTAAACATGATATCACCGGAGACCCACACTACCGTGCTTGAAGTAATCGAATCGTGCAGGGTGCCCTGAGAGCACAACAAGAGCACAGAGAATCTGTACAGCCTGAACCTTCCGTTGGATCCTCTATTTGTTGTTACAAACCGCCCAAGTAGAAAAATCGGATTGCCTCGTATGGTCTATCCTAACCATAGGCCTGTATTTTTAGTCTTGCATTTTCTAGCTTTTGCTTTCTTTTTCTTTTGTTTTTTGGCCCCCTTTTGCGTTATTTTTGGCAGCATTTTTTCTCACCATATTGGGTGTTGGCTGAGATGCCTTTACACAAGAAAGTCATAGCAAAATCTCGTTGTCAATAGCATTTGTAATGTCTATTTTTGTTTATTATAGTTCCAATGTTCCATACTGTTTTTTGAACTTCTGTGTTCTTGTTCATGGCGTTCTCTCCTAGATGTGTTCTGGGGATATTGTAGCGCGCCCGTTGTGGTTATACTTCTTTTGTTCAGAAAATGGTCTCATGTCACCAGTCATTATCAAAAAATTATAATGAGAGAGAAACTATCACGACAAAAAGTTTAAAATTGTTCATTTTTTTTGGCGAACAAGATCATCCTATATATATATATCAAAACAAAAACAAGTACAACAAAACACAACGAAATACTCAGAAACAACAGGAACAAGCAACAAAAAGAAAATTGTATTGAATCAACACGATTTCAACGTGATAATGTTCTCAACGAGTTTTAAAAAGTACTGGGAAAAATTCAAAAAAACTCCTGAACTTTGAACCCAATGTCAAAATGGCACCTGAACTTAAATAAACTTCAATTGAACACCTGAATTTTCACTCCGTTATTCAATTTACCCCATGCCGTCTCAATCCGTGATTTTCCTAACGGCAACCGCTGAGCTGGACACTAACAGACAGAACAAAATGTTAGAGGGAGAAATTGGAGGGAAACAATAGTGATCTGACACATTTTTAAGGCCTCATTCGGCTAAATAAGCCTATTAGCTTACTTTTTGTCCTTATTCAATTTTTTTTTTCATATTTGTTAGTTTTTCGTCATTTTTTTGGGGATTAAAACCCGAGTGGCGACTCTCTGATTTGCGAAGCGTTTTGCCGCACTTTCCAAAAAGGGCGCACCCGGAATTTTCACATACTAAAAATGCGGGGATTTTTGGGGCGTGTGCCCACAGATTTCTCTTGTCATGACGATGCAATAATCCCCAAAAAAATAACGAAAAACTTGCTATGTTTGGATTGGTGTTTGAATTGTTTTTTGAAAAATAGTAGGGGTAATAAGTGAAGAGAGATAGAGAGTGAAATGTTGGAAGTATGGAGAATCTAGAGAGAATTTTTTGTAAAAATTCTTTTTGAATTGTAAAGAGAACAAGGTATAAAAAATACAAAAAAATTTGAATAAGGGCAAAAAATAAGCCAGTAGGCTTATTTAGCCGAACGGGGCCTTAAAAAGGTGCCAGATCACTGTTGTTTCCCTCCAATTTCTCCCTCTAACGTTTTGTTTTGTCTGTTAGTGTCCAACTCAGCGGTTGCCGTTAGGAAAGTCACAGATTGAGACGGCAGGGGGTAAATTGAATAACGGAATGAAAATTCAGGTGTTCAATTGAAATTTATTTAAGTTCAAGTGCCTATTTGACATTGGGTTCAAAATTTAGGGGTTTTTTTGAATTTTTCAATGAAAGTTCAGGTGTTCAATAGTTTCAATTAATGTTGTGGGCCCGAGAAGGGCCCATTAATGGCCCAAAATTGGACTGGTTTGGACCATAAGAAACTTGACTGAATCTGCCCCTAAAAAAGGACTCCTGTAGTGATAGTAAAGAGAGGTCAATCATAATCCCACCAATCCCACATCTCTTCCCTCTCCCCCTCTCTCTGTTATGTTTCCCACCCATTTAGGCACACAAAATGATCTATTCCTTATCTCACAAGGTTTTTTTTTTCCCTTCTAATATTGCATGGGGCTTAGCGAAAAATTAGTAAGTTAACAACTACAGGGAGTTCGACGTTTTTTTATAGACTCGAATCCTAGACCTTCTCCTTGGAAGTTAAGTAGTACAACCAGATGAACTAGAAGCTGCATCTCCTTATCTCGTAAGTTTAGCACTAGTAATACTTGCAATTTAAATTCATTTGACTATCATAACCATCGCTTACATTCTCAAAATCCTATTGTGGAGTGGTAGGCCAACACTTTGCTTGGTGGATCACCACCCATCGTCAACTTCACCGTATAGCAGCCCTCTTCGTCGCCGGCAGCATCAAATTAAGATTATTTTATTTTATTTTATGGGGGCGTGATATAAGTATTGGTTAATCAGTGTCTGGTGCTATGAGAAAATAAAATATTATCAGGAATCCCATTTGTTTTTTGGTTAATGATTAATGTTCCGATTTCATTTGGTTGACGAATAATGCTTTCAATTTCATTATAGAAATTTAAAACATTTTGTTTTAATTTCATTAGTCGTTGTAAGCTATAGTATTTTTTAAAAGTAAATTCACTCATTGAAATTGACTAGATTGACATATCATAAACTTTAAAAAAAAAATATCTTGGAGAAGTTGGGTTTGTTGGTGGGGGTCGTTCCTATAGCATGGATAATTTTACAGTGACAATCACAACACATCAAATACATAACCATATCCAACAATCTCCAGGAAGAACTAACTTTAAAACCATGGTTTATTTCATTAATATGACATTCTCCGAAATAATTAACTCTTACAAAACATGGTTTATTTCATTAAAATTGACATTTTCAGAAATAATTAACTTTGAAAACATGGCTAAATTACGTTGTGGTTCTATTACCTTTACTAGTTTCATGAACTTGCGTTGATGGTGGCGTATCATCGTTCAGGCTCAAAACTCTCTACTTCAATCTACCACTCCCTTCCACATTACGATGTGTAACTCCTGCGAGGATGAGGAAACAACCATTAAAACAGGATTCACACTGATCTTCAATTGCTTCTCCAGCTTATGCAGATTTTAAACTTAAATTCTACATACCATTATCACACTTCACGCTTTTAACAACTCCACTCCGAGATGCCATACCAGATTTTGAGCGACTTTTCGCACACTTTTCTCCATCCTTGTATCCAGCAAGGATACCCCTTTTTTTACTGGGTTTCTAGTCCTTCCTACATTATCGACATATTGACTGTTGCTCATTAGTATAATGCTGATAATTTAACTATAATTTTACATACCAAGTAGCTAAACCATCCTACATTTTCCATAATTAAGAACATGGTTTATTTCAATAACATGACCGTACTCGAAAGACTAAACTGTGAAAACATGACTTATCTCATTGGTGTTCTATTACCACTACTAGTTTCGCAGACTTGCTTCGATGGTGGTGTGTCATCAACTATAGCATCATCTAAATTCATTTCTCTCTGCTTCAATGTAGCACTCCCTTCCACATCATGAAGCGTAACTCCTGCAAGGATGGTCAGCCAAAAAATTCAAACAGGACTTGAAACAATAAATCAATTTAATTTACCTACTATGATTTGAAACAATAAACCAAATTAAATTGTCCATGTTTCATATACTCCTAACAGCTGACCCATAAAAACATGACCATTAATTATAGAATATGTCGTATTTCCAACAAAACATGACCAATCTTGTCATGGTTCCTGGTTATATAATCTTTTTGGCTTTTGCGGAACTGACTAACGGAATGAATCGACCATTAACACAAATCACACAATCTGGTTGTTTTCATCTTTGCTACAGTAGTCAATTAAACGAGCTCTAATCCATCGTACTGATGCTAAAAAAAAAACATGACCAACACCAAAATCATGACCATGACTGTCAACAAAAAAACATGACCACCACCAAACTAATAACCTAATTCGAAACGGATGTTTGCCAAATGATTTTCCCCATGTTTCGTCTACTCCAAACATCTATTCCATGAAAACAAGGCCTACTCACTACAAGACATAATTCCAACCAAAAAAAAACGATCAACCATCATCCCCTCCATACAAAGATGACATATTTTATATATTCAAACAAACTGACAACAAATGGTCTTGATATTCATGGCATGTCTTCGGGAAAAATTAGAAAGAGATTGTCTATGTTCGTCCAACATGTCCATCATGTATACCCGTAATCTTGATCTGTTACGCAAAACCAAACAATGATGCAGAAAAAATTAAGTTGTGTTTGACAGGAGGACTTACGAAATCTAGCCATGTCGGTTTCTTCCCCTCCTTCTGCGTAGCTTGTTTCTGCATAAAATAACTGGTTCGATTTGTGTCTTTTTGCGATCCTCCGGAAGAGACCAAGTTTGGGTTGAATGGGGGACTGCATACACCGATCAGATTGTACGGATTTCGCAATAATGTAGGACGGCCGGACTGCTATGGCGTTTAGGGTTTTAGGAAATTTGGGAGCCAAAATTTCAAATGGAATGGAGTCCGTTACAGGACTACGATTCTAGATGACGAACGAAATCTCGGGCGATAATCTCGGGATGGGAATCCGAAACAGACGGGGGACTAATCGCGGTTTGAGCGCGGGGATGGGAGGAGTTATGTTGTAATCCCATTTTTCGTTGCTATATATACATAGATGTGGATGTATATATATACGTACGGTCTTGTATCTGGGGGCATTACTGGCAATAAAAAATCAAGAGGATGAAAACATAATGGTGAAAAACTTGAAGGACGGAAACCTACATTAGGTGGCTGCAAAGGACTATTCTTTAAGCCCCCCTTAATAGTAGCGCATAATAGTTCATTTTAGTTATATGCAAAACGTGTTGTGTTGTGCCAGCACGTGCAATTTCTAGTATAATTATATATACAATATTTATCAAGACGGATTACATGATTAGTCTCAGCAATAAAATTCTCCGAGTAGATGCTGATCAAGTTCATCTGTTCAAGAAAAGAAATTATTGTTTAAATTGTAGCCAAACACCAGAAAAAAAGGAAAGTTTTGTAAACATTTTCCATGTAAAACGTTTTCCAATTTAAAATTACGTTCTGTTTGTTTGACCATAAAATGTTTTCCCGTAAATTATTTTGCATGTGAAAGTAGTATGAAAAACAATTTACATGTAAAACATTTTCGAGGAAAATGACTTACGGAGGAGGATGTGATCCTGATGCCTTATCTCCTAGAATTCTATACAACATTCAGTCTCTTCAACAAAGTTTTAACTCTCTCTCTCTCTCTCTCTCTCTTATATGTTTCAACAATACTGAAGTGGAGGGAATGAGTTTTATTTGCATCTTTAATTAGCTATTTGAAATTTGTGTTGTGAAATCAAACACCAAAAAATAAAAACAAAAATATCTTTTTACAGAAAAGTTGGTTTTCATGGTAAAATGTTTTGAGTATGGCTTATTCACGGAGCCACGGTAAAGAGGTAATTTACGGAGCCGCTTGATCTCGGCCGTCCGTTTTGGCATTGGACGGTCCGGATTTTAATGACTCTTTCTTGGAAAAGTTTTATTAAAATCTGGACACTCCAATACACTTTGGACGGGCGCGATTTACCTCCGTAAACCACTATTTACGGTAGGGGTGTTCAAGAAAACCGTCCGAACCGTAAAACCGGTCCGATCCGGACCGAACAGTTCTATTTGGTCCAGTTATGTGGTTCTACGGTCAAGTTATGGTTCTAAAAAAATAAGAACCATTAATTTTGATTCGGTTACTGGTTCTCAATTAATGAACCGCGGTTAGAACCGGACCGTTTAAAACTAAGATAAATCATAAATATAGGAATACATACGTGTGTGTAATTAAATATATTAATTGAATTTGGTAGGTTAATCTTTTCCTTGTTAAACTTAATTTTTTTAGAGATGAAATCTCATTTGTTAGGAAAACTTTTATTTTCTCTCCCTTTCCTATTCCAGCAGATTATCTTCCTATTTCTTTAATTTTATGAGTTCATATTTTGTGAATAAGTGTTTGGATGCTTATTGGATAGAACTGGAACCGAACCAAAATCGGACCGATGTTGTAGTTTGGTTCTGGTTAGGTTCCATGCATATATTGGTTAGGTTCTAGTTCTCAATTTTTTAAAACCGTTTGAAATGATCCGGATATTGATTTTCTAGAGAACCGAACCAATTCGGACCGTGTACACCCCTAATTCACGGAAAACTCCGTGAAATAGTTTTTCTCAATTTTTAAATAATGAAACAAACAGAGCCTTTTTTACGTAAACCTAAAATTACGTCGAACTAAACCTCATCCCTTCCCTCTAAACCTCATCCGTTTCAAAATCCCCGCCAAATTTCATTTCCACAAAATTCCCAACCAAACGGTTATGGTAACTTCAATCTCTCCGGATCACTCTCTCTCCCTCCATTTCTCTGTCTCTCTCTCTCTCTCTCTATATATATATATCCACACTCCCGCACGCTCACAATACATCTCTCTCTCTCTCTCTCTCTCATGGCGCCGAAGAAGAAGCTGCCGCTGCAAAGCAGCACCGCGGGAAACATCCTCCCCCCGCTACCGCAACCGCCGTCGAAAACAATCGAAGAAATCTACCAGAAGAGGTCCCAGCGGGAACACATCCTGCTCCGGCCCGACACCTACATCGGTTCCATCATCAAGAACACCCAGACCCTCTGGGTGTACGAGAACGGGTCGATGGTGAGCCGGCCCGTGACCTACGTCCCGGGCCTCTACAAGATCTTCGACGAGATCCTGGTGAACGCGGCGGACAACAAGCAGCGGGACCCGTCCATGGACTCGCTCAAGGTGGAGATCGACGCCGGGGAGAACCGGATCAGCGTCTACAACAACGGCCGCGGGATCCCCGTGGCCAAGCACGGGGACGCCAAGGTCTACGTGGCGGAGATGGTGTTCGGGCAGCTTCTGACGAGTAGTAACTACGATGACCGGGCGAAGAAGACGACCGGGGGGAGGAACGGGTACGGGGCGAAGCTGACCAACATTTTCTCGACGGAGTTCGTGGTGGAGACGGCGGACGGGGAGCGGGAGAAGAAGTATAAGCAGGTTTGTTTCAGTTCTTTTTTCTTTTTCTTTTTTTTAAGCCTTTGAGGTTAATTTCCGGAAAGTAGCAATCAATATAATTACGATGATCAAAGTGATTTTTTCATCTTCCCGAATTTCAACTTTTTTAAATACACTAAAAAATTGTTCTAAGTGAGCTTCGATATGTTCTTCCCAGTACAAGTAGTCTAATTGACAATGAAATGAGTCTAATGTTCGTTTTGGGGTCTTAAAACCCCTGGGCACGATTTCCAATAGGTTTTCTCTATCTACCTCTCTTTACTCGTTACTCTCAAAATCTCCCTCAAAACTCAAACCAAACAGGGTACTGTTTAGTTTGAACTATGGAGTGATTCTAGAGCTTTTATGTTGCTATTGCGGGGTCTACAAAATGTCATTTGTGCTCACTTACATTTATAAAGAGAGACTGTTCCAGCGGTTCGGATTTTCAGTTTTTTATTTCAAGCCTAACTTGTAGAATCCATTTTATTGTTGTGTGATAAAAAAAGGTGTTTTCAAACAACATGAACAAGAAAACCAATCCCAGCATAACCAAGTGCAGCAAAGGAGAGAATTGGACCAGAGTTTCATTCAAGCCTGATCTGGCCAAGTTTCAGATGGAATCCCTTGAGGATGACGTGGTGGCACTGATGAGCAAGAGGGTGGTTGATGTTGCGGGGTGCCTAGGTGAGTCAGTCAAAGTTGAGCTGAATGGGCAGCAGGTTCCTGTCAACTCATTCCTTGATTATGTCAATCTCTACCTTCAATCTGATGCCAATCCCAAGAAAGATTCCATACCCAGGTTCATCCTTCTACCTTTTTTTTTTCTTTTCATTTCTCTTTTAATCATTTGTCTAGTTGAATCTGGGTAAATTACACCATTTGTCTACTGTTGGGAAGTTGTTAACCATGATGCTGATGATTTGGAGCAATTGTAGTTAGTTTCCACCGTTCTCTCTGTTGGTGTCTTATAAACATTGCCTATTGCATTTTGGTCACATTATGGATTTGGTAGAGATCCTAATTCTTACATGATTAGCAAGGCATGCTTTTCCTGCAATGATGCTTCCTGCTACCTTTCATCTTTGTAGATGTATCAGTCTTCGGGTTTAATGAACACTCCTTTCTAGCTGAGCAAAAAATTATACCATTTGTCAATGTAGTTTTAGAGAGATCACACTTTGGTCTCGAATTTAAACACTACACTGCACTTTCATTTCCGTTGCGTTGTCTTAGCTAAGAGGCATGAATACAGATACTGGACACAGGCGCAAGGACATATATATCCTTTTCAAAACTTCAGACGCGGGGAACAAATCGTTATCAAATCTTAGGCCATGGGGGACACATTGAACATAAACTTACTAGCACAAAAAAATGATTATTCCTATTGTATTAGGCATAAAAAGACTAATAATATTTACATTATGAAGAGTTAACATCAAATGACTACTAAATATTCAAAACCTACTCGTCGATGGCAATTTTCACCATGTCCCAACTTTTTAAGATTGAATTCTGATCTCCTAACGTGTTCCGGCATATCCTCAACATAGGGTAGCGTGTCTCTTACCTATTCCCAACGTGTCTTAATGTATCCCTAGCGTGTGTGTCGGACAAGAACACACAAGGCCGGTAGACATGTCCATACTTACTACCGCATTAGTAGAAAGACCACACGTGTATCAATTTTGAGTGTTTTTTGGAGTTTGCACAACTCCTCCAGCACAAGAAAAAAATTGGTAAATTACTACACCAGTGGCCTTTATATTTTTAGCAAAGATAGAGTCGCCCTAGCCCTAGTCTCACTAGAGTTTGAATTGCTCTGTCCTACAGTAGGGCGAATGAATTGCATTAGTGTAATTTGGCTAGCTGAAGACCGAGTAGCAGTGCTATATTTTGGCCTTTCTGGTGTGCCTTTTCTATGATCGAGACATCTAACAAAAGATGCCGGAGGGACTACATTGAAATGTAATAACAAAAAATGCAAGGTCCAACTTGATTAAGTTGAAACTTAAAAAACCAAAATGAAATTTCACATAATGGTGCCTTTGACTCCAATCTTCATGAGCTCACTCTCTGAATCTATTTTTTTTGTGTTAGGTTTGTGGAAAAAGTTAATGATAGGTGGGAAATCTGCATTTGTGTGCGAGAAGGTCGCTTTGATCAGGTAATCATAGTTTCATTTGGTATAACTGTTAGAATCAGTTTTCTTAATCATTTTTCTGTTGTAGTTTCAGCTAAAAAAGAGAGGTTTTCTCAATCAACTTTCTATTTTTAGCGTACCCTTTATGATTTTTATTTCCTTTCAAAGCTTTTGGATGCTTTCAGACTAGAGTCAAATAAGCGTTTATGGGGAAAAAATTGATTGATGATTGAAAAAGGTCACTACATAATAAGAAGAGTCAATTAAAGAAGGTGCTTCTACATAGCCGCAGCTCATGACTTTCTTTCTCTAGGAAGTTGTGCCAACTTTTTATGGTTTCTGCTCATGAGCCCAAAACAACTTTAAAAGCTGAAAATTTTGTGATTTGTTAGCAGCTTTATTTGTTATTGTTATCACTTCTGTTCTTGAATAATTAGTTTTTACCATAAGTTCAGTTGCCAACAAACACCACTTGTCGATAGAAGTTTGAAAGTCTTAACCTTATGCATCAAATGGATGTTTTCATCAGGTCAGCTTCGTGAATGGAATTGCGACAGTGAAAGGTGGGACTCATGTGAATTGTGTAACTGAGCAGATTGAAGATTATGTGGTAGAAAAAGTACATCAGATGAAGAAAGATGTCGACAATATCCAACCCCATGCTGTGAAGAACCATCTATGGATCTTTGTTAAGGCTCTCATTGACAACCCTTCGTTTAGTTCTCAAACAAAGATGACATTAACAACCAAAGAAGAAAATTTTGGATCAAGCTGCATACTCTCGGATGAGCTCTTAAATAAAGGTAAGGGGCTCTTATACTAAGCACCATATGATTATGTTTGTGAATCCAGATTCGTCTGAGTTTTGGCTTCTACATTAACGTTGAAGTTGGAGAAATCCCAAGTTGTGTGATGAAGTTGAAGGTGATTTGATTTTCTTGCCCGAGAAACAAAGGGACAGCGTAGGGCCGTAGGCAAGTTACTAGTGAGTGACACTGAGTGTGTGTAGTTGTTTTCCTGAGTTGGCACACAGAAATTTATTTGTTTTCTTACCGTTTTCCTTGTTTTCAGTTTTTTTTTCGCCTTTTGTGTTTTCGAAAACAAAACCATGAAAAGGTCTACATCACATATCCTTTTCATACAACTTTTATTTTTCAGCCCCAAAAAATGAGCAATGCTCCACACACAACTTTGAAACACAACTCCGGCCACAACTATGTCCAAAACCGTAAGACGTATATGGTTCCACATGCATTGAAAGGTTCAGGACACATTTGTGTCCGGAGTTGTGTTTTAAAGTTGTGTAAGTAGACTTTTTCAAGAAAAATTGCATACCTAGTTTAGTCTCTATTGATAGGGGTATGGGAGGGGTATATTGAGTACAGATAAAACCACAAACAAGATATGGGTTGAGAAGGGGGAGTATTTTGAGGAGTGACTTATAGCTTCCATTGTCGATATAGGTTGAAGTGGAAGTTTACTTACATAAAAACAAAAGCGAAAAACTGAAAACGATACCTAAAACCAGATGGACATATAGGAATTCTCTAACTTCACAGTTGAAGTTTGAATCCCAAATTCAGCAAATCCAAATTCTTATGTTTTCTGGTTCCTTACAATTGTCATTTCCTGAAAGCAGTATCTGAGGCAGGAATAGTGGAGAGTCTCCTCTCATGGGCAGATTATAAGTTGAAAAGAGAACAAAAGAAAGCTGATGCAGCCAAGAGGAAAAGGATTACTGGCATCCCTAAGCTTGAGGATGCTAATGATGCCGGAGGGGAGAACTCCAACAAGTGTACTCTGATTTTGACAGAAGGAGATTCAGCTAAAGCCCTTGCAGTGAGTAGATATATAACTTAACGGAAAAGTTAGAAACACAAGACCGAAAAACAAATGGCATACAGAAAAGTACACAGAAAATGAAGTTGAAATGGTCCTTAATGCAAATGTAATGTGGTGTAAGCCTCAATAGAACGAATTCAGCCACACATTCTGTTTTCCTTTTGTAATTTTGTTACCAACTCAGAAAATCGGGTCTTTGACCTTCTTCCTCACTAGCTAATCTCCCAAGGTTTGAATGAAATTGTGTTATTTGCAGATGGCTGGGATTTCAGAGGTGGGTAGAAATCATTATGGAGTGTTCCCATTGAGAGGTAAACTGCTAAATGTGAGGGAAGCTAACAACTGGCAGGTCGATTCCAATGAAGAGATCCAGAGCATCCAGAGGATCCTTGGACTGGAGAAAGGGAAACAGTATGATTGTATTGAGTCCCTGAGATACGGGCATTTGATGATTATGACCGATCAGGTTCAGTTCCCTATCTCAAAATTCTCAAAATTTAGATTGCCTTTTATTTTTTCCGTAAAAGGGACGCAAAATGAACTTTGTTAATCGAGCTTGACTCGTTTCTGGCTCTTTTAAAGCTTGTACAATCCTCCAACACATGTTGAAGCTCTTTCATGTTTTGAGCTTGACTGAAACTCAACTCTATAAACTTTGTTTGAAAAAAGGTAAGCTACTCAAGGCTCAAGCTCATCTTGTGTGGCCCAACTGAAGGTTGATTGCATCGGTACAAGGGCTGTAAAGTGAATCGAGTTACTCAAACTAAACTCTAGTCCAGTCTGTTTAAAGCCCGTTGGAGATCTGCTTGTTAAGAAAATAAGCCACTATTAACCGTTTTCTTAATTTTCCAATCTTGAACTATGTGAAAGAAATAAAAAACAAGATACTTGAGCTCATCTTGTGATTGTTTCAATCGAATTGGTTTGTGATGAGTGATAAACTAATCAATCTCGAACACATAATGAGCTCGATAAATACTTATGTTAACCTTGAACAATCCGCTACTCGTTTGTAGTAGTCCTACTCGGTACTTGGCTTGTAACATGTATGTTTTCCTTTTCTTGCAGGATCATGATGGGTCTCACATCAAGGGACTCTTGATTAATTTTATTCACACACTCTGGCCATCGCTTCTTAGAATTCCATCATTCCTTCTTGAGTTCATTACGCCTATTGTGAAGGTTTGTTAAGGTAGTCTTTGGTTTGCTGGAATGATTTTATGAAAGAATCAAATGGTCATTTTGTTGGCCTCCAATGGAATGACAATCACCTAAACTGGTGATTGGTAATTTCATTTGCAATGAGCATTCTATCAATTTTCAGTGCATCCGGATTCAGATGTCTAAATGGGCTTTCCAAGGGAATGACCATTCCATTTCAGGTTCAGTCCAGTGAACCGAACACTGCCTTAAGAATATCTGCTATTGGGTTTTGTAGAATGATGTTTTCTTTCATAAAGTAAAACTAATTCTAACTTATCATTGTTTGTTGCACAGGCAACTCAAAGAAGTGGAGTGGTTCTGTCCTTCTACTCAATGCCAGAATATGAGTCATGGAAAGAAAGCTTGCAGGGAAATACTAGTGGCTGGTCAATCAAATATTACAAGGTTTGCGTCTCATTTATCTTAATGGAGCAGCCTGGTAGATTGATCTTAAGGCCTTGTTTGGATCATGGATATCCTATAGAGAAAGGAAAATTGCAGGGAAACCAGATAGAGAAATTTTGCTTCTTCAAGTCATTATCTTCTTATGTTTTCCGGTCCTGCGATACAGGGTCTGGGAACAAGTACATCCAAGGAAGGGAAGGAGTATTTCCAAGGAATCGAAAGTCACAGGAAAGATTTCGTGTGGTTAGATGATAAAGATGGGGCTGCAATTGAGCTTGCATTCAGCAAGAACAAGATAGAAGCGAGGAAGAACTGGCTCCGAAAATTCGAGGTTCGAAATTCCTAGATTCTTATCTATCTGTAACAATTTTCCATTGCTAGATTTCACCGTCTGATGGATTTTCAAATTTTCGAGTTACATTTCCAGCCGGGTACTTACCTTGATCAGAAGGAGAAGCATATTAGGTACCGAGACTTTGTGAACAAGGAGCTCATTCTGTTTTCCATGGCAGATCTTCAAAGGTCAATACCTTCAGTTGTCGATGGATTGAAACCGGGTCAGAGGAAAATTTTGTTTTGCTCTTTTAAGAGAAATTTTTTCAAGGAGGCAAAGGTTGCTCAGTTTTCTGGGTATGTGTCGGAGCATTCAGCTTATCACCATGGGGAGCAGAGTCTAGCCAGCACCATAGTTGGAATGGCACAGGATTATGTAGGCAGCAACAACATCAGCTTACTCCAACCAAATGGACAATTTGGCACAAGGCACCAGGTGAGTTTGGTTGGAAATCCAAGAAAGGAAGGGAACAGAAATGGAAATTGTTCATTTGTTTGGCTACTAGAATGGTACGAAAAGGAGAGAAAAAAAAGTTTGAAGGGAAAATAAAACATAAGAGGAGCTGATTGGGATTGTTTGAGCAATCCAACCTAAGCGTTGACCTCTTGCCAATGGATTCATTTTCAAAACTAAACAAAGAAAAATAAATATTTTTCCCATGATTTCCCTCTTACTTACCTTTCCCTTCCTTTCTCTTTCCCTCCTGCAAAATTGTTATGGCTGCTTCAGTTTATGTGTTTTTATTGCAGGGTGGAAAAGATCATGCAAGTGCAAGGTACATTTACACTTGTCTTTCTCCATTCACAAGGGTCTTGTTCCCCAAGAATGATGATCTCCTTCTCAACTATTTGAATGACGATGGGCAATCAATTGAACCCACTTGGTAAGCTTTCAAAAGAACCGAAAAACTATTTATATTTTCGCACACAAATGTCAAAGAATATTGGAAACTGAGTTAATGGTGCTAAAATCAATATTTTCTTTTAATCTCATACACTTTCCACATAAAAAAAAAAGTCTCATACACTTTCCTCAAGTTCGTAGATTTCTATACTTTGATGGTTAGTACAAAATTTCTTTTCCCTTGATAGCCATTTTTTCTTCTTGGTTACTCATGTTAACCATTGGAAACTGTGATTCTATCTTGATTGGAATGCAGTTCTAATATGATTCTTTGCTCTGAATCGTGAAATGCTGGTTTCTGAACAGAATCAGCACCTGCTGTTTGGTGATTCCTCACAAGTAATATTTTTTCGGTTCGTGATTTAGGTATATGCCCATAATTCCTATGGTTTTGGTCAACGGCGCTGAAGGAATTGGAACCGGATGGAGCACTTATATCCCGAATTATAACCCGAGAAACATAATCAGTAATGTGAGGAAAATGTTGGATGGTAAACCGATGGAGCCCATGGATCCATGGTACAGAGGTTTCAGAGGCACTATAGAGAAAACAGCACAAAAGGGAAGCGGAGCAAGCTACACAGTTACTGGGATTATTGAGGAAGTCAACAAGACAACTGTGAGGATCACTGAACTACCTGTCCGGAAGTCGACTGAGGAGTACAAGCAGTTCTTGGACTCAATAATGAAGACGAGTAACAAAAAGAATGAGCTATTTATTAAGGTAAATTTTGGTCCCTAAATGATGGCAAACTGCACTTCTCTTTTAGTCCCACATGGTAATGGTTTTGTATTTGGCACCAGATCCATCTGCTCCATACAAAACCTCCGGAAAAATATTGAACTAGTTCAGTGAAATGCAGAAAGCTAGTCAAGTAGTCATAGATGAAAATTGTGGAACAATGAAAAAAGGAACTCTACATGATGTGAAGTATTTGCTTCTGCTTTACCCATCTCCAATCAAGAGGAATCCTTGTTCTTGACTGCAGGACTTCAAGGAGTACAATGATGACACAAATGTAGATTTCGAAATTTCCCTGTCCGAAAAGACCTTGAGTGCAGCCAAAGAAGAGGGTTTGGCGAAGAAGTTTAAGCTTACCACAACAATCAGCACAAGCAACATGCACCTTTTTGACCCGAAAGGCGTGCTCAAGAAATATGAAACCCCCGAAGAGAGTAATGTTTTTGATTCTCACTTTAGTGATATTGAGAAGTTCGAATTGATCATCTGACCCACACTATTGTTTATTTGTGTTTTTTTCCTTATCATCTACAGTTCTTGAGGAATTCTTCCATTTGAGGCTTGAATTCTACGGGAAAAGAAAGGTGATTTTGTTACGCTGAAACAAGCAGAAATACTAGAACTTTTTTAGGCCTTCTTTAGCTGATGTTCTTAGAATCAGTTTTGGTTGACACCTTTTTCAAAAACGTGTTTGGTTTTCAAAACTTAATTAAGAAATATTTTAGAAAAGAACCCAATTTCAAGAATATTCCAATTTCTTGAAAAAAAATTCCACCAAAAGTTAAATACTCCATAAGATACTAAAACGATGAGTGCTTTTTGCTTTTAAAAACAGTTTTTGATAAGTGGCACAGGCGATTATGAAAGCAACAAACAAGCAGGGCCTTTGTTGTTTAATCTCATTGTTGTTTAATTCATATGTTTCTTTTATGCTTTATTCTTTTCAGGAAGTTCTGATGAATGTTCTTCAATCTGAGTTGTTGAAACTGGAGAACAAGGTTAGGTTCATCGAAGGTGTTGTGGATGGAGATATTATCGTGACTAACAGGAAGAGAGCTGATTTGTTCTTCGAGCTGAAACAAAAGGGTTTTGCTCAGTTCCAAAAGAAGATCGTTGAATCGGGTGTTTCTGGAGGAACTGAGGGAAATGGAGAGAACGGTTATGATTATCTTTTGTCCATACCAATTGGGACATTGATACTGGAAAAGGTCAGGGAGCTACGGGCCGAAAGGGACAAGATCTATGGTGAAGTTGATGACTTGAAAAAGGCCACTCCAATGTCCTTGTGGACAAAGGACTTAGATGCTCTTGAGAAGGAACTTGATGTATGAATTTGAGGCTTCAATGTAGGGTGGATTGCACTTGCTACGTACCCTTGCGCTTCACCGCGGAACCTACTTGAGTCCCTCTCCCTTCAAAACGACGGTCAAAACCCTGCACTTTTCGTCAAGTTGCAATGTCAACCCTCTACCAGTGGCCACACTCGATTCTAGTGGAAATGAGAAATGCAGCTACCTTACAACCTAACTCAGTACACCTTTGATCACAAAAGTGTTTCCCTTTATTTAGTCCCTTGGGTTTTCCATCCAATGAACCAATCAATCTAAGTAACAGTCAATCGGTTAACTTCCGCTATTCTTCCAGACAGTTGTTGAGGGAGGGTTGAAATTGTAGGTTTTTAACTGCCACAATTGGAAGTGAGAAACCAAAGTAAGATTTGCGGTGGAAGCATAAGGGTGCAAAGTGCAATATACCATGGTTTTTATTATCTTATTAATCACAATACGTAGGCTTCTTTACTTGTATGTTGCGTAATGTTCAGGGTAAGTATGAAGCTAAGGTAGAGGATATGAATGGAAGCAGTGCTAAAGTTTCAAGAGAAGCTCCGAAGAAGCCACGAAGGAGTTATGCAAAGAAAGCCAATAATGTGGAGACTACTCCGAAACCAGTTATGGAATCAGTTACACCTGCTGCGGAAATAGGTAAGTCTTTAATCATTCACGTTTTTCAAGGTATATTATTGATTCAAGAATACCTAGTTGATAATGCTTATGTAACGAGTCATTGGCAATGTTAACATCTCGGTAATGTTCATATTATTCAAGCCTCATGGACATTACCTGGTCATTAACACGTTTTTAGATGTTTTATGTGGAGGCTGGAGGGTCGCGTTAATGACTAGGTAATGTTCATAACATTTGAGCCTCGGGAACATTACCTAGACGTTAACTCATTTGTTGATGTTTTATACAACAGCCATGTTAGAGTCTTTTGGTAATGTTTCTGAGGCTTTGAAACTCATTTGTTGTATTTATCTAACGAGTCATGTAAACTACTAGGTAATGTTCATAACGTTCAAGCTGCTGGAACATTACCTAGTTGTAAACTCATTTGTTGATCTTTTAATATTACGAACCACGTAAGCCACTGTAGGTAATGTTCCCCAAGCTTTGAAACCTAAAGGGGGCGCAAAAGCAAGAAAAATTCCCTCTGAGAAGGTATGCCGCCTTCTTTTTCTTTTGGAAAGATTCTAAAAATTGGCTAAGAAAGCATGTTTCCCTTTGTTGCTTGAACAATAATTTCGGTTGAAAATGATGCTGATTTTCTCTTTCATCTTCTTCGCGATTAAAGCCTCCTCTAGTTGACACTGGTAATGATCGATGTTGGAGTTCTCGAGCTTAAAGAACAACTAGCAGCACATAACTCCGCTCCAGTACATTCAACATGTATTCTTAAACATCCGGGTACAAAACTAACTCTCTCTCTCTCTCTCTCTGTGTGTGTACAGTTTGTGTGCATAGCACTGTAACAGAGACAAATAGTGGGTTCTTCAAGTTTGCTTTCAAACCTTAATGATCAGCTTTAATAATATGTTCAGGCTTTGTTTGTTATCAATTTGAGTTGCTTTCAAAGAAGCGTTAATTGAGCCAAGCTCGAGTAGCTTGATTTTTTTTCTTAACAGCATAAGCTTATCATGCTTAGTGGTGCCTAGACACGAGTTGGGTCCGAGTAGCTTGATTCATTTAACAGCTTATCAGCTTATGTCGGCTTGTGCAAACTAATGAAGTGTTGGATTTTCTCTTCCTTGACAGCAGAAGGAGCTACCGTGACCGAAGATGTGCCCGCAGAGAGCAAGTCAAGCACAGGGACTCCTGCAGAAGCAAATGACACTGCGATACAAGTTCCAGACAGTGAACATGGTTGCGCGATGGCACAAAGACCAACGCCGATTAGAGAAGAGAAAACAACAGAGGGAGACAACATACATGTCGATGCACAATTCGATAGCCCGATAGTATCAGCGGTAGAATGGGCAATGAAGGGAGTGGCGGGAAACAATCCCACAACCAATGCCACGGAAATCGAAACGACTGCTGAAACAAGGAAGAGAGCTACAACAACGACAGCGAACAACCCTCCTCAGCACCAACTGCCGCGCCAGGAGGTGAAGCCAGTTGAAAGCACGGGGGTCTCGCCGGAGAAGAAAGTCAGGAAAACAAGCACTTCACCCTTCGGTAAGAAGAGCGGACCCCTCCGTTGTATATGAAGGGAGAGAACAAAGAGACGAAGTAGTGGCAGGGAGTGTGAGTGCTTCAGAGTATGGGTGGTTTTTTTTTGGCTTAAAAAGTCAATTTATACTTTCATTTTTTTTTAGCATTTATTAGTTTTGAGTCAAACTTTTGTGACTTATTGGTTCGTCTCAACGAGAGAGATCGAAAAAATAAAAAATTATAATCAAAACTCATTTTTGACTTACCGAAAAAGTAAAAAATTAAGAAAGACTTGTCTTTTTGACTTATTTTTGTCTTGATTTAAAAAATTATGAGTTTCTATATTATTTTGTATTTTTCCGATTCTCCTCGTCGTGACGAATCAGAAAGTCACAAAAATTTGAAGCAAAAATGACAAATACAAAATTTAAATAAAAACAAACAAGCCTATATAGGAGTTGTGAAGCTGCTATTATCATTTTCTCCTTTATTCTTTTAGTTTGTTTTTTCACTTTCCGATGAGGAGTGGAAACAAATTTATGCTGGAAAGCTGGTGAGGTGAATTTATCCTCTCTTTTTTTTTTTTTGACTGGAATTTATCCTCCTGTTTAGGGCACAAATAAGATGAATTAACTTAAGAGAATAATAATAATAAGCCTTTAGCACCAATTATAAAGCAAACTTAAATTTATCAGTGTATATTTATTTTATAATTAACTTCTTGATATAGATATATTATAGATTAATAAATAGAAAATTGGACCCAATAACTAAAATTCTTGGCTCCACCACTAGATAGACGGGTTGTTTTATAAATTGACAAGATTCTGATTTATTTTTTCTTACACGTTGATCCATTATAGAGAGAGAGAGAGAGAGAGGAGCGAGAATCTAGAGAGAGAGAAGAGCGAGAATCTAGAGAGAGAGAGAGAGAGAGAAGATAAATATATTTGATATTCAGCACCGGCGAGACCTACGTCACCTTCGACTTCCATCGCTCTCCTTCCATCTAGAGAGAGAGAGAGAGGAAACCTACTCCTTCTATGCCCCCTAGCTGATCCATCTCTGTTCAACAACGACGAGTCCAGCATCGTCACGAACAATTAATTTAAATAAGAATAATTCAAATCTAGTAAAAAATTAAGAAAAACAACTAAATAGATCGGATGAAAAATACTTAAAAATCAGGCATTTAATTATATCCAATTAACTGGTTCAGACCCCTTGGGTCCTTAGTCGTGATGTCACTCTTTAGTGATGAGGTTTTTGGTCATGCGTCAGCTGGGCTCGCTTACACATCGGGAGTTTGGGTATTATGTGTGTTTAAATGGTCCATTATGTCTCTTCCTAATCAGCAATTGCCTAGGTGAATTGGTATGTGAAATTATCCTCTTGGCCTTATTCCAAAATTATATCCAATTAACAGATATCCTTGTAATAATTATGCACTAGGGGTGAGCAAAAATTGTCAAATCGCAAATCCAATCCAAATAGAATGATTTGGTTTTGATTTTTTAATTTTTAAAAACCAATTTAATGGTTTTGTATGGGAATTTAAGCTATTGATTTTGAGTTTCGAAACGGTATATGATATAATATACTACAATTTAATTTAGATACACCAAATAAAGATTAGCAAGCCATGTTCAATTAATTTCTAATTTAGTACTCCACTCCACCGCCTTATTTTTTCACTGCCAAGACTAA
Organism: Rhododendron griersonianum; assembly: GCA_018127125.1. NCBI lineage: Eukaryota > Viridiplantae > Streptophyta > Magnoliopsida > Ericales > Ericaceae > Rhododendron > Rhododendron griersonianum. The sequence goes on from CM030800.1 coordinate 28,732,668, forward strand.
TTACTTTAATCTTAATTTGGCATGTCTATGTAACTTCAAATATTTTAAATAGTTTATAAAAATGTTTCAAGTAAATCGGGATTCAAAATAAAAAACGAACAGCAATTTAACGGTTTGGGTTTGTCTAGTTCTACAAAAACATAATGAGTAGGTTTGATTCACCAAATTCACAATCCGTAATTACTAATTTTATTATTGCTAGTTTTTTATTATATAAAAAAACCGAACGAATTCGGTTCGCTGGTGCTTATTTTAAATTGTCCTTATTTTAAACAAATAAAATTTTGGAAAATTAACGGAAATACGAAACCACGGATCCCATCTCTCTCTCTCTCTCTCTCCCCGCTTCTGCGCACTCGTACTTATGAATTGTTCAATATTCCAATTCCTTCCTTCTTATTACACGTCGATACATCACAGAGAGAGAAAGAAGAGATAGAGAGAGAGAAGAGCGAGAATCTAGAGAGAGAGAGAGAGAGAGAGGAGCGAGAATCTAGAGAGAGAGAAGAGGTAAAAGAAAAATGTCTTTCGACACATTCAGCGTCGACGAGACCTACGTCGGCTTCGACTCCCAGCGCTCCGAGGAGGCCTACTCCTTCTACTCCCCCGCCCCCGCCGCCGCCGATCCACCGCCCCCGTTCAACGGCGCCGAGTTTTCCCCCGAGTACGAGGAGGTCGCCGTGGAACACTCCGCTAACAGCCCCGACGCGTTCGGATTCGGGTCGGATCCGAGCCCCGACCCGTACGCCCAGTCCTCGCCGTTCGCTTCCGCGATACCTATCTCCAACGGCAACGGCAAGGCGTACGACATCGGGGCGGACGCCGACGGGATCTTCGCCGACGACGGGCCCGTGCTCCCGCCTCCCGGGGAAATGTACCCCGAGGAAGGGTTCGCGCTTCGCGAATGGCGGCGGTGAGGCCTTCCTTCGTTTGCTTTTCGGTTGATTAACTTGATTTCTTATGTGGATCTGCAGTTTGTTTCTTTTTTTGCGTAGATCTGGTGGAGATTTTGATCGTTGCTGTCTTTTGACTTTAATGCTTAGCTGTTTTTGTTGTGATTGACTGATCACTGTTTGGATCTTTAGTTTACGCTGTTGCATTCATTGGTGTTGTTGCAAATACTTTCACGTGTCTTGATCCGACTATGTGTTGGTATAGGATTTAGTAGAAATAAGTTGGAGAAGAATGAAATCATGGAAAAATAAGTGGTTAAATCATAGATGTGTTGTATTACTGATTTAGCAAAAGTTGATGTAAATTGCATTCGTATAATTTAGCTTTTTCTTGTACTCCGTAATTGACTAATTATTGACTGATCGGTCTGCCTTTTTTGGCTCTTTGGTTCACGCTGTTGCATTCATTTGTTGGTATAAAACTGTTACGAATCTTGATCAGACTATATTTTGGTTCATGTAAAGGATTTAGTGGAAATAAGTTCGAGAAGAATGAAATCTTATGGAAAATAAACGGTTAGATGTGCTATATTATCATTTAGCTGAAGTTGATGTAAAAGAGGATTTGTCACACATCAATTGGTTTTGGGATTCTTTTGAAGATTTAGGTCTGGGTATGGGTTTGACCCTTTACCAATATCTAGATCTAATTGGTACATCGTGCTTCGGAAATTTTTCATTCTAGGTGTATTGGAACCTTTTGGCACTTTTATTTTTTGATCTAGCATAACCCTTTGGTCTTTACTAAATACTATAGGATGCCAATTGTGCTTTGCGTATTTTCCTGTAAAATTAACTTTGGAGACAATTGTTGATTTTCTTCAATGCTGGTCTGTAAGGGATGTTGCTGTCTTATTTGTACTAATAGTGAAGATCTAGAAAAGACTTGCTTAAAGTCATTGACTTTTAGTAGTTTTAGGCAGTGATTTTTGGGTGCATTGCAGTTAACTAGTCAATGAGTTTCCTTTCGGCTAGTTCTAGCTTCAAAATGGCAATAGACGATAGTTGCATACATGTAATGTTGTGTCTTTTGTTTCTCTTCCATTGGGTATAGTTAGCATTGGGAAACCAAAGGGATCTCGATCTGCATGATGTTGAATATGATGTATCTATTCATGAGAGGATATGAGGAAATGGGACTAGTAGTTGAAGGAGGGAAGACAGTATAGATAAGAGGTTATGATCTCTCATGACCTCTAGCATGGCATTCAGAAAGTTTGCTCAATTATGCAAAACTACTGTGAATTTTGTGATAACCTGTTAAGAGAACCTCTGTTGATTTTTCTTTTTGTTGCAAATGTATGGGATGCAGACTAATATTGGGTATTCGAATTTGATATCATTAAAGCGTGTCTTTTTGGGGGGTGCTTAAACTTCATCCCGTCTTCCTCCCTTTCAATTGCAATTAAGAAGGGATTCAGAAGCTAGTAAGACCATAACTGTCATTTAAGTACTGTGGGAATCCATTGTTTTATATACCATATAGCTACGGCCTAGTGCAGGCTTTTCAGATCTGACATAATGTTATCATTGTTATGCTCATACAGTTTGCAGTTGTAGAACTTCAATGGTAACAATCTTGAAATAGCACAAGAGAATCAGAGAGACATCATGATTTGTACACCTTCAGGTCCAAAAAATAATAGAGAGAAAAATGTAGGTCTATGCAAAAGCACTCCCTCAGCAGAGAAAAATTGTTCTCCCTAGCTCTCAGTCCAATTCAATAGAAAATCTTTTCAAAAAAATTCTGTAAGGTTTTAGTTTAGAATGACTCTGGACGAATTTCGGGTTTGAAAAGAATATCGAGTTCCATTTTGATAGGTCGTTAAACTACTTCCGTCTATATGACAAATGATTTAACTAAGAAAATGTGTACATCTCTTGGTATTATGAATGGTTAAGGGAAATGATTTTGCCACTCCCTTTTTTGTTAACGCCACTCCCCTGCAAGTGTATTTTTGCACCAAAAATACACTTGCAGGGGAGTGGCGTTAACAAAAAAGGGAGTGGCAAAATCAGCAGCCATGGTTAATTTAGAATACTGTACTATTTTAAGTGGTAAGCATGAATATTTTTAGGTGCCACCTCCAATTATGTATCCTGGCTCCGCCACTAACAGTCTTGGTAAATCATGCTGAAAAGCTCATACATTATTGTGTTAACGCTAGTATTTCCATGTGTATTGGTGCAGCGTAAATGCTATTCGGCTTGAGGAGAAGGAACAGAAAGAGAAGGAGATGCGATTTCAGATTATTGAGGAAGCTGAAGAGTACAAACGAGCTTTCTATGAGAAAAGACAGCTCAATATCGAGACTAACAAGACTAGCAACAGAGAGAAAGAAAAGGTAGAATCTCTTCTCTTTACTAGCGATTGTCCCGTTCTACAGTGATGAATTGAAATTCTAATTAAAGACTACACAAAAAAAATTAAATATAGCCCAACTTCCCACTTCCCAGGGATCTCTCTCTCAAAATCCCCATTCCCCAACCCCCTCCCCACGTTCTCTCTCCACCCCACCCCCCCCCCCCCATGTTTCTCCTCTCTCTTAATTTTAAAAAATAAAGAACAATTTTTAGGAAATTAGAATCGGAGACTGGAAGCTCAATACATTTGTATGTATACATGGTAGAATGAATGTATGTTTTTTTTTCCCTGGGGCAGTTATACTTGTCAAATCAAGAGAAGTTCCATAAAGGTGCTGATAAACAATACTGGAAAGCAATAGCAGAGCTCATTCCTCATGAGGTTCCCAATATTGAGAAGAGGAGAGGGAAGAAAGAACAAGAGAAGAAGCCAGGAATTGCAATCATACAAGGCCCTAAGCCTGGCAAACCCACTGATCTTACGAGGATGCGCCATATATTGATTAAGCTGAAGCACACACCCCCTCCTCACATGGTCCCACCCCCACCTCCCCCCGCCAAAGATGGAAAGGATGCTAAATCCGGAAAAGATGCCAAAAATGGGAAGGATGCCAAAGATGGGAAAAATGGAGCTTCAAAACCAGCTGGAGAGGCTCCGGCTGCTCCTGTGAAAGATGCCTCTATCCCCAACGGAGGTGGTGCAGATGCATCGAAAGAAGAAGATTCTGCTGTGACTAGTCCGGAGCCTTCTACTACCTGAGTGAGACTCGACTCGATTACAGCATCATACATTTTTTCCCAACCAACTTTTTATCAGCTTGCCACGTTTGCGATGGTTCTGTGTTGTATTGTGGTTGCCATTTCACATTGTACCTTAATTTGTTGTTGCATGACTTTGGCCTTTGAGAGATGTTACGTTGTATTTGTGATTTTGGATCTTATTCTGTCACATTCTTTATAACAATACGATTCAGGGACTATGATTTACTGTCCGATACTCATCTTTTTACGCACTTGTAGCCTCTAGGCGAAATGAAATGATTGCGGCTAAGTTGGAATGTTGTGATATAGCCAATGGCTGCCAAAATTCTGTTTCTGAAAGGAAGGGGAAAAAATGGCTGCTGGAGTTTAGTACCCAGTATTGGTAAGTATGGGCTCGTGTCGGGTTAGGATTTGCACGTGAGGTTTTTTTTTTTTGATCCGCCAAAACGCCCCTTGGGCATTTTGGAATATTTCTGCTGGGATAATTCTTGGTTTTCACTCCTAGACAAGCTAATAGTGATGCACATGAGATGGCAGCTTGAGTTTTTATCACTAGTATTAACGCTAGTATTTCCATGTTCATTAATATTTCCATGCCGTTGAACATGGAAATACTAGCGTTAATATTTCCATGCCGAAAAGCACATCCATTATTGTATTAACCTAGTATTTCCATGTTTATTGGACAACATCAAGTGATATCCTTGTAAATGTCTTGTTATCATTTGTTGATTTTTTATTAAATTCGTTTTTTAAATTAATCATTCATCTTGTTGGCCGAAATATAAAAATATCACATCACGACTCAGAAAGTTCACTAAAATAAAAAAAAATACAAAATTTTCCTATTTTAATGTTTTTGGGGTTGTCTAATCAGACATTTTTCAATGTTTTGTTTTTATCACGGGTGCTTTTTTCCAACTTTGGTCGTACTTTTATTATTTCAAATTGAACCTATTACTTAGCTCTTAAATTTTTTTGGTAAAAAAAAAACTAAATAAAATTAGTAAACATTAATAAGTGAGAATGTTTTTATAAGAAACTAGGTGAAACCTCAGGGTTGTGTTTATCGTAATAACTTATCAAAAGAAATGAAAAATAAAGGAAAAATTTAGAAATCAAATTTCCGTTTGGCTAAATAAGCCAACTGGTTTATTTTTTTGTCTTTATTCAATTTTTTTTCGTATTTGTTAGTTTATCGTCAATTTTTTGGAGATTATTGCATCGTCATGACGAGGAGAATCTAAAAAGTAAAAAATTATGATCGAAATCTAATTTGTTTTGAATAAAGAAGAAAAAATTGGCTTAATTGCTTATTTTTGTTTTTATTCAAAAAAATTAGGTTTCGATAGTAATTTTTTATTTTTAGATTTCTTTTGTCATGACAAAGTAATAATTTTCAAAAAAAAATTGATGATAAACAAATAAATACAAATTTTTTTTTAATAAGGACAAAAAAAAATAGCCGGTTGGCTTCCAAACGGAATTTGCACTCTTCAATTTCTTCTCCTCGTTTATTCTCCCTTCTTTTCCCTCTCTTTCATCGATTACATTGTTTGCAGACGCTGTAGCAGCCAACGCCGACTTCTCCAAGTTCTCCTCCGCCGCTCTCCACCACCTCGTAAGAACCTCTCTCCTCCCTGACGAGGCCGCCACGGGATAGTCGGAGGTGCCGAGAGGGGCGACCTGCCGCCGTGGGGCCGCCACGGAGACCCAGGGACTTGTTACACCCTCCTCCTTCATTCTCATCTCCTCTACAAACATGCCTATCTAGTTTTTAGAGGATTTGGCGGGGCCTTTGTAGAGCCCTAATTAGTAGTGGTGCGGGTGTGTCTATTGAGTTTTGGATTGAACTTTTTTGATTTCTCCTGTATCCAGATGGCGTTTCGAGGACGGGGGCGTGGTCGTGGCGGCGGCGGCGGCTTCCGTTTTGCTACGCAAGAGGTGTTCGAACTCTTTCCGGTAATTGAATCTCTTCGGTTTTCTTCTTTTTCTTCTTCTTCTTCTTTTTTTTTGATCGCCACCTTACGCGCCTCTTGACTAGTCCAAATCTCTCAGTTTTTTTCTTCTTTTTTTTTGGAAATTGTAGACCGTAACGTTCATCTTACTGCCTCAATCGACTGTTTTTCGGGCCTATCTTCTCCTGCAGAACTATGGCAAATACCCGACTCTTTGTATTGCATTTTTTTTACAACGAAAATGGTATATTAAAAAGAGCATCAAGGAGATGCATCCTATGTACAAAGACTATAAACTAGAGGAAATTAAGCACGAGAAGCCAACTGACTTACGGAAGTCTAACTTATTGCATATGGTAGAAAAGGTAAAGTGATGAAGTACAGTGTGGTTTTTGCTTATAGCAATTCCGAAAAGAAAGGGAAATTTTCTTAGAAGTCTCCCTTTTGCCTCCAAAACACCACAAGATCGTTGGTTTAGGTTAAAGATGATTGGGTGTCTAATTGGCTATTGTATAAGAAATCTTTAACCAATCTGTTGGGTCAAGACCCGACCCCGATCCACACCTTTACGCACACAAACACAGTGATACACACACCGAGAGATTGAGAGAAAAATCTCTTTGTATACATTCACACATATACAAGCTACAAAAATTCTCTGGGATCCACAACCGGTTCCACTCCAGGAAGCCACAACTGGCCCCCGCACTCTCCTCACTCTCTCCCTCACATTGTCCACTCCCACTTCGGCGGCACTCTCCGGGGGAGCCACAACCGGCTCCCCACACACGCCACTCACTAGTGTCTCACACACACAGCCTCTCTCTCTTATTTGAATACATAAAAGAGAAACAAAAAAACAGTGGGCAATAATGGAGAAATTATCCTGTGCTTCACGCACATGGGAGAATCCCAACAATCACCCCCTCTCCCATGCGAGGTGATCGTTGCATCCGTTTAGCCTCTCTAGCAAGCGCCTATGTCATTTCCAAGTCAAACTTCTCAACACCCTACACCGGAGTGTACCGCCTGATCGAGTGTCTCCTTGCATGACTAGATCTTCCGAGGCCAAACCCGCAGCGCTGTCCGGCTGCAATTCCGCCACTCTAGCATCTCTGCATCCCCCGCTGAGCTCCTCCGTACCTCCAAACCGAGATACAAAACTTGCGAATCCAGGACATCCTCATATCCTGCTAGATCTCCGTGGCCCATATCGACATAGCCGCCGATATGTTGCACCCCCTCAACGGGTGCCCGTGCCCAGTCACAAGACACGATCCGTGACTCTATCTCTCCTCCTTATGCGGCCGCATATCCCGAAGAGGATCCAGTCACAAAATCCCAGAAGGAAGAGAATCTTGCTATGCGTGGTCGCGTCTCCATCTCAATCCCTCCGTCCAGAGCTCCAATGAACACCCCCGCAAGCAGTAGCAATCATCACCCTTGGCCGCCATCACTCTTGCTCTGAGCTCCAGTAAACTGCACGCCGCCTCTGCGCGCATGGTTCAGAAAGCACACGGAAACCTCCATTGTTATTGCTGCTCACAGATCTGGTCAGAAATGAAGATGTTCAAAAATCATTTTTGATCAGTGGGTCTTGTGTGTCTCACTGAGACGAGCTCAGTGGTGGTGACGGGCAAGATTACCCCAAATATTCTTGGACCCAACAAATGAGTCCAATGTGGACCCACCAATTAAGGAGGGACCACGTATAAATTCCGGTGTCTCGTGGTTTGCTTGTTCGGCTCCTAGATTTGCTTGTTGTTGGTTATTGTGGTTTGCAACATTTAGCCTATTCTCTATTTGCACAAGGAAGGAAAAATATTCGTGGTGTTTCGGGTAGTTTTTCCCAACACAATCAAAGGAGTTGTTAGTTTGTTGTTCTTGTTGATGTGTATGTTTGTACCCTCAAATAGAGTTGTGTAAATTACTTCTTTCAGCAATTGCAGAAACTTGATGAACCCCCTGATGCTCGAGGTGTGAAAGAAGAAGTTGCCTTAGTCCGTTGGAGTTATAGATTGCAAAGTTTTTGGAATTCCTCTCCTTATTATCTCAAGGATGTTGGCCCAGAAAGTAAGCATTCAGTGTTTTTAAATTTCTCACACATCTCATTCAAATAGAAAACATGAACACAGACAAAAACAGGAAAAGTACTTCGCTTTAGGAATGAGATACATTGGAATCACAGTTAGTTACTTATATTTTGGTACTAGTAGTTTAGGGATGACTTGATGGGGCTTTTGGGGTATTTGTTTATCGATAAGGGTCAATCTTGAGCGTAATGGGCTCCTGCTCAGAGGAAATTTGTGAATGTTGCTGGCAAAAATTTGAGACCTTGATTTTGGTAGTATGCATAGAATGTGATACAAAATCACAAACTCAGATTCGAGTAACATGGAACAATTTGTGGAGAAGGATGAGCTTTTTAAAACTGTTAAAACACTTTTTTTTGGGTTTAAATGTGGTTAGTTAGTGAAGATGATACTTATGTGTTTCAAAAGCAAAACTTGTCCTTGGGTGTTTCATAAGTTGACATTGCATAACCACTTCACGTAAAAGAAAAATCCAAGTCTTGAAGTTTATTTTAAGTATAATATTTTGTTTTTCTAGTATTTGCCTGGAAGCTGCTGATTATAACTTACCAGCGTGCTTCCTCTTTCTGAGATGAATATCATCAACTGGACCAGTTAGTTTTCTCCCCACTAATGCATTTCGTAAGAACTTATGTGTCGTTGTGGCAGTTGTGATTTGTGTTACATGCTCACCATTCTCACAGATTTTATACCTGCCATACGTGCTCTCGATGTACAAAGAGTACATGAGGAAACGACTTCCTCGTCCTCCATTTCTTTCTATATATTAATGTTGCTCAGTTATATTTGTGTGTATAGCTAACCATTGCTTCCCTTTTTACCATCCGAATCCGATACATCTTTTCTTCTTACTTCTACTGAAAAGGAATCAAGTAAGGTAAAGGTAACATTTATACGGGTTTTGAGTTTCTAATCAAGACAGCTTTATTTGACTCAATCCATTAGTTTTTCGAGTCGAGCCTAAATTCCGACTCATTTGGTAAGGCCTTTTGGCTTATCCAATTACTGTTGCAGTTGTTTAACTGTGGATGCCTCTCTTTTGCATGACATAGGTTTTGTGTTATATTCTGTTTTCATGTTAACTGCTTGCGCCACTGTTTGCATCAGTTCAGCCTTATGGCCGAGATGATTTTAAGATGTTTAGATCGTAATTCTATTTGATTTCAGTATGAAGCTCTTATTTAGTTCGTGATTGTGTGGTCACAGAAGATGAAAGCATAGAATTAATGAGGGGCTTTGATGCGGGCAAGCAAAAGACTGAACAGAAGGTTGAACTTGCAGACTTCATGAAGTGTAGTGTCGAATATATTCCTGCAGAACTAGCTGGTAGCCCCTTATCCCTAGAATGGTGAACTAGTAAGAGTCATGCTGAGTATTTAAGATCTGTTGCTGTCTCGTCTCTTGAAACACTGATGGACAATGTTTTGTGATGCACTGAATTTCAGACAGAAAACCAGGGCAGGTCCGCCGAAGGAAAGTGCGATGGAGTCAAGAGTCAGGTTTGACAAGAACACAATGCGTTCTACTATTCCTTTGTGGCGTTTTTTTTTTTTTGTGTGTGTTTTTAATGATTTTGATTGCTAGTAGTTTTGCCTGGGTCAAGCTTGCCTTGTTCCCAAGAAAATGTTTGTCATCTCCATGGGTGGAGATTTGACAGTTTGAAAGCGGTTTTGTTTGGTTATTTGTGTTTCTTGTGCTGAGAATTCATTGTTGTTGGAGATTGGTTTCTGAAATGTGGAACTGTTTTCACGATTATGGTCAAAACTTTCGAGTGCAAGCAACATATTAGGATATCATTTCCTTGTTTTTCATTTCGATTATGTGGTAGCTTCTGCTGTATCTGTACCAATGCCAACCTTATCTCATCTTTCCCTTGGATATGAGTACATGGCTAGGTGGATCTGTGCATTTAGGTGTACTTTTTTTTTTAATCCTTTACAAGCAAGCCATGTCACCCTTGAAGAACAGATAAATAGGGCATGAAGCTAAGGTAATCAACCACGTTATACTACTCTTCAACAAAGGTGTCTGTATGAGGAATGTCGTGCTAGGGAAGTTAAAAGCCAGGACTTCCCGGCTCTCTGAGGCTATATGACCTTTCATTTTATTTGTCTTCTAATGTCGTGAATGGGCGGACCTCTTCAAACTTATATTGCATTTTCTACAATTAAAATCTATTCTCTATTTATGGGTGAAGGTCACTGATTCTATGTATACCCTGAGAATTTTTTTCCTTTCGAATTTTTTTGTAAAACGTTAATGGTACTAATTAATTTTTTTTTTGGTACTTCAGAATTTTTATGGTACTAATTATTTGTCAAACTGATTAAGATGCTTGTGTGACAGACCTTCAGAAATTAGATCTTTTTGAGAAGCAAGAACAAAAGTCTCAGGTAAATGATATCTAGCTGCATTACTCTTTTTCCAATTCTAAGATCTCATTTAAGCGGAAATTTAATTGAATTAATTTATGCTCTTTCTATTTAGTAAACCTCCTTTTTGGAGGGTTGGTTCCTGATTTTTGCTTGGATTTTCCTCATTCCAAACAATTGTTATTTCTGTGTTAAATAAAAATGCTTAGGGCGAAGATGAGAAAGGTGTAAAAGGGAAAAAAGAGGATGAAAATGAGGAAGAAGATGACGAAAAAATTGAAGATGAGGAAGAAGAGATCAGCGACGGTGATTATAATCAGGTTTTTTCCATAACTTTGTTAAGATACCCCATACTTGGATTAACTTTTCAGTCAAGTTATTGTCTGTTGCGTTTGCTCTTACCTTGTGCTTCCCCAAACCCTTCTTTTACTTTTTCCTAAATTGAGTTAGCTTAACTTGATGAAGACATGTGATTTTATACGATAGGAGTATGAACTTGTGTGGAAGGTTGAATTTTAAGAAATTGCTAGCTTTTGTAGCATCTGAAGCCTGAACATAATCGTTGACTGAAATAACCAGTGTAGATGGTGGCTCTAGAAGTACACATATTTACGCAAGTTTTGCTAACCTTCACAGCTAAAAATGTATTGAATTTGAATGTCATGAAGATAATAAATCAGGATTCTATAACTCGTAAATGGTCGTCAGGACTCCATTATGTGTTGATGGTCATTTCAGGAAGGAGGACGTACCAATAAAGAGTTCTTTGGCACGAGTGTTGTTTGGATTGGTCATGTTTTCTATGTAGCTGAAAATTCTAGACATCGGGGCACAGCTTTCTTTTGTACTCAAATGATGTACGAATGCCAAGTTCCCACAATGGGTGCTGGAAATGCCAAGTGTCGTGATATCTTTCCGCCTTGAAACACCTTCCATGTCTTGCATATATCCTACCAACGGAATGAGACAGATGTGGAATGAGATTCCCAACCCAACTCTCCATTCCTGCCATCCGAATGGTGTAAAAGAGTGAAAAGTGTAACTGTGGCTTCTTTAAATCCCCTCTTTCCAAGTTTGTGGGATAGCCTGGACTCGACACTCTTCTCACCACACCTTAGTTTTTCCTTCTCACCTTTGAAGTTTTGACATGGTGGGTCTCACACACGTCGGGGACACTGATACACTAGGGACACAGTTGGACATGTATGGGAATGCCAGATGGTGTGTTGATTCAATTTTTGTGACTTTGTGCTGGGACACCTGTCCCAAGGCCGTGGTCAGTCATAATTTTTCTCATATAAAAATTGTAAATGTAAGAGGTGAAAATAAAAAATTCCAACGACATGAAATCCTTGTTTAATTAATAATGTTTATATAAGGAAAAGGTATCTTATGTAGTACTCCCTCCATTCCATATTGCTTTGTCATGTACGGGGAACCCAACTTTTCGAGAGAACATGCAATTAATGCATGTCTCCTTAAAAAGTTTGATAAGATTTCCATTGTGGAAGTTTTATGTACTTTTTAGTTTGACTTTTCAAAGAGGATCATTCATTGTGGGTCATCCCAGAATAGAATATAGGACAAGCATTGTGTGATGGATGGAGTATTAGTTTTGGTTGTTTCTGGATACTGTATTGATTGGAATAACTAGGATTGGAATTAGTCAGGGTTGGTCCTGTTTTGACCATTAGCACTATTGAACCGAGCATTTTGGTTTGTGCTAACTGAAACCGGACCAGAACTCAAGTGGACTGGTCCGGCTCGGGATGATAAGTTTGTGTTGCACTAAGGTTCTGTACTCCAGTACGTACCCTATTTATCCTCGCAAACCTTAACTATGCAAACGTCTTTTTAACAAGATTTTCCGTACTACAACTAATAGTCACTTGTTTTTTACTCCGTATTCGATAAGCATAGTGACTTGTTCTTTGGACAATCTTGCAGAATGAGCATTTTGATGACGATGAAGATGACTTTAACATGGATGATGACAATGATGGTATGTACTTCATCATCACCAGCACTTTCTTACTTGCAATTCATTTGCAGTTTTTCTGGTACTTGGAAAAAGAATGCCAACTTCTGTTCCTATTAATTTCACACTCTCTTAGTTATTTGTTTCCTACCTTCCCGGTTATGAATGCTTCGTATTTGTAATGTTCCAGATGAAGGCACATATTGAAACACCAAGATGGGTATGAGGAAGCAAAGTTTTCGGGACTATCTTCTGTGAGCTTACCGCAGGTTATTGTCCTTGGTAAATAGCAATCCTTAAGATCAAAAGACTACTTTGTTAGTAGTTTTGCTGATTCGGCTTATAGCATCAAGTGTCCCTTATTAGAAAGTAGGAAAAGTTATCCTAATAGGGTAAAGTTGCACGGTACCAATAGTGCTGGCATTATAGGCTATAATTTAATTTCACTTTTTATGGGATATCCTTTTGAATAATTCTGTACGAGAAATCATTAGAAGATTCTCCCTTCCTCGTTTTTATTCAACTCAAAGCGTCAAATTGAAAATAACATGTCCCATCCATGGCTTGGGGAGAGCTCTGCTTTCATAGTTTCTTTGTTGCATACAGTTGAAAATTGACAAAAGGGACCAAGGAATGAATCCCTTTTACGAGCTTTTGACAAACCATTAACGGAAGTGCTCAACCAGTTTGCATGGTGGCTGTGGTTGAAGCAAAGTTCAGACGGTGGATTTGAAGGAGCAAGTAGGTTTGGAGTTTTGTGTGTTAAGATGAGGGTGTTTTAGAACTAAAGTAGTACAGTTCAGACAGAGTTAAAACCTACTCAAATCAGCTACCTGTGTGAGACTCGATTACAGCATCATACATTTTTTGCCTACCAACTTTTTATCAGCTTGCTACATTTTCGGTGGTTCTGTGTTGTATTGTGGTTGCCATTTCACGTTGTACCTTATTTTGTTGTTGCATGACTTTGGCCTTTGAGAGATGTTACGCGCATTTGTGATTTTGGATCTTATTCTGTCACATTCTTTATAAAAATACGATTCGGGGACTATGATTTACTGTCGGATACTTCTCTTTTTACGCACTTGTAGCCTCTAGGCGAAATGATTGCGGCTAAGTTGGAATGTTGTGTGATATACCCAGTGGCTGCTGAAATTCTGTTTCTGAAAGGAAGGGGGGAAAAATGGTCGCTGGAGTTGAGTACCCAGTGTTGGTAAGTTTGGGCTCATGTCGGATTAGGATTTGCGTGCGGATGTCTGAGTTTTCGATTTTGGACAGTTTCTGCTGGGAAGTTTCGGATGGAGTAATTTTTGCTTTCACTCCCGGACAAGCTAATAGTGTTGCACATGAGATGGCAGCCTGTGTCCAACGGAACAATTTTTCTGTCTCTTTCCATTGATTTTTGGTTGCTTCTCTCTGTTTGTAAACACTGATCGATCCGACTGTGATTGTGGTTCAGCTTTTAGGATAGATCACTCTCTCGGATCAAGATGTGTCGTGAGGGTAGTAACCTCAACATCTGACAAATCTTTTTTATACTATGATTCGTTTTTTTTATAACCTGGCGTCCAGGCTAAGCTTGTGCGCATCTCAATTAATTCCGGGGCCTTAAAGTTAACGAGCGGGCAAATCCTCTCAGCGGTTTGTAATGTTTTGCCTTCGTGAGATTCGAATTTGCAATCTCATGGATGACAAATAGTTATTAGCTTTTGCATGCCAATTTGGCAAAATCCCTGGGTTTATGTGTTTTGCAACTAGGACATCAGAAGATATAGAAACTTAAAAAGACTTTAACTGAACGTTCTAGATGTAACACTGGGAGGTTCTTAACAAAATATTTACCCAGTAATGGTTAATCCTGAACACACCAAAAATAGTAAAAATAAAGTTCCTCCGATTTAACAAAATTAAATAAAAGAAAAAAGAAGCGATCTCCCGGTGGGTGGGTGGGGAGGGGGGGTGTCGCGGAATGGGGACCAATGGATTGAGGTGGTTGGTGGCTAAGAGCATCTCCAACCGCTTCAACCAATTCCTAGCTACTTTGGCAAGGAATCATTGGCTAGGCATCAAATAAGAGCACTTCCCAACAGACAAGCAATTGACATGCCAAAACCTATTTTGTGGTCTCCCTGTTCTCCCCCAATCAGACCAAAATCCACCTTTTCTCACTCCAAAGAAGAAGCTAGCTGGACACACGCACGGGGAACAACGTAATAGAAATTGGCATGATATTGTCCATAATCAAACAAAATCACAAAAATAGGGCGTCAGTTTCATTGTTACCGGAGTTGTTTCCTTATGACCGGTGTCGTTAAGGTGTTCCACTTCACTTTTAGAAAAAGTCTGTTTTTGTTCTTATTAGAATTTTTATCGTGTTTGTTTGTTTTGTGCCAAATTTTCTGGACTATTTGATTCGTATCGACGAGATGAATCAGAAAAGTAATTTTTTTTTTTTACTTTTACCCAAATATTTTGAACAAGGACCACTTTTAAGTAAAAAAAGTTGACTTTTTTTTTTTTACTTAAAAGTGGTCTTTGTTTAAAATATTTGGGTACTTGAAATTTTTTTTTACTTTTCCGAATCGTCTCAAAAAGTCAAAAAAATTTGACGCAAAACTACCAAATGAGAAAAAAATTCAAATAAGGACAAAACGAAAAAAGTTGTTAGCGGAACACCTACCTCTGGTGAAACCTAAGGGTGTGTTTTTATAACTTATCAAAAGAAATGGAAAATAATCGAAAATTATAAAAAAAAAATTCCATTCCACTGTTTGGTTTCTTGAGGAAGAAAAGGAAAAAAATTTAGTAATCAAATTTAATTTTTTCTCTTCAATTTATTCTTTTTAACTTTTCCTCTTCGTTATTCTCCCTTCTCTTCACCGCCGACTTCTCCAGTTCTCCTCCGCCGTCTCCACCACCTCGTAAGAACCTCTCTCCAACGACATAAAATCACATGTCTTCATCATGTTAAGCTAGCAATTTCTTAAAATTGCTAGCTTGTGCTTACGAGGTGGTGGAAAATTATGACTGACCACGGCCTTGAGACAGGTGTCCTAGAACGAAGTCACAAAAGTTGAATCAACACACCATCTGGCATTCCCATGCATGCCCAACCATGTCCCTAGTGTATCAGTGTCCCCGACGTGTGTGACACCCACCATGTCAAAACTTCAAAGGTGCAAAAAGGAAAAACTAAGGTTGATACGCTTCCCCAAACCCTTCTAGTATTATTTTTTTTTCCCCTAAATTGAGTTAGCTTAACTTGATGAAGACATGTGATTTTATATGATAGGAGTATGAACTTGTGTAGAAGGTTGAATTTTAAGAAATTGCTAGCTTCTGAAGCCTCAACATAGTCGTTGACTGAAATAACCAGTGCAGATGGTGGCTCTAGAAGTATACATATTAACCCTGTGGAATGTCAAAGTTAATGAATCAGGATTCTATAACTTGTAAATTGTCGTCAGGATTTAATTATGTGTTGATGGTCATTTCTGGGAAGGAGGACGTACCAATAAAGAGTTCCTTAGCACGAGTGTTGTTTGGATTGGTCATGTTTTCTCTGTAACTGAAAATTCTTAGACATCGGGGCACGGCTTTCTTTTGTACGTGAAAGCCGTGCCCCGATGTCTAAGAATTTTCAGTTACAGAGAAAACATGCATGACCAATCCAAACAACACTCGTGCTAAGGAACTGTACTTCAACTTAGCCCCATTCAATTTTTCGCTGAAAAATGCTACCGGTTTGGATTGCTGATTTTCTGATTGGCTGCAGATTCTTATTTCTCAGGTGTGTTGGCAGACGTGGCCAGTGGGGGAGAGTCCGACTTCCATATGCAGGACGGCTACCTATTCAAGGGAAACCGGTTATGCGTACCAGATTTTAGCCTTCGGCTAAAAATTATTAAGGAGTTGCACAATGAGGGCCATGTGGGACGTGATAAGACCTTTGCTTTGGTGTCCGAGACTTATTTCTGGCCTTTGATGCGAAAAGATATCTACAAGTTTGTGGAGCGCTGCCACATTTGTCAAGTATCTAAAGGAACAGCAAACAACGCGGGATTGTACATGCCTCTACCAGTTCCGTCGCAACGATGGGCAGATGTGAGTATGGATTTCGTGCTGGGTCTACCTCGCACCCAACGAGGTAACGATTCTATTTATGTGGTGGTCGATCGTTTTTCCAAGATGTCCCATTTTATTCCATGTAAAAAGACCACGGATGCAGTGAAGGTTGCTGAGCTTTATTTTTCTAAAGTGTATCGTTTGCACGGGCTACCGAGTTCTATTGTTTCTGACCGTGACACCCGGTTCTTGAGCCATTTATGGCGCTGCCTTTGGCGACTAGCCAACACCAAGCTGGATTTTAGCACGGCTTATCACCCCAGACCGATGGGCAGGCTGAGGTTGTGAATCGTTCTTTGGGCAACCTACTTCGTAGTTTGGTGGGTGAATACCTCCGAAGTTGGGATCACAAGTTGAGCCAAGCCGAATTTGCATTTAACCATACGGTTAATCGGAGCACCGGTTTTTCTCCTTTCCAGGTAGTCTATGGGTTCAATCCTCGTTCTCCCATTGATTTGGCTCCGGTCCCGGAATTGAAGTGGATCCATGGGAAAGCCGAAGATTTTGTTCAACAGTTGCAGCGCATTCATAAGGAGACTGAGCAGCACCTGCGCGATTCTACTGCTCGGTACAAAACACACAGCTGACAAAAAGCGGAGGTTTGTGGAATTTGAAGTTGGCAACTTTGTCTACGCTGTCCTCACTAAGGATCGCTATTCTGCTCATGATTATAACAAGCTTGCTGCTCCGTTTTCAATTTCTTATACGCTTCCCTGCATCATTGTCCTTGGTAAATAGCAAGCCTTACTGAAGATCAAAAGACTGTTTTGTTAGCTGATAAGGCTTATAACATCAAGTGTCCCTTATTAGAAAGTAGGAAAAGTTATCCTAATACGGTAAAGTTGCACTGTACCAGAAGTGCTGGCATTATAGGCTACTCCAGTGCTTTTTGGATGGGACATGTTATTTTCAGTTTTGATGCTTTGAGTTGAATAAAAACGAGGAAAGACGGAGGAAATTCTAACCATTTCTCGTACAGAATTATTCAAAAGGATGCACCTCACAGCACAGCACCAACACAAAGTCCGTTAAGACGAGGGTGTTTTAGAACTAAGGTAATTTTGTCAAATCGGGGTTGAAACAAATTGGGATGACAATGATTCACTATTTTGGGCCCAAATAGAATCCAAAGGGTGAATTAGTCATTTAGTTCGAGGTGGTTGGAGAGAATGCAAAATGGGAATTTAAAAAGCTCATCAGGTTCTCGAATTCTGTCTCTATCTTTTTAGTGTTGAAAATGTATTCTGAGAGAAACGAATACTGTATTTACCACCGAAAATGAAAAATTATTGGAGACCGTGTCCAGGAGTTTTGAGATCCCAAAACAAACAAGGTGGGACGCAAAGACTCCAGACACTCCCAAAGTACAACACATACACCAAGTGTCTCAATTGGAATTCTTAACATCAATAACAATCTAAATACTACAAAAGCTACACTTGATCTTAAGCCCACTAATTCTTCCCACAAAACTAATGGCAGCTAAAACGTCCCATGAAACAAATCATGATGAGAGGGGGAATGAGAGAGCTGACTTAACGTATAACCTCTGTTAGGAGAAACAAGTCCTCTTTGTCCCCTCATGACTTCGATTCTCTTCTGTCTAATTTGGTCACCCTATTCACCATCCTGAAACCACAATTAAAAAAAAGGTAAACAGATTCGAATCTTCAGCGAGGGGTCACCTGCGTGAAGGTGACAGGGTCGGAGCTCATCTCGTAGGATACTGGAGCATCCGGAAGACTAGATTTATCCGAAGATGTCTTCCCACTTGAGCCGGCTGAATCGTGAAAGAGCCCTGGGGTGGTAAGTAGCTTCTCGTTCAGCCGAACGGGTTTTGATAGCATTTCAACCACCTGGCTCATCAGCGGCCTTCTGTTCGCCGCTGCTTGGGTGCAGAAGAAGGCAACTTTGATGTATCTGATGACTTCTTCTTTTGGGAAGAATTCCAGGTCTGGGTCCACTAGCTCTAGGAGACTCCCTTCTTCGTAGAGCTGCCATGCCTGTTATAGAGTCAGCATTTGTCAAAACGGCCACCATGATGGAAATGGAAATGATGATGGAAAGAAAACAGTGAAGTAACAGATTTGGGTTGAAATGCGGATCTTCAACGATCTAGTACATAGTTTTCGCCGTTAGATATTCAGCAAAAACTTCTCTTGCGGAATGCACTTATTTTGGCCGTTTAAGCCAAACTGAGCTCCTATAAAGTTTATCTTCGGAAGAAATTATCACTCAACCCCGATAAGGAGAAAACGCGAAGCAGATGATCCACAGCACATGGCTTCCAGACAGTCTACTATTCAGAAATCAAGTTCCGAAATTGGTCAACCACGCGATTTTTTTAAAAAGTTTACTGGAAATTTGATAATGACGTCGTAACCAAACGTCGAAAACTTTAATGGTTAGAAAGTGGACCATGCAGTTAAGAAAGAGAAACTTGTAAATGAATATTACCGCACCCATTCTAGGAGAAGTATCTGCGTCCTTCCCCAGTTCGCCATTGCGCTGCGTCTGCCACTGACAAGTTCGAGTATGAGGACTCCAAAGCTGTACACATCTGCCTTCATTGTTAACTGACCTCCCATCCTATATTCAGGTGCCAAATAACCACTGCATCGAGCATAACTAAGGTATACATCAAATTCGTTCCTTTCGATCAACTCCACGAAACCAATCTCTAGATTGATTTATATAGAACAGAAGCTTTAAAGTATCATGCTTGAAAAGGGAATTTGGTAAAAAATAAAAACTTTATATTAAACATCGACAGCAGCCAAGGCTTCAAGAATTTGTAAGGGATGCTTACGTTGTTCCTACTACTTTCGTGCTAATGTGTGTGATGTTATCTGGGAAAAGTTTAGCCAACCCAAAGTCTCCAATCTTCGGCTTGAAGTCTTTGTCAAGAAGTATATTACTAGCTTTGATGTCCCTGTGCACTATATGGGGCACGAGTTCCTCATGGAGATACGCGACACCCCTAGCAGTACCCAGGCAGATGGCAGATCTTCTATCCCAGTCCAGTTTTACTGTTCTACCATTTGGACCTGCAAGCAGATTCATACACGTTAAGGGCTACTATGGCGTAAATAGTACCGGTTCAAATTCGTTTGTTTGTTTGTTTGGTCAATTACCGAATAATGCATCATCAAGGCTGTAGTTTTCTAGATACTCGTAGACCAAAATACGGGTACTTCTTTCACCATGGCAACCAATCAACTTAACAAGGTTTGGATGCCTGACATTTGACATTGTATTAATCTCTGTGAAAAATTCGCGCACCCCTTGCCTTGATCCAGCAGAAAGAGTCTTCACAGCAACTTTTGTGCCATCTTTGAGGATTCCCTGTAACATAGGGGATAGACAAAACCAGCAGTTATAATCCTCAAAATCTTGAACCAAACTATAGCTGAAGTCTAACCAGTCCTTGAAACATGATCACCTTTGGGGTATTGATCCATTAAGGGTAGCCTATCTCAAATTCGAACCAAATGGATACTGTCAAAACCTAATCCATAAGTTGGCATACTTTTTTCAACAGAGTTTTCAAGAAGTAGCATGTATCTGGTCTTTGGTAAAAGTGAATGGAGAAAATTTAGCAACAAAACCAATCTCAGAGTCTTCCAATCTCGAAAACTAGGATTATTGTGCCTACGTATACGAAGTTCAGATAAGTTCCCCGATAAACTTGGAAACAAGATTTGCTATCACATAAGCTAAATGTCTCTATATTTCAGTCGACCGGATAATACAGTTTGAGACAGTTAGATCAGATTTAAAGCTTGATGATATTCAGCGGTCTCATGAGGCGGACCCTCAGTGACCAACTAACTAGATGGAGTAAAACATGGACAGCCTTCCACATTGTAGTTCTTGATAAAAATAAAATCTCCATGATGATGACAATTGAAGATTCTTATCAAACACACCATCAGCAGGGATATAACAATCCTTGAAAAAAGATCAATTTCCAATTCCATAGAAGGAATGGTGCTCACAAAAGTTCGATAATTCTATTGACAAAGTTCAGATCTTCTGTGTGAATAAAATTACAGATGCCCCAGAATCAACACAACTGAAACAGGGAAGGAGAAAAACTACGAAGGAGCATGAGAACTTTGCATTTTGCAAACCTTGTAAACTGTTCCAAAACCTCCTCGCCCGATCTTATTGCTTGGATGAAAATCATCTGTAGCGGTTCTCAATTCAATGTACGAGAAGGCTCTTATGTTCCGGCGTGGTTGCCCTAAAGCAATAAGGAGACAATAGAAAATCAAACAGACAAAAACAGGCAAAGCATGATATATGACCATAACATATTGATTTACCGAAAGTAATACATGACAACAGATCGTCGTTTCAGTTCTCTATTCATACCTCATTCTACATTCTATAAGTTAAAATGCAACTCAAGAAGGGAAAATGAATCGCATAACTAGTGGAGTTCCTATGGCTCCCCTCTTAACATTGCTCAGTAACACAAAACTGGCATGGTTAACTACAGAAGAACACCTTATCTATTAGTCGACAGCACTGCGTGGCTTGGCCTCCACTGATAATATCAGTTGTAATTATTAGTTCCAACCAGGGCAGTTGGTCCCAACCAAAATCCAGTTCACAAGTTTCGTCGACTACTTGATGATCAAAACATTCTTTACCATGAAAATAAAAATCTTCGACAAGTTGGGAATGAGTGTTCAGTATTAAAATGAGCACTTTGTCCATTCAAAACTGCTAACTACCACATCACCAGTTTCGTCGACTACTTGATGATCAAAACATTCTGTCCTGTCAAAATGCAAAATCTTTGCCAAGGTGGGAATGAGTGTTCAGTATTAGATGAGCGCTGTGTCCATTCAAAACTGCTAACTACATATAGGTGAAACTGATGAGATAGTGTGTACCATGGGAGGTCAGAATCAGTAGTCTGGAAAAACTAGTTATGCTTGCTTGACTCTGAACTGGGATGATCAATGCATGCAAGATTTCTCATAAAGCCAAGAAACCATTCGTCAAGAAAACTCGTTGCATAGTTGTGTGCTAAAAACAGAAGGACCATGTGGAGACTTACGCATAAATGTAAATACATCTATGAAACAGAAAAACGACATGGCATGCCACGCTCACAAAATGCTTGAGATGATTTCATGTTAAGGTTGTCGGACGCACTAAGGTGTTCACTTGCTATGAAAAATCAAAGAGGCCACCATAGAGCAGAAGTCTTCTACCCGTCTCAAATCCCATGTAAAGGAGCAGAGGCCATTCGTTTTCCTGGAAAACATTCACCTGGCCATCCTTTCGATAATGGTTTCGTGAATACTAGTAGCACCCCGTAAGATGAAAAAGACGCGTTCAATGATCTGAAGCAACACGAGTTCCTTGGACAAACTGGCAATGATAGAAACTTGGACATGCATTACTATCTACAAATTCTGCTTCATTCTTACCTTGTGAGGCACGATGATCACGAGCATGATCTCCCCTTCTACGATATCCAACCGAGGCACCAAAGCAGCTACAATCCATGCCTTTGAGAAAGTAAGTGTCTAGTCTTCTGTATTGGCTAGTTACAACTGAACCTTTTGGAAACATAAACCAGAATTCCATTAGCATGTCTCCCTTAGGACCTTCGCACTGAAAAAACACCCTAGTAAACACATTCCCCTCCGTACGGATTTCGACTACATTTTCATAATCAGAACCGTCCATGGACACGGCATAGTCAAAACTCAAACAAATTCCAATCTTTTTCGATTTTTTCAACTCAAAGGCCTCCATACAAATCAAAGCCAGAACAATAATTGGTGAGGAAAATCCCAATCCTGTTTTGCCAATTTGTCAAAGGAATATTGCCAATTTGTCAAAGGAATAATTGGTGACGAAATTTTTCGTCTTAAAAAAACTTGATAGGCGAGGAAAAAATATTCGTCATAAATTATTATTGTTTGGTGACAAAATATTTTGTCATCAAAAAGCACTTTAGTTGACGAAAAATAGATTTCGTCACCAGGTGGGAATCCTTGACAACTTTTGGTTGACAAAAAAAATTCATCACCCATACTATTTTTGAAGAAAAACATGCAATTTGTGACCAAATTTTGTGTAATGAAAAAAGAAATAGAGGATAAGACAAATTGAAAAAAAAAAAAAAAAAGTTCACGTACTAAACTATAAGGATTGTGTTGTCCGGTTGTTTCATCATACTGCTAAGAAAGAAATCTTTCAATTGCTAGCTCAACAAGCCTACCAGAAACTCTTGCACTATATATCCAAGTTCTAATATTTTGGTTAGAAAAAAAAAAAAATGGAGCGGGAACACGAGCATAAAGCATCTTTCAAAAAAACATCACCAAATCCTAAAATTCGCACGAGCGAGAATTGAGAGCAGAAAGCAAGCGAGCATTGACTCATAGAGCTAGCTCGAGAGTGCAAGAAAGACCTCGCTGGAAAATTATGTAACGTGGATTACAAGCAATCTATTTTGAGCAAATTTCTAGTAGACTTGATTGCAACCTTCTCAATGTTAGTTTTATGGATGAAATGGGTTGGTTTAAAAGCGATCGGATTAACTGGTGAGAAATTAACCTGTTTGGTTCTCTTTTCAAAAAATTTCACCTTCTCTGTCATCAACGTTTTTTCGCCTTTAGCGATTTTTTAAAAATGGTAGAAAAAGAAGAGAGACTAATGACGAGAAAAATACGCAAACCTATAGAATTTTTCGTGTCATTACCTTGAAAGATTGACAAGTTTTCGTTTGCGCTGGGGTATTTGTGGTTTGATCCTCTTCGTCTTCTTGATCGTCGTCGTCGTCTTCTGGGTTGTTTGGGAATCGAGTGATCATATCTCGAGCCACTGCTACTTGGCGCATTTGCGTTCAATTATCTGTCACTATATAAAGGAGAATACTAGCCGTCGCCGTCGCTGCGTGGTGGAATGCGACGGTTAACGAAGTCAACTACCTGTTCAAAACAAGAAAAAGTCAACTGCTACAATTCATTCTGGCCGTCGCTCCTCATCACTGACGTTTCAAATCCAGATTCTTTCCGGTCGATTAATTAAAGGATCTACTGCAGTGATTTTTTTAGAGCTCGCTGAGAATATTGACTATGCGAAAAATAATACAGTATTAAACAGATAATGTTTCAAATGATTTCGGAACATGTAATTACAATAAATTCGTTGTAGTATTTCTTTAAAACACATAGTGAATTTGTAAATATCAAACTTTTACCGTTCTCAATTTGAAGATGGATTCTGGAGATTTATCTAATCGTCAGAACATTCAATGGCCTAAAAAGTTTGTGAAACCTTTGAAAGTATATCGCACGATTCTTGGCTCTATATTCTATAGACCCACCAGTTCCATCGTCTTTCCTTCTAGGGAAAAGTCCACTTTCACCCTATGTGGTTATCGTCATGTGCGGATATCCCCTCATGGTTCAAAACTGACCACATAACCTACCTGTGGTTTTCAAAATGTGTGGATAGACCCCCTGCCGTCATGTTTTCCATCCATATTAACGGAGGTGTATCTCACACGCTTCTAGAATGTAATCTGAGTCGTTCATAATGTATTAAATAAAGAATCGAGTATCTCTGTAAAAAATCATCTCGATCAGGCATCAATAACCCAGTGATCTTATTTTTAGTAAATTCAAATTTGAAATTTTAATTTCATAAC
Source organism: Rhododendron griersonianum (assembly GCA_018127125.1). Classification (NCBI taxonomy): domain Eukaryota; kingdom Viridiplantae; phylum Streptophyta; class Magnoliopsida; order Ericales; family Ericaceae; genus Rhododendron; species Rhododendron griersonianum. The sequence continues at coordinate 28,756,954 of CM030800.1, forward strand.
AAAATCGATTCGACCATGAGCTTTTCATTTTTTGATTGACTTGAATTTTGGAATAGATGTAGTACTTGTCAAAATTTACAATATCAACGGTTTGGATTCAATTTTTGGTATAGGAGATGGTGTGGTTAGATTTAAAAAAGAAGAAGAATCAAGGGTCATGATGAGGGTATATCGGTCTTTTAATGTTGTGTCCGTTAATATGGATGGAAAATATGACGGCAGGGGGTCTATCCGCAGATTTTCAAAACCACAGGTAGGTTATGTTGTCAGTTTTGAACCATGAGGGGGGTATCCGCACATGACGATAATCACAGGAGGTGAAAGTGGACTTTCCTCTTCCTTCTAATAATAACTACGTATGAGAATCTAAAATGATTAAAAAAGTGTGAACAAATCCAACAATAGTAATTATCAATCCAATTAGGTTAGTGTCCAAGTTGATCTTATATCCATAGAACTAAAAAACAAATCCCACCAAAATTAAGCACATTAATTAATTATACTAGACAAATCTTATAATGTGGGGTCTCTCTGTGTTTGGTTCATGCGCCATTTGGTGCAATATAATGGGACATCGTCAATTTTCAACAGTCGGGTCCCAAAAAAACATTACTTTCAAAATTATCATAATTTTTTTGAACAGAAAATTATCATAATTGAAGAAATCAAAGTAAGCAATTAGAAGTCCTACCAATGGACGCCTCACCCGGCTTCATTAATTAGTCTTTAGCTGCTCTCTTGTGACCAAGAAAACAAAACTATATAATATGACTCTCTTTTTAAGAAATAAGACTTTTACCATAGTTTGCACTCTTAAAAATTTTAGAGAAGACATGGTTCTTTGGTTAACAACTGGGAAGACTCAAACCTATTATTCCGAAATTGGGGGTGACTTTGTTTGGGTCTCGAACGAGCTATTCATGTTAACTCCAATATGATGGCAGAAATGTGGGCTGTACATGCGAATACGGGTTATGGGTTGCCTGTCGGTTTGGTTTTGCTAACATAGTTGTTGAGACTGATTTCCACATTTGTATTCAATGCTCTATGTAGGAGGCAAGTCCAAACAAGTCGGCTCTACAGGGTGTTGCAGGAGATTCTATTTTTTTTTTAATATAAGTTAAGCTGTTTGGGTTAAAAAAACCTATCATTTATATTAGGCTACCAACTACTTGTCAATATGCTCTCTGTGACTGGGCCGGTCAAGCTATAGCTCAAAGTTGTCTTGCAAGAAACGTTTGCGATTCTTGTGTTCCAAAGTTGTTAGGCCCATCTAAACTCCTTTCGGTTTTTGGTGGGTAGGGATCATTTGGTCACTCTAATAATTAGGGGTGCACGGTCGGTCTGAATTGATCAGCTTTCGTAGAAATTCGAGACCAAATCGTTACCAACTCACGGGGTTATAAACAAAAACCTTTTTGAATAAGTAACAACTTATTTCCCCTCCACATTTGTAAAACCAAGATATACACAATACTCGTATCTTTTAGGAGTAAATTTTACACGAACACAACAAAGGAATATGGCATATACCTCGTTAAAGCATATGTATATTGAAAAACCATTAATTTGTTTAAAAAACATGGACCAAACAATGAAACAAGGTTCTCAAAATTTTCAAATCGGGGCTGAACCAATAATTGATGGATTCGGATCAAAACGTACAGTTTGGTTTGGATAGGCAACGGTCCTTTCAATTTTTGTTGCAGCCCACCAACCAACTAACATTGTTAGGGTCTAGTCACTCCTTCCTTGTTTTGTTTTTAGTATGGAAAAGAAAGATAGTACAATAGGAAGCAAACTACCATTAATCCTATTCAGATCAGCTAATGGTTTGTTTGGTATTTGGAAAGAAGAACATAGTCTTGAAAATGGTGGAAGATAGTGGTAACGTTCGGACCCGGCTCCCGGGTAGTGTTTTCAGTTCATCTCCTCTTTATGTTTCATTTCCCCTACGTCTAAACATTCTGTGAGTTCATCTTGAACCCACAATCATGATTTTAATCGTTCATTCAACATAACATGCGAAAAGCACATGCTTGCAAAATAGTATAAGTTTGATGGAGTATTGATACGTGGACAATTTGACTTTATAATTCGAGCGGCAAATATATTTTAAATCTTACAATTTATAACAAATGCAACTTGTTTTTGTGTCTATCTCTATATGTTCAAATTGATTTTTTTGGCAGACATATGCCAAAAACCAACACAATCTCAAGAGTTGAGATTTAGAGATTTGTTCTTTTTGAGTTTCTCAAAGTTTGAAACATCTCAGTCTCAGGTGCTAATTCATATGGATGATCAGAACTGAATACCAATAAATCAGGCGCGTGCCGATCAAAAAAAAAAAAATCAGGCGCGATGCGAACAAATTAGTCTGGACACCCCGAGTTATAAAAAAAAGAAAAACCCAACACAAAAGTACACTTTTGATTTTCCAAAACTTTTGCCTTGTTTGGATTCAAACTTGAGAAAAAAATTTCAACTCAAAAAATATTCATTACCCCTACCTCTAACCATTATTCTCATTTTTCTCTGCACTTATTGTCCTTATATCCAATCATTACTCTAATTTCTCTTTCTATCTCTTTCCACCCATTACCCATATCTCAAATTATTATCTTAATTTTTCTCTAAACTCATTACCCAAAAAATCAAACCAAAAAAACCCTCAAATTTGAATCCGAACAAGGCATTAAAAACAAATCAACTTTCAAAAGCAAAAAGAGCAACTGTCGAACCCCAACGACCTGGAATCTCGTCCTTGTCCCCACCCTTTGCCCAAAGTCCATATACCCTAGAAAACCCTAACCCTTCGGTGCGTTGTAATTCTAGTCAGAGGAAAAAAAAAAAAAAGAACAACTAAAAAAAAGATCCCTCCAATATCTCTCTCTCTCTTTCCACAGTGATTCCTGTCGCCCTCAACCGCGACTTTCTCACCACTTCTCTCTCTACCACTTTGTTCTCTCTCTACATATAAATTAGGGCCAGATGAATCCCTCCTCTGCTGGCGCCAACAAGGACTCTGAACAGCAGGAGGAGGAGGAGGAGCAGCTGCAGGAGTCACCCGACACTCTCGTCGATAATTCCGATTCTCCTCCAGCGGCTCTCGAGGCGGCGGCCGAGGCGGGAGGAGGAGACGGCGGTGAAGAGGCGGCGGCAGAGGCGGAGGGCATGGAGGATCCGATGGAGGAGGACGCGGCGAACCCGGCGACCGTCTTTTGTATCCGGCTCAAGCAGCCTAGGTCTAACTTGATGCACAAGATGAGTGTTCCTGAACTCTGTCGGAATTTCAGGTGATTGTGCATGGTTCTGGTTTGGACGAAGAAGAATTAGGTTAATTTGATTTATTTCTTGAACTATAATCGGCTTTAGTGTGTGATCGTTTATGGTGCCTGTTTATTTGCGCTTATAAGCTTGATTGTGTTCCCTTATTAGTTGGATTCCCAAAATCACCAAACAAATTGGGACGGAGGGAGTATCATCTATGATTGCCTCAGAACGGTCACATGGCTGTGTAATCCTGTTTTTTTTTGGGATGAACTTTAGTCGATTTTTAGTGTTTGGTTGGATGAATGGAAAGCAAATAGAAGATGAAGGTTGAAGGCAGAAATAACTACCCAAGTAGTACAAAGAAAATAATTGCACTCTTTATATTGGTTGTTTTAAATGCCTGCACGCAAGGAAGGAGACAGTTTTAAGTTGGGGTGGTGAATGTACATAGCAAAAATATACTAGTTTCAAGAATAGGTGTTGTTGGAGGGCATTTATGATGTCGTTCAAAAAAGTCTGGGGAAACACCTACTACTAATAGGGTAATAAGAATGGTGTTTTTCTAAAGTTTGGAATGGTGGTTTCCCCTGCACCCTGGGGTCCATCCCTAGTTCCACTTGCACAAGTTGTAAGAGCAAAATTAGTTACTCAAAATCACCTAGAGTTGATGAATAGCTGTTCTTTTTGTATATACTTTTAAAGTCACTTTCTCGTTAATTAGTTCAGCGCTGGCTTACTTTTGTATGCAGTGATCCTATGTAGCTTCATGTACCATATTCACCTTGAAGTCCAACTTAAATAAACAAATGCACTCGTTTGTCATATCAAAATAGGATAAAATTCCCTTAACTCGATCCTTACATATGGAACCTTTTCCAGGTTTGATTTTCCCCCCCTTAACAATATTCAGTAGCAGATTTCCCATTTTCATTCCTGACTTCCTGCTTGTAAGCAGCTGTCTCAATCCAAATCCAACTTTGCGGCTACTTCATGGTATTAGACTTGAGTTGCTAGAGTGGGCTGTTGAACAGACAACTTATATATGTCTCCTTTGCACCATTAGGGTTAGTACTGGTCCTACAGCCTAATGTGATCATTGGTCATTGCTCTATTGTCAGGGATTAGGCGAAGGTGTTGCTTATTGATACATAGATGTGTATATAGATGTATTGACCTAAGATATTTTTTTTTATTACATACATATGTGTGTCATTCAGTATCTTGAGCACTGAGCAGTATCCTTGTTCGAAGAAAACATTTATAAGTTCTTGAAAGACATCGATTTTGATTATTGGAAAAGGTTTTATGGCCATAGAAACTTGAGTTTGTGAACTTGTGTTGCAAGAGTGAATTGAAGTGGGTGCTCAACCTGTTGATAGTCCAACTTTTGATGGTCATATATTGGGACGTGGGAGTTTGGGGTTTTCCAATTAGATGACGGGATCTTTTTGACACCAACTTGATCCTTCCCATTATTGTAGGTTTCTTTCACATCTGCAACCTTCTTCACATTCTCATACTGTCTTCTCTATAACATGCTTCAAATTTGGTCCTTTTGAGTACTCCATGTCCTAATATCCATCCAGTGATTTCTTAAAATAGCAGCTGGTGCTACCTTTCGGAATGCTTCTATTTTTCTCGCTTAGATAATCCTAATTCCAATATGCTTTTTTTTTGCTTTTCCAGTGCTGTTGCTTGGTGTGGGAAGCTAAATGCTGTAGCATGTGCATCAGAAACTTGTGCGAGAATTCCAAGGTTAGTACGTTTTTCATCTTACATTGAAGTACCATTCTTTCATAGAAAGTACAGCAATATTTTATGCTTATTCAGATGACCCTGGCATGAAGGGTGGGTTGAAAAGGCAAGCTATGCAGTAGAGACCAAAGTTTTCCGGTTGATAAGTGATCATAGTTGTTTTATGAAGGTGCGACGGAGCACCACCCTTACATTTTGGTGTGACCGTGTGAGAGAGATAAGGGAAAAGAAAGGAAAGCACCTTTAATTACAACACCGGGAAAATTGGAAGCAGATAGTGGATAGAAAAAGGAAAAAACTAGGCGGAAGAACCCTACCATTACCACAAACACCAAATCCTATGGAGCCTATTTTCCTTCCTAATTGTATCTATTTGTACGTTTTCTTTGAAAGATTGAAATTTTCTTGTTTCAGCTCGGGGTAGGATTGTCTCCCTGGTGATGTTTTGTGTTCTTCTGCACTGCTTGCTACACCGATGACCAATTGCTGGCCTGATAACTCTAGTATAAGGAGCCTGTTAGGTGCTTTGAAATATTCTAACATATACCTAATACACCGGAGTGGCATGGGTCATATTTTCCATAAGATTTTCTTTGTTCATTTAGATGGGCAGACCAAATTACGAATTTTACACCTGGTTTGGTTTTATCAAACTGCTTGAGCTTCTTTTCTTTTCTTTTTTTCCCAGTACTTCGGAAAGTTCAAACAACACAGAATGAAGGAAAAACCAGAAAGTACAGAGAACAATAGTCTAGAACACAGCAAGGGTTTAGACCCTCAAGTGGTCTGTATAGCATGGACCCTTCGTCAAAGGTCACTTACGAGTGACAGACACTTATTGGACGCCGATACTCCCTGGACACGTAAATCCAAGCTCTGGGGACACTCTCAAAAATGCTCAGGACACTCTCAAGACACTTGCAAAACAAATTGGGGGTGTTAACAAAATAAGAGACTTTAATGAAAACTTAGGGAAGTCTTATTTTTTGTGTGGCAAATGATGCTTTATTGACACCTAAGTGATGAAACGCTTTTTGTTGAAACACTTTTGTGAATGATTTAGGAATAAACATGATTTAAGATATATGTGGTGTTAAATATTTCCGATTAGAACTTCATATTTGTGTTTATGATTCATATATGAAAAAGAAATATATATTTTTAAAATGTGTCCGCCGACATATTTTGTCCAATTTTTTTAAAGTTAAACTGTCGGGAGTGTCAGTGCCGTGTTCGTGTTGTATCACCACTATCGCGTGTCCATGCTACCCTCAAGTGGCGAACACCCAAGGCATCCTACGAAACAAAATAGCTCACAGAGTAGGAGCTTCCTCACCGATGACCAATGGCTCATCCTGATCGGCACCCAACCTTGCCAAGTGGACCATGCACTGGTTATCGTCTTTGTATATATAGGTGGTGATGGATCCAGTTCGTGACAGAAGCAACTTCGAATTCTCCACGAGCACACGATGAGGCTTGTTTGGATCAGCCCCTGCTGTTATAAGGTCCACTGCTTCCTTGGAATCAGCCTCAATTTTGAAATTCATCATTCCCTTCTCAGAAATGATAGTGAACCCTGGATAGATGCCCCATAATTCAGTCTCAAGACAAGAATCGCAATTAAGCTTTCCATAAAAATCAAGGAGCCAAACACCCTCCTTTGTTCCTGGATATATTTACTTGCTTGTATTTTTGTGAATTCTACTGGATAATCATATACATAATAGGAGGTTCTGGAATATCATCTTTATTTCTTTTTATTGATTTAGTGTTAAGTTCGTTCCGGCGAAGTTTAACTTTATAAGAGTTTGACTAGATATGGGTGTGGAATTACCAGTTTCTAACTTTTTTAGTTTTGTGTCCGGTCATTGGATTGCCCATGGCAAACAGCTAACCTAATTTCAGCATATGTGAGGCTCAAGATTTGATGACAAGTTGATATTTCTTGAAGTATTTCTTAGGTGTTTTGAAGTTCTATATTTCTTGAAGTATTTCTAAAGTGTTTTGAAGGTCTATATCAATAGCAGCTAGCAAAATCCAAGTGTGCATTCATAAGTGCCGTACACTTATTTGACACATGTTAATTATTCTCCCTTGCTTATTTGTTAGCAATAAGTACTTTTCTTCCTTGCGATTGCCATTTGCCAGTCCTCATTCATCATTTTGATCACATTCTTGGTGTCATGCAAGTATGTCAACTGATGTTTTTTTTCTGCCATTTTGTTAGCAATGGCTGCCTTTGAAGTTTTACTAATTCAGTTTTTCCCTTCTAAAATGATTTCACAACTATTTCGCCTAGTCTAGTTTTAGCTGATAGCCTGATACCTTTTTTTCATCTCTGTCAATCGCAACAAAAAACTGTGAATAAATTAACTCGGCAAGAGTTTTCTTCCACTGTTAATGTGTAAAAAACTGTGAATAAATTAATTCAGCTCGAGTTTTCTTCCACTGTTAATGTCATTTTACACAGTAATAGTTTTCTTGCAACCTTTTTGCCTGATGAATTATAGGCCAAGATATAATTGTTTAATTTGCAGATAGAATACTATCTTTCCACTTTTCTGCTTAACAATTAAATCAGCAGTTAAAAATACCATTCATATGAATTTCAACATTGATGGGCAGAAAGGACACAGAAATTCAGAATATTTGCAGCTTGTGTAGTCTCTGTGCGCATATCGACAATCTGATTGTGGTGAATGAAACTTTTGTATTCTTGGTTCTTATTGAATACGCATTTCATTTCATACATATTGTTGCTGCATGGTTTGCTTCTTGTAGGCAAGTGTTAGCTATATATTATTTCGAAGGGACTGTGTTGGCTATAATTAATGTTTCTCTTGATCTTGGTTTGTTTACCCCTTGCAGTTCTAATGCAAATCCACCATTTTGGATACCCATACATATTGTGATCCCAGAGCGTCCAACGGAATGTGCAGTGTTCAATGTCATAGCAGGTACTCTACTCCTGTTTATTAGAGCCATTGTGTCATTTGGTTGAAGAATTTTCTCAAACTTTGATAGATTTAGTAGATTTTAGTCAGCGGTAAGGAGAATATTATTGATCTACTGCAGCAAGGTATGTGCAAGCTTTTATGTCATAAAAATCTGAGCCATGCTCGCCATTGCCAAGGACAATTCTTCACTATTTCAGCAATTCGGGTGTAGAAAGAAGGAATGGTGCTTGCCGAGGAGTCTGGAAAATATTTGCATTCTTATCATTTTGTTTCGAATTATACGAGCTCTTGTCTGGAACATTACGAATATAAAAGCATCCATTATCATGAAGGTAAGAAACTGACTTTTTGAGACCAATATAATAAAATCCATGAACAGAAGTTGGTATTCGAGAGGAAAATTATAAAAATATGGACGAAGTTGAAGAAAGTCCTGCTGATTGTTCCTGGACTATTAGGAAAATCTTCCAACTGAGGGAGTTATGTCAACCTCTTATTCTGTACAAAGTTGGGAATGGTAATTCTATTTTTGCTTGGTTGGATAACTGGCACCCTTTGGGTTCTCTATACAAAAAGTATGGTACCAGGGTTTGTGCTGATATAGGCCAGTCTCTTTCAGCTAAAGTTTCTTCTTTAATTCATAATGGTGGCTGGAAGTGGCCTTGGGAGAGGAACAGAATTATGAGGGAGATCAAAGACTTCACTCCAGAAGGGTTTCTACCTTATGTATCTATGGAGGACTCTGTGATATGGATTCCATCCAAGAATGGCATTTTCTCTATGAAGTCTGCATGGAATACAATTAGGGGAGCCCTTCCCGCTCAGGAATGGTGTAAGGTTGTGTGGTTCAAAGGGCATGTACCTAGATGGGCCTTCATTTTGTGGATGGCAATGCAAATTCGTTTAAACACGAAGGACAGATTGTCGTTGTGGGGAATAATGTCTGATGCTTCTTGTGTTTTGTGTGATTGTGATCCTATGGAGTCCCACAATCATCTATTCTTTGAATGCTGTTATTCTAGTGCTGTTTGGACTGAAGTTTTAAGGCGAAATCATGTGGGCAGGGCTCCAATGAGATGGGATGATGAGAAGGAGTGGTTTAATCTGCATTCTAAGGGGGATAGTATGAGGAAGTGTGTGCTGAAACTTTCCCTTGCTGCTGCAATTTACTGTATTTGGTGAGAACGCAATGCTAGAATCTTTCAACACAAAAGGTTGGACCCTGGATCTCTTGCTGCTACAGTTTGTAATTCCATTCGTGATGCTTTGATCTCTTGGAGGATGCTAGATTCTTCTCAAGGGAACAAGGACATATGCAGGGAATGGAGTATCCTCTAGTGTTTCCTTTTGTTCATATGTTTTGTTGTTAGTGCAGTGTTGTTTGATGGCTCTTGTGCCTTTTACTTAGGTTTTTTTACTCTCTGGCTTGGTCTTGCATGACCTGCTAGGAGTGGGTTTGTGTTTTCATTCGTTGTACTATTTGTACATGTGTTTGGGCTTTATAATGCTAAAGGTACCTTTACCGAAAAAAAAGTAGTCCTGATAAGACAACTATAAAGGCACTAAAGTAGTGAAACACTGTATTTGGTCATATTCTTTACTTTCTAGACTCCGTTCATCAAGACAAATGATTAAGCCAAGAAATTTAATGCAAATTGACAAATATTTAGAAAAATGACAAAAAAGATGGTGAGAACAATACTGAATAATTAGTCCAAACACACCCTAATTAGTCTTCGAATATGTACACACACACACACACACACATAGGTACTGAAGTTGCACTATTCGTAAATTGAATATGGTTCTTTAAGGCAACCTATTATTGACCTATTGATAAGTGCGAGCTGTTAATGTGCCTCGTTGATTGAACTTTTTTGGTCCTGGTTTACTATTGTGGTCACATCATTTTCTAGTTCTGTTAATTAATATTTCTCACTATACCTCTGGCAGATTCTCCTCGTGATTCTGTTCAGTTCATGGAATGGTCACCTACCTCTTGCCCTCGGGCCTTGCTAATAGCTAATTTCCATGGGCGGATAACCATCTGGACTCAGCCTTCTCAAGTAAGCTGGCATTTTTGGAAAGTTTCTACTAGTACTTAAAACAGGGTTCTTTCTTTTTATTCTAGGTCCATTCTTTTTCCATTGCTCATGTTCTAAACATTGGTATTTCAGCATTTGGCCAGAAGGAAACTATTGTCCCCCTTCCCTTCTCCTTCCTACTCGCCTCTTCTTCCTCCCTCCCCACCAATGTGTTACGAGTGCCATGCACTGTAAAAACAAAACCATTCTTCTTCTCTCTCTATGAACCACCACATATTGTTCTTAAGCTAACTTATGCTTCTGACTCTTCAGGGCCTGCCTAATCTTGTTAGAGATGCAAGTTGCTGGCAGCGTGAGCATGAGTGGCGGCAGGATATTGCAGTTGTTACAAAGTGGCTATCAGGAGTGTCTCCGGTTAGTTTCTGTTTGTCTTTTCTTGAAATTCACTTCTTCCACCTTCATATATTTGATTTCTATTTCTGTTGTTGTACTTGTAATAATTAGTATAGGTGGCTTTCATCAAAATCTGCTAATTCTGCAAACTCCAAGCCAAGTTTTGAGGAAAAATTTCTTTCCCAGCAGCCTCAAGCTCCAGGTTAGTTATTTTTCCTGGTTGTCCCTAGTTGGCATTCATAAGAACTCGTCCTGGGTGGTTTAGTTTGATTTGCGCTAATAGGCAAGCTCTGGTGTTATGATTCCCCTCTTTTGCAATGTTTTGCTTTTCCCTTGGTTGTGGCTTACGGGGAACTAATACACAAAGTTATTACCTGAACTTTCTCATGAATTTTCTAGTGGTGTGTTGTTGTTTGTAGTGTCATCAACAGTTGGAACTTACCAGTGGTTCTACCTCTCCTATCTACTGACTGAATGTTTTGTCCAAATTGAAGCTTATTATTTGTTTGTCAATCTTTTTTGGTTTTGATTTCAGCTGGGTGGCCAAATTTTCTGTGTGTCTGCTCTGTTTTTTCGTCGGGATCTGTTCAACTTCACTGGGCTCAGTGGCCTCCTAACCAGAGCAGTGCTGCATCAAAATGGTTTTGCACAAGCAAAGGGCTCTTGGGAGCTGGGCCCAGTGGGATTATGGCTGCTGATGCCATAGTGACAGATGGTGGTGCCTTGCATGTGGCTGGTGTTCCAATTGTAAATCCATCCACTGTTGTGGTTTGGGAGGTCACACCTGGCCCTGGAAATGGGTTTCAAGCAACTCCAAAGTCAAGTACAGGCAGTGGGGTCCCACCTTCAGTTAATCCTCCTTCTTGGGATGGTTTTGCTCCTTTGGCTGCTTATTTGTTTAGCTGGCAAGAGTATTTCCTATTGGAAGCAAAGCAGGGAAGAAAGCACACAGATCAAGACTATATCGATATGGTATCACTTCATTGTTCACCAGTGTCTAATTTTTCTGCATATGTGAGTCCTGAGGCGGCAGCTCAATCAGCGGCAACCACTACATGGGGCTCTGGAGTTACTGCAGTTGCCTTTGACCCGACTCGTGGTGGTTCTGTAATAGCTGTGGTGATAGTGGAGGGTCAGTTGTATTCTGATTCAGAACTGTACTTTGTTTTCTTTTCTCTCACCTCCACCAGAAAATAATTTAATCTATGTCATGCTGAGGAAGCACTTGTCTTCTGTCTATGAATATGGCTGTGTAGTATGAATTTACTTACAATCTATTGCTTAGGCCTGCTGATTACTTGTTGCGGAGGATGTTATAGGAAAATTTAGCTAAGACATTCTAGGGAAACCCGAGATGATTTCATGCTTTTTGTGGGCTGTTACCTTATTACATAACCAAATGACCTTTGATTAGGCTTCCGCGAAGTGTTATGCCCACGTAACCAAATGCTTTTTGTGGGTAACCTAAGAGTTCTACTGTGAGCTTCATCATCTTCATTGTCTCACATGCATTTTACACCGGCAACCCTGTTTGGACTTCGGATTCTTGCCACCTTTAGGGGTATGAAGTTAGAAACTATGCTTTTCCTTGTAAATCTACTCGCTTTTCGAATTTATTCTATGATGCTGTGCTGCTTCAGGATCTGTTTTGTCTATATTGGAAATGTTACATAGATGATTCATTCAAACTATCTTTGTTTTCATTTTTTGTTACTTCACATTAGCAAAATGATGCTCACTGATATAGAAGATATAATTTTGTGAATATTCATAAATTCTTTTTCTTTTTCGGTGATGACGTTCTGCTATTGATAGCTTACGTCTGATAGTTATGTCTCAACTCTCACCCGTTGTGGTTGGAGTTCAAAACTAATTAAATTTGGATATTGTCTATCCAGGGCAGTACATGTCCCCTTATGATCCAGATGAGGGTCCTTCAATCACTGGTTGGAGAGTTCAACGATGGGAATCATCTCTTAAGCCAGTTGTCCTCCACCAGATTTTTGGAAACCCCACTTCCAGTTTTGGTGGGCAGGCTCCCATGCAGACTGTTTGGGTAACCACAGTGAACAAATGCATTCCGCCAACAAATGACTATAAAATTCAACAACCAGCTGGGGCTGGACCATCCTCTGATGTCATAAACACACCTGATTCTAGTCTTGAGAAGACAAAAAGGGTCTGTTTTGATCCATTTGATCTTCCAAGTGATGTTAGAACCCTTGCTCTGATAGTTTACTCTGCTCATGGTGGTGAGATCGCTGTTGCTTTTCTACGAGGTGGGGTTCACATTTTTTCTGGAGCAAGCTTTGCACCCGTTGATAACTATCAGATCAGTGTCGGTTCTACAATTGCTGCTCCTGCCTTTTCATCAACAAGCTGCTGTTCGGCATCTGTTTGGCATGATACCAGCAAGGACCGTACTGTATTGAAGATAATTCGTGTCCTTCCTCCTGCTGTTCCAAGTAGTCAAGTGAAAGCAAACTCATCAATCTGGGAGCGTGCAATTGCAGAGAGGTACTTATGAAATGTTTTCTGACATCTTTCAGGGCTAAGTTCCTATCAAGCACGTATAATCCAAAAAAGCCTCCGTACTCATAATAGATAACACACTTCCTTTATTAGCTTCCTCTTCATTTTGGTTTCGACATAAATGGCATGTATTAGATGGTTGATATTAACAGCTAAACTTCTGTATTCTTGTTTTTGGGCTTTTCTTATGTGTACTAAATCTTTGGGATCTAAGTGGGTTCGGTTTGGTCAGCTTTTAAGGTAATTTGATGCTGAACTAAGTGCATTGGTTTTGTTGTTCTGTGAACCGTAACAAAGAAGTTATTTGATTTCGTATGGTGGGAAAAGAAACTCTAATAACGCCAATAGCAAGGAATAGAAAATAAGAGAATGTTTCACCTCCACATCCACCTCCAGGTAATGATCAAGTGTATGAAGGTGTGACTAAAATGTAAATATGTGCTAAATATTATAAGGCAATGTAAAGGAATCAATTGTTTAGGTTTTGTTTGGTGCATGAAATCTTTTTTTTTTTTTGATAAGTAAATATTTATATTAAAGAAGGCATTAAGGGAATGCCACCCGTATACAAAAAAGGCCATCAAGACAAAAAGGCCCTATACACCACCATTTTGAAAAGAACAGCTCAAACCAATCAAGAAAATGATCAAGGGAGGGATTACAATCTCCCTTGTCCCAACTATACAAACTACTAACCACAAAACTTTTAATTTTAAATAAAGGCTTCTCGACCCCTTCGAAACATCTCGAATTCCTCTTAAAACAGAAAACTAACCAAAACCTGATTTATTTAGGCTTTGTTTGGTAAAGTTGCCTTTTTTTAGTATTTTGTTTAAGAAAACATGTTTGTGAGTCTTTAACCAAAGATCTACAGTATTTACTTTTTGATTGTTCCAAATTGATTTGGGAAACTATAGCTAACTAGCCTGGCATCATCTACCTTCGACATTCAATGGTGGTGGAGTACTCACCAGGCGACACTACCAACTTGAATGGTTTCAATTTTGTCCATCATATACCAATCGTTTTGGCCTTCGATTTTGTCTTCAACTAGAATTAAAACCCCATTTCGTCTTCTAAAGGCGGTGGATCAGGGAAACAAGATGGGCAAACATTACAGTTGCTGGAGAGAGTTTTTTGAGGGTGGTTTTACGCCGGCAATGGTGATCTCGGAGCACGAACAAATGGTCGCTGGAGGTTAGGAAGATATTGATGACCATGGCTGCTACTGGTATTACTGAGAACGTGAGAACTATTAGGGCGGTTACCATAGCTGTTAAGAGAGCTTGAGGAAACCCTAGATCTTGGCTAAGCTGTGAGGTGTGGGAGAAGAAGGTTGAAACTTGAAAGGTTATCAAAAAGGGCTCCTAATGGGTGTCAAAACTGGGTCTTTTATGTGGTAAGGTCATTTTATTGTAGCTCTGCGTTTCTCCATCGCGGAAAACTGTTTAAGTGACACGCGGAACCAGATTTTTTCCGTCTCCAGAATTTCTGTAAATACATGGATTAGTTTATACTTTCTGTAAACAAAAACAACGATTCATACAAGTTTATAGTACTTATTTCAAATTTTTTTTGTAAAAAAAATGAAAAGAAAAAGATAATGGTAAACAAAAACTTTTCCAAACAGAGCCTTAGTGTTTCATACCAGCAGACGAAAACTAATTGAAATACTGGCCAAAATTGACCAGTTCGGTTTGGTTTGGGCTGCACATTTGGTTTGGCTGGTTTTTACATGCCTACTAGCGTTTTCTGTATCATTTTCCACATTTTGCTGCATCAATCATCATGTTATCCGTATCTTTTTGTCTCCGTATCCGTATCTGTGTGTCTTAGGGGCTAAATTTGATATCTTAGTTTGAGGTAGCAGCTTGAATTTCGTCAATGCATGGGTTGCAGTTATCCTAGTGTGGCAATTTAGAAACATGCCTTCCATCTGCATTGACTATCAACTATCTTGTTTGTCAGAGCAGGTTCTGGTGGAGCCTTTTGGTTGGAGTTGATTGGTGGGATGCTGTTGGCTGTACACAGAGTGCTGCCGAGGATGGAATTGGTACTCTAGTCGATATAGTGATGTGATTCATTATAAAATGCTACAAAACATACTAATAAATCTTAAATGTATCTCTAATACTTAAATCATAGGAAGCATGGACGTGGCTACCGGCTCCTCTTTGTTGTCGTAGATGCATTGGATAAGGACACAAATAAGATACGCATGACGTGGCACAATATGCTCTGGCCTCGCTTAAATACATGTCAGAATTTTTTATTTCATTTTGTTGTTTGCCACTATTGGGACATTCTTGGAACACATCAGGGACACATTACGTGGTATAGTGCAATTGGTAAAATTTGAGCTTGACTCAAAATTGCTATAGATGCTTAGGCCATGAATATTTTATTTAGTGACTCTTAATTACTACCTTTATAAAGTTGCTATTATTTGTATGTTTCATACTAATTTGTTAATTTTTTATTTATTTGTAATGAACGTATAAAATACAACTGTCAAATATTCTGTATATAAAACTGACTTGTCCCCTTGCCCGCATCGTGTCATGTGACTCATGTCTATGCCATGCTTCTTAGCTGAAATAAATGGAATAGAGATCGAACTGTTTGAGGTGTAGAGAACTATTTCTTGGAAAGATACCTATATCTATTAAAATTTCAACTGAATTAACTGGCTTAACAAGCATCTATGACAATTTTCAGGAGTTGCAAAGGTAACTCATTTATGACCCCTCAAAGATTCACTTCTTTTCAATTATTTTCTAGTCCAAACGTGTGCTTTGAGCTGTTGGAGTACTACTCCACATTTGTGCCTCTCATGTCCTAGACTTCCATGTTTGTGTCTCCTGAAATTATGAACTTAATGTTCTTCGTTGTCTTTTTCCTTGTGTTCTTCTATTTATCTCCTTTGTTTTGTCGTTTTCCTTATGTTCTTCTGATATGGCTGGGGTAGTTGTAGTGTTTACTCAGAGATGCCGTATCCATTGGTTGATGTAAGAAATGCATTGACTGAGAGAGCCTTTAAATAGCTGTGTGCATTGGTTGATTTTATGTAGTTACATTTAGTGGGTATGCAACATTGGTTCTTTTCTCTATTCGTGTTGAAGGGTAGAAGCCGTCTTTAGCATTTTGCCAAAGATAATTTGGGTTATTCTTCGAGGTAAGCATTGTGCCCATGTTTGTTATTGATTGAGAGCCCTTGAAAGAGTAGAACTAAAGATTCTTGGTAACATCAGTCCCTATACCTCCTCTCCTATCTTTTCCAACCTACACATTTTAGTTGGTTAGGCTGGTGTATTCTTCATCAAAGGTTATCTAACTTTGGGTGACTGTACATGGCTGTAAATATAACCCTCTTGCAGGCCCGTTTCTATCTATGCAAGGTTACTCACAAGCAACCCTTTTTTCTTACCTTGTGGCCTTTAGTGGTATAATAAAGATTGTTGAAAGTGGTGGAGAATCTTGGAAACTAAACCGATTATGTAGCCAATCGTGGGTGTCCCTGTGCTGTCTTTAGTTCAATTAGTCTCATTGAGTAGATCATGTTAGGTTTCCACTGATAAAGACTTGGGTTCATCTTAACCATCCTTTATTCTTTGCATTTTAGGGCATTCTTTTTCCCAACTATTTTTTAGCTTTTTGATTACTTTTGTAAGTATAATCAAATATTCCAGGAAGACATAACCGTACATATTGTGGAATGATGGATATTGGACAATGTAACAAAGACTTGGGTTCATCTTAACCATCCTTTATTCTTTGCAGTTTTAGGGCATTCTTTTTCCCAAGTTACTTTTGTAAGTATAATCAAATATTCCAGGAAGACATATAACCGTACATATTGTGGAATGATGGAAATTGGACGATGTAACAGTTTCTTTGGAATGGATCCTAAGACCTCAATTTATTAGATGTACATTACGTATGGATATTTGTATGTTCTATGATAGACTTCAAACTCTTCTTTTGAATTGATTGAATTTCCCCGTTTTTTTGTTTTAGTTTCATTGAACAGCGTTATTGCGGTGTTGGATGCGGATTTCCACTCTCTTTCGTCAACTCAGCAGAGACAACAATATGGTCCTGTATGTATCATTGAACTATTGCCAAATCCTTGTTTTTTCATTTTATAGGGAAGTTATCATCACCATTGTAGATATTTTGAGTTTGTGTTTTCCATGGTACTTATTGATGCTTGTCTGTAGAGTCTGCTTTTCAACAGCATCCTCAACACTATCAGAACCTGTCAATTACGTTCAGACTCCACCGTGGTGAAAAATTGTATTGCCAACTGTTCATCAATCCCTATGAATAGATGAAAAGATTATTGATACCAAAAGGATGAAAAACTTTATAATCTAATTTCAGAAATCAATGTAGAAGTATAGGGTGGAAATATGTTTTTGTCTGGGGTATGGTGCTACATATCTTGATGAGATGATTTACAGTGTTCTCTGACCCTGAACATCTGCACCCGCTCTGGCATCCTTGTCTCTTGAGTATCTCCATGGGGTTAGGGAGGGAAGGGGGATGCGGGTTTTTACATTTCCTTTGTGTGACCCTTTCAATGCTTCCATGTACTTATGTGGCTCTGTTTCTGGTTTAATTGACTTGCTTCTTTTTTTTTTTTAACCATACAGAGTCTAGACAGAATAAAATGTAGGCTATTGGAAGGTACAAACGCTCAAGAGGTTAGGGCGATGGTTTTAGACATGCAAGCAAGGTTGTTACTGGATATGTTGGGAAAAGGAATTGAATCTGCTTTGATTAATCCCTCGGCTTTGGTATCTGAACCTTGGCAAGAATCTGGCGAGAAGTTATCTGGCATTGATCCTGAAACGATGGCTGTTGAACCAGCGCTAGTTTTAAGCATTCAGGTGTGCTCCTGGTTCTTTCCCATTTCTTTGGTTCTCTGCCCCTGTTTTTTCTGTTATTTTGTTCTTATCATCCATTATCTTTGAGTTGCTGCTCTAATTGTGCAAACACTACGATGCAGGCTTATGTTGACTCAGTCCTTGACCTAGCATCACATTTCATCACACGTTTGCGACGTTATGCTAGTTTCTGTCGTACGTTAGCAAGTCATGCATATACCTCAGGCACAGGTGGCAATCGCAATATGGTGGCTAGTCCACCCCAAAATTCTGCCTCTCCTGCTTCAAGTCAGGGTCAGGGATCTTCACACATTCTTATTCTACCATATCAAAGGACTTTTTTCATAATTCTGGCTTGATTTCCGGGAGAAATGTTGTCCAACCTTCATGGAAGTGATCAAATATTCATCTATTTGTACTCCCTTGCCCACTTTGTTTGTCCATTCTCAATATTCCGACATCTTCATGTCATTATTTTTTTTTTCAAATTTTATTCTTTTGACAATGAGAGAACTAATTGAGATCTTTTGATTGATGAAAACAAGTAAAATTATCACAAACGTTTACTATTTGTGGATTTGAGTAACTGTCGGAAAGGGACAAACAACTGGGACAAATTGAGCATCTGTTACTCCTCTTTTGTCTTGTTGTGATGTATGTCTCTTTTTTTCAAACATTGTAGTACCTTTGTTGGGCAGGTGGTCAAGGTGGAACCGCTAGTTCTACTGGGAGTACGCAAATGCAAGCTTGGGTACAAGGAGCTATTGCCAAAATTAGTAGCACTGCTGACGGAGTTCCGAATTCAACTCCAAACCCTATAAGTGGTGCTTCATCCTTTATGCCAATAAGTATTAACACGGGAACTTTTCCGGGAACCCCAGCTGTTAGGCTCATTGGGGACTGCCATTTCCTTCATAGATTGTGCCAACTTTTGCTATTCTGTTTTTTCTTTCGACGAACGCAACTACCTCGCTTTATCGGGAATACTCAGAGAACTAGTGATACAAATACACAAAAACCTCAGCTTGGCAGTTCGGGGAAGGTAGAAGAGATCAACTCTATGCCTACAAAACTAAATGCTGGTATGGTCAGGTCAGAAGAAGTACAGACAACTAGGGCTGGTCAAGCTGTCCCCGGAGCAAAAGGACCTGAAGAAGGTACTGCTAGCCGGTCAAGATTGGGGTTTGGTAATGCTGGACAAGGTTACACATTTGAGGAGGTAAAAGTACTACCCCTGTCCCATTTCCAAAAGTTTTCTAGTTCTACTATGTTAATAATTTCTAGAGATTTAAAAATGTTATCTATGAGAACTAATTGAGATCTTTTGATGGTGGAAAAAATCTTGATTTATTTTGCTAGAAAAAGTACATTTTTGTTGATCCAGTTAAAGGGCATTGTGGCCGAAAGTGGCAATTAAAATGGGTCAGAGGGAGTATTTATCATAAAAGCACACATTTGTTTCTCAATTTGTTGCCTTTTTGGTTTAAATTATCATGCATTATATCTTTATTTCACTCATGAACTAGGAAAGGTTGCTGCATTCATTGAAGTTTTGGGATTTGCTATGTAAATTTGGGGAGGGAGAGGAATTCGAGATATTTCGACGGGGATGAGAGGCCGTTGCTCAAAATTAGGAGTCGGTTTAGATTACTGGATTAATTCCTTGACTTGTTATGTATTTTTGGAGTTTAGATTGGTGTATAGGTCTTTTTATTGTTTGGCCTTTTTCTTCTTTTCTTTTCCTTGCTTTGTTTTGCATATGGGTGGCTCCCCTTGTCAATAGTTTATTACTTATAAAAAAAAAATAAAAATTCTGGATTGAATGTGGAGTTCCTGGTTTTGCATGGGTTTTTTTTATATGTTTTCTTCCTCATATGGTTGCTTACTGACATGCAGGTGAAGGTCCTCTTCCTCATACTTGTTGATCTCTGTCGGCGAACGGCTACTCTGCCACACCCCCTACCAGTTTCTCAGGTGGGGAGCAGTAATATACAGGTCCGTTTGCATTACATTGACGGGAACTATACTGTCTTGCCAGAAGTTGTGGAAGCATCCCTTGGTCCACATATGCAGGTATTTTGCGTACTTGGTTAAATTTTGTGGAAACAGAATACTCCTACTGCATCTCTTTCTTCTGAACGTGCCAAGCATGCCAAATATTAGTATTAAATATAGCTGTGGAAATTGCAACAGAAGGAAGTCATTAAATTGTTCATCATTAAATTATTGTACTATCTATGATGGCCTAAAATTATCAGCATTTTGTTATCTGGAATACTGATAGCTTCATGTTCTTATTTTGTACTTTATTTTCTATATTACGAAACATGCAACGACGGTTGTGAATTTAAAGTTTAGGGCATTTGTCCACGTTTTTTTGACTTTCTTGTAGAGTGCATGCTATGCACTTCTGGGTAGTAAGTCTTCTCTCTTTCTATTCACTAATCTTATAGGTGTGTTGAAAGTTTGAAACAGCTCATTCATAATCAAAGTTTCTTACATAGAGCTAAAGTCTGAAGACTCTGTACACCTCTCCCAACCCTGGGAGGAAAGTAGAATATCTTGCTTTTCCTCACTTTCCGGTAGGAACTTTATAGGGCTTATAGGTGCTGAAAAAGAATTTCCTGTGGAGGTTATATATCTACTAGGCATTTTGATTTAACCTTGGCTTTCATGTGGGAATTAAAGTCCTGTTGATATGGTTCCCTACAGCTTGACATTTTGTTTTCAATTGCTGGATTTTCTTCACAGAATATGCCCAGACCTAGGGGTGCTGATGCTGCTGGTCTGTTACTCCGCGAGTTAGAACTACATCCTCCAGCTGAAGAATGGCACAGGAGAAACATGTTTGGTGGGCCCTGGTCTGATCTAGAGGATATGGGTCCTGCAGACGATCCCTCCAAACTTAGCACTTCATATGATCTACTTGAGTTGAACTCTGTGGAAAACAGTGATAATTATTATGGGGCTAATCGCTTGTGGCCAAGGAAGCGCAGGATGTCAGAAAGAGATGCAGCTTTTGGCTTAAACACGTCTGTTGGACTGGGGGCATATCTTGGTATAATGGGATCTCGAAGAGATGTTGTAACTGCTTTGTGGAAGACTGGTCTTGAAGGCGTTTGGTTCAAGGTGTAGTGATAGTTTTCCGAAGTCTTTTTTTCTTCAATTTTGTTTATTAGGCCTCACATTTCTGTTCGAGGATTACTGATTAAATGCTTTTCAATATTGGCTTTTAATAAGTTGCCTTGGAGAATGTTGGCCTCTGGAACTTAGTGGTTCGATTTAGAGATATCCTGATTAAATGACCTTAAGATGATATTTTCTTATGTTTTTGACCTCCTTAGAGTGGAACCATAGGGTGCAGAGGTATTTGGCTATAGATTTCATCCACTTTTTTAATTTTCTGACATACGTATTATATGGGATCGCTTAAATGGTCCTAATATTGGATCTTTGTCATGGTGTGGTTGAGATATATGGAAACTTGATTTACCTGTAATTCTTGGGTGGCAAAGGCTACTTAGATAATTTTGAGATCTTTTGTGGGCTGCAGGATCTCATTCATGTGTTTAAAGTTTCTCTTTCTAGGTGTTACGTGATTCAAATTTATCCATCATGTCATGATTGAGATGAAAGAGTACCATCTTGCCTTGATTATCAGTATTCTAGTAGTGTGCAGTCGCCCTCGCCTAGTTGAAGGCGGGATTCAGTACCATGTCTTGGTACCATCACACCAAGAGACTTAACTAGCTAAGCCAGCACTTCAGAAGGGCTACTGCTTGTTTACTTTTGTGTGTGTGTGTGTGTTGGTGTCGATACTTTAACCTGAATAGATAAATGAGCAATAGTGAAGCCTTTATGGGTAAACCTTATATGTTTTCTACTTGGCCAACTTGTATTAGTTGAACACTCTGATATTTGGAAAGGTTGAAGTGAGCACACAAGGCCTAATAATCTATATTTGTTTTTGTTGGTATTTGTTCATTAATTGAGGAAATGTTATCTTTTGATCCTTGCGTTTGTTTAAGTTCTCACTTCCCTTTGCCTTCTCTGTTATTTTCTTCTTGATTTGTTTGGTTACTCATATTTCACCCAATATGCAGTGTATAAGATGTTTACGGCAGACATCAGCTTTTGCTTCACCTGGTTCCAGCAATTCTCCTAATCAGAGTGAGAGGGAGATGTGGTGGATCAGTCGGTGGGCTTATGGTTGTCCAATGTGCGGTGGGACTTGGGTTCGAGTTGTATAAGCACTACGTTTGCCATTTCTGTTATCAGGTAGTTTACCAGTTTCCCTGCTCTCTCTTATCCACATAAATTCTGAGTTGGATATACTCGTAGATTAGCATGCTGTATAGGTAGAACAAATGAACGCAGAAGTCATCCAATCTGTATGATCTGATTCCTTTTCTGCTGCAATTATCTCGTGTATACAATCGGATCATTCTAGATTGTTATTTGTTTATGAACTGTAGTCTCCTTTTCTTCATTTGCTTCATATTCCCAAATTCATGCTATTGAAGTGCTAATTCCTTGTTGAAAGAGATTGTTTTTAATTGTTGAAGTGGATGTTGGGCAATGAACCAAACACATGCACGCAGTGGGGCGAAGAATTATTAAGCAAAAACACTCCCACGGACAACACTCAATAATGCTTGCGTCCATGGCTCTTTAGCAACATTATATGCAGATAGAATAATACAATCACTGGAATCACAGAGTTACCCTTAGTCCTCCAATAGGACATTGAGCAAACTCCCTGCAACACCAGCCAACTTACCTACGAGTTGGATTGGCGAAGTTGTCGACCTTTTGATCTAGTACCAATCTGGCTTCACAAACCCGACAGTGTACTTTCACTAGTGTATAGGCTTATTTAATGCTTTTTCGCCAGTTGTCTGATGAACTTGGATGAGATCAATTCTCCTAGTAAACAGCATTTTCTTGGTTTTTAAGAGCTAAGGGAGAAGGCTTTGGCTATAGACAGACACCACTCCCAGGCATTCCTTCTTGGATTTGGATAAACTTTTAACCTTCCTAGATTCGGGAAAAAGCAGAAGAGAAACCGTGGAACTAGAATACAGCACATTGCAACAACCTAATAGACTGGTTTGCATGGAGTGGTAGATTACTCCCAGGGTATTTTCTGTTGCTTAAGTGTGTGTGTGTGTGTGTGTTTTATGTGTCCTTATTTTAGTGGATAGATGTAGGATGGTAGAGTTGATCCTATGGATTTCTATTTGTTTTGCTTTTAGTGTCAATTTGGGATATTATGCCCTTCGAACGTATAGTTGGTTTTTTTTCAACAAATCAACTTACAAAATAAAATGATTTTTAACTTTGTACAGCCTTCGCACTTTCATTCCTTCCGAGATCTTGTGTCATATGAATGTATTCTACAAGTCATGAACACTCATTATACTTGTTATTTCTAATTTGTTTCCCCTGGTTTATTAACTCCTTGTCAAGTGAAAGTTATCTGCCTTTGACTGAATCTCTGATTTTACCAGTGCAGGTTGTATATTCTTGTTTGTAAACCTCGATGAATCCACTCCACGGTTCAGTCATAGATCAGCCGTTTTCCCGACTTGTTCAATTAGAAGGAAATCTAATAAGTGATGTTTTTGCTGCCAAAATTATCAAGCTCGTGTTTTTATACGAGGCTTCGAAGAGTGAGGATATGGTGAAGATTTGATGGTGGAAGGAACTGCCATTCGAATTTGGTTTTAGTTGTATTTTCTTTACCCAAAGGGGGAGAAGGGGGAAGAATTATCCTGTAATTTATGTTTTGTTGTAGGAGTAGAAACATTTTTATTGAAATTGAAGGGGTAGAGTGGGAATTTGGGATGCAACATGTAAATGGAAGAATCTGATACAGCATCCAGATGGTTGTCTTCTGCTTTTGAAAGTCGAAACCAGTAGTTTCAAGATAGTTTGACAGATTTAAGAAGTTAGACATAAATATCCTCATCTTCTTCCTTGATCATTTTCTTCCTTGAATCTAATCAATATATATACTAGTATAACGATCAAAAAAAAATAATTCAATATATATGATATTTAATCCGAGACGTACATGCTATATTAATCAAAGAGTAGATCGTCTTTGTAGAAAAATCATGTCAATCGGACGTCGATAATGATCAGGGAGTAATATTCTCTTGTAACTTGTAAATTTGCCTTCTTAATAAATGAGAGGCCAAAAAAAAAATGATACAGCACCAATGGAAAAGTCCGATCGTCTTGAATTTTGTATGGATGTATTACTTGTCAAACTCTATAATACCCAACAGTTCATATTCAATTTTTGGATCGGAATGAAACCTATATTAAAGGTACAGCAGGGAGGTATTGTATCTTTATTAGATGATTTGTTTTGTGAAAGGAGAGGAGTGACATTAACAAATAGAGAAATGATAAAATCAATTTCCTTTTTCTTCTGACCCTAAGTTATGTTTTTAATGCCGTGTTTTTTTGCAATATGTATTTTGAAGGAAGTCACAGATTCGAGTCCGGCTATGATGCTCCCAGGCAGTTTTGGGAGCATCCTACTCCCATCAAATCTGAACCGTAGGATGTGATTCCTTTAATCTTAGCCGTTCACCAAATCAATTCTTCTATCTCCTCTCTTTCTCTCACTACCTCCTACTCCCGGTGAAAGCCCTAACTTTTCCCCTCTCCTCCCTGCCGATGCAAAACTTCTCGCCTCCTCACGCCTCACTGTTGAAAACTCCATAGCCAACAGCCTTACTTCTCCACACCTCTGTAGCTCCTCCACGCCCCTTCTTCACAGCTAAGAGGACATCCACAGCCCACAACGAGGTAACTCTCAAACAGAGAACACATCAAAACGTAGATCCAAACTCAAACTCAAACATCTCATCATAAAAAGGTTTTTTTCCTTTCTCCGTTCTTGTTAAATTTATGATTGAGATTATGAGGATGTACATAATGACAATTTTGATGTCATTTTTTGGGTTTATATACCTCTGACTAGTTTCTAGCAGAAGCAGTTTCAACAAGAACTCCGTTTTGGTAAAAATAATACGCTCGCCATTGCTTGTGGTGGCTATTTGTGTAATATGCCGTGTAATGTGTGTGGTTTCAGGATGTCATTGTACTCAGAGAGATTCACAAACGCTCTATCACACTTGTGGGTTGTGAGAAATAAGTTTAGAGAGAAGTGAGCGAAATATTTTGAAAGCACGATCCCTTGATCTGAAGAGTTCTAGATATTCGAAGTCCTTTCCATTGGGTCTCCCTTGACCTGATTTTGATAACTAGTTGAGAATTCGAATTGGGTCTCCATATTATTATTTTTTTAACACAATTGGGTCTCCATTCAATCCCATAAAAAACTGGTGCGAGTAAGTGAAGTTTTCAATTACTAGCTACTGCATTCTTTTTTCATTGATTCTGATGCATGCATGTCTTGATTCTTCTTCAGCTTAATTGATCTTTTGCGGCTCCTTGTTTAGTCGAATGGGTTATTGAAATAATGGGAGATTATTTTTTATGGGTTTAATAATGTCATTTTGTTTTCTTTGTATCCATTATTCCCATTAGCTTTGTGACATAACCTAAACAGGGATTTACTGTCGAAACTCGTTGTTGGGATAGATTTGTTTATTATGCCTGGGGTTTTGGATTTTGCAACATGTTTGTGTAGCTTGTTTAATGTTGTGTAGCTTGTTTAATCATTGTACTTGGAGTTTGTTTTATATATTGCTTTGTAGGTAGAGATTTAATAATGTTAAGAGAACAAATGGAGGATAAAGGGCAGACATAAAATGGCTTCCAGTTCAAGAACCAAGTAGCGATGATTGTGGCGTGCACACTGTCAAGTACTTTGATTTGGAGCAATTTAATGAGGAAGAAGCCGTTAAGGTATCAAATTAGTCTTTTTATTCATCTTACAGTTACAATTCGTTTGGACCACTCATTATTTTTAATCTTTGGTTATTTTGGTAAATGTAGTTGAAATTCACTTCTGAAAAGGGTAGGAACAACTTGGTTTTGGAGTTGATCATTTGTGGGGAGAACATAATCAGGAATGAACACATCCAAAAGGCTCAACAAAAATACCGCAACACTAGAAGGATAATTTGATATCAATTGTAGTTCTTTTTTATGACAAATGTAGTTAAAATTCAGTTATGGAGACAAACAATGATATGTCAAATGCTATCTTTTTGTGAACTTGATGATATGGCAAAATTCAATTATGTTGTAAATTTGATGAATGTGAGGTGCCTTGGTGGCTTTTGTTGTAAACTTGATATGGCAAATGCTGCCTTTTTGTAAACTTGGTGGCTCTTGGTGTTTGATAAATGGTGATCTTAGTTAGTATCTTTGAGGTGCTGTTTGGTGTGTCATGAACAGGTTGTACCATTTTAATACCCATACATACAGAAATCTGGGCACACTCATACTTACAGAAATCTGGGCATACTTCTCATTTTCATAGCAATATTTACCATATAAATAGGGTGTGCTTACTAAAATCTGGGGATTCTTACCATTTCAATAACCGTACTTACAAAAATCTGGGTATACTTCTCATTTCCATCGCATTACTTACCATTTAAATAGGGTGTACTTACTAAAATCTGGGGATATATTCTTACCATTTCAATAACCGAACTTACAGAAATCTGGGTATACTTCTCATTTTCATAGTATTACTTACCATTTAAACAGGGTGTGCTTACTAAAATCTGCCTTACCACGACTACATTGTTAGCATTTCAATAATTGTACTCACCGCCTGGGAAGCTTCATTAGATTATTGTGAAACATTTATTCGAGATTCTTCAACTTATGATCTTTCGGTAAGTTGGTATGAGGTAATCATCACAACTAAATTCAGTTTGTTCTTCAAAAAAACTTACTTGGTGAGCTTCTTCAACTTGTTATGAAATTTCTTCTTAAATCTTTATTTTTTTTTTGGACTAAAGGAGAGATGAATGAGAGCTAGAAGAGTTAGAGTGGATAAGTTTGCTAGGTTTAAGGTGGGTATGGAGAAATTAACCTAGTACCATTAATGTCATAATTGGTCGTAGGTAAACAAGGCAATTGGCAAAATGTAAATCAGTTTGTGTGGTAAGACTGGTTTAAACATATAGTCGTTTTGCCTTTATTTCATGGTAAGTATTGTCAACCACTTGGTAAGTTTTATCAACGAATATTAGTCCATCGTAATTATTCAGTTTTTGTAGTATCTCTAGCCTTGTGCTTTGGTAAGTAAGCTTTATTCTATGGTAAGTATGACATTAATGACGGGTAGGAATACATTTATGTATATCATCATTAATGTCTTATTACCTACCACATTAAATTTTATTTGGATCTATTGTATTACTTTTATGATAAATTAAATAAAAGTATTTATATTAATAAAATTACTTTTAAAAAATGATCAAATAAATGAGATATTTCAATTTACTGGTTCACTAGTGGTTACTCCTGTATTAGCCAAGTGATCAATGTTAACCTCAAAGACTGTTACTTCTTCATTTGCTAATTGATCAATGTTAACCATCAAATAACCATTTTTGAAATTTGCTAATTGTGTAACTTGAAGGATTGAAATAAATAAGTATGTGATTAAGCAATTAAACAAATTAGTCAGCTTACTTTAGCCAATTATATTAATTTTCACTAATCACGATCAATCAGCATCATTATTAACTATCACATCTGTCAAATATGATCTTAATCCATTCAAATCGTTTGATCAATTGGCTGAATATATAACTTGATCAATCAATTACAAATGAATCAATTCTCGTTGATTGATTGCTGCCAAGTATATTAGTATCAACACTATTAGTTGTTAGATTTGCAAAATATATCATATTGAGCACTATACACTATATTAATGAAATTGAAAGCCTAATTTCATTAAATACTACCATAAATTCAATTGAAAATCTTACAAAATTATTCAATAGCTATTAAACAAAAATATATTTATCGTTCAATTTTGTTGTAACAATCAACTTGTAGCATTATTTTATAATATATACTAACTAAATTTGTAAGCTATCAAAATATTAATAAATATCTTGTTTTTTCCATAATATTTATAACTAAGTTACTTAAATATATCTATAATAAATGATTATTTGAAAATTAATTAATTAAATACATTTATAATGTCATTTAGAAATTAAGGAAATATTTTTTAAATTTTTATATTTTCATAACAAATTAAAATTTTAAACTAGATTTATAAATGAACACTATTTTTTAGATAATTCTTCTAATACATAAATCCCTAAAATTTGCAAATTATCCCTCCAAAAAATTGGGTACTTTTTTTTTTTTACTCAATGATAACTTGTTACCTGACCAACCGGTTGTAGTAAGTGTTGCCTGTTTATATGGTAAGTGTTACCTTATACAATGGTAAGTGTTGCCTGTTTTATACTTTTGTGGTCAGTAATCTTTCGTTTTTTTTGGGTCAAAGTTCACAAAACCATCTCGGCTTTAACAAAATCACTCAACTTTTGATTTTTTATTTTGATCCAAAGGCTATGATTTGGCTATTTTCAATCCAATGGTCCATATTCCTTAGGAGTGTGATGCTCACATTCACATTCCACTTGGTAGCATCATAGAAGTTTTGCACAGATTCGGGAGTTTGGTAACGTAGCTTCACTTCGCTCGAATTGACCTGAGAGAGAGAGAGAGAGAGAGAGATGAGCAGCAGCAGCGCCCAGGTGGCGCACTCGCTGGCCTTCAGGGTGATGCGCCTGTGCAAGCCGTCGTTCCACGTGGACACACCCCTCCGGTTCGACCCCTGCGATCTGATCGCCGGCGAAGACCTCTTCGACGACCCCGTGGCCGCCTCTCACCTCCCTCGCCTCCTCAGCAACCACCCCTTCTCCGCCCCCGACTCCGATCTCACCTACCGCTCCCGCTTCCTCCTCCACGATCCCTCAGACGCCATGGGCCTCTCCGGCCTCCTCGTCCTCCCCCAGGCCTTCGGGTACCCCCCTCCCTCCCTCCCTCCCTCTCTCTCTCTCTCTCTTGTTTAGAATTCGGCCAAACCAACAAACACGCGCGTGACTAATAAACAAGAACGGAAAACATGATCGCAAGACATAGATTTTTACTGTCGACTACATGCTTACACTAGTTTCTATTATGTAATGAGAGTACAAGATACATTGGCTGCTGCTGCTGCGTATAGCAAGAATTTATAACCCTGCTTTCAATCAGCAATGAGTACCCCTGTCTAGGGTTTTACGGCAAGTATTAATACCCCCCTGCTGTCATGGCCCCCAGGACCTAACTATGCAGGTCGAACTCCGAATAGTCAGCCAAGCCCGATCCAAATCGAATTAGGTTTCACAAGCCTAAGATCTATTTCTCTCTTTCTCTACTATGTACGTGCAATTGGATCAGTATGTGATGTGATTGATGTGATCTGTATTGGCAGGGCCATTTATCTGGGGGAGACATTTTGCAGTTACATTAGCATCAATAACAGTTCCAATTTCGAAGCCAGGGACATTGTAATTAAGGTGATTGCTCTTACATTGTATTTTAGGTATATATGTGCAGGAAAAGTTACTAGGGGAAAACGAGAGAAGAGAAAAGAAAATAATTAAGGAGGGAAATAGAAGAGAAATGTGAGGAAAATTTTACCGTGCATGAATCTTTCTTTCCAAGCCAAACAATGGAAGAGAAACTTTTCCACAAGTTGCAAACAAACCTTAGTGTGTTATTGGGGAGTCACATTGTCTTACAATTTCAGCTTAGAGCAACAGTGCAATGTTGCAAAGAAGTTAAGATCGTCGGAAGGAAATCTTTTTCTGGTTGATCATTTGCAGGCATTTTCAGCAGTTATACATCGGCTGTTTTTTTTTGATCCGCTACATCAGCTGTTTGCTTCGAGCGTTTAGTAAACACTTTTTGAGTTTAGGATAGTGCCATGTATATTGCGTTTTAGCCTGTTTAGGTGCATGTATAAATGGATGCTAGTCTACGTAGGTCAATCTATTAGGATTTAGGAAGCATAACGAATAAATATCTGACACATCACGAACTGAAGTAGTTAAGGGAGGTTGAGAAGGAAGAACTGAAAGGCATTTTAAGGTCAAGTTAGGGCATCAAAAGTAGTGTTCCATAGCTTCAAAAAGAGGGGAACATCATAATCAGATTGCCCGTTAGCTAGTAGTTTATATTTGTGGTTCTTGTTTGTTGCTGGAGGGAAAATGTACCACTGTAACTCTTACTGTGTTTGATTATCGTTAGAAGGTTTAAGGAACATTAAAGGTGGTGGAGGTTTAGTTAAATCATGCTATTGTTGATGAACTTATTTTTCTCAACTGTCTATGAGAAGGGTATTTCTTTTCGTGGAAAGGATGAAATTTTATATAAGGATTTTGGTGTGCAATATCTTATGCAATAATGTAACCTTATGCTATGGCCTCTTCGTTTCCTCACTTCTTGTGGTTCTGTTTTTTTCCCCCAATTTTACCCTTTGACATTTATTTTGGCTATAGCTAAGATCTTTAGTTGCCGATAATCGTGAAAATGTCAAACCCAAGTATTCGTCCCTTGACTAATCAAAGGTATCATTGATTTGGACTAGGAAGGAATAAGCTTATGATCATTAGGAGAGGATCTTTCTAGATCATACGAAGTTGATGAGAAAAGCTTGGGATTACTCTGTCCGCACATAGATCAGCACTCACATGTTTTGGCAGTAAAAAAAAAAAAAATGATGAATACGCATTTGGTATCTGATTCTCTGAGGCTTAGATTCTTTTGTATAAACACAACTTGAAATGACTCATCATTCCTCATCCACTGGGTACAGGCGGAAATTCAAACCGAAAGACAGAGAATAATGCTTTTAGATACATCAAAATCACCTGTTGAATCAATACGTGCAGGAGGCCGTTATGATTTTATTGTGGAACATGATGTGAAAGAACTTGGTGCGCACACGTAAGTTACACCTTTCTAATAATGCCCATGAATCATTTTTATATTGATTATATGCTGTCATGGAACCCTCCTAATGTTGTTCCACCTTCTTTAGGCTTGTTTGTACTGCTATGTACAATGATGGGGATAGCGAACGTAAATATCTTCCACAATTCTTCAAGTTCTTGGTTGCAAATCCACTTTCAGTTAGGACAAAGGTACCTTTCAACCTAGGGCAGGCAATATCAGTTTGTATATTCACATGTATCTGTAATGATAGAAATGATGCTTATAATGCCAGGCAGTGCTTGATGGCGTACTGTTGTTTGAACTTATTTATTGTGTGTTTCCTTTGCCTTTTTCCCTTCTGATTTCTCTATCATAAGCAGTATTTACTTTCCTTTTGCAGGTCCGTGTTGTCAAGGTATGTCAACTTCAATTGTCAATTTTGACTACAGGTTTATGATCCTTCCTAGATACACATATTGATACATAGAATTTGAAGTTTAGTTAGGCGGGTTTTACCGTAGTCATTCAGCTGAAAATGCTGTCTTCAATTTCTTAAATATTAATTGAACTTTAGAACTAGCGGTATAAGCATCATCAGAAATCTTCTTAGCTGTTTGTTTATCATCTGTCCATTGATTGTTTGCTCTTGAAAAATTCACCTTTATAGAGACATGGTATTTGATCTTATGCTGTATTTTCAAGCCTTTTAGGATCGGTTGGATAGATTGAGCATTCAGGTAGGTTCCTTTCTAGTGATCCTGGTTCTTTTCTAGCATTACTAGATGGATATGAAATTTGGAAGATCTTCCACCCCACCCCCCCCCCCCCCCCCGAAAGAGCGTAAAGCAAACATGTTATTTCACTTTGGTAAAAAAGGTGTTGCTATCTACAATCAGTGGCATGCTAAGAATTTTTTTCGGAAGATTCACCCTTCCTACCATAGTTGTATCTTCTTGATATCAGGAAACTACATTTTTAGAGGCCTGCATTGAAAATCATACGAAATCCAACCTTTATATGGATCAAGTTGACTTTGAGCCAGCTCAGCATTGGAGCGCAACGATCCTTAAAGCTGATCAGCACCATTCAGAGAAGAGTTTGACAAAGTTGTAATTAATGTTTTAATGTATTTCTATTTTCTAGGCATTTTTTCCGTCAGTTCTGAGCCTGATCTACATGTATTGTTTTTGCTAAATTTGTCTGGCAGAGAGATATTCAAGCCACCCATTCTCATAAAATCAGGGGGAGGAATTCACAACTATCTTTATCAGCTAAGATCATCCTCACAAGGGTCAATGCCAATGGAAGTTGAGGGGAGTAATATCCTTGGGAAATTTCAGATAACATGGCGTACGAATTTGGGTGAACCAGGGCGTCTGCAGACACAGCAGATTCTTGGTAGTGTAAGTGGAAATGTCTTTCTGTAAGACTGATGATGAAGCTTCAATTCAACATGTTGGTTTATAGTTGGTCTTCCTTGCCTTTTGTATGGTTTAGATTATTCATTATGGGTTGTATTTCATCATTAGTTAAATGGGTCTTAGTATGTCTGTCCACAAGCTAATAGACAGACAAGTTGATGGCGTTGTGAGAACATTGTTGTGCATTTTGGAGAATTTGTAGCCAGCAATGTAATGTATGGTTGAACACAATTTGAAGGGATCTCTCTGTAGGTGATGATTTTTGTTTAAAGGGTCAGTATGCAAAGAGCCAAAGAGAGGTCTCCCTTGTATCATTAAGTGTAGGAGTTTTAGGTTCAACCGGAGTTATGTTGCTGTTTTGGATGCACACCTACATTCACATGGATGCACTGCAGGGGAGGATGCAACCAAGCTTTCCATTTTCCAACAAACAAACAATACCCATGGATCCTCTTTTTTTTTTTTTTGTATAAATTGCTAGAATAGCATTTCAATTTCGGCACCCTCCTTTTGTCTTCCATAACATCCTTGCAAGTTCTCTTCCTCCTCTCTCTCTTCATTTACAGCATGCCTAAGATGATTGTGTTGTCAAAGCTGCCTAAGGTTTTCAAGCAGTGAAACCCACCAGAAAGGCTGTTGTTGTAAGAGCACTAGTCACAATGTATAACTTGCTAATTATACCATGAAACACAGCCTCAGTAATGTAGTCTATAAAATCACAGAACCCCTTCTGTTCCTTCTTCCCTTATCCTTCTCTAATCAATTTGACCATGGTGTATGGGTTTTGCCATTTGGCAAAGGAATCATTGGGGTAGCATAGGGGAAGATGTGCAGCATAATCATGGAGGAAGATAGTTTGTAAAGAAATAGGATCAATCGTTTTATATTCTGCCTCTGTGCATTTAAGCATCTAAAAGTTTCTCTTCTGCAGCCCATCACACGCAAGGAGATTGAGTTACAGGCAGTGGAAATACCTTCGGTCATCATCTTGGAAAGACCATTCCTGGTAACTTTAATGTTCTTATTGCCCTTATATATTCGTCTCCGATTATGATGGAATACTATAGCAACTTAACTGACAAATATAGTTTCTGGACTCTTGAACCATGATCATCCTTTTACCTGTTGATTTTCTAGATATTTTACATTTTAGGATTAGGATTCTTCACGCAATCAACAAAGGCCTAGTAAAAACTGATAATGTTGTTCAACACTGCATTTTACTTCGGCTTTATTTACTGTACAGTAGGTCATGCATCTCAAGATCATACCAGTGACAAATCCCATAGTCTATGTTTTACATTTTAGGATTAGGATTCTTCACGCAATCAACAAAGGCCTAGTAAAAACTGATAATGTTGTTCAACACTGCATTTGACTTCGGCTTTATTTATTGTACAGTAGGTCATGCATCTCAAGATCATACCAGTGACAAATCCCATAGTCTATGTTCAAAATGATTAACATGTTCTTCTAATCTTTACTAAAGATCTTTCACGGAGAAATTTCTATCATTAGATGTTGTAGAAGAATTTCAGGTATCTCGTTCAGAAGGATATCAAGCAAAATGTTTTTCGTTACTTCATTTTTTTGGGTATAAATAGCCGCAGATTGATTCTTTTGACAAACTTGGTTTAACAAATCAGCGACTATAGTATTGGTATCTTAAATAGTTTCGAAGCAAGTCAAATACTTTGTTTTGATCACCGGTCCTCATGCGATTGTTTGGTTGTCTTAGTCTTTTAGCAATGGATTAAGCTTTTGGCATTGCCAATTAGGTAAACAAAACTTTTGGACCTTTTGGTAGATGACCATTCGGTTTTCCCAAGCCATTTTCATGTCATACTCAAATTTTTAACTTATCTGAAAAAACTTTTGTTTCGTGCATTCTCATAAAGAAGTACTTGCATAGTTGCATCCTTTTTGCCCTCGTAAAGTACTTGATATTGTAAAATACCAGAGTGGGTGTAACAATCATGGAATTTATACTTCAGAACTCTACGATCAAATTTTGTGACTCAGCTGTGGTATTGCACTCCGGATGGGTGCAAAGTTTCTAGTTTTGTAGCTTTTGTGAATCAGTTGCTTGGGCTTCTTGATGTGGTATCTGCTTTTTTTTTTTTTGGTATCTTAAAATGTTGAGACCATTTGCTCTTCATCAGTTGAATCCTCCATGTTTGTTCCACATAAGAAATATTCCTTGAAAACCTTTCCAGGACATGTACAGTTGTATGATTCATAGTGCAATTTGTTGAAGACAACTGTTTAAGTGGTACTTATAAAAGTAGGTACACTTTACTTACTAATAGGTGTCAATCAGTCCGCATGGTTCCTATATCTCCATTCCCAAGCAGAGTCACCTTCGCCATACAAGATTCCAAGAAGCACCGTTTCTTTCCATGAAAACACTTTTTTTCCTTATGGTCCTAGTACTAAGTTCTATTTTTCCAAAGCAACTAACTTTGATGGCTTGATGCTTTTAAGGTACTCTTGAATCTCACGAACAAGACTGATAGGATCGCCATACAAGATTCCAAGAAGCACCGTTTCTTTCTATGAAAACACTTTTTTTCCTTGTGGTCCTAGTACTAAGATCTATTTTTCCAAAGCAATTAACTTTGATGGCTTGATGCTTTTAAGGTACGCTTGAATCTCACGAACAAGACTGATAGGAAATTGGGTCCTTTTGAGGTCTGGATATCACAAGATGATTTGGCTGATGAGAAAGTTGTTATGGTTAATGGTATTCAAACATTGGTAAGGATTATTATTTGCTTTTAGTCATCATTTTTATTTGGTAGTAAATCCTATTTCTGGTTAAAGCATTCTCTGTCAGGATTTTACTTTACACATATATCTATACTTGCTAAATATATCATTCACTTGTTTAGCATATTCTCCTGTCATTACTCATCGTATCTGTAAAAGGATATGATTGTATGGCATTTGAAAGTCCCTCTAGGGTTCGTCTGGTTTCAAATGAAGTGATGTCATTGTGATTCTGTGAAGAGAGAGTAACTCAATATTTAGGTCTGATAGTGTTCTTATTTCTTATAGATTCTAGCAATGAGAGTTGAACTTTATCGTCATGTACTTGAAATGACAACTTCAGAGGAGTTGTTTGATAAATCATTAATGTCAAGGACCATAGTTACACAAGGATCCCGATCATATACATCAATACTGCCTCTGATCCTTAATCCACTCTAGCTTCAGAAGCTATGTATAACTAAAGCTCTTTTTTTGTTTTTTTTTGTTGAACGAACATTAAATCCCTTTGAAATCCATGTCTATTCAGACGAAGTCTTAGATTCTCATCTGCAAGCATAATTTAAGCCATGACATGTGATGGCTGTGCACCATAAAGCACGCAAAATTTGATTCTATAGAGTTTGCAATATGAGACTGTATTTAAACCCTGGAACTGAATGCATCATTGTCGTCCCTCTCCAGTAAGCTCATGTAATATGTTGCTCTGTGATACTGATCTATGAATTTTGATGCCAATGTACAGGCTTTACCACAGGTGGAAGCATATAGCTCTACCATTTTCCAGCTGGTAAGAGTCGTAAGACTGTGTTTCTGAACTTCATCTTAAGAGATGTAAAACTACAGTCAGAATTGTAAAATACAAAAGAAGAAAGGCAAAAGTTTATTTAATGGAGGGAATCTCCCTCTTGTATAAAACGGAAATTTGGGTCCAAGTATTGGTGGAAAGTCTTTTCGGGTAAATGACAAGTGATGATTTTTCCCATGCTAGAACTGGTTGGACCCCATCATGTGGTGTTGGATCAGTTGTGAATCTGTGCTAATTTCTGTTGTGAATAAATTCCTACTGCCAATAACTCTCCACCCATTTGCTAGTAATTGTTACTGGTGCCTTGTGCAGAACCTAATTGCTACAAGACTCGGGGTTCAGAAAATCACTGGCATAACTGTCTTCGACACAACAGAAAAGAGAACATACGACTCTCTGTCAGATTTGGAGGTTAGTCAACCCTTTTGTTGTTAGCCACAACATCTTCAACACCCACTTCAAACTGAACAAATTTGGACCAGTTGGGTACTTGGGTCCAATGTTGGATCTTCCACTGGGAATGTTTGGTGTTGTTACCAATTCCCTCTTAATTAAAGCATTGGATTGGAGTATAAATCCAAGGGGACCACCCTTTGTTTGGCTGGAACTTTTGCGGTTAGCGTTAAATATCGGTTGAATAAGAGATCTCACAAAGCTTATAATACGGTTGGGATATCGTAGAAATCCATCACTATGTCCGATAAGATTTCTTATTTGATGAGATGATATATTCCTCGTTAAATTTATTAGTAGTCAAACAAATGGGGCCTCAATGCTTTATTTGTTACTGAAAATGGCTACTTAAGGTGTCTAATTATATGAGATGTCGTGCTAACCTTGTGGCATGGCTAACCTGAGTGGATATTCATCCATTTCCCAAGAATGATCTTCTAGAATATTTTCTATATGGTTCTCTCCCCCCATCTTTTTGAAATTCTCGAAAACCCAAGTATGAAATATTGATTGAAACCAAAAACATAACCTGATTTCTTTTGTGCTTGCTGCAGATATTTGTTGATTCAGATCAATTGGTCAAAAGTACCATGACTGGATCCACTCTAGGGGCCAATTTGGTTCCTATTTTGGACGCGCATTGATCTTTCCACAAGGGTAGATGCCCTGATGTTGCTGCATGTTGTAAAGCTTTCATTTGCAAACAGATTGGAAACAGATTCACTGCAAGTTGTCTGGTTCTGAAGAAAAGCCTTCTGTACCCCTTAAGGCAAGCCTTATCGGATTCTCGTGTTTTCTAAGTCACTCCCTGTTTCATTAACTTATAGGGTCAAATGTAATTGGTACGTTCACTGGGGAAAACTGGTTCTGATCATTCCAACTTCCTTCTCACTGCTAGGATTTTTGGAAACTTACGCAGGAAAATATACAACTGAGCCAGTTTATGAAATAAACTGTTATAGTTATTTCTGTTTCCTAAAAATGTCATTTGTTGCTCTAGGGTTTGTATCTACATATTATCACACTTACCCATTTGATTGCAATTCTAGAAACTTATGTTCAACCAGAAGGCTCAAATTATTAGTTGGAGAAGCTATAAGTTATAATAAGCAACCATTCATTATGTGGGACTTTATATTATCTACATCTCCCTCCAGTGTAGTTGCTTTTGAGATCTTTCACACGTAATTTCTTTCTAAGTCGTTTAGATCTGTCGTCATTTCTTAGCATATCGATCTTTGTTATTGACATCACATTTTCCTCGATAGGAGATAGGAGTACAATAGTTGAGGGAACACTTGGACTCTCAGGATGACACTTTCAGGATCACGAGCTTGAAATGAAAATTGCCAAGTATTTCAAGAAAGCGGCTCAAACTGTACTTAAAGTGTCCCATTTCCCCCTGGTAAAACAAATTGGGACGGTTACAACACATGTTGTAGATATCCGTCGCGGCACAGGCTTGTAACTGGATTGCAAACGCCGTGCGACAGTTTTAGGAACTAAAAAATCCCTACATAATTTGGGAGCTAAGGTACGAGAGGGAAATCTCATCCAACCACTTTATTTTTTTAAGATTTTTGATCTGAATCCAACCCCGTTGTTGGCCTCTACTAGTTCAACTGATGTTTATTATTTAACCCATAGGTAATTACACAACTTTCAACTCATCATGCAGTAACCACAGTGTACTTAGACTGCATTGACAAATTTGTCTCCTACATTGCCAATATGAGATATAAGTTAATACTACCACATGCTTATTGCATGAGTTTTATTAGTATGTTCTTAACTTTGAAATATAGCTAACACACGCGTGCATATAGTGCTTGTCACTTTATTTGAGTTGATGTATTAATGGTAGTAAGTTATGTGACCCGAGCAAGTGATAGGCGCATAAATGTTCATATAAGCGCTCCGTAGTTTATCCTCTGCTAAGCCCATTTATATTGGTACTTGATTGGAGTTTGATGCTTGATTTTGGTGTGTAGGTATTTGGATGTTTAAACACGTCAATAGGCTTTGTTTAAAAAAGAAATAATTAGACTCAGTGGAGAGAAGACCCAGAAGGGTGAAAGTTAATTTGCTGCTACTTATTTCAACAAAAAGTCTACGGGTACAGCAAAAGTAGTACAGCAGCCGGGTACAGATCTCGTTTGCGCCCGTCTCGGGTCCCGCAAAGATGATCGGAGCCGCTCATTTTGTTCAAAATATTTCGATTAGGGTCCCTGTAAAAAATCATCTCAATCCGATATCGGAAATGGTGTTTATGAATCATCCAACTTTGCTTCAAAATTTAGTCTATCGAAATATTTTGAACAAAATGAGCAGTTCCGATCATCTTTGCGGGACCCGAGACGGGCGCAAACGAGATCTGTACCCGGCTGCTGTACTACTTTTGCTGTACCTGTAGCAGGGTTCTTATTTCAAATGGGGCCAAATTACCATGAAGACCCAAATAGCAAGGGTTTTGATTTTGCCGCTTGCCGCTCCACTTTTAACGTAAAGTTGCTAGTAACAAGTGGAGTACCAAAATCAATTTCCAATAGTAATATGGAGTTGATTCCAATTCTACTTGGGGTGAAGATTTGGTCAGCTTGTGCTATCAGAGGGAAGGGGAAAAAGGGGGGTAGGGATGGCAACGGGACGGATCGGGGCGGATATCTGGATAACCGTACCCGATACCCGAAAATATATACGTACCCGAATCCGCCCCGATAACCGAACGGATAGAGATCAGTTGCCCCATAACCGAACCAAATGGGTTTCGGGTTTTTTCCGAACCGAATGGATACCCGATTTAAACATAAGGAACAGCTATAGATCTTTATGAAAACATCTCTTCTTCCTACCTGCAATTGGAGTACAGGAGAGAAAACATACTAGATTCATACACCAGTGACAGCTACAGATCTGAGCATAAGGAACATAGTAGTAATAGTAGAAGAAGAAAGAAGAAGACCCATTTCTCCAAACACGAGCTCCGTAAATTTTAAAATAAAAAAAAACCAAACATTAAATCCCAAAGAGGGGATGAAGTTTAGACAGAGGGAGAGTTCCACTCGAGTTTTAATTGATGCATCAGTGGAGATTTGAAGAAGCATCAGTGGTTGAGCTTTGAAGAGTCAAGAGAGAGACTTATATGAAAGCGAGAGACAGCGAGATCGACGCCGGACAGAGAGGAGGCAAATCGACGCTGGACGGATAGTAGGGAGATCGACGGGGAAGACCGGAAGAGGGAGGTTGGCCTCTGAAGCGGCGCTATGCCTTTGTGAGAAGCAGATATGTGAAACTGTGAAAGCCCTAGGATTTTCGGACTATCTCTCCATATATGATATTATATATATTTAAGAGTTCGGTTCGGTTCGGATATCGGTTCGGGTAACAGTTAAACCATAACGGAACCGATATCCGTTCGGTTATCTAAGGCCTCAATCATACCCATACCCACGGGGAAAATTTCGATTATGGTTCGGGGAAAAAATTCGGTTACGGTTCGGATACCCATCGGTTCGGTTCAAATTGCCATCCCTAAAGGGGGGTGCTGCGCAAAAAATAACCATCCCCTCACCTTCAATCCATGTTTCATTCAGTCGAAACCTCGAAGTCTTCTTTTCCAATGGCCAACTAATCCTCTTTCTAGGACGTAGATAAAGCATGCACTCGAGTTATGTTATCTATATTTTGATTTAGGGATTCTTCTACTCCAATAATGTTTGTATGGATCTTGAGAGTTATTTATGCAATTGTTTTTCCAATCTATATTATGTG
Organism: Rhododendron griersonianum; assembly: GCA_018127125.1. NCBI lineage: Eukaryota > Viridiplantae > Streptophyta > Magnoliopsida > Ericales > Ericaceae > Rhododendron > Rhododendron griersonianum. Next base: position 28,796,977 of record CM030800.1, read on the forward strand.
TTTGGTTTTCTAGATACTAAGCACAATTCATATAACGGCTTTTAATTGTTTCAAGATAATCGGGCGAGCGGGTCATGCACCACAAGGCGCATCATACTATCCGACGATTCGTGTCATGAAAAATGACTGTACTAGTAAGACAATTCGTTTTAGGTAGCGATATCGCATGCCATTCGGTTGAGTCACAATTATTGCTAGGAGATTTTTTTTTTTTTTAATCCAAGGGGTTTGGTCAAGTGGTTGTGAGAAAGCAATAAGTATTCCTCCATGAGGTCACAAGTTCCGCTCCCATGGAGGCCAAACATTTCAAATCTTGGGGTCACTGGGGGTTATGCTTGATCGTTACCTCCAGGGCCCCGGAATTAATTGAGATGCGCGCAAGCTGGTCCGGACATCCGGTTATAAAAAAAAAAACGCTAGCTGGTCATTAAGGAGGTAGATGGCTAAAAAAAGGAAAAATGACTCAACTAAAGATAATTTGTAGATTAACTTTACCTTTATCTTTCATTCATATTCTCCGGCTTTTTTCCTTTCCCCTCCCCCATTTGATGACTTCCCGATCTTAGCTTCATTAGACTTGGCTTTTAGAGCCTGAGAGTGAGAGAATTGTGTTGCAAATCTATTGCCAATGGAGTCTATTAATAGGAAATATTTTGAACAAATTATGAGAGTCATGGAATTTGGAGAACGTTCCCGGTCCAAAAAAAAAGTGATGTTGATTTCCTTGCACAGAACAATTTCAATTGTGCTATTTGGAAATTGATTTTGGTATGAAGTATGAACCGCGCGGGTCTGTTTTGTGTTGATGTTGTAAGCTTGTAATGGATTGATTCGATTTTGTAATCGTGGCCATTGATTGCTACTGTTGTTGCTGATGAGGCGTTTGAGACATCAAAGGCTGACAAGCCAAAGAAACCCTAGAGGACCTATATCGACCCGGATTCTTCCCAAAAGAAGAAATCAAAAAGCAAAATGTTCAGGATTTAGCTCAACATTTCCTAGGTTTCCGAACTTCTGATGTTTTTCGCGTTGTGATCCACAGAATGTGAATCATCCTAACTCCAGTTAGCAAAAGTATCGTCGACCCGCCCACACTTTACCGGGTTGACTCATTCTCACCATTCTTCTTCACTACCAGGCGTTCGGTCTTGCATATGGTCGATGTTTCGATACTGTACTTGCTTCTTCCTACCATTCCTCTCCGAGTGTAGCTTCTTGATGTGCCCACATAACTCCATCATTGATTAGGCACGAAGAGGATGTTTCAGCCTCATCGACGTTTAGCAGCAGGCAGCAGCAAGTACTTTGTCGAAGGGTAGGGCCAATGACTACGGCAGCATGCGCGAAGGGCGGGAGGCTGGAGGCTGCTCTGAGGTGTCATAATCAAGGATAATTGAACTAGAACGCATGGTGGGTAATACAGGCCTCCCATCAGCACAGTCCAACCCACATTGTAAAGTACTAAAGCTGTTTTCAGATGAATTGACCAACACTATCCAACAATAGTGAATCTAGGACACCTCAAGAATAATTTGGGAAACAACTCCCTTTTTCCCCCAATAAGAACCCACAACTGAAAACCTTTGGATTTCACAATATTTCTTTCTGATCATGACCTGGATTTCACAATATTTCTTTCTGATCATGACCTGGATTTCATAATATGGCTACCCGATTTGATTTGTTCGTACAGTAAGCAAATGAACATATCCAGTAGCATTCTGGCCGGTTACAGTTTTGTTGAGTCACGAACAATGACTTTGGCATGATCGTTCACCCTACAGGGGTAAAATCACAAACTCGAAGACCATGTGTTTCTATTAGTGACAGCATCAGGTAAGAGGAGGACACATACTGATCATACAAAGGGAGCAAATCACACACAATTAAGACCATATAGCACTTTTCCAACTATTGATCCAAATAAATTAACCTACAGACTCTGTTATTCCACAATAACCATAAGCTATCTCAGGGAATGCACTTGATTTAAATCTCAGATATTCGGAGGGGAATGGAGATACAAAATGTAACAAACAACTCAACAAGTTGATTCTTCTAAGTTCTAACAACAAAAGAAGCGCTTTACGTAATCAACTAAGCATTATTAATGTACAAGTACAAATATTTTACTTTATTTGCCGGTTTTATTTGAATACTTCTCAATTCTGTACTGAATTTTTTAATTTTATTCTGGACTGAATTTGTCAAACATATAGCGGGGCGCAGACCAAAAATAGGAACTAGGGAAAGAGGACAAAAGAAGCAAGAAAAGAAATAGACAGTATTCATATTTTAGATTGGCATTTACCGGAAAAGACTAATAGCTCCTAAAACTGAGCTCGGAAGTGCATGAACTTATGGCTTCTCTTACTTGGGGATTGTCAGAGTCCATGTCAAGTGCATCTTCAAACAGCCTCTTTGCTTGCTGCAGTAACTTCACCTTCTCTTTACTATTTCTCGGTCGTAGTCGTGATCTTTGCTGCAATGCCACACCCCATCTAAACAGAGCTGCAAATCACTGAAGTTGTCAATAATTGGAGTAAAATGACCATATACCTGCGACTTGATTTTCATGTTATCAATGACAAAATGTGCGAAAGAGAGTTTATGAAAGATATTAAGTTGCGTGCATATTCTTCTATTTTTTCCTAGAATAATGACAATAACTTAGGTCTTAAGATAGGGCCATTTCGATGTAATAACAAATTGTTTATGACAAAGAAATAAGAAATTTCTCTTCACAACGTCTATAGGTTGTGGTTGCCATATAATTCAAAGTAGGACAGATCTGATTTCAGGGAAAAAAAAAACAAGTCTTTAAGAAAATCAGAAGAATGCCAGAAGGGTTTCCTGCCCCCTATCTTATTATTATGACTTGGGGTGCTATGCTAGCTCGGGGAGATAGACTGCTCTAAGCGCGCAGATAAGAAGTGGGGGAAGGTGCTGTACTCTTTATTGGGCAAGTACAAGTAAGAGATACTGAACTTTTGCAGGTTAAACAGGGAAGGATTCTCCTCTGCTCTGGCTTCTTTCGAGGAAATAGTTATCTGACGTCTAATATCCATTATCATGAGGACATGAGTAGTGATCACGAGAATGAACAGCAAGCAAGTTATCATACCATCAGGTGCATAAACATTGCTTTTGGACATCATGGCATCAAACTTGTCGATTGCAGCCAAGAAAATCTTGTCAGCATCAAAAGCTGCTTCCTGAAATTCATAAGATATATGCTTGATGTTAAAACTACATTTTCGAAGATTAAACTTAGGCCTGAGACCAAAGCAACCATTCAGAAATAGCACCGTCGGAAGTTAAACTTGGCTCTGTTTGAATAGCTGTAAATTGCAACTGAAGGAGTTTGACAAATTAGTCAATGAGATGTCTCAAACTTTAGATTTGATATTTTCCATGTGGATTTTGGTATTGAGTTTGAGACCTATCATGGCGGATTTGAATAGCTACTTAATAGTAGTGATTTGAACCCCTTTCTGTTAAGAAATACTTATACGATTATCTCAATAAATTACATCTTTTATTATTTATACTTCACTCAAATTAAGCAAGCCACATATAACTAAATCTCTTATATTCTGTTAAACTTCAAATCAAACCCCTTGAAATAAAATTGCTATCCGTCCAAACTGAGCCTTAAGTTACAGACTGAATCAAATTAAGCTTTGGCACATCCATTTCAATTAAATACATATGGGTTTCCACTATCCACAAAAAGGGTCCAGTATAGTTCCAGTTTCCAAACCGAACTCAGATTCTCTGAGTTCAAATATGGTTAAGAAGTGTGTAAAGAAAAAGCAATAAACATGTTAAAAACAATTTACTTACTGGTCCAATATCTGCAATCAACTGCGCACGGAAGGACAATGCGAGACCCCAATTGTATAAGGCTCTCATATCATTTCCATCAATGGTTAAGGCCAACTTATATTTTCTTCCAGCCTCAACGAAAAGTTCTTCACACTCTTCGCAAACATTAACTAGAGCAGATGCAATTTGATCTTTGCTTTCAACCTCATCATCAAGTCCATTCTGTACTTTACGACGTTTCTGAACAGATTTTGGATGGTTGTTTGCAAGTAGAGCCCTCAACTGACGACTGATTTTCAATTTCAGTTCACCATGAAGAAGATAAGTATTTCCCAACTGACCTACAGCAAGTAAACTCATAGGCTTCATGTCTATGGCTTCGGAGAGTAAGTTTGCAGATTTATATAGTACAGTTTCCGCTATCTCTTCATCACCTTTAACCCTTAAGCATTCTCTGGCTTCTTTTAGAAGGTCATTAGCTTCCATAAGATACCTATTGAATTCAATATCATTGGAAACCGAGGATGGTAGGTGCTGAACTTCATTTTTCTCATATTCATCTCTGCTATATGGTTTGTAAGTATCTTTTTCTCTATTCTCCCTCCTAGGACTAGGAATGTAACTTCCATTGGTTTTGTGGAGTATATGTTCTTGTTCAAACAATGCCTCTGTTTCCATATTCTCCAAATCGCCACTTAAATTGTTGGAATCCCGGAAATTGTCAGGCGATTCCCATGTTTCAACTTCATTTTGATTACCCGTCCTAAGAAAGATTTTCTCGTTGTTGACAAACTGCAATCTTCTATTCCGGTAACTAAACTGTTCATTGTCCAAAACCCTTTTGGCTCTATTGCCCATATCGGAAATACTCATTTCATCATGTCGCACAAGTACATTTATCCTTCTCTCTCCAGAAAAGGTTGCACTCCTAGTTCCCTGTTTATAATAGGACACTGAATTCAAAACCTCATCTTCAACTCTGGGAGCCAAAATGTTACCTCGAATTCGATCATTCAATTCTACATCTGTTGAATCCCTCTTAGCAATGTCTTTCGTTTTATTAGCTTTGGAAGCAACTGATTTTCCTTTAAACACACCACCGATAAACTGCCACAAGTCAAACCTACTCTCGGCCACTTCTTTCTTTCTCCTAATAGACTTCTGATTCAAAGTTCTTTCAAACTCTTGGTTTTCAACCGAAATACTGTCAATACAAGCCTCAACGGAACTTTTAGCATTCAAAGCGCATAACCCAATTGATTCCATCACCTTAACATAACCCTCCAAATCACCCACGGTGACATGGCTGCTCTCAATATGGCTTCTTACATCACTCTTCAAATTACAAATTTTACCATCAAACCCAGAAAATAAATCCACCAAATTCCTCAATTTGTCGATGGAAACTCTAGAAATCTCATCCTTTGGCCTTTTCTTGGTCCCAATTAAGCTCAACTCATTACCATGCCCCCCATTAACTAAACCAATGGAAAACCCAACAGCAAAAACCACAACACAAGCTGGGAACGCAACAATTGAAGAAACCCTAATCCTAGTAATGGCCAAAGCACAAATAAACCCTAAAACGTAAACAAAGATGTACCTTTTGTCATCAATTCCTAGGGAATTAAGAAGATTGCGAAGCCGGTTTGACTCACCCGAGTTATCTGGGCCACCAACGAGTACTGGGTCGTCCCATCCACCGTAACTCAGTGGTTCTGATGCTAAGCAGAAAGTCAATGTTTTCGGGTGAAAAATCCATTTTTTCTGGGGGAAGTTGAGCGAGCTCGAATTTTCTCGGGAAACTGAAGGAAAGTGGAAAATAAAATTGGGGTGGGAAAATTGTGGGGACAAATGGTGGGTTAGAGTGTGAGAAATTAGGGTTTTCATTTCTCAATCTGTGTAGCGATGTTCACATGGCAACTTCTCTGGTTTTCCGACCTGAACTAATGTTGCTAGGAGTTTCAGTGACAGGAAGGGTATTTTGGGGAATCTGAAGATTATGATGATGTACATTTTCGTCAGTAAGTAAGTGATGTTTTCATTAACCAACAAGTTGTGGACTACAATTTTTGTTTGTTTTTGCGTTTGTTAGTTTGTTAATTTTGTGACAAATTTTTATGTATTATTAGTTCGTCTTGACTAGAAGAATCAAAAAATTAAAAATTATGACTTTTTACACAAATATTTATAAAAATATCTCAGAAAAAATCCAAAAAATTGATTTTTGAATTTTGCTTGGATATTTCTCAAAATAGTTATATAAAATTTTTTATTTTTTTGATTACTCCTGTCTAGGGGTGTAAACGAGCCGAGCCGAGCCGAGTTTCGGCGAGCTCGAGCTCGGCTCGTTTACTTAACGAGCCCAAAACTCGAGCTCGAGCTCGGCTCGAGCCCTTAACGAGCCGAGCTTAGTCATTTACTAAACGAGCCTTCCTTAACGAGCCGAGCTTTTGTTGAACGAGCCGAGTATCACTCGGCTCGTTTAGTTAACGAGCCGAATAGTCGAGCTCGAGCTCAGCTCGTTTACTAAACGAGCCGAGTCGAGCCGAGCCTTAACGAGCCGAGCCGAGCCGAGCTCGCGAGTAGCTCGGCTCACTTACAGCCCTACTCTTGTCCTGTCCTGTCGAGACGAACCAAAATTACATGAAAGTTTGACGCAAAACTAACAAGGACGACAAAAAATTGAACAAGGACAAAACTAAAAAGTTGTGGTCCACAACTTGTTGACTAGTGAAAACACCCCTTATTCAAATTTTGTTTGCATTTGTTAGTTTTGCGCCAAAATTTTTATAATATTAGTTCGTCTCGACGAGAAGAATCAGAAAAGTAAAACATTATGACTTTTATATGAGTATTTTGAAAAATATCCAAGAAAAAACTCAAAAATTAATTTTTTAGACTTTTTTTGTGTGGATATTTTAAAAAATACATGTGTAAAAGTCATATTTTTTTTTACTTCTTTGATTCCTCTCGTCGAGACAAACCAATATTATACAAAAATTTGACGCAGAACTAACAAAAGCAAAAAAAATTTGAATAAAGACAACCAAAAAGTTACTATGATCTGCAGCATATTGGTTAGTGAAAACACTCTTGAAATAATCAACCCTTAGCCACATAATTCCGTGCAGGTGTGAAATAAGGCGCGAGCATGAAAGCGTATTTAAAAAAAAAAAAGGATGTCGTGGTGTCGCCCCAAACTCCTGAATACAAAACGATTATACATGGCCTACTACTATGTGTATGGTACCACATAAATATGTGGACTAGAACAGTGTTGGGGCACCACTTGATTGTGCCTTGCGACTACTAAATAATTACTCCTTTGAAACCTTGGTTTCAAATATGAGGATGTCAATTTTTTTTTTTTAAGGATTACAAAACAATTCGACATATTAAATTTGACATCTAAAAGAAGCTTACTCCAATTATTATGTCAACTATATTATTTTAGGAAATCTTGGAGAATAAAATAATTAGTTAAAGATAAAGTTTGACATGAATGTCAAATTTGACATGAAAGAGAGAATGCCAAATGTCATTAAGCATTTGACATTTTGATTGGAGTTATTTCACATGTCACTTCTTCTTTTTGACATGCCATGTCATATTAAAATTTGTGTGTGAGAGATGAACTACTAAAATTTATGTGTGAGAGGATTCAAAGTACAAGTGTAGTGCGATAACTAAGAGCATCCGCAATGTAATAATCAAAAGTGAATAATCAAAACTTGTCATGTCAGCTTTTGATTATTCATTTAGAGGGTTGCTAAAGTTAGCAATGTGAAGTTCCACATTGTTACTTTTGATTATTCAAATGCCCAAATTTGATTATTGGTTAGGAGGTTGCTAACTTTGATTATTACAATGTGAGCACTTTTTTAAGAACAAATTGCTAACTTTAACAATCTTTTTAATTTTGATTATTACATTGCGGATGCTCTAAGAGTAGAAGCGCAAAACATTTTAAAGAATTACATTTATGTGAGACTAAATCAACCACACATGTGGATGGGCCGGCCCATCACTATCAAAGCAGGCTTAACTTATGGCCCGTCCAGTGAAGTGTTAAATTTTTCTGAAAAGAATATGTGTACATACATCGCATATATACGTTTTTGGCACCTGTTTTGGATTTTGCAAAGATGAACCGAGCTGTTTATTTTGTTCAAATTATGTTGTTCAGGGTCTCTAAAAAATATCAGCACATTTAGATATCAGTAAATATCCAACTTTGCTTCATAATTTAGCCTGTATGTACGTGGTGTATGTACATGAATGTATGTACACAAAGCACGGCTGTAATTTTGTTTTGTCAATCGATAGAAGAGATCATAACATCATGTATGAAGTATAAAGTACAAACTGCGGGACACTACATTAATGATGTGAGTTTACGAGATAACCGAGTCCAAAAACTCGACCAACAAGATAAATAAGTCCTTCAAAAGGATCACAGTAACTATAATCCCAACAACTTCAAGGGGAAGAACATCCACACGCACGTGAGAAGATTCGAACTCCTGACCTTCTAGTGAGATGTAAGTATCCTGACCAACTGAATTAGCCCCAGTTGTTTGCACGGCTGTCAATTATTCAGGGTAAGAAACTCTTTTTCTTTTCTGGCCCGACATCTCAAAGTTTTCCTGGATTTTCGAATCACATGTGTAGATGACATGTTCCTTAGAAATAAGATCGGACATCCATTTTTTTTTTTTTTTGACAAATCAGATCAACCTAGATAATATGTATAAGAAAAAAACATATACAATAAAGCGTAAGTCTGTCGACACAGACAAATGGTGCACAGATTCCGATGTGAGGCCCACTACGGGTCCCACACAAAAAATCCGAGCCGTTCATTGAATTTAAAATATTTTTTTAAAGGCTCCCGTGAAAAATCAATTCACTCCGATACCTATAAGTACTTGATCTAATCATATAAGTTTTCATTTAGGTTCAAAGTTGAATGAAAAGTTAGATGATTAGATCGAGTATTCTAGTTATCGGATTGAGCTGATTTTTTACGGGGGCCCTTGAAAAAATGTTTCAAATTTAATGAACGGCTTGGATCATTTATGGGGGACCTGTAGTGGGCCCCACATCGAGATCTGTGCACGATCTGTGCACCCTTTGTCTGTGTGAATAGCACCTCTCTACAATAAAAGTGGACACTATCGATTCGAAAATATAGAAAATAACAAATAAAAACAAAATACAACAAACAAAAAGAGAAGCATTTGAAGTCCTAATCCTAATACAAGATGAATATGACCAAAGCTGAAGAGTTCCCTATCGGTAAAAACAAGGTTTCCATAAAAGTTTAAACACAAACTAATTGGATTTGGAAGAACGGAGAATCCAACCAAATGCCATCTGTAAAACCAACCGGCCAGGTGGAATTAATGAGAAGGTATATCTCAAGGAGAGGAGTTTCAGTGCCGAGCGGGTACCATGTGGTGCCCGCTCGGTGCATCTGGGCTGTCCATTTTGATTTTGGGTTGCTCGGATTTGGAGAGAGAAAAAAGGAGAGAGAAAGAGGAGAGAGAGTGTGGGGGTGAGAGGAGAGAGGAGAGAGAGTATTTCAATCTGGACCGTCTAATATACTTTTGGATGGCTTGGATGTGTCTGCTCGGGCACCACATTAGGCGGGTGATGTGGTACCCACCCAACACTGAAAAATTTCTCATATCTCAAGGCACATAAGAGAATATTGTGACCTATGTCCGTTTTGTAAATGATATTCGTTTTGTAAATGTCGCTGGACGTTTATTAATACAATCTTTTCACTTTTGACAAAATAAAAATAAAAATCTCAAGGCACATAAGAGAATATTGTGACCTATGTCTGACTACGTACACAAGAATTTTATATCTATGGATTTCACATTTTTATAATATATAATAGTAATCAAATAATTTATACAAGCGTTTGGATTGATCGGCCATCTTATTTTCATTATTCAATGTTTACGTGATCAAGATGATATCCGATCAATTTGATCTTCTGCATCATTTGAAAATGAAATCATCAAGATGAATATGGGAGTAGACCAATGAGGGGTTGGTTCAATAGTGAAAATTCAGATTTGGTTAATTAGAAAATGCCTAGGTTCGAGTCCCTATAATTTTTTACTGGGGTTAAGCATACTCCTAACACCACTCGTACTTAGTGAGACTTTAGTTTAATTTGGTTCCAATTTAGGTACGGTAGAGTCCCTCACAAATAGTAATGTGTAGTCACACGACAATATCTTCGGCGGAGGTGATAAGGTATCTACTTGCACTCCAGTTTTTTTCACCAAAAAATAGGGCAAATTTCATGACACCCCTTAAGATTTTCCCTAATGATGGATACCCCTTCACATATGAGAAATGATCATGATTCCCTTATGATTTCTATGTGCATTTCACCAATACCTCAAATTGACAACTATTTGTCCAAACACGTATTGGAAACAATAAATCTAGGTACACTACATCTAACCACTACACCATTCACTACATGTGTTTGTAGAGCCCACTCCGGGTCCCAAAAAAATACAGAAAAATGTTCATAAGTTTTAAAATAATATATTATGGGGCCTTGTAAAAAATCAGCTCCAAAAAATATCGGTAAATATTATTTCTTGATTCATAGGGGCGAAACTGTGCAGTTGAGCAGTTTCGCCCCTACAAATCAAGAAATAATACTTACCGATATCCATTGGAGCTGATTTTTTACAGGGCCCCATAAAATATTATTCTAAAATTTATGAACATTTTTCTGTATTTTTTTGAGACCCGTGGTGAGCCCCATAAAAAATATAGTGGATGATGTAGTGGATGGATGATAGTGTATGTAGCATCTCTCGGTTGGAAAAGAGTCAAAAGTGACTTATGTTTGGAAATTTGCCCTTTCCGATAAAGAGAACTGATAAAAAAAACAATCAACTCTCATTTATTTTTGGATCAAGATGACTTTTCTTTTTACCCATTAGAAGAATGGTAAAATTTCTTGATAGCTGTTTATTTTATGCTTGAGAGGTTATTATTATTTTTTTTAAAAATGGTGAATTTGTCAATATAAGTCATGTTTGACTGATTTCATCACGTGTTTGTTAAACAGATGTTGATGAGGTGCTGGTAAAATGAACATTGAAATCACAAAAAATGTATAATCATTCCTCATACACGAAGGTGTGCAGATATTTGTCTTACAAGAAACCCCTGGAATGTCATTGAAATTGACCAAAATGTTGAAGAATCTCAAAATATATCCCAGCTCACGGTCTTTAATAAATTTTCTCTCTCTCTATATATATATATCTCTCTCTCCATCATTACTTCCAAAAACCACTCTCAAAATCAAAACCGAATAGGTTCAGTAGTCCTCAAAATGAAAGGACAGATTCAGTTTGACCCCTGTTGTTTAGCTCATGTGCGATTTTATCTTTTGATATAGATATTTGATTAATCATCCAATTAAGATTGGTTTATTTGCTATCATGTTGAGTTTGGACCTTTTTAATTTCCCTATGTCTTTACCTGTACTAAACTTGCTCTTTGATTAATTTGAGACTTTCCATTGCAAAAAAAAAAAGAAGGCAAAGTACACTTTGACCTCATGTGGTTTGAGTCATGTGCGGATACATCCTTTATGGTTCAAAAGTGTGCGCATAACACCAATGTGATTTGTAAAGTGTGCACGTATCACCTTATTCTGTCTATTTTAACGAAGGTGTATTTTACACTCCACTTGAATCTGACTAAAATTTAATCCAAGCTGTTCATAATGTATTAATAATAGAATAGAGTATCTCTATAAAAAATCAGGTCGATAACAAACATTAATAACTCAGTAATCTAATTATTGTTAAAATTAATAATAAATTTAAATTTAAAAATTTTCTTCATAATAAATTCATTCGACTATGAGGTTTTTTTGTTGTTGATGAACTTAAATTTTGGTATGGTTGTAGCATTCGTCAAACTCTACAGTATCAACAGTTTAGATCTAACTTTTAATGCGCGTCGGTCACGCTTGACGTTATTATGGATGTACGGAATTGAGTATTATGTGCACACTTCACAAACTACAGGGGTGTTGTTATGTGAACACTTTTGAGCCATAGGGGGTGTATCCGCATATGATCCCAAACCATAGGGGTTAAAGTGGAATTTGCCAATAAAAAAAGAAACCCTATTTTTCTTTGGGTTCAGATTACATGCATCGCGGATCAAAAAAAATGAAAAGAAAAAAGATTACATGCATCTGTAACGAACGTGGGGAGGTGCGTGACTGTGAGTTCGCTGATTCACCGGTGACAGACCATTTAAATTCCGAGGAAACCGAGAACCCAGAGAATCTCAAGATACAGAGGAGAGAGAGAGAGAGAGAGAGAGAACGGGGTGTGTGTGTGTGTGTGTGTGTATATATATATATATATAGAGAGAGAGAGAGAGAGAGAGAGAGAGAGAAAGAGAGAGAGAGGAAAGAACGGGGTGTGTGTGTATGTATATATATATATATAGAGAGAGAGAGAGAGAGAGGAGAGAACGGGGTTGTGGAGAGGAGAGAGAGATGGGAGGGGAAGATGAGAGAGAAGGGGTGATGGCGACGGACTTCTTCTGGTCATACACCGACGAGCCTCACGCTTCCCGGCGGCGTCAGATCCTCTCTCAGTACCCTCAAGTCAAACACCTCTTCGGCCCCGATCCCTGGGCTTTTCTCAAGGTATTTCTATTTGTTTTTCCCCCACATATATAAAAACACACACACATAATGTGTTTATATATATATGTAGATTGATGATTGGAATCTATGTGTTGTCTCGATCGTATCATGGGTTTTGTCAGATCTGATTTCATTAAAACCTTGTTTGTTTGGAGTCTCAAATCCCTGCGCACGATCCTAATGAATTTTATCTATATCTCTCTTCACTTATTATTCTTAAAAATCTCCCTTAAAATCCAAACAGAACAGGGCCTGAGAGATTGTGGGTGAATGGGTTTGTGGGTTCTGCTGTCGGCAAACGAAACTTTTTATAAAAAACTCGAAAGGGTACATCAAGGGAAAAAAATACCATAGCGACAAGTGCTAGGATGCAAAAAAGAAAACATAAGAAAATATCCAACCAACAGTTGGATATAACACCTCAATACTAGATTACAATCTCAATTTTCGAATACCATCTAAGAAAATCTTAAAATCCTCCACGGTGTAGACTTTGATGTCGAATTTATTACTCCATATGCGGTGAGATTCACAGATTGTCTATGGACTATGGATAATCTCAGTTGTGTTGACTTTGAGATTTTGATTGGATTAATTATGTGGTGTACTTCGAAGTTTCCTAGAGAGGTCTGGCTTTTGTCCATTTAGATTTGGCAAAGCAAAAATATGTTTCCAAAGTTGGTATGCTAGTCTGTGATGGGAACAATCCGTTATTGCCAAGAAACCTTTTACCTTTACTTTTTTTTTTTTTTTGAACGGCAGAAGAATTTTTTTTTAATCTTTAAAATTATTACAAAGGATTTGACGGAATCATCCCTTAACAAAGCTAAGAACAATCCTGTACCACAGCAAGACCCACTCTGAGATTGACAAGATACTAACCAACTTATTGGAACCTTTTAGCTTTACTTCGCCAAATAAGGAAGACAAGAATTAAAAATGACCAAAGAAAGAAGAAATTTTAGTTACCCATCAAAATCAGAGAAGCACCTGGGTTGATCATGAAAAGAGGAGGGAGAGGAGGGCATTTCTAAATAAACTTTCCATCTTTTAACTTTTAACCATAACTTTTGTTTTACAACAATAAGGATGAGTTATAAACTACTGTATGTTTCATGAAATTTGTGAAGCATGGAAAAACTACAGCGTACTAATCCCATTCCTACCTCATGTGAAAACAAACCAGCAGTGGCGGAACCAGAATTTAAAACCTGGGGGGCCGACTTAGTAAAGACGTATTTTTTTTATCAGAACGGGGCCGACTTAGTAAAGATGTATTTTTATCAGAACGTGTACTTATTATATTATAAAGGTTTTATACCAATTCGTTATATTTGTACATTGAAATGATTCTAGCCTAATGCGATTAAATAATACCAATCATTTAGTGCTTTTTTTTAGATTACTTCAACTGTCACATACTTATTTTTTATTTATGAAAGAAATTGAGAAATGAGAATGTCAAATAACCGGATTTTTATCAAATATAACCAAAATTATTAGGATTATAAATAACTGTACATGAATAATTAACAATAATATTCAAAATCAGGTATATATAAAATAAAATTTTTAAAACTCGAAAGCTTGGGGTGCAGCCAGAGCCCCCAGGCTTCAACATAGCTCCGCCTCTGCAAACCAGCCTTTGAATTTTAATCCTAGGAATCAGTAAAATTTTCATTTAGAAGTAGAGAAATATACTTTAAAGTTTAAACATATCTCTACCAGAGGTATTCCAATTGATATCATGCATTAACTTGGTTGCATCAATCACCTCTTACAGTTGTAAAGGTTTGTGATTCTTCGACATTGATGAGATTCAGTGGTAGATCCAAGAATTTCTTGCAGAGGGATCACCTCTTTATGACCGGCCCTATACATTTGAAAGTGTCATATCAATTTTTATTATTCTATATGAAAATGAGTATTATATGTATATCACATATTTTTCTTGTTCCTATTAGTTAATTTCGAGCTTGCAGAAAAATAAACAAAAGGTAAAATATTAAAGAAAATAAGTATTTTTTTAGTTTTATGTGGAACTTGTTGTTATAGTAATGTATTTGTGTAGCAAATGACAATATTGTAAATGGCTTTGTGGTACCAATGCTACATGAGTTAGTTTAAGTGTGGGTTCGAATCTCTCAACGCACTCAAAAATTCGTGGAGAGAGGTGTTTTTTTAACCATTGACACATAACAAATGAGAATGTTGGCGCCTGAATTCAATCCTTCATCATACATGAGAAGGCGCTACGCTCTACCACTTGAGCAACTACAATAGTTTTCGAGAGATATATATATATATATATATATTACTTACGTAGACTTGGGGGTCCTATTTGGTCACGTGACCCTTCTGTGCCTACCTTGGATCCATCCCTGACGAGATCTTTGCATCACTTTAGTTATTGATAGCGATATGGAACTTTTTTTCAATCATGACGGCCCAAAATCTGCAACCTCTCTAGGGGCTGGATTTACCAGAAGCCCAGATGGCAACTCTACTGCCTGATTGGAGAAACTCTTCCTAGTGAAATTGGTTGTCTCACCCTCCCTCCACAGTGGAGGCAGAGGTTCGAGCCCCACAGGAGGAGAATTTGGGGTTCAGAACTGTGGACTCCCTGTTGATTAACATACTAATACCTCGCTAACCCCATGTATACAATATTGGCAAAAAAAAAGTTAGACAATGAATTGGTGATTAACCAATTAAAGGAGTGTTGTTTCGCAGTTTGGAAACTAAAAGCCAACAAGTTTACACAAAAACCATACAACGGGAGTTGATTCACGGTATGTATCGTATGATTCGGAGGGTAATCGATCCGAATAGCTGCGAATCATAAGTGAATCGGTGAATGAGTGATCCGAATCGGTGAATCGTTCGATTCACTTAAAATTTCGGAAATTCATTTTTTACTCTTGTTTTGGTTATTTGAAAAGGGTTCAAACTAATATTTTAAGGTCTTTAGTATTGTTATATGTCATCTTTAATTTGTCTATGTTTCTCCTTATGCAATTATTATAGATAATAAGAAAGAGAGATTTATTTCGAATTAAGGGTTTGTTTTGTACTTTTAACTCATTTTAACAAAAAGAACCATAAGTAGGATTTACGAATCATAATCCACGTTATTAACAAATCATCATTTAGAAGAAGGTTTTTATTGATTTAAGCCTAAAACTTTCATTTGCAGTATATATCTTTGTTACCCTAATGATCAATAAGCATAGGTTTCCATGCATTATAGAAATCATGACTGAGTCGGAGCGATTCACAATTCGATTCGATTCACGATTTGGCAATTTGCTGGAATTCTCTGTCCCTTCCAATTCTAGCTAATATATGTTGTAATGTTGAGGTTGTAGATCCATATTGTACATCTGCTGACCAATATTTTTGGTTGATGTGTTCAAAATTGTGTTGTTGCAGATTACTGTGGTCGTTCTGCTTCAACTGTGGACTGCTACTTTCCTTCACGATGCAGGCTGGCTAAAGATATTGACTACAGCCTACTTCTTTGGCTCTTTTCTCAACCACAACCTCTTCTTAGCTATTCACGAGCTGAGCCACAACCTCGCCTTCTCTACTCCGCTCTACAACCGATGCCTGGGCATTTTCGCCAACCTCCCCATCGGCGTACCAATGTCGGTCACCTTCCAAAAATACCACCTTGAGCACCATCGCTTCCAAGGAGTCGATGGAATCGACATGGACATTCCTACCCTCACTGAAGCCCACCTCGTGACTAATATCCTCGCAAAATCCATATGGGTCGTCTTGCAACTCTTCTTCTACGCCCTCCGGCCTCTTTTTATAAAACCGAAACCCCCAGGCATGTGGGAGTTCATCAACTTGATCGTCCAATTGGCACTCGACGCTCTTGTAATTTATTTTTCCGGATGGAAATCTTTTGCTTACTTGATCCTTTCCACGTTTGTGGGAGGCGGGATGCACCCGATGGCGGGTCATTTCATTTCGGAGCATTACGTGTTTAACAAGGAGCAAGAAACATACTCCTACTACGGCCCCTTGAATCTCATGACATGGAGCGTAGGCTACCACAACGAACATCATGATTTCCCGAGAATCGCAGGGAGCAAGCTTCACAGGTTGAAGGCGATTGCTCCCGAGTATTACGAGGGCCTGGACTCGTACAAGTCTTGGAGCCAGGTGATATACATGTACATTGCAGATCGGACGGTTGGACCCTTCAGCAGGATGAAGAGAAAGTTGTCGACAAAGACTGCCAAGAAAACTGAATAGGTGCTCACTTTATCATTTCGTTTTTGATCTTTCCTCTTATTTCAATAATCCTTGTAATATACTCCCTCCATCGCTCGATAAATGTCCATGTTTCTATTCTGGACATTTTAAAAAATTATTTATATCTTCTAAAATATATTATTTTTGATATGCAATATAGATCTTTTTTGATAGATCTCAATTGATTCTGTTAGACAAAGTTTTGAAAATTAATTATGAAAAACGGTATAATTGAAAGATATAGTAAGTAATTTAAAAATAATTTGAAAAAGTGAAACTGAACACTTATTTAGGGAGGGAGGGAATACCATATTTTTGTCTCCAAACTTACGTTGATTTTACCTTAAAGGATTCAAGGATTTAGGCTACAGCTGCATATTGCGAAGTGAGGGGCTCATCAATTATTTGACTGTTTATTTTAGAAAGTTTTTTCATGTCGATTTAATTTGCTGAGACATTGGGATAGCTTTATGTTGTTTTAGAGCATGTGCACAGGCTTCTTTAAAAGAGAATATATATTAGTTATTGTAGAGAGCAAAAACCCAAAAAATTACTTGCACCAAATTAGGCAAAATGGTAGGAATTTTGAGAACATTTTTACGGCAGAGCCGTGGATATACTTTACGGCGCCCAATCGCGCGCGTCTAAAAGTATTTTGGACCCAGATTTAAAAAAAAACTATTTGCTTGAAGAGTTTTTTTTTTAAAATCCGGACCATTAATTGCCGAAACGAACAGCTGAGATTGCGTGAAAGTTGAAACCATGAACAACTTATTCCGCCTAAACTCAGGTATTTTACATTTATGAAGAGTGGTTCTCTACTTTTACCTAAGAATTATCTAACAAAATATTGTAATATTCATTTCTCTCTCCTCCCAGCCCTCTCCCTCCCTTCTCTCTCTTTCTTTATGCATATACTTTTTAGAGAGAGAGAGAGTGGTGGAGGGTGGGAGCAGAAAATGGATAGGTAGAATAGAAATTGTACCCTTTTCACTACCTATTTTTCCCATCATTGGTGTCCATGCTCTTATATACGTACGTATATTCCAGCTTTGTACTAGTCTTTAATGTCAACAGCAGCATTGTATGCATCTCTATTTTTTTTTTTCGCAGGTGCATCTCTATTTACAGCATGCATTCTATACCCGCACCTGCGTATCTTCCTCCTCCTGATCATGCATGTAGTGGAAACTAGCTAGGTGCAATTTGATTCACTTGCGCAGCCGCAAAAGGCTGCATATTTATATGCGCTGGGGTGTCGCACGACGTCAATAAGGTAGAGAAAATGATCGGCCTCGTTCGTACATTTAAATCCAGCACTGATTTGGCAATGTCGACAAGAACTTGCGATTCTGATTTCAATACTTGCAAACCTTGCTTTTAGGCACTACAGTTTTAGTCAACCAAATATAAGGATTATCAAATGGTTGATGCAGAGCCACTCAATAACGACAGACAAATCAAACATTTGCCTCGTTTGGTTGAACTTGGTCTTGGACTTGTTCAATAATGGATTGTCAAGAATAAAGTAGTACCTTTGTTTTAAAAAAAAGTACTAGTACCTTTGTCACAGCCTCTAGATTTTTGCCTCCACAGCCTCTCAACAAGTCTCTTATTCACGTAATCCATCAAAATACTATGTGCTCCCGCTCTCAACATTGCACTGCGCTCATGCTTTCAATCATCGCTCTTGCGAATTTTAGTACGTTGAGATGTGTTTCAAAGACTCTTTCGCGCTCGCGTTCCCACACCCGCTCACACATGTACACGACAACTTCCAAGATTCCGATCCGCAAATAGAGCCCTGGCCAGCTTTTCAGATTCATCAAGCTGTGTTGATTCTGGCAATAGATCGAACTGATGTAGCTTTAGTTCGGACTCCGGAAGTTTCTTGTTCACATCCCTAAACCCAGACTCGTCCACTCTTCAAGCTGTCAAAATTAGTTATGAGATCATCAATGAAGGAAAATCCAAGATTTTTACTGATAATTTTTGGGTTTTAATGATAATTTTTTACTTTTTTGATTCGTCTCATCAGCCTCTGGCTCACGCCTTTCACCAAATACATTGCATGGACTGTGCACGTCGAATCGCCTATGGCGAGGTTTCCAAGAAAACAGGCAGCTACAACGCCATTAGGTTGAGGAAGTACGTTACTGTCCATCATACTCATCTCCTCGTCGGTGTGCTTAGCATTTTCGTTCTGTATTTGGCCTTCAAATTTTGGTCTGTCTCTAGAGTCGAGACTCTCTACAAACGCGCGCCTTCCTAGCTATTCTGATTCCGATATGGCATAACGGGGCCAACTAATTCATTGATAATGGGGCAAATACATCGAAAGAGCAGCCATCCCACATGAGGAAATAAAGCAACCACAAAAGAAGCCTAATCTCCTGAAGAAAAATTAGAACCTCACACAACCAAATGCGCTAACAGATAGAAAATCTTAATCAAAGCAGCACCAAATAGAAATAGCAAAAGCCGATGGAAACCCCAAACTGTGGAAATGCTGTTCACGAACGTCAATCGCCTGCACGCCCCTATCTGAAGCACCCAAATCGTCGGCAAGAAATCGCTGATGAAAGAATCCTCACAGACAGGAATATCTGGACGCAAGTCCGGTGCGAGCCCCCGCAGTCACGGCGAGCACCGGCCGCGGCCCAACAAATTGCTGGCATCCCACGACTGCAGCGGCCCAACAAGTCCGGTGCGTTGCTTGGATTTATTACGTTCTTTTATACTATAGTGATCGACTCTTCGCATCTTTAGTGTGGGTTGAACTCTTATCGATTCCTTTGGTTATAGGTTCCAGTGGCACAAGATTAGTGTGGGTTATGGTGCCCGGTGGCACATGATTATATCTTCGGAAAGAGGATGCCAACTTAGTCGGGATGATTTTTTTTCCTGTTTTATTTATTTATTTCCTATGCACTTAATTTGAGATTAATAAAACTATTTCTCAGCTGTTCCAAAAAAAAAAAAAGTAAAGAAAATGCCAAATCAATAGCTAGGAGGCCATCTCGATCATACATTTCAATAGATTCAAGAGGGAAAGTCGGGCAGTACTCCCAATCCAACTTTATTATTTTTTTCTTTCTAAAATGGTAGGAGTTGTATTATATCAGCAAACCTTGCGTTGAAGGACAACGATTATAAATCCAATACAATTAATGATTATCAAACTGCCGATCAAAAATCCGTGCGATAAACTCGGAGAACATGATCGATATTATTAGCCTCGCTTACTGAATCTGGATCTAGACGTACGCGGTCATGGTTTTGGGTTTCACCTGGCGTATAGTCGGTGATTTGTCAAGCCCCACAACGGCCTTAGCTCTTTTGAAACATACAATGCCTGTTATGAAGCGAATCACGATCAATAGGAGAACAGTTGCTATCACGCTGCACCAAACAACAACCGCGACCACAACGGTGTGGCTGAGCGCTTTCCTTTTCCAGGACGGCGTGATCACGGTAATGGAAAACGCGTACGTGAACGCCATGGACGTGAACGTCACGCACATGATCGCGACCAGCACCCACACGTAACGCCTGTCCGTGAGCGGCAGTTCGCTGATGAGCAGCAGGATTGTGCTCAGAGACGTAACGAAGCCGATGGTGTTGGAACGGAGAAAGTACCGGTACAAATTCGGATAGTTATAAGCCATCACAGCTTCTCCGGCTTTGTGCTCGACTGAATCGTCCGGCCACACGCCGCCCGGAGGGGTCACCCCGGCTTCAAAAGCTATGGTCGCAATGAGTACAGCAACAATGATCAATGCGGTTCTTTTCTCTCTTAACCACTGAGGATCGATGGCTTCCATGTTTCTTTTAGCACGAGACTTGTGAAGTAAGGCTTTGATGTCACAGTTTGCTCCTCCTTCTGGCTTCGTTAGCACTGCTTGTTCTTCTCGAAGAATTTGAATGTCCATTGCTGTTTGTTTGCTCGCATTTCTTGCATTTACATCTATTTTCTTGTGTTTGAGAACAAGGCTGATAATCTGAAACACACATTAGATGAGAGAAAATTCCTGGTTTGTTTTTCCAAGTAACAGTTTCGGTATCATATATAAACAAATCTTCCTATAGTTGCTCCAAAACCATACACAACATGTCTCCTGTACGTCTTCACGGCCCCGCACAATCTCGTCCGTTCATTTCGACAATAAATGGTTGAGATGGCTTTTCAATTTTGACCGGTAGAAATTCACAGGTCAAAATTGATTTTCAATCTATTTTAAACGTGCGCGATTGAGCTCCGTAAAACCTTCTCCACGGAAAGCTCTGCAAATAAGATTTTCTCGTCTCCTGAACAGCAAAGCATATCCTATTTAATTAACTTCCCGGCCTTGTGATTAACATGCTTGAACGGAGGTGTATTATGCGAAAATATAACAACGACAAAACTAACATGTGAACTGAGGTGATTGAAAATTGTAGTAATTAATTTTTTCTAAAATAGCTCTTACTAATGTCGGAATGAGCTAATTTTTTTCAGCAATCCAAAAAAAATATTTTAAAAATAATTTGCTATTTAAATCATTTTTGTAGGGCCCGTAACAAGTTTCACAAAAATTTAAAAAGAAAATACTCAACAAAGGCTTTTTTTCCTATAGAGGCTTTAGAGCATGTACATCAGATGAGATAAAAAGGTTTTTTCTCTAGTTTGGGAGAAGTTTTTCAGTGCCGAGCGGGTATTGCCGACGTGGCACCTGCTCAGCGCATCTGAGCCGTCCGATTCACTTTTGGACGGTTTGGATTGAAACCCTCTCTCTCCTCTCACCCTAACACTTTCTCTCTCATTTTTCTCTCTCTAAATCTGAGTCATTCAAACACAAAATGGACGGCTTGGATGCACGAGCGGGCACCACGTGGTACCCGCTCGGCACTGAAAATTTTTCCCTAGTTTGGAGAGGAAAAGTACAAAAACAGGTATGCACGATGAGGTAAAAAGGGAGGTAAAATACTGTAGGCGCGGTCAAAATTATTGACATGTCATCAGGGAAGACCTTTTGACCAACCAATGGACCATGGACACGTGGCCGCTAGGTCCACTCGGAAAGTCAACCTTAGCCAAAACACCTTTTGAAGAAGACGTTTGACTGACCAGTGGAAAGGAAACACGTAGCACATTAAAATGGACGCCCGCGGAATTGACCCGCGGGACCCCCCCGCGGGCCCCGCCAGGGAGAACTGAAAGATGTACCGGAATTGGTACGGGAGTTACAAGAAGACCTCGGGATCCTATTCGGGCCTAAAAGGCAGGCCCGGAACGGATCCCGCGGAAGGCAAACAATCGCCGCGGGTCGCGACCTCGCTCTTGCGGGAATTGGGGAAGCTCTTGTGGCTTGGGATGGAGGTAGCGTCGCGGAAGCGCGGGTCCCCCCCGCGGAAGTCCTCTGCGGGAGGACGAGTCTTCCGCGACCTGGAGGTACGGGAGGGACACGTGTTGGGGTCTTATAGGAGCGCCGTTCTGGGCCTGACCTAGGCCCATGTGCCCTATAAATACCCCTGACATTCCCAATGATTGCCAGAGACTGACTTTTCTGGAAAAGGAGAGAGCGAGAGCACTGATTCTGAGGAAGGAGAATATTCTTCTCCGGAGAGAAGGTGACCTCACTCTTCCGATCTCAGAAATGGGCAGACGTCATTCCCCCCCCGCGGAGAACAAAGGAGACACGTTGCCTTTGTCTTTTCCGTACCTCTTGCTCTAGCCCTCACCCCACGAGATCATTCCTCTTTTCTCCTTGGTACTGATTATCGGCCAATCGCACCTCTCCAGCTCACTTTTGTACACGTAAGCGACCTCACAGAACCTGCTTTCACCCACAAATACATTTGTGAAAAAACCTCGCCACTTTTAGCTATGCACTGTTCACACACAATTTTTTTTTTTATTGTTTCTTTCTCTCTCCTCCATCCTTTCTCCTCAGTCCTCTCTTTTTTTGATCGAGAAACCCACACCACTGGTTTTTGAAACTTCATCGATCGATCTCGACGGAGGTCTTCAACCGTGGTTTTTGAAATTGATTTCAATTTTGGTACTCACACCACTACAACGATCGATCTCTATTGTTCGCTGGAATCGATTTCGATGGAGGTCTTCAACAAAGAAAGACTTGCGTCCAGTGACCCGATCTCACCCGGCGACCTCGATCTCGACGGAAGTCTGCATTTTATATACCATATCTATATATAGTATACATGAACGTATTATATATATACATACATACACACATTGCAATTTGTATTATTTTCTAATATTTAATAAATAGAGAGGAAATTGTAAAGAGGCTGTTGTGTTGTGGATGTAAAAAGTGGTAGGTAAAATAGAAATTATACATTTTTGAGTAGGTATTGTACCTAGTGTTGGTGTACATGCTCTTAGGGTTGAACTTTGAATTTGGGAATGGCATGAGAACGGTGCAGTTTGGGCGCTATTACTAGCAGCTGCCCCTTAGGGACAACAGTCCCCCCGGATCCATTTAAAACAGTAACAAACTTGATCTCAAACTATCATACTTCATAAGTATTGAGGCCAGATTCTAACATACCTCATATCTTTGATAAGCAACAGCAAAGTGTAGTATGGTGTTCTCAGCATCATCTTTGGCATTGATAAATTCATCACTCTTGAAGTACTTCTCCAACAGTTCTTTCAGAAACTCTAACTTATTATACTTGAACCAAAGGTGTAAGATAGTCTCTTTTTCTCCTCTGTCCACCCTAGCTAGAGCTGCAAGTGGGTTAGCTTGAAACAACACATCCAAGACCTCGACCTTCCCTCTCATAGTTGCAACATGGAGAGGGTTTGCACTGTCTCGATCACGAGCTAGGCACATCTCTGGTCTCGCCTCTATTAATGCTTCCACAACCTCAACGTGTCCATTAGCCGATGCCAAGTGAAGGAGCGATCGTTGGTGTGAATCCAGAGCTTCGACAAGCTCTGAATTGCTAGCCAACAGTGTTCTCAAGTGATCGACTTCCCCACGGGATGCAGCCGCATGTAGAGGATTCCAATTGAAACATTTCACCACTTCAGGATTGATTACATCTCTTTCGTTTGAGGAATTTCCATTTCCATTGGTTTCTGCTTCCTGGACCCCCTTCATAGTCTCTCTCTCTCTCTCTCTCTCAACTGAACGCTTGTGTTGTACATTAGAAACAGATGCACCATTTGTTCTATATATAAACTAGTGCTAGCCCGTGCCTACGGCACTACGCATCCCGGTTGGAAGGGGATAGCAGTTGTGTGATTTAGGTGAAAACCATGGGCACTTAACCGAGAAGTGGGATGATGCACTACAGCCTTTGGATCAAATGAATCTAAACCGTTCCAACAACTTGTCCCCACACCCTTCTATTTTATAATAGAGATAGTAAAATGAAGGGGCAGCTGTTTTAAATGGATGATATAATATTGTCTAAGAAAAATGCTAGGTATACTATACATTTACACTACATTCAAGTGGGGCCTATTCCGGATTTCACAATAATACAGAAAAATGTTCATAAATTTTAAAACATTTTTTAGGAGGCGCTATAAAAAATTAGCTCAATCCGATATCGGTAAATATTTTTTCTGAATTCGAAGCAGCGAAACTGCTTAATTGCTTAGTTTCACCCTCCGAATTCACAATAAATACTTACCGATATTAGATTGAGCTGATTTTTTTTACAGGGCCCCATAAAAACTAATAGCAGTTGGGCAAACACATACTCCGTATGTGTTTGCACGGAGAGAGAGGACAGGAGGAGACACGGTGGGGAGAGAGGATCATGTGTGCGGTTGCCGGTTTGGTAACTGCCATATCTTTTTTTTTTTGGTACGTCGGAAATTCAATTAACTAAAAAAGCAAGGTCCACAGCAGAGACATAACAAAGATAAATGATAGAATAACCCAAGATAAGTCCAAAGAGCACTAATCTAAAGCCTGCCTAAGAAGAAGGCTATCTTTAATTAAGAACTCCCGTAGGGAGATGGGGGTAGTCACTGCAATAGTCAGCTCGTCGTTTTGTTCGGCTCCCAAGTGGGCAAGATGATCGGCACATTGATTGGCATTGCGGTAAGTGTGGGATAACTTGGTGCCCGTGCGATTTAGCAGCCCATGATCTTCAGTTATGATGATACTTTGAGCGTGATTACCTGGATTGCCTTCATTGATGAGCTCAACAGCCACAAGAGGGCTTACTATTATCCTGGAGAAAAGTTTGGCAAATGGTAACTGCCATATCAATTTACATATTTTTTCATAAATTTTTAAACATTTTGTTCACACATTTGATGGGTATTTTTGGAAATGAAAATACATGACAGAGTTTCAAAAAAAGAGAGACACGAAACTGATACTCTCCCTTTATATATTAGAATAGCTTTTAAAATTTAGGGTAAATTCCAGATACACCCCCTGTACTTTGGTCATTTTTCAACTACACCCCCTATACTTCATTTTTAATCACTTGCACCCCTTGTACTTAAGACTGGTTTTGAACTGTTAGTATTTCCGTCCAAAATAACGAAAAAACAGGTATTGGCTTGTTGGCGGGAATTTTCCCTTCTAAAACATCTTTTCTAAGACCAAATTGCCCCAAAAACCAATTTACATCCAATATATACTGTGAGAGCCTCAGAGCCCTCACGTTAAAAATATTAGTACAATGATAATTCGTCACTACCATTAATTATTGGTCGCGGACGGAGTCACGAACATATTTTACAAGTCAATCGGCCAGGCATTTCAAATATCTGTGTTCTGGATTTTTCCTTGAAATTCCGAGAATGGGGTTATTCTTAGAATAATTTATTTAGTGTACTGTGCGAATTTCATATTTTTCTGAGACCGAAACCCGGACAGCTTCTCGGCTACGCGTGCGCTCGGGCGTCGGGGACCACTTGCGCATGCAAGGACACATGTCACACTTATAGACACATGGCATGGCCAATTTGACACCTAGAATTAACTCATGCATGTGTAAATATATTTGGTTATAACATTTTTTTTATCATCTTGGTAAAAATTAGTCAAACATGTATTTTAATTTTTGAGGGAGGGAGCTACGAAATTTGAAGAAAGAGGAGGAGGATGGTGTTCTCCACCCCCCACCTCAGTTCCACCACCTCCCGTCTCCATTCTCTCGTCGGAAAACTTATTTTCTTGCTGGTAACTTCTTAAACTTTCCTGACAGCTTTCTGGACCATCACAAATTCGTATTTTGAGAAACCTTCTGCTATGATTCAATTTTTGAAGTCTTCATAACTTTTAAAGTACATTTAAAGACGAAGATTTTGATACCAAGAACATGCAAAACCGATTAACACAGAATTAGTTATGATTTTCGGAATGTGGACTGATACACATGTTTCGAAATCTGGGCAGAGCCATCTTCTTTTTATTTCTGGGAACTATCCTATTAAGTTATGAATCTGATATTTTTACTGAGAATAATACTTTACGTTACAAAACTTTGAGAGTTGGTTTCAATATTTTTGGAGTTGAAATGAATTAGTTATGGATTTTCTACGAAGACATGTTTGGCTGCCCTGTTTTTCTGTAGAACAGCTTGTTCTTTTGAAATTTGGAGAATATTTGGTTGATAACTAATCTTTCAATTTTTACAGTAGATACACATGGATGTTACGTAAGTTTGGGCGCTGGTTTGAGTATTTTGGACCTTATATGAATAAGTTATGATTTTTCAAAGAAAGGGAATACGAATGGGTATTTCAGTCTTTTCATTACTTTGGACGGAAATACTAACAGTTCCAAACCAGTCTTAAGTACAAGGGGTGCGAGTGATTAAAAATGAAGTAAAGGGGGTGTAGTTGAAAAATGACCAAAGTACAGGGGGTGTATCTGGAATTTACCCAAGTTATAGACATTTTTCTAAATTTTTGTGGGACACAGGATGGACTCCACGTGGATGTAGTGTAAATGTGTAGTATACATAGCACTTCTCTGTTATCTAATGTGGCTAACTACTCTGCACAATAACTTCACCGGTAATACATTAGAAACAACTACACCATTTGTTCCCAACAGTTCTGTATAACCGACTAGGCCAGACTGGTCTTGTTGGCCACCACTGCATACACATAATTTACTGAAAAGTTAAGGGGTCAAATCTTCTCGAATACGAGAATTGATTATTGGTAAAAAAAAATATGCAAAAGGTAATTATTAGTTTTCTTTTATAAGTGCGTTTTGTTATCACTTTATTTTCTTCTGGGATGGGACTATTTCTTGGATTATGTATTGACCTTTGATTTCGTTGTTTCCGGCCTCACACGTATGATTGATATAGTGTCTCGTTATGTTACTCTCTTTAATGAAATTCTCTTGCATTTTGACATAACAAAAATGACAATTCATTGCGAGAAGTCGTGTCATTTTTTAAAATGAGGATAATGTTTAGAATTTCAGACACCAATATAATAACTTAACAAATTAAGTGCTACTTAAAATGTAGGCTAAAAAGTTGAAAAAAATTAAGTAGCTTTGAGCTACTTAATTCTATCTGAATTTTTATGTATTTGCATTCAACCACCATACCACCACCACCACCATTCTACCACCACTACCACCTCCAACACCAACACTCCACCACCACCACCACCACTCCAACCCACCACCACCACCACTATCACGCTGCCGCCTCCATTGCACAACCACCACCACCACTACTACCACCACCTCCACCACTCCACCACCACCATCACTACTACCACCACTCCACCACCACCACTACTACTCCACCATTCCAGCCCACCACCACACCGCCACCACTACTCTCACTCCATCCCCACCCTCACCACTCCACCACCACCAGTACTACCACCCCAACACCACCATAACAATCAATCCACCACCACCACCACCACCACTTCAGCCCACCACCACTATCATGCCGTCGCCTCCATTGCACAACCACCACCACCACTCCACCACCACCACTACCACTCCAGCCCACCACCACACCGCCACCACCACTATCACGTCACCGCCACCACCACCACAACGCCACCATTGCACCACCATACCACCACCACCACCATTCTACCACCACTACCACTACCACCTCCAACACCAACACTCCACCACCACTTCACCACCATAACCATCAATCCACCACCACCACCACCACTCCAACCCACCACCACCACCACTATCACGCTGCCGCCTCCATTGCACAACCACCACCACCACTACTACCACCACCTCCACCACTCCACCACCACCATCACTACTACCACCACTCCACCACCACCACTACTACTCCACCACTCCAGCCCACCACCACACCGCCACCACTACTCTCACTCCATCCCCACCCTCACCACTCCACCACCACCAGTACTACCACCCCAACACCACCATAACAATCAATCCACCACCACCACCACCACCACTTCAGCCCACCACCACTATCATGCCGTCGCCTCCATTGCACAACCACCACCACCACTCCACCACCACCACTACCACTCCAGCCCACCACCACACCGCCACCACCACTATCACGTCACCGCCATCGCTACCACCACCACAACGCCACCATTGCACAACCACCACTCACTGCCACCATCACTCCATCGCCACCCCACCATTACACCACCACCACCACTCCCACTCCATCCCCACCCTCACCACTCCACCTCCACCTCCACCACCACCCTCGCTCCATCACCACCAACCCACCACCACCACCACCACAATCACCACTACACCATTACCATAAGTACATTGTGATCATTAGTAATTTAAAAGAGAATCGAAACTAAAATTAATTCATCATTTTTTTAATTCAGTGCTTAATATATTTATCAAACAATTTTTCAGCTTAAAAAATTCAGCATTCAGCTTTCAGTACTTAATTTTTCAGCTTTCAGTTTCATATCAAACAGGCCCTTAGTTTCTCTCCTCCTCCTCCTCTCTCTCTCCAACGAAGAAAGACTAGAAAGACTTGGATCTGGGATCAATTGACTGCATGGGAGGTCCGGCGAAGTCAGAATCGATCTCGACGGAGGTCTTCAACGAAGAAAGACTTGGGTTTCTCTCTCTACTGTCAACGGAGGTCCGGTGATGTCATCGATCAATTGCGAGGTCCGGAGACCTCGATCTCACCCTGCTCGGTATATATAGATACAGTATATATGAACACATATAGAAATATATACTGTAAATGTATTACTTACTAAATAGTTAATAGATAGAGAGAAGAAGTTGGGGATGATTCTTGATCGGTGGGTTCAATTTTTGGACTTAATTTGTGGGTTTTTCGGTGGTTTCGGAGAGAGAGATTTGTGGGTTTTTGAATTTCAAGATTTGTCTGTGATCCAAAATGATAAAAATAAAAGGATAAAGAAAAAGAGTGAGAAGAACAAGAAAAGAAAAGAGAAAAAGAAAAAAAATGATATTTTAATAAATAATAGGTAAAATAAATAGTATTGGTGTTGGGTGAAAGATATGTGATCAGTAGGTAAAATGAAAAAATTGCACTATTTACTAACATTTTTACCTAACATCTGGTAAACTTGCTCTAAGTAGGGTTGCAAACGAATCGAATCGAGCCGAGCTTTAAAATATTCAGATTTGTTTGTTAAGATTTTAAGCAAACTCGAGACGAGTTCGAGCCAAGTATGCCTAGGTTTGGTTTGAACTAATTCACAAGCCTTAAAGTCTCAAAAATATTACTCCCTCCATTCCATAAAATTTGTCCGATCCGCAAAACGAAAACTAAAAAATAGTGCAGTTTTTGCAAGAAAATTTCAAAAAAACTTCAGCAATTTATTAGATATCACTGAGTTCTTTTAGTTTATGAAAAAAATTTGAAATTTTTATTGAAAAAAATGCATTATTTTTTAGTCCTCGTTTTGAGAACTAAACAAACTTTATGGGGGTTTGTTAGATATTTATTCTTCCATACAGTTCTTGTACTGCAAACAAAAGTTTCATTTAGTACATAACTAAATTCATACATATATAAACTTGTAAAAACATATTAAAATTTAAGTTTGTAGTGCTTTTAAAAGTTTATACATGTACAAGTTATAAAAATTTCACTATGCCTGCGTAAAGTTTATAAATATTCAAGGTTAAGATATGAAACTTCTTATCAGATATACCTACATATTTTAGGTTCGCTAACCTAATTGAGCTGAATAATGTCAGGTTTAGGTTCGGCTCATTTGTTAAACGAGTCAAAAATTGAGTCTCAGTTCACGATCGATTCATTTGTAGCCCTACTCATAGCATGCTAGTTTTCTATCGCGAGAGGAAGTTGTTATATGATGGGGGCTCGTCACTTATATGATGGGGATCAGTCAAGCACACGCGCGCTTAAAGAATCACCTTGATACTATAAACCAAATCGAGCCCGGGATCTTCTTGAAAACGGGAAGATCTAAGATAGGCAGCCAACCTCCTAGAAAGAGCAATGTGCATAGACCATATTGCTCATATTTTCGATGTTATACTTAGATGCCAATGAAGTATTGGCATTTCTCCAATTTCTTTCGATCATGATTTGAATAATCATCTTCCAATGTCTTGAGTGGAGACAAATGCTACCAAGAGGTACTTAATTATAATTAGGAAAAAGACGACAGATCGATTTCTTTTTTCTTTTTTTTTGCCATTCAAAATAAAAAATAAAAAAACAAGTTGACTGTAAATTAACATATTACTATGATAAGTACATAATAGGATTTTTTTTTTTTTGGATCAGCTACATAATAGGATAGCTTGATCTGGAGTAAACCATTTTGTATTATATCACGGTCAACTTATGCACGTAATTTTTCCAATATTTTTTCTCTAACGACATCCTACATATTCATAATACAGTCTTTCATAATAAAAGGCAATAGCCTTGCTAGGTTTACCTCAAGCTAGCTTTTGAGACTGACTTACAGATCTACATCACGGTTGCCGATAAAATAAAAAAAAACTACTTTGCAGAGATACATCATGGGTGGTAATCCCTTCGAGTTTTCTTTATATAAAATCTTCTTTGGCGATCAACAAAGAAAATGTCCATCACGGGTGTAACAAACCCTAGTTGTCAATTCGCATGTATATAATGATGTCATTGACGACTTCATAATTAATTTCATATTCCACTAAGGGTTAATTCTTAAGAAATAAGTACTTGTTTGCAATTTTTAAACTTAAAAGTAATAGACTTACTGGAATAATTTTTTATGCAATATGAATCCTATTTGAAAGATTTCGATTAAACGGTGCAAAAAAAATGAAAAAATTATTTTCGTAAATACATTATTTTTAAATTTAAAAATTACAAATAAGTACTTATTTTTTTAAGAACCCTTATCAGAAATGTGCGTGTAAAACATGTGAAATTGGCATTATTGGTAAAGTCAATGCCTATTTTTTGAAGTCCGGTTGTTTCCATTGACGGATCACTGCCCTTCCCTGAGTAATACGATCTGAACCAATAGTATGTGACATGTTCGAAAGAATTTAATATTCAGTCAACGGAAGACTTTCCTAGATAAATTAATGGAGCTATTTTTAGGTTCTAAAATTTTGTTTATAGTACTGGAAGCAGCCTATATTAAGTTTGTTTATAGTAGTATTCCCCGATCGGCTAAATTAAGTCAGTTAGCTTATTTTTTTGTCCTTATTCAATTTTTTTTGTATTTGTTAGTTTTTTGTGGATTTTTTAAAGATTATTGCATCGTCATGACGAGAGGAATCTAAAAAGTAAAAAATTATGATCGAAATCCAATTTTTTTTTAATAAAGACGAAAAAATTGGTTTATTGGCTTATTTTTGTCTTTATTCAAAAAAATTATGTTTCAATCGTAATTTTTTACTTTTTAGATTCCTCCTGTCAATAATCTCAAAAAAATTGACGAAAAACTAATAAATACAAAAAAATTGAATAAGGACAAAAAAATAAGCCAGTTGGCTTATTTAGCCGAACAGATCGAGATTTGTTTCATACTACTCCCTCCGTCCCTTTTTTAGAGTCCAGTATTTCATTTTGGGCTGTCCCTTAATAAGTGTCCATTTTGTAAAGTTAGTGAGTAAATGTTGGCGTATTTTCCATTTTGCCCCTAAAAGTATTTTTCATTTTGAAATGTTAGTGAGTAAAAGTGTAATGATGATGTCTCTATAGAAGGTAAGTAGGAAAAATGGAGATAAAAGTTGATGTGAAATGTGTAATGATGATGTCTTCTTAATAAGTTGGAGTTACGAAGCAAGACACTTAAAAATGGACGAATGAAGTAATATTTTTTCGGGGGAAAATTAGCGGAGAGGTGTTTGTTGGCGGGGGGAAGGGTAGGGGGAGAGCTTATCCTCCTCCTAAGGTGTTAGCCAACAACACCTCTCATTAGAGGATTAGCTTATTCGAATGGGAAAAAAGAACCAAATTACTCCTCAAATTATTTTGTATTCTCGATGAAATGACTATGAGGGCAACCAAATAATTTATCACATTATCCACTCTTATCCATCCACTCTTATTCACCTATATCAACTACTTCCCAAATCAAGTACTATTAGGTACTTAATCCCCCCTCCTTGAGTAATCTCCCCTTATAACATATCCATCTCTTATTCACCTTTCTTCCATAGTCGCCCAAAACCTTATCCCTTCGACAAACAAGCCGTAATGATCTCACTTTTCAAAACTCGCAATCAATGACATGTTCTAAGATATCGATAATCACCAATACATGGTAACCTTCCACAAATTTTAAACTTTTGCCCTTAAAATTAACAACAAATTGGTCTAAAGTCCAAAAGAAGAGGTCACGAAGCAGATTTAGTCCAGCTTAAGTTTCAATGATGTGTAAAGTTCATTAATGAAAATATTTTAGAGTTTAAGGTCCGTGAAAAGACCAAATTGCCTTTAATGAGACAAGGGCCTTGTTTGGCTAACACAAAAAATATATTTTTTCATTTAAATTGACTTTAATGAGACAAGGGCCTTGTTTGGCTAACATAAAAATGTCTTTTTTTAATTAATTAATTTATTTATTTTGACCGGTGTTACCGGCGTTGACTGGTGTATCTGTTCATTTTTGCTGTATCTGTTCATTTTTGCTATATCTGTTGATTTTTTTATTTTTTTGACCGTTGACCGGCGTTGACTGGCGTTGACCGACGTATCTATTCATTTTTGGTGTATCTGTTAATTTTTTATTTTTTTGATCATTGACCGGTGTTGACGTCGACCGGTGTATCTGTTCATTTTTGGTGTATCTGTTTGGCTAACAAAAAAGACTTTGTTGTGGTTGTGGCAGTGGCTGTGGAGTGGTGGTGGTGGTGGTGGAGTGGTGGTAGAGGTGGTGGTAGTAGTGGCATGGTGGTGGTGTCGTGGTGGTGGAAGTGGTGGTTGAGTGGTAGAGGTGGTGGTGGATGTAGAGGTGGTGGTATGGTGGTGATGGAGTGGTGGTGTAGGTGGTGGTGGAAGTGGAGGTTGTGGATTTGTTTTGGTATATCTGTTGTTGATATATCTGTATCTGTTTTGTGTTGGTGTATCTGTTTTGGTGTATTGGTATATTTGTATCTGTTTTGTGTTGTGTTGGTGTATGTGTTTAGGTATATTTATATCTATTTTTGTGTATCTATTGTTGGTATATTTGTATCTATTTTGGTACATCTGCTGTTGATATAAGTGTATCTGTTTTGCGTTGGTGTATCTGTTGCGAGTATATCTGTAAGTGTTTTGTGTTGGTGTATATATCTTGGTATATCTGTATCTTTTTTTTGTTGGTGTATCTGTTTTAGTATATCTATATCTATTTTGGTGTATTTATTGTTGATATATTTGTATCTATTTTGGTACATCTGCTATTGATATATCTGTATGAAAAAATTTCATATTAGCACCTGACTTTTCACGCAAATCACACAAACACCTGACCTTATCGAAATATCATATAAACACTTGAAGTATTAAAAACACTCATCAATTAAACTCCTACTGTCAACCTTCGTCCAAAAATAAACAGAAAACTTATTTCTCTCTCCAATTTTGCAATAGAGAAGCCGGAGCAAACTCCAGCAGATATTGTTGGTATATTTGTATCTGTTTTGGTACATCTGTTGTTGATATATTTGTATCTATTTTGTGTTGGTGTATCTGTTGTGGTATATCTATTGTATCTGTTTTGGTGTATTTGTATCTGGTATATCTGTATCTGTTTTGTATTGTGGTGGTGGTGGCGGTAGTAGTGGACATGATTGTGGAACTGGAGTGGTGGTGGTGGAACTAAGAGGTGGTGGAGTGGTTATGGAAGTGCTGGAGGTGGTGGTGGAGTGGTGGTAGAGGTGGTGGAAGTGGAAGTGAAGGTTGTGGTGGCATGGTGGTGGCATGGTGGTGAAGGTGGTGGTGGAGGTGGTGGCATGGTGGTGATAGAGTGGTGGCATGGTAGTGGTAGTGGTGGTGGTGGCGGCGGCGTCATAGTGGTGGTGGCGGAAGTGGTGAAGGTGGAGGTGGTTGCGTGGTGGTGATGGAGTGGTGGTGGAAGTAGAGGTTGTGGTGGCATGGTGGTGGTGGTGGTGGTGGAGTGGTGGTAGAGGTAGTGGTGGAAGTGGAGGTTGTAGTGGCATGGTGGTGGCGTGGTGGTGGTGGAAGTGGTGGTTGAGTGGTGAAGGTGGTGGTGATGGAGTGGTGGCATGGTGGTGGTGGAAGTGGAAGTTGTAGTGGCATGGTGGTGGTGGTGGTGGTGGCGTCGTAGTGGTAATGGTGGAAGTGGTGGAGGTGGTGACGTGGTGGTGATGGAGTGGTGGTAGAGGTGGTGGTGGAAGTGGAGGTTGTGGTGGCATGGTGGTGGAGGTGGAGGCGGTGGCGTGGTGGTGATGGAAGTGGAGGTTGTGGTGGCATGGTGGCGATGGTGGTGGCGGCATGGTGGTGGAGGTGGACATGGTGGCGTGGTGGTGATGGAGTGGTGGTGGAAGTGGAGGTTGTGGTGGCATGGTGGTGGTGGTGGTAGAAGTGAAGGTTGAGTGGTGGTGGTGGTGGTGGAGGTGGAGGTGGTGACGTGTTGGTGATGGAGTGGTGGTGGAAGTGGAGGTTGTGACGGCATGGTGGCTGTGGTGGCGGCGGCGTGGTGGTGGTGGTGATGGAAGTGGTGGTTGAGTGGTGGAGGTGGAGGTGGTGGCGTGGTGGTGATGGAGCGGTGGTAGAGGTGGTGGTGGAAGTGGAGGTTGTGGTAGCATGGTGGTGGTGGTGGTGGTGGTGGAAGTGGTGGTTGAGTGGTGGTGGTGGAGGTGGTGGCGTGTTGGTGATGGAGTAGTAGTGGAGGTGGAGGTTGTGACGGCATGATGGTGGTGGTGGTGGCGTGGTGGTGGTGGTGGTAGAAGTTGTGGTTGAGTGATGGAGGTAAAAATAAAAAATAAAAAATCAACAGATACACCAAAAATGAACAGATACACCAGTCAACGCCGGTCAACGCCAGTCAATGGTCAAAATAAAAATATATATTAAAAAACCATGACTAGTGGTTCGGTCCTCGGATTCTTAAAAAACCGAACCGAACCGGACCGCGAGCACCCCTACTGGAGACTATATGGAAAAAAGTAGATGGACTAATTGTGGCATAAACCCCTAGACTATGTCCTCCTATTCAATTTACCCTAAAATTAAAATCCCACTCATTTTCAACTTCTTCTCTTTGATAACCGACGATTCATTAAAAACATAATTAAACGTTTACAATTCTAGGATATGAAACCCAATCAAGTCCGCATGAAAGAAATTAAAAATACAACTAGAAAAATAAGGGTAGACATAAAAACCCATTAGTGTGTGTCCGATCCCAATTCTGATAAATCAGAGTTCAATCCACCCCCAAAACGCATTTCAATTTCTATTTTCATTACGCTCGTCTGTGTTATGATCTTTATGTAGGAATGACTTGGTCCGGACCCATATTGTATGTTCTTGCGATACTCAGAGTTCCCTTGGTCCCGACCCATTCGGGGTCTTATTTTGATTTATATGCTACTACGTCTTTGTCGCTACACAGGTTGTAGTTGCTTAATCGAGCTAAATACTGTCCGGTTCAAGTTCGGCTTATTTATTAAATGAGCCTAAAATTGAGGTTCAAGTTCAGTTCATTGATTACTCGAATCGTATTCAAAGGAGCCTTTATCAAGTCGAGTCTCGAATAATTCATCAAAGACTCGGATCATTGGCAGCCCTACTTAAAACCCATCAATATTCTTACAAATAACTACAAGATTTAAATAACTTGCATATTTCCTACAATCTCCTTTATCTCTTTGCCGATTAAAGAAATCTCAACCGTTCTCTTATGTTTTTCAAATGTTCTCTCTATCTATATTTCAAAGAAAACTTTAAATACAAAGGGAAAAAAAAAGAAGAAGTTGCCCACCCCTACAAAGATTGAAAAAAGACGCCTCTTTTTAAATTATGGACCTGGGCCTTCTGATAATTTAGGAGATACTGTGGCCTTTTGATAATACAGAGGATAGAGGTGATCCTTATTTTTTTAATTTTTTTTACTTGTCCAACATCGAAGGCATCCCCACATCCAAACGGAATGAGAATAATCTACCCGTCACAGGGAACCAACACCCACAGAAAACAGTTAGAAATAGGTAGAAGGATTGGGATCCTTATTTGAATGGGTGGTGTTAGAAGGCTTTTTTTTTTACAAATAAAATTTTAAGAAGAAACAGCTAGATATTGTGATTTATCGTATTATAGTGTAATTAAATGGTACAAATTGGTTTAATCTGCAGCAAAATGAAATTTGGATTTGGTTGGATAGGTCTCTGTTGAGTAGAGAATGGATAGCCTTTTTCAAATTAAGCCCACCGGCCTTGCATTGCAGGTAGGCCTGTCAATGGACCGGATCCAATCCGAAAAATCCGATCCAAATCCGATAACGTCGATCCGATAATCTGAATCCGGTATTAATCCAAATACGGATCGGATTAAATCCGTTATCAATCCGAATCCGAACTTTATTTTTTTTTAATTTTTTTAAAAAACAGTAAATTTTTATTTTGAAAAAAAAAATGTTTAAGAAGTTGTATTTTTATTTTAAATTTTTAAATTTTTTTTGGGAAAATATTTTTTTTTGCTAAAATTTTGGAAGTACAAAAGTGTTCGGATCGGATCCGGGCCTTATTGGATTCGGATATGTCGGATCCGAATTCGATCCGGCCCATTGACAGACCTAATTGCAGGTTATCCAATTCGCTTCCCAATTATGTTCTACAATGAAGATATATACTAGCTGGTTGCAATATCAACTGAAACTAGTAAAATTTCACACTTCAACGCTAAATGGTTATGAACCAAACAAAACAAAACCGAACCGAGCCTTAAGTCTCAATCAATCGGGGTCAGCTACACGAATTTGTGTTTTCCAATTGAACTAAATGGTTATGCAAAGTGGAAAACTCGCAATCCAATTTTATTACTTACAAACAATGCTGTAAAAGGGACAACACTTTTAAATCAAACAAATACTAGCTAGGTACGTGACTATTACTACTCCTATTAGCCGTAGGTGCAAGTGCGTTCCCCCGTGGTCTTCTTTCTCTTATGATTGTTATAGCACAACCCACTTTAGGAAGCCTCTCTACTGCCTGAATAAACATAGAAAAATCAAACATTAGCCGTAGGTGCAATTGCATTCCTTTACGAAGCCTCTCTACTGCCTGATGTCTGCTCTTTACCTCACCGACGATGCTATCACGCTGCAACTCCAACTACCATAGTGCGACTCAGTATTTTGCGAACTAATCATTAGTAAAACATATGGGGGTCATCTGACGTACAAAGAACATCACAGATCACAATATATCAACATCCACACATAACGCCTCTTTTTGAAGGGAGATTATTCGCAAATGAGGGGTCACCCCAGCAATATTGTGCTATGGTCGTTCAGCTGAGGAAGTTGGTAAGTAAGCCATCACATTCTGGGCCAAAATGTGCTATGTGTAGTACAGTCGTCCGAAGGTTTAAAAGGGCCCAATGTTACGGTCCCTCGCTAGCATAAGTGAATCGCTGTTTGTTTACCACTCAAACTGTAACACGTGCATCCTTTTATTTTTGTGTTGCCGATTAGCGTCGGTGAAACATTACGGATCACCGAAGAAAGATTGTTATTCAAATACTCGCCGACTCTCGTCATACGTAACAATTTGAACTTGTTAAAAGCCGTAGGCCCAATACTTGTTACCTTCTCGGATGGGTCGGGCGTCCGGGAAGTCATCATCACGACTGTTGGACCGGGCAAGCTAGGGCGATCTTTGGATACAAGAGCACGTTCATCTTTCTTATTATACTTAACCGGACGCACGACATTCGCCACGTGGGTGTGGCCCACGGGCACTGTCTCGAAGGGCGTTAGCTTGCCTCTGTCGCACGTAGCTTCATCCGAGCAACGCGCGCGTCGGGCTCAACACTCCAAACCTCGCCTATAAATTAGCAACGCGCGTCTGCAGCAATACACTTCCACGACGGCCTCTACCGGTTCGCACAGACCCTCCGGTTTGCGTACACAACGTCGATATTCTCTCCCAAAACTATTTCTCCTATCAAAACAAGGGCCTCTATTAAAGTCAAGACGGTCGCCGGAGCCTCAGGCATCGAGAACCAGGGTTCTAGCAGCTTCGTGCCCCAAGTCCAAGATTCAAGATTTCAAACGCACTCCAACTAAACCATAGGATTCCAATTGCGTCCAACTCAGTAGTGTTGTATATGTCCATCGTCGTTTGTACAACAACAATTATTGAAATGTGTCTGGTGCGCTCTCAGAGTTAATACAACATAATCGCTTTTGGTTTTGTATCCCTCAGCCGATCATGTCCATCGCCATGACATGGACATTGTGAAGATTTTTGTGTTGCAAAGAACATGTTGCAAAAATGAATTATTGATACATTTCGACGAGGCGAATTGGAGTGCGACGGGTCATTGTTAAGAAAATGTAATTCCACATTGCAATAATGACATTTTCCTTAATTTACTATAATTTGTACAAATCAAATCATGCGTTAGTCTAAACAAGATTAACGTACAATTAAACCCCTGATGAATAGATAACATATGAAAAAAAATAACAAGAGGCAGAGAGCTCCACATTTCTCGAACGGTATGTGTACAAAATCAAAGACCATGTTCGTTTTGGGATTCTCTCTCGGTGTTTTACAGTGAGTGACTACAGACTCACACACACACACATATATAGGCGTATCAGCACAAGTTGCAAAATTTGTTTATCGATCAGCCTATGGCCTCGACTATTTCAACACTCTTTCTTTGCTGACTAGGTAAGACATTTGAAGTTATGAAGCAAGTTGCGGAATTTTAAGTGCCAAAATAATTGAGGGCTTACATATATAGATCGTGGTATCGATTTGCGGAATTTTTAAGGTTTATACATGAAGGTTTATACGAGGACAGTGATGACTCTAAGAAGTTGTGTGACGAGTCATCGTTAAGAAAACGTAATTCCACATTGCAATAATGACATTTTCCTTAATTTACTATAATTGGTTTATACGAGGAGAGTGATGACTCCAAGAAGTTGTGCGACGGGCCATTGTTAAGAAAATGTAATTCCACATTGAAATAATGACATTTTCCTTAATTTACTATAATTGGTTTATACGAGGACAGTGATGACTCCATGAAGTTGTGCGACGGGGTCATTGTTAAGAAAATGTAATTCCACATTGCAATAATGACATTTTCCTTAATTTACTATAATTGGTTTATACGAGGACAATGCTGACTCCGGGAAGGTAGGTTGAGAATTTGCAAGTAGCAGTTGTAGGAAAGCATTATGCGCTCTATGCGACTCTCTCAATGCAGTTTTTTTCTTATTGTACTGATTTTTCCTATTAGCATTATTTTTGGGAATTAATTTTCTCACACTCTCCTTTTTTATGGAGTATCTACATTAAATGAGAATGTGGTTATCAAAAAGGGAGTGTGAAAGTTATTTTTCAAAAATATGTATTAACTTATTTTATTGTTATACTGCTCTAATTGAAAGACAACCCCGATGCAAAAATTGGATGAAACTGGTCGGTAAGGACTGGACAGGATTCTCTCTCTGCGCACAGCTTTTAATAAATTTTCTCTCAATTATTACTCCAATTTCTCTATCTATCTCTCTCCACTCATTACCCAAAATCCCAAGACAAACATGGTCAAAACATCGGGGCTGGCCCTGTCGGGACTGTGTCGGGATGTTTAGGGTTGTTTGAGGCAGCGGCATGGCGGCATTGGGGTATTTAAGTTGAGGCAGCTACAACAGAGGTTATAAGAGTGAAATTGGAAGCTTTTGGGGTAGTGTTTTGGTTGTGACTCAAGCTTGTTTGTTAAGTTAGCTCTTTGCTAACTGTTTTTCTCTTGTTGTTTTTCATTTTAAGAAAAAATTCAAGAGGCGGGAAGGTAGGTTGAGAATTTGCAAGTAGCAGTTGTAGGAAAGCATTATGCGCTCTATGCGACTCTCTCAATGCAGTTTTTTTTCTTATTGTACTGATTTCACTTTTTTTATCCTTGCGATGAATGATTTTTTTTTTTTGCCAATTAAAAAAAAACTTTCCTATTAGCATTATTTTTGGGAATTAATTTTCTCACACTCTCCTTTTTTATGGAGTATCTACATTACCTTTTTTGTCTTTTAGCAAACAAAATAAATACACTTTCAATACTAAAAAACAAGAAAGGGAGTGTGGATATCAAAAAAGGGAGTGTGAAAGTCAATCCTTTTATTTTTTTTTGGCCTAATTTATTTGATAAAAAGAACGAAATTTTACAAAAGAGCAATGATAAGAACACAATTTAAAACACAACTCCGGCTCAATCCGATACCTATAAGTGCTTCATCCAATCATCTAACTTTTCATTCAGATTTTCAGATAATGAAAAGTTATATAGTTGGATCGAGCACCTATAGGTATCGAATTGAGCTTATTTTTTACGGGGACCCTTGAAAAAATGTTTTACATTTAATGAACGGCTCGGATGATTTGTGTGGGACCCGTGGTGGGCCCCACAACAAAATCTGTGCACAGATCTGCTGTGTGTGTAGACTTTCTGATTTCTTTACAGACTAGGTAAATTAAAGACTTGAAGTTATGAAGCAAGTTGCGGAATTTTGAAGAATTAAAATAATTGAGGGCTTACATAGATTGTGGTAGCAAGATTTTAGGCCCCGCTCCGCTAAGTTTTTGATTTTTTAAGTACTTATTTCCTGTTTTACAAGACATGTTATTCTCTTACAATATATCATCTTTAATTAATTCAAAAAATAAGTACTTATTTTTTTTACTTTAT
The DNA here is from genome assembly GCA_018127125.1 of Rhododendron griersonianum. NCBI lineage: Eukaryota > Viridiplantae > Streptophyta > Magnoliopsida > Ericales > Ericaceae > Rhododendron > Rhododendron griersonianum. The sequence continues at coordinate 28,838,096 of CM030800.1, forward strand.
TTTAGTTAGCAAAACGGAACCTAAGAGGAAAGCTTATAGGAAGATTTATAATAGAAGTCTAGGACAGTGGTAACCCCAAAAAGTTGTGAAACGGGGTCATCCATAAACGGGGTCATCCCACAAGATGATCAAAATCACAAAAGTTAGTTATTTCATGAGTAAACGAATAAATAATCCATTGCTTTGCGCACCATAGGCACCATTTAGTTGCTCATGGGAAAGAAAAGTGAAATATGGGAATGTTGATCTTTTTTCTTTTTTCTCACCATATATAGGCACCATAAATTTGGCCAGCCACGAAAAATTATTTCAGTAAGTCCATTATTTTTGAACTTTAAAATTACAAGTAAATACTTATCTTTAAAGAACCCTTAGCGGAACAAAGAAGACATCTTCGAAGCCCTTTTGTGTATTATTATATAAATAATAACAGTAATACGGCCGGCCTGATAAACCCATCTAACTAGCTAGAAACTTGAAAAACTTGCGCGTTGTGTAAGAAGTCAAGTTGACACTTAAAAATTATATCTACGTGAAAGTATCCGAAGTTTTGTATGTACATTCCATTTTTTTTTATTTTACTAAATCCGATGTTCAAATCATTTTTCTTTTTGTAAGACCAATGTTGAAATCCTTGAGAAAATTTCAAAATGGACACATCTAATCCATATATACACCCCATAGTTACTTCTCTATTGATTTCGATCTGGTCTATAAGTCCGAAATATGTCTACTCTTGCTCTATTGACTAGGTAAAACATTAAACATGCACTTGTAGTTATGGAGCAAATGCGAACAGAGAATTGGGAAGTGTTGAAATAATTAAGGGGGTATGAAGGTTGATACACTTGGATATTAGTGTTTTTTTTGAACGGCAAATAAATTTTATTAATCTTTGAATAAGGATTATAATTAAGGACCAAAAGGAACAAGGATTAACTGGCATCACAGTCCAAGGCAAACATCCCAGCTAGGTTGGCACATAAGCCTCAGGACAATCTTTGAATAAGGATTACACTTGGATTATCAGTGTTGATGACCCGGTCGGTGAATGACCCCGTCTCGGTGGGGAGTCCAAAAACTGGAGAGACGGGGGTCATATTCCACAAACTTAAATATATATCAGTGTGTTCTTCGCCTCCTAGCTAATAACCACATATCAATCCGTTGAAATTCAAGTGTTTCGTCAATAACTTATACGGAGTATAATGGTAAGTACTCCTATCAGACATCTTCAATGTCTGCTCTGTTTTAATATGCTATTACTCACTAGTGGATGCCGTTAGAATATAACATAGTTTCAGCTTAAATAAATTATCTGTTCTACCCAACTGCTCTATGCTTATCATTTTGATATATGTATTTCCCTATTTGATCATAAAAGGCAATATTTACATAGGAATACATTGTCTAAAAAGCGAGGGTAGAGAAGTATGGATTTATTAAAAGACTATTTTCTGTATCATTTTAAAAAAATGATTCAAATGCGACAAAATTAACAGGAAGTGATCTAACGATTGTAGAGGTTGCTCTCGTTTATATGTATAGACATTTTTAACAGAAACTGCTCTGATTAAAAAATTAATAGTAATGTGACCTCAGTAAACCCATCTAAATTAAAAAGCTTATGCGGTGTGTGTATGAATTCAACTTGACATTGTCCATGCATATATGATATGGTACAATATATCTTTGGGAAAGCATCCGAAGTGTTGTTTGTACATTCCTTGTTTTTATTAAATCCGATTTTGAATTGTCTCATAAAATTCTAAATGGACACATTTATACCTTCTGTGATTCTAAAGGTCAACCCATATCCCATGCAAGGATACACTATTGGAAGTCAATGAGTACTTTCTCAGCTTACGTAGACTATCGGTCGCTACGTAACGATTTTTCAATCTACCGATACTGCTACAGTACCGTACCCCATTATATCGCCGCCACTCAAAATTAATTCACACTTTTATATATATATATCAATACACTTGTAATAAAAGAACCTAGGTTGGTAAGCCATGGCATTGTGTGAAAATACGAATTTGCCCTCGTCAGATTTGTCTTTGAATTTGTTCTTGCATGTATTGAAGTGTGGGTAGTTTAGGTATTTTAGCTTTTCCTTCATTTACGCAGGAACTGTCCTTTATTGGGCGCTCAATCGAGAACGAAAGAAACGATTGCTTGGTTCTCCCCAATTTACGCCACGAAATTGTACTGATTTCAGATTTTACGGAGATCGGCGCTTGGTTCTCCAGATTTTACGCTTTGAAATTGTACTCTGTGTCTCGAATTTCACGGAGATTGTGTACTGCATCCGCCGATCGATCGCGATTAAGAGAGAGAGGTATGATCGGTTCGATCTCCTTAATTAGTTAATTTACCCAATATCATGAGTTTCCTCTTCATTCTCTTCTCAACAAATATCAGAGCTCTCTCCTCTCTTCCATGGCAAGTATAATTGAAGAAGATGTAACCGAAAAAAATGAACACACTCGAAAACCTTTCCACTTCGAAAGAGAATACACGTCGGTAAATTTTGTGATTTACGCATTAAATCCCTTTCTTAAATTTTCAGTCCAGTAGTTACATGATCGGCTTTTGATTTCGCTTAGATGTTGAGATTCTAAAGGTTTCTCTCTCTTTCTGACGATTAATTTTTTTGGACATGCATCTTTATTTTCTTTATCTGATCTCCTTGGTTTCTTCGAGTGTAGAATCTGCAGATGGAGTGTGAACTGTGAATTGATTTGAGAACCAAGTTAACACCAAAACAAAAAACCCTCCATTCGCGAATATGGTAAGTCATGTGGGTCTTTGATTATGTAAATCAGTATATGTATATATGCGTATAAATTGTTCGTTAAAATACATGTTTAGTAGATTGAAGGTAGTGGGTTTTTGTGAACTGATTCTTTATGATACAGTTTTAGAGGCAAACTTTTTTTTTACCAAGATTTACTCAAATTTGGACACGCTTCCCACATGCCGTCTATGATGTTACTATATATGCCTTTTCTATAGCTCTTTGACACAACAGTAAAATTTTTGCCTGTTTTGAAGACTTTCACACGACCCCCAAAGTTGATTTGGTTGACTGATCCTGTTCAATTTTCTCGTCGTCCAGCTTGGGGAAGAGTTATGGTTTACTATTGGCGAGCAGCATATCCCATTTGGTGCTTCACCACAAGTAATATATGCTTCTTTCTTTCGTTGCATGGAATCTTTTGCTTTTTTCATTTTCTGTAATTTGATTTCAAATTCTTTCCTTCAGCCTTGGTGCCATATGTCTTACTATTTTTTTTTAGAGATGATTCGAATTGCACATCTTTTTTTGACTTCCATATGTTATCTATGTATTGCTTCTCATGGTTACTTTCGTTCCTTAGACATCCTTGGGAGTATGAATTCTTTGGCATTAAAACAAATTGGAACCTCGTAGGTTGATTGTGAAATTAAGAGCAATAATTCAAGAAACATCCAAGTAGAAGCTGAGAGTAAAGCAATAGTGCAGCAATGAATCACAGACTGGTAGAAGATTTGTGAATGAACTAAGAACAATGAACATAAACGAATAGGCTGGCTTCATCCATTGAAAAGTTTGAACATTTTGGATTTTGTATGGAGAATTCGGAAAATTCCAAAAGTTTATGATACAAGTCCCTGTTTGCACAAGCTATAGTGCTATTTTAAACTGTGAGAAAACAAAAGAAAAGTACCAAGGAGATGGCAGGAGAAATATTACACCCATAAGAAAAGAAAAGAAAAGCTGCTAGGATTACAAAACAGCTAATAGCTTTTCAATCAAGAACCAAAAATAGTAACTTCACTGACTTTGAGTAATAATTAGTTGAATTATTTGTTTTGTGTACCAACTTTCCAGGGCATGCAGATTTTAATTCGTACATAAAGTGCAATTTTCTTATTTATAGTTCTGATTGTAAGTACCTTTCTGTTACTGAACGATTTTGCAGTCATGCTATTGCCAACTTAGAAATGATACCTTTCCTTCAAATTTTCTATTGTAGTTGGTCGTTTCATCATCATGAAGTAAATCCCTCTAAACATTGCATTACACCCAGCTCAAAATGCAAGTGAAGGTAAAATATGTTTGTTGTGGTTCCTAATTGTGCTAGATTTTCTGTCAAGGAACATTAATTTGGAAAAATCCAAATTAATTATATTCTAGAGAGAACCAATTTTTTTGTAGCACGTTGCTCGACAATAATGTGTATTGTGGCAGTGTCAAAATGCAGTGTGAAAAGTTGAAGCAATGACGTGGAGTGATGCTTGTCCCTGGTGAGATTCTTGACCAGTCTACTTTTTTCATTGTTAATCTTGCACCTTCCTTATGTAACTGAAAGTCCAGTGTGTAGAGGAAAGAATGCGTGGGCTGATAAGTAATCTGATCAGACTGTCAAAGCAGGTCGGTCTTTTTTTGCCCACTTGTTTTTTTCTTTCCTCTTTGTGAAAATGCGTAGTCATAGAAGGCGGTTATTTGATTGTGAAGCAGACAGTTAAATGGTATGTTGGTAAAATTGAATTCAATTAATTATACAGCCTATAGTTGGGGATTCACTAATGTGGAAATGGGAGAGCAAGTCCAATCTATTCTCTGTATAGTCCTTTTATGAAAAATGGGAGCAGGACTTTAATCCTCGGAATCATATTGGCCAATTATGCAAGTTAATCTGGAAAAATGTATGCCCCTTTAAAGTAGAGATTTCCTTATGGCAATCATATTAATTGGACGATTGGCAAAATGTATCCCATCTATTCTTTGTGATTGCTGATGTACCTTTAAGTTGTTAGGATTCTGCCTTTTTCGGTTGGCTTCTCGCCAACTCTTCCCCTTCCTTGGTAGCGGGTGGCAAATAATTGTCCTTAGCCTAGGTGCCAACATAGTTGGGATGTAGGTTATTGGTTGTGATACCGATTTCCCGTTTCATTTTAATCTTTGTAACTCTCTGTTTCTAAGATTAGTAAAATTCTTCTTTACAATAAAAAAAGAAAGAAATGAAAATTGATATTGACATGAACTCTTGTAGAGGGTCAATATTGAGAAGCCAAGGCACCAAACTATTGTAACTTCAGATGTTTAGAAGCAAATCTTGGTGATTAACCAGAAAGCCAGGGAAGAAGGAGAGAAAAAGCAGTTGGAAGCAGAAAAACTCCAAAAGCTCAATGAAGTGAGTTGCTGTTACAAATTCAATTTATTATATGCATTTGCCTGCTTAGATATATGTGTTTTAATTGTTATTTATATTTTTGTGAATGATTGCAGCTAGATGGTGATGCTGGAGTTGATGGTGATAAAAAAGAGAGATCGATGTTGGTTGTGTGAAAACACTCAAGGTATCGAGCATGATTTATGTGGTACACGGACTCTTAACTCTTCTAAATGTAGATTTAAGCACCCGTCTTGGACACCAAGCAAGCATATTTTGTAATTCTAATTTGCCATGGACTTTGCAAAAAACTTATACACCTAAATGCGCCTTGTATACACTATTTATCTTAGAAATTGAAGGAATATTTTAAGAATATGAATTTTATAGTGTGTCCCTGTGTCCTTGAAATGAAAATTGGAAGAAACGAGCACTTAAGACACAGATTCGCATTAAATACCCGATCCACACTCCATGTAACATAGAGCATGATTGATAGAAAAATATTCACCACTAAAAGTGGGGGAAATGGTTTTTTCTTTTTTCAACTTTAACTACATATGCGGGGCAAACAAAGACGAGGATGACAAGATGCAGGCCACAACTGCAAATGTTGCTGCCCGAACTACTGTTGGAGGGGATGATACGCTATCAAAATGGCAGAGCTAATGGCTGAGCAGGCCCGACAGAAACACGAAGGAGGGAGAATCGATGTGGCTTATGGTTCTCAGCCAGGCAAAGAAATGAGTTTTAAGCCTTCATCAAACTCAGCAAAAAATGCAAAGGATATTGAAGGAGGAGAGAAAAGGGTCCTCTCTCTAATGGTTGTTCTTGGAATTCCAAAGTGTTTTCTTGTTTTACTTGCTCGTTACACTTGGGTGGTAGGAGGTTTCGGGTAGAAATGGATACAGTTCTCCTGTAAGATATGACTGTGGTGGAGTTTGGTTTTTAAGTTGTACTTACATTCATATTGCTTAAGTAGCATATGCTAGATGTTCAGCTCCTGAAATACAGGTGCTTCAATTAGATTGTTGAGGGAACACTTGGAATTGTGGGCTAGATTTCTGCTGAAAAGACGGATGTCTCAATCATTCGACGAGATAAACAAGAAAAGTTCATTGTAACTTGTTTTTTCCTTTTGGGATAGTTTTTATAGTACATGCCAAAGGTGCTTGTCGAGTGTGTGTTGAATGATGCATTGGACACTCCAATAACAACCAAATGGAGTGTCCGTATTTTCCAGGATATTTTCTGTGTTGTGCTCCAATATAGCGATCGTCCTCCATTGGCCACATAATTTGTCCTTCGTCCACCAGCATTGCCACTGAAATAGAATACACTTGTAACATTCATTGCAGCTACATCAGGGTACCATAGTTTTAAATACATTAAACGGTTCGGATTATCAAAATTTGATCGGGAACAATGTCAAACTCATAAAGTACTTAATTTAGCAAGTTAAGGGCGCCCTTATTAAAAGGAGACTCCAATTTTGACTACTACACGGCTGCTACATTTATTTTTGAATGGCGAAAAATAAATTTTATTAACCTTTGAAAATGTTACAAAGATTAATAGGGCAAAGAGAGAATAAATAATCCAATCCGAAACCCAAAATCTTAATTGACAAGATACCAACTAAGACAACACGCAAAGAGGACAAAGCCCTAACACCTAAAGGCCTATAAACCGAGATAAAACAGTTAAAGCAAGTGGGACGCAGCCCAACATCCAAGAGGCCTAAAAGCCCGAATAACCTGGGACCAGCCCAGCAAATGAAGCCCAAACAGACAGCAAACCCTAGCTACAACAACTAATGCCCACACCAAACACCACCCAATTCCCACTACTGAACCCACCACCACAACACCACCGCCCCCCACAAGCAAGAGGAATCCATCGGAGCCATTGACAGCCATCGGTCGCCTCGCAAGCCGTTAGGCCAAAAATCCGATCGAACCCAGGAGCCACGGGAGCCACTGACACCAAACACCACCCAAACCACACGGCCACTACTTGACTACTATGGCTGCAATAGGTGCTCAGGTGCCAAAATTCACACTCAATCAATTAAGCTACTCTATTTAAGAAAGTACCAAATTTGGTCTCAAATTATCATATACTTCATAAATATTGATGGCCAAAACTAAAGCCTTGATTGTGGCCCTAATGTACCTTGAATCTTTTATCCGCAACCGCAAGGCGTAGTATGGTGTTCTCAGCACTACCTTTGGCGTTGACAAATTCCTCCAATTAATTTAAACTTGCCGCTTTAGAAACTCTAACGGATTATATTTGACGCCTAGGTGCAAGATTCTCTCTCTCTCTCTCTCTCTCTCTCTCTCTCTCTCTCTCTCTCTCTCTCTCTCTCTCTCTCTCTCTCCACTAGCCACTAGCTCAAGCTGCATGCATGTGGATTAGCTTGAAACAACTCATCCAAGAGATCAACCTTTCCCTTCGTGGCTGCAAAATGGAGAGGGTTTGCACTGTTTTGATCACGAGTTAGGCACATCTCTGGTCTCACCTTTGTTTGTACTTTGACAATCTCAATGTGTCCATTAGCCCATGCCAAGTGAAGGAGGGATCGTTGTTGCAAATCCAAAGCTTCTGCAAACCCTGGATTGCTATTCAACCGCTTTTGAAAGAGTTCTTTTTGCCCACGTACGTGATGCAGACAAATGTAAAATTGCCCAAGCTCAACCACCCCACCTCCTCCTCCATCTTCATCATCTTTTTTGGCCACCCACTTTTTCCAAATATAGAAACTTGATCATTGCAATACAATGCTTAAAACTTAAGCCCTGCTAGTATTTGACAATTGATTGATGCATCTTTACACTTCATGGCTCATTATGAAAGGATAATTTAAAAGTAGGGCTGCAATTGTGTTGTGCCTTCAATACGTACGCGGGGCTCACCCTCAGCCGAATCAAAATAAAATCCGAACCTTTCGGTATGTTCGTATTGTAGAGCTTGACAAATAGTACAACCTTGTAAAAAATCAAGTTGATTGGAGAGTGGAAACTGTATGATCGATCAAATGAAATCTATTTTAAAGTGCATTTTGAACTTATATCTGCCGTCTATTTTTTCGAGAACAATGTTCTTTGATCATTGAGTTATCAATGTCCGAACGACTTGATTTCTACCCTTTTGGTTGAGTTATACAAACATGAACAATTCGGATCAAGTATTTGGACTCAGGACGAACCTCGGGGCCCCGCTCCGCTTCGTATACGTAATTGGAGTTGATGTTGTGCGCCAAATGTACAGCATGTGTCTTATATATGCAGTTTTGGTGGGCTCCTTCCGAGACAATTAAATTTGAGAAAATGACGGCCCAGGACGTGTTTTGATAATTAATATCCGCTAAGGACATGCTGAAAATGTCTTTGGCGGGTATTAATTATCAAAACACGTCATTGACCGTCATTTTCCCATTAAATTTGGATTTGGTTGGATATAGGTCTCTGTTAAGTAGAGAATGGACTTCCTTCTTCAAATCAAGCCCATGGGTCTTGCATTGCAGGTTATCCGATTCATGTGTTCCCAATTATGTTCTGCGATGAAGATATATAGCTGGTTGCAATATCAACTAAAGTTAGTAAAATAAAAATTTTCTTATAAAAACAAGAAAAATAGGAGGTCAATTTCACACACTTCAAATAAATTTGGTTATGCAAAGTGGAATTAAAACTCGCAATCCAATTTTATTACTTACAAAGAATATATTAATGCTGTAAAAGGGACAACACTTTTAAATCAAAAAATACTAGCTAGGTGACTATTACTATTACATTGCTGATGGAAATCCAGTACGCAATAAATAAACATAGAAAAATCAAACATTAGCCGTAGGTGCAATTGCGTTCCCCCGTGGTCTTCGTTCTCTTCTGCCTGTTATAGCACCACCCACTTTACGAAGCCTCTCTACTGCCTGATGTCTGCTCTTTTCCTCACCGACGATGTCTGCTATCGAGGAAATTGGGTGCACTGTGAGAACAATTGCTATCACGCTGCACCAAGCTGCAACTCCAACTACCATAGTGAGACTCAGTATTTTCTTGTCCCATTTTGGCGTGATCACGATAATCATTAGTGCATATGTAACCATCATGGATGTGATTGTTATGAACATGATCAAAATCAACATCCACACCTGACGCCTTTTTTTGAAGGGAAATTCGCAAATGAGCAACAATATTGTGCTTAGAGATGCAACAAAGCTCATTGTGTTAAAACTGAGGAAGTATCGGTACAAACGTTGATCTTGGTAAGCCATCACAGCTTCTCCACCTTTGTGATCATCTTTATTGTATGGCAAAACGCCGCCTGGAGGGTTTACCCCAGCTTGAAAAGCTATGGTCGCCATTAGTACAGCAACAATTATTAATGCATTTCTTTGCTCTCTCAACCATTTAGGATCAATGGTATCCTTGCCTCTTTTAGCTTGGAATTTTCGAAGTAAGTCTTTAATGTCACGGTCTACTGCTTCTGCTAATTTTGCTTCTGCTTCTAGTTTTGTTCCTTGTCTACGAAATAGAATGTCCAGCGCTGTTTGTTTGTTTGCGTTTGTTGCATTGACTTCTATTTTTGCGGTGATGAGAACATGGTTAATTATCTGAAACATCCATCAAACGCGAGAAATTCAAGGTTCGTTATTCAAATAATAGTTTTGGCACCATACATGAATCTTCAAACAGACACCAATAGTTGTCATTTTACTGACCTTAAAAGTAGGAGAAAATGACATTCAAAAAATTTAGGGACACAACATGTGGGAAGGGGTTGTGTTTGGATTATTGGGTATGTAGCTTGTTTGTTTATTAGTGTATTTCTTGTTTAGTTTAGGATATTATTTATGTTTCCTTGTTATGGCTGTTTTTTTTTTTTAACTAGTCTTGTAGCCTATACAAAGGCATGTTAGACCTATATATGTTTTATGTACACATAATCAATAACACGTCAATGAAAGCATCTCGTCAATTCATTTTTTCTAATCACACGAATTTTTTTAGTATTTGATTCATTTCTATGGTTTTTACCAATTCAAGGGGTTTTCACGTATATCTGGCATCCGTTGTGATTCCTTAGTTTGTACTTATTGCCCTGAGATCGACTAAGTAGGAACGAAGAAATTTTTAAAAGAATCACCACAAATGAGTATAATCCAAAATAATTATTTTGGCTACTTTCCTGTCTTAATTTTCTGAGTGGTTTTCAAATTACTCCATATAACTAATGTTATGTTTGCTGTTCAAAAAACTTCATACACCAACTGGACAAAATAAGCTATTTAAAAAAGTACCAAATTTGGTCTCGAACTTCAAAGATATTGAGGGTAACTAAAGCTTTGACTTATTGTGTCTCTAACGTACCTCGAATCTTTGATCCGCAATAGCAAGCTCGGAGATAGCAAGGTGTAGTATGGTGTTCCCAGCATCATCTTTTGCATTGACGAACTCCTCACTTTTGAACTTCTCCAACAGTAGCTTAAGACACCTTAACTTATTATATTTGATGCACAGGTGTAAGATAGTATCTCTCTCTCCTCTATCCACCCTAGCTTGAGCTGCATGTGGATTAGCTTGAAACAACACATCCAAGACCTCAACCATTCCTCTCATAGCTGCAACATGGACAGGGTTCATACTGTCTCGATCGCGAGCTAGGCACATCTCTGGTCTCATCTTTGTTAATTCTTTCACAATCTCCACATGTCCATTAGCCGATGCCAAGTGAAGGAGCGATCGTTGTTGGGAATCCAGAGCTTCGGCAAGCTCTAGATTGCTATCCAACAGCTTTTTGAAAAGCTCTGGTGGCCCTCGTGATGCAGCCACATGTAGACGATTCCAATTGAAACATTTGACCACCGTATCTGTATCAAGAATGTAGTCTTTTTCTTCATGCAATGAATTTATTTCTCCATTGATTTCTCGTCTCTCCCCCATCGTCTCTCTCTCTCAATTTTTTTTTTTGATCAGACTCTCATTCAATTCTACACTTGTGTTTTACAGTGAGTAACTACAGGCGCGCGCACACGTATAAATAGGCGCATGCCGCGTATCAGCACAAGTTGCAAAATTTGTTTACGACTATTTCAACGCTCTTTTTTTACTGACTAGGTAAGACACTTGAAGTTATGAAAGCAAGTTGCGGAATTTTTAAGGTTTATAGGAAGGTTTATACGGGGACAGTGATGACTCCAAGAAGTTGTGCGACGAGGACGGGCCGTCAACAAAAACTTAAATATCAGTGTCTTCTTTGTTGCAATAATGACATTTTCCTTAATTTACTCTAATTTGTACAAATCAAATCGTACGATACTGTAAACAAGATTGACAATTAACAAGAGGCAGAGAGCTCCACGTTTCTGGAGTCAGTTTCTTTCTGCTTTGCGCACCATAGTTGATGAGAAAGAAAAATGAGATGTGGGAATAAAAAATGCTACCCTTACCGCACTAATCTACCGCTCCATCCACCACCGCACGAACAAAACGGCGCTGTTCTCGTGTGTTTTGTGCCTTTCTAGTGGGGCACTGCTATTTGCAGCTACTTATTTTCTGAACGTAACGTGTGTACCATATTATAAACAGATGTGTACCATATTATATACAGGCTACGTTCAAGAAATAAGTGGCTGCAAATAGCAGTGCCCTTCTAGTGTAATAAGGCAGTACGACCTTGAGCCCTGTTTGTTGCCCAATAAATGGGCATGATTATTAATGATTTTGTAGTGCCCATGATTATTCGTAAGGACTTTTTCAAGAACTAATAAAAAATTATTTTAAGAATAACTTGTGGATTGAATTATTTTTTTGGGACCCGAAATGGACTCCACAAAATCATCAATAAATCGTTAAGAGCTTTTTCAGAATTCGTAGGGCCCCTACGAATTCTGAAAAAGCCCTTACAGATGTCGGTGCCATTTTGTTCGTGCAGTGGATGAAGAACGTACGAATGCTAAAAAAGCCCCACAAATTCATCAATACTCAATGCCCATTTATTGGGCACCTAATTAACTACACGAGAAAGGCACAAAGCACATGAGAACGGCGCCGTTTTGTTCGTGCTGTGGATGGAACGGTAGATTTGTGCGGTAAGGGTAGCATTTTTTATGAATGTTGATCTTTTTTTACTTCTTTGTTTAGGACTCGATTCGGGGGCTATTTACAGGATGATTTAGGATTCTTTTGGGGGCCGATTTTGGGATGTGCGTGGGCTGTTTTTGTTTGGGGAAAATTAGGTATAAGGACAGTAAAATAGTTTTCATTTAAGAGAAGGACGTTAGCAAAATAGTTTTTAGTGGAGGTTCTTCAATTTTTTGAGTTTTTTAGCCATAAGGCCAAAACATGTTTAGCCACTTTTATAGTAGTGTTTTAAGGTGCACTTTCCCATTATAGGATTTCAGTGGTTTAGGTACTTTCATAGGATACCCTAGGGTTTTAGGCACTTTCATACATAGGGTACCCTAGGATTTTAGGCACTTTCATAGGGTACCCAAGGGTTTTAGGCACTTTCATAGGCACATTTGTTCTTATGTTTGATTACAAAAGGTGTTTGTCATTGAACTTAAAAAATGTAAATATGAAGGATTTTTGGCAAGTCTCCTTTTGATTTTTAGGGGAGGCCAGGTGCTGCTCCGGCCAATCAGGAGTTGTTTCGGGCTCAGAGCCTGCCCCTGGGGTAAGACCTACAAGACCTCGAGCTTGGGCAACCCTTCACCATGGGGCAACAAAAAACATTTTTGGGCAACCGCCCACCGGGGTTATAACATCTTTTTACCGGTTCAAACGGATTGAAAATTGAAACACTTATTTTTTTAACTATTTTTTTAAATATATAAACGGTGTAAAAAAATAAGTGTTTCAATTTTCAATCCGTTTGAACCGGTAAAAAGATGTTATTTTTCTGATCATTTCATCCTAAATGGTCGTAGTAAATTTTTGGCTCTAAGGCCTTTCAACGAGCACCCTAAGACTCTTTATTTAGTTTCAAGGTTCTTTTAGGGTGTCCATTGAAAGGCCTTGAAGCCAAAAATTTATTACGACCATTTAGGATGAAATGTTTAGAAAAATAACATATTTGCACCGGTTCAAATGGATTGAAAATTGAAACACTTATTATTTTTAATTATATTTTTTAATATATATATATATATAGAAAAAAAAACAGTCGGAATAATTTTTAACTATATTTTTAATATATAAACGGTGTAAAAGAAATAAGTGTTTCAATTTTCAATCCGTTTGAACCGGTACAAAGATGTTATTTTTCTAATCATTTTATCCTAAATGGTCGTAGTAAATTTTTGGCTCTAAGGCCTTTCAACGAGCACCCTAAAACTCTTTATTTAGTTTTAGAGCTCTCTTAGGGTGCCCATTGAAAGGCCTTAGAGCCAAAAATTTACTACTACCATTTAGGATGAAATGATCAGAAAAATAACATTTTTGTACCGGTTCAAATGGATTGAAAATTGGAACACTTATTTTTTTACACCATTTATATATTAAAAAATATAGTTAAAAATTAATCCGACTGTTTTGTTGCCTTTTTTTCCTCTATATATATATATATATATATATATTAAAAAATATAGTTAAAAAAATAAGTCTTTCAATTTTCAATCCGTTTGAATCGGTGCAAAGATTTTATTTTTCTGATCAACATGGTACAGCAGGTTAATTCAGTCATGGTACAGCAGCTTCGCTATCATTGCTCTTGTCTCAAAATTGCTTTGTTTGGTTTGTGTTTTGAAAAGTTTTTTGAAAAATAGTAGGGGTAATAAGTGGAGAGAGATAGAGAGAGAAATGTTGGAAGTAGGGAGAATCTAGGGGGAATCTAGGAGGAATTTTTTGAAAAATTCTTTTTGAAAATGGAAGAGAACAAGGCAAAAGCACAGTCAGGATCCAATCTAAGCACGGACTCAAATTGTTTTGGCATTATCAATTTTCTATTTTAAAATAATTGAAAATTAGGAAATAAAGAAAAAAAAGTAAAAAAAAGAAGGATTAAAACTGGAAAGAACGGGAGGGGGAATAGAGAAAAAAAGAAGAATCAAAACTGGAAAGCGGGGGGGGGGGGGAAGCTCATCTCTTTCTTTAATGACTTGGTAAATTAAAGACTTGAAGTTATGAAGCGAGTTGCGGAATTTTGAAGAATTCAAATAATTGAGGGTCTTTCTTTAATGACTTGGTAAATTAAAGACTTGAAGTTATGAAGCGAGTTGCGGAATTTTGAAGAATTCAAATAATTGAGGGTTTACAAAGATTGGGGTAGCAAGATTTGTAATTGACAAATGCTAATGGTTGCCCCTGGGGCACTTCTAAGTTGCATTAAATGAGTTAAGAAGTTGTTGTAAAACCATTGGGATAGTCATATAATTAATTGAGTTATTAAATGTGGAGCTATCCAACTACTTATATTCAACGTTATTCTAATAAGTGAAAAGTATGCCCTATTTACCCTCCTAAAGTGAACTCTGATTTCAAATGACCATACATATTCAGTTTTTGAATTTTCAATTCAACACTTCAAAGAGTTCATATTAGGAATTTCTTCTATCTTTCGAGAATATTGTTACCACAATCATTGATTAAGTTTTCGGACTTTTAATAACCCAAGTTTTTATATTCACCTTATTTTTATTGTTTTAATCATTTATCCCGACAAGGAGTTTAAAAGATAAAAATTATGACCGATATAAAAAAAAATATACTAAAGATTTAAAAAATTGAAATAACTGGTATTTTCTTTCTTTAATGACTTGGTAAATTAAAGACTTGAAGTTATGAAGCGAGTTGCGGAATTTTGAAGAATTCAAATAATTGAGGGTCTTTCTTTAATGACTTGGTAAATTAAAGACTTGAAGTTATGAAGCGAGTTGCGGAATTTTGAACAATTCAAATAATTGAGGGTTTACAAAGATTGGGGTAGCAAGATTTGTAATTGGCAAATGCTAATGGTTGCCCCTAGGGCACTTCTAAGTTGCATTAAATGAGTTAAGAAGTTGTTGTAAAACCATTGGGATAGTCGTATAATTAATTGAGTTATTAAATGTGGAGCTATCCAACTACTTATATTCAACGTTATTCTAATAAGTGAAAAGTATGCCCCCATACATATTCAGTTTTGGAATTTTCAATTCAACACTTCAAAGAGTTCATATTAGGAATTTCTTCTATCTTTCGAGAATATTATTACCACAATCATTGATTAAGTTTTCGGACTTTTAATAACCCAAGTTTTTATATTCACCTTATTTTTATTGTTTTAATCATTTATCCCGACAAGGAGTTTAAAAGATAAAAATTATGACCGATATAAAAAAAATATACTACAGATTTAAAAAATTGAAATAACTGGTATTTTCATCTTTAGCGTTGTCTCATTTGAAATTTTTTTCTACTTTGGTCCACATTTTATATTTTTCTAATTCATCTCGTCGAGACAAATTAATGATTATTAATCCCAAAAATTACAACGAAAAGCGAATCACACAATGAAACAAAAAATCACAAAAAGTAAATAACAACGAAAAATACTACACAAAATTAGGAAGAATCATTTGTCTTTGAACTCTGATTACTTCTATTTTCCACCATAGTATGATATAAGGCACCGACTATCTTTTTAAGAACAAATATGAAGGGCATAATATAACTACAAGGGTAATGTTGGACATTGTCAAAACTTTTCCAATGCTGTATTAAATGTCACCGGTTTATCTTGAAACTAACAATTACTAATGAGAAGACAATTAATACGGAGAATATTAAATGTAAACACATCATTTATTGTTACTAAACTAATGCACTAAACTTATGCCCCAGGGGCGCTTGTTTGCAGGACCGTTTATAATTTTATATGAAGGTTTATAATAGGATAGTGGCGACCCCAGGAATTTTGAAGAATTAAAATTATTGAGGACTTACAAATGATTGACTTACAAATGATCATGTGGTTGACTTTTATCAAGACATCTTCAAAGCCCTTTTTGTTTTATATTATATACTCCATTCGTCCATTTTTAAATATCCTGCTTCGTAACTCCAATTTATTAAAAAGACATCATCATCATACCTTTCACATCAATTTTTTCCTCCACTTTCCCTACTTACCCATCATCATTACACTTTTACTCACTAACTTTTCAAAATGGAATTTACTTTTAGGGACAAAATAGACAATGCACCAACTTTTACCTACTAACTTTACAAAATGGACATTTATTAAGGGACAGCCCAAAATGGAATACTGGACTATAAATAAGGGACGGAGGGAGTAAATAATAACAGTAATACGGCTGGTCTGGTAAACCATCTAACAAGTAACTTAAAAAACTTATGCGGTGTGTAAGAAGTCAAGTTGACACTTTTCATTCATGATATAATATATATCTTTGTGAAAGAATCCGAAGCGCCCATTTTGAAATTTTCTTAAAAATTTCAACATCGGTCTTATTTTTTTGGATAATTTCTTAATTTGTTTTTGCGGGACTGTTTTGTTGTGTTTGGTAGGTGGAGTACCAGCAATAGGTAAGGCGTTTTTTATGATCTAAATCTGGATAACAATGGGCATAAAGTTGTGCAAAACGACCTACTAGATGATTGTTTGGCTGTGGTGCAGCCCGCACCACAGCACTGTAGGGCGGCCGATTCGGCTGTCCATTTCAACAATGAACAATTCGAACTTTAATTCAAGCAGTGGACGGTGGTGATCTAGAGAGTTCGGATTAAATGTAAATTATTTGTGCTGAAATGGACGGCCAAATCGATTGCCTTACAGATCTATGGTGCGGGGTTGCACCACAGCATCTCCAAATCCGGGAGGGAGTTGGGTTTGAATTGTGGCCTAGGAAATAAATAAAAAGTCCAGGGGAAGTTCGGGGGGACAAAGAGAACCTCATTAATAAAAAGGACAAATTCAATGCACGAGACTCTCACCATTACGGGGTTTGGGAAATGGTTGATGTATACAGCTTTACTCCGGCAAACAGTGAGGCTATTTTTGCAATTCAAATCTATGACGCTTTTATTAGTTCATTTTAGGTGGGGGATGACGTACCTTTTATTTTGTTGGCTCATGATGTTTTTGCTAATATACACGTTGACTTTATACGTAGTAGGTGCCTACTAAAGGAAAAATTACAAGCTAGGGAGATACTACTGTAATAAAAACCCATCTACAGTATAACTGAGGTGGCAAATGAGCGGGTTTAGGCGGGTTGAAACGGATCACGGGTCAAATATGGGTCAAGTCAGACTCAAACCGCCCGACCCGACCCGTTTTACTTCTTCTTTTTTTTTTTTTTTTCCCACCCCCCCTTTCCCCCTCCATTTTTTCCCCTTCCTTCTTTTCCTTCTTCACTGCCTTCCCCCGATATGGGTTGAAACACATTCACAAATAGGCAAAACCCCGTGGGGTCTTTCGGCTATATAAGCCAATTGGTTTTTTTTTTCTTTATTTAATTTTTTTGTATTTGTACATTCCGCTTCAATTTTTTCTGAACCCGTTTTCACCTTTTCTTCCCTATCAAATACTCCGTATAACTCAAAATTAATCAACTCGAGTCCCTTGCCCACACCATTTTTCCCTTGTTTCCCTTTCAAATACATTCCAACTGTTGCATGATGGAATTTCGTGCGCTATTCTCTGTTTTTTTTCCCCAATCCTCACAACACATTGGCAACATCGCATGGAATAGCCACCTAATCATCCACGTCAACCCAAACGCAACAGTATATAGGCTAGTTTTGGATTAAAAAGTAAAGTTGACTTTTTTTTTTGTCTTTATTCAAATTATTTTCGCATTTGTTAGTTTTATGTCAAACTTTTGTGACCTATTGATTCATCTCGACAAGATGAATCGAAAAAGTAAAAAATTATAATCGAAACTCATAATTTTGTGATAAACAGTTTTTTTTTTTAACTCATTTTGTCTTTTAAAAATATTATGAGTTTCGATTATAATTTTTTACTTTTTCAATTCCTCTCGTCGAGACAAAACAATAAGTCATAAAAGTTTGACATAAAACTAACAAATGCAAAAAAACTTTGAAAACAAACAGAAAAAAACGTGATAGAGAAAGGAAAGAGTATTTTCTTTCCCAATTTTAAATATACAAGTAGCTGGAAATGTAAAAAGAAAAACGTGACACAGTGATATGGAAAGGAAATTATTTACTGGAGTATTTTCTTTCCCAATTTTAAATATACCTCAGCTCATTTTCCTTCTTTTCCCCTCTGCTTGAAACTTTTTTAAAATTCTGTGTTCCCCAGTTTACTAGTACTAGTCACAGTGATAGAGAAAGGAAAGAGTATCGAGACAAACAAGGAAGAGTAGCGAGACATTTGGGTCTTTTTAAGTCCGACCCATATTGAACCCATTTTTAACCCACCTAAACCCACATAAATATGGGTTGATATGGGTTCAACCCATATAAACCCATTATATAATATGGGCGGGTTGGGTTGGGTTATAAGTGGGTGGATTAGGCGGGTTAGAAAAATATGGGTTGAGATTGCCACCTCTAAGTATAAGAAACAAAAGAGTAAAAACCATCAAAATCCAAGGGTGCAAAACATAATAGCACTAGTGCTTGCCCGTGCCTACGGCACTACGCATCCCGATTGGATATGCACACACACACACACACCGATTGATGATGGTGATAGTTCGATTGTGGCAACATATTCTACAAATCAACTTTAAGGTTTATAAGCCCCGCTATGAAATTCAAACCTCTAATTCTACAATCTCAACTTATCGGGTTAAAGAGGCTATTTTCAACATATTTGTAATTATAAATACTACCCAAATTAAAGTACTCCTTTTATATATAGTGAAGTAACAAATTCAATCTCACTTTTCTACCGAATTTTTCACACCTTCGAGAGAAAAACGCAGGTGCAGGCGAGGGAGAAACGTAAGGGTTGGACTCCAGCAACACCGAAGTGGGACCTAGGGGGGAGACGAAGCCCTAGGATTAGTCGGTGGAGGTGAGGGTGGCTCTGCGGGAGTCAATGGGGACGGGAGCGACGTCAGAGTAGTCGAGCTTCGGGTAGGGAGCAACGTCGGAGTGTGGTGGTGGAATATGAGAGAGAGAGAGAGAGAGAAATATTCTGGCGTAGGGGGTTTGAAAGTAGAAAGGAGCAACGTCGGATGTGGTGGCTGGCTAGGGCAAAAGGGATTTGATGGCAGCTTTGTAATTTAGGTGGAAACGATGGGCACTTCAATAGAATTGTAAGAATACCTCTCAATCCTTGGATCAAATTAATCTCAGTCATTCCAACAACTTGTCTCCATACCATTGTGTTTTATAATAGAGATACCAGAATCACGTTTAGCAATGCCTTCAAAAGGTTCCAATCCATATTTTATGCAATGAAATAGAGAATTGCTGAACCCACGGAATTAATGACCATATAGAAAAGGAATCGACAACTTAACCAACTTACCTTTAAACGCAGAATTCTGAGGAACAAAATCGACAATTCGATCAAGAACACTGATCATGAGATACTGTACGTAGTATACCATATTAATCCTTAGGTACGTACTGCCATATGGAATATAGATTATATATGATTAAAGTACTGCTAGCATACTAATTAAAGTTGTGAAATCATGATTATTTAGTGCTGCGCGCAATAACTATATATACAAGGTACTAGCTAGCTTGTTTCAGTACTAATAACAGAATTCACAAACAATATTACATACATGCATGAAAAAGCAAATACAATAGCGCGCTATGGATTTCGCAAGTGGAAATTAAGGACAACTAATAGCTAGCTAGGCATTATCGGTAAAGGCAATGCCTAATTAATTTGGATAGATTATGGTGAGTGATTATCTCCTATTTATTAATGTCACTCCCCTTTGTGTCTTTATTAGATGGTTTGTTTTGTGAAAGAAGGAGAGTGACAAAATCAATTCCCTAGATTATTATTTGAACTCACAAACGTGGATTAATGATTGATCAGTACTGCATGCCTTATATACCTTCAGTGACTATGAACTGAAACCAATAACTTTTGGCACATTCAGAAGAATTTAATACTATTCGATAGACTTCATAAATAAACGTGCTATTTTGAATTTCACTTTTTAAAATAATATACTATTGGAACCAACGTGATTGAGTACTGTGTTGGACCAACCTTAATTTCCACACTAGCTACCTTTCTCTAGTGAAGAACTTGTTCCATATGGGCTTCTCAATTCCATTTCAAAATGTCTAGGAGTAATTTAAAACGCAACCCAGACACAAGCATGTTCAAAACTGTGTGACGTATGTGAACCTACATTAAATAAACAGTTATGGACACCGGGGCGACTCCAAGAAACTACTTCAGAGGGTTCAAATATCTTATACAAAATTAGTTTATTTTTTTTATAATGATTTTCACGTTCTATCTTTTAGCACTCAGATTTTTTAATATATAGTATACTATAAGAAGATAAAAGTGAAAAGGACAACTTATCTCCATCTTTTAAGCATTAATTATATATAGCTACAAATCTTACCCCTGATGTTGTTTGGGTTTGGATTTGGATTTACTTTATTTTATCAGAGTGCACAGTTTTTTTTCTCTGGGAGAGAGAAAAAGATGTGCAGTAGGTTAGTAAATTTAAAATGGGTAGCTAGATTGCTCAACTGAACCCTTTCACGTACTTAACAGTAGCGCCGCCCTGGGCACATTTGTGGTTGAGTTATGTTTTAAAGTTGTGTTTGAGATTTTTTTATCGGCAAAAGAAAATTTCATTATCACATCGATAAAATATTCTAATGCCGTGACTCGCAAAACCTCAACCAATCCCGATTTGTTTTTCAAATATTGTTACTTACGTCTCTAAAAAAAACTTAAATGAAATGAACACCTATATATATATATATATAAGAGACCTCCTTTGTCTCTTCATTCAATGCCTGCATCCACTAGCATGCCTGCTGTCTCTAATAATAATTCTGGTGTTTCTGTTGCTGCTACTGTTATTCAGCCCATTCCTGTTCCCATTACTGAGGGTCCTACTCCTTTAGAAGGTGCTAAAGTTGCCAACATGTTTGGTATTTTGGATAGCTCTACTCTGGGGGTACGCCCTACTATTGCTACTCAAAATTCAGATTTAGTGCCTGATTCTAATCAGTTTGCTGCCCTTGATGTGCCTGATCTATGTGGTACAGAGGAGGTTTATTCTAGCCATATTTCTTTGGGTCTTCCTGATGATTTGTTTGAAGCTCCTCATGCTAGCAGTGTTACTGGAAAATACAAGGATCGTAAAAGAAACACACCTTTTATTCAGATGGCCGAAGCCAATGTTACAGCAGGAGAGGGGAGAGAGTACAGCGGAAGAGAGAAGGGAGAGCTAGGATTTTAGAGAGAGATAGGGTAATCCTGAAAAACCTACTGAACCCTAACAGACACGGACTTATAAATAGACTCAAAAAGAAAAGAAATGAAATGCAAATTACACTTCAAATTCAAATGAAGATTTTAGCCGGGTACGCAAGGGGCCCCATCGACGCTTTGGTCTTCACCGACAGCAGAGTGTGATCATGACGATTCTATTATCGTCGCTTTTGTCTTGAGTGACAATTCTATTATTGTTGCTTTAGTCTTTTCTCACCGAAAGAGAGTTTGACAGCATGCCAAACTAATGATGCTTTTCCTTTCCTTTCTTGGTCTGTGACAGTCGTTCAGCCATCAACTCGGCCATGCTGTCCCAATAGTCACCAAGAGAAGGTGTGTCGGTATTGATCTCATCTTCATAGGGGTCCTGAGATTCCCCTGCAAGGCATGTGAAGGGATTATTGTCCTCTTCCTTGGATTTGGCTGATGACATAGAGTCGTCATCCTTGACAGTATTGGTTTGAATAGTTTGGAGGAATTGTTCCTTCATGAAATCCATAGTTTTCATGACAATTTCATCATCAGTTGCTTCAGGGAATTGCCCTGACTTGAGCTGATATATCAAGAAATGGATTCTTGATTGACAACTGCTCCTTCTGTTTAATTTGCTGTCTCCTTAATTCCTGAATTCGAGCATTGACTCTGACAATGATCTCTTGCACATCAGTTTGCTTCCACCATCGATACTGAAAAGTTCTCTGAAGAGTTGGAAGTCCCAATTGATTTTTCCCAATTTGAAGATCCCATTTCCAAAGCCATGGGATACCAAAAATAGTCATTGTATCAAGGAAAAGTTTTCTTTCGGGAATATCTCCTCTCAATTGGGAGTAATATTTGAGGAAGGACTCTATTTCCTTCTGAATTTCAGGTGACAAATAATCTTGTAGTGGTCCAAATTTTGACCACCATTCTAAAAACCAATTTGGAAAATCATTTTGTCCAACCAACTTTGGACATAATTTTATAAACCAGGAATGCCTTTTGTGCTGGTTTTGATAGTAAAAAGCTTTAGTGAAAGCTTCAATGTAGTCCCAGTAATTGTACTGGATCGGAACTCCATTTTCCGATTTAATAGTTAGTGACTTTGATTTGCTGGGATGAATTCCCCATTTTTGAATTGGAATGACCATTCTTATTATGGCCCTGCTGTAGCTAATTGGACCCTTCTGTCCAATCTTGCTATCATAAGTATGGCGAAATTCCACCGATCCAGATTCTGAGAGCATTGCCTCGTAGATGTACCTGTATTTTCCTTCATGGACTGGATAGCTCATTGTATCCAAGTATTGGGACTTTATTTCCCACGGATCATTAATCCATTGCTCATCTTTTGATTCCAGGACCATAATGGTCTCGGTAGTCTTCAAAGATTTGAAGGCGTCATTAGTCTGGATCACTTCCGCCATTGAAAGTGATGAGGAAGATGCAGAAGCTGCTTTCTGAAGTGATGGAAATTGTAGTTTTTTGGCTTGCAAGTAAGCCTCAATATCTGCTTGGGTAACCTTTGATGGTTTACCCCTACCACGAGTGTTATAGCCACGGCCACGACCCCGATCCGGCGGTCTATTCATCTGCAAAATTATGCACGGGATAAGATATTCAGCCTATCCTGAATTTGTTTCATTCTGTTCCGACGAAAACTATTTATAACAATATTCTCATCTTCATCATCGGAATAACCATATTCATCATAAAATTGGTCGATGGCCACAATAGCATTGGCCCATCTTTTCAGGTAGAATCTAGTAGGAAGATATCTCCTGAAATATTGTTCCCTATTAGCCATGACGTGTCTGTCCATGGCTTTCCTGAATTTTTTATCCTTCTCAATGATAAATTTTAGCCTAGATTGGGCTATAGAAGGACAAGCTTGTTTGATGAAAGTTTCATCTGCATTAGAAAAGGATGCATGTATTTCCTCAGCCTTTTGGCGGCTGATTGGCAACATTAGCCCTGTAAAAATTCACGAGTAAGGAAATCAGGGAGAGAATTATTTTCTCCTTTTATATATTCAATATCAAAATCAAAAGCAGATAATTCAGACTGCCATCTAGCAAAAATTTGTTTTGAAGCCAGGTTTTTAATATCTTGTTTCAAAACCTGCTTTGCTGCACTGCAGTCAACTTTTACCAAGAAATGTTGATTTAACAAATCATCCTGGAATTTATTTATACATTTAATAATAGAAAGAATTTCTTTCTTTATTGTGCTATAATTAGCCTGAGCATTTTTGAAAAGTCCAGAAGAAAACCTGACTAATTCTTCCTTAGAATTATTAGGATTGTATTGTTTTAGAATGCCACCATAACCAATATTAGAGGCATCAGTTTCAACTATTTTTCTCCATTCTGGATTGGCAATAGCTAAACAAGGAAGTTGCTTTGCTTTTAATTTAATTTTCTGGACAGCTTTGGTATGAATTTCTGTCCAAGGAGGAGGATTCTTCTTTAATCTATCATAAAGAGGTGCAGAATCATGAGCTAATTCTTTGTAATAATCTCCGATGTAATTGAGACTACCAAGAAACCTCTGCAATTGAGTTTTCTCTCTTAATTCATCTGGGAATTTGGAAGCAAATTCTATGCTTCTATCAATGGGAATAATTTTTCCCTGGTGGATATTGTGTCCTAAGAATCTGACTTTAGTTTGAAACAATTTCATCTTAGGAGCAGAAACAACAAGTCCATTTCTTTTAATAACATCTTTAAAAATTCTAAGATGTTTCATATGCTGGTCTATGTTCTGAGAAAATATTAGAACATCATCAATGTAGCAAATAGCAAATTCAGCATATGGATAGAAAATATCATTCATAATATTCTGGAATTCTGAAGGTGCATTCTTCAGGCCAAAAGGCATTACATTCCATTCAAAGTGACCAAAAGGAACAGTAAATGCAGTTTTATATCTGTCAGATTCCTCAATTTGAATCTGCCAATATCCTGATTTTAAATCAAATTTGGAAAAGATAGCTGCCTTATTAAGTCTATCTAATAAATCTTTCTTATTAGGAATGGGATATCTTATCCACATCAAAACCTCATTGAGGGGTTTATAATTAATAACAAGTCTAGGAACACCTCGTTCCTTCTCTGCATTTTTATTGACATAAAAAGCTGTGCAACTCCATGGAGAATAGCTTTTCCTGATTAGTTGTTTACTGAGTAAACTGTCAATTTCATTTTGACACATTTTCAAATATTCTTGTTTCATTTGAGAAGGCCTTGCCTTTGTAGGAATTTTTCTTTCATTAAAATCCTTTTCATAAGGAAGTGAAACAATATATTTCTTTCTATCCCAAAAAGCATTAGGGATATCACTGCAGATTTCTTTATTGAAATTCTCTTGTATTTGGGAAATTTTCTTTATCATTGTGGGATTCTGAAGAGTTTCTTCAATTCCCATGATTCTAATTTCCTTTTGCAGGAAATTTATTTGTTTATCCTTATTGGATATTTTTCTTATGATATCGTTTACTTCTTTGTAAACAGGGGGAGAAACAAATTCAAAGAATACTTCATGACCATCAATATGGGCAGTTATTCCAGCAGTACTGGTTTGCATAGGCATAAGCATTGCTAAGAAGGGAGTTCCTAGAATTAGTTCCTGTTGGAGATTTCTTATGCAGAGAAATGTTGTTTCCAAACAGATTCCTTTATTACAAATGTGAACATTGTTAAGCTTATATTTGATCAACATTTTTGATCCACTGGCATTAGTGAGACTTTGAGAAGTCTTCTCAAAATACTGAGTTGGAACTATTCCTTCTTGGATGCAATTCATATCAGCACCACTATCAACCAAAGCAATTATATTGTTGATAGTATATTCTTTTTGAATAACTAGGTTTACCCTAACATGCCATTTTTGATAAACCACTTTGTTGATTAGATTCAAGTAGTCATTAGAATCCTCAGTAGGAATGTCCTCCTTATCTGTGCTACCTTTCTTTTCCAAAGAATCAAGTTTTTGATTCATTTCATAAATTTCATGGGTAGCTTTATTCTGAAAGGATTTTAACAATTTTATTTCTGTTTTCAAAATATTTATTTCACCCTTAAGATCAGGGATTGTTACAGGTTTGTAACTGTCATTTTGTTCTATTCTGTCTAGAACATTTTTTAGACTATAGGTCTCTTTCTGAATTTGAGGTTTAACCTCTTCTTCTTCTTTACTAGAAGAGATACAAGTCTCAATGATTTTCATTTTTAATTGAGGATCATCAATTTGATCAATGATGTCCAAAAGACTTTGTTGTTTTTCAGTTAAAACATTAATACTGAGACCATTCATCTCAACTATTGCCTTCCAATAATTATTAGAAGTTGAACCTTCCAGATTATTACAATTGCAATTATTGGGAATTTCTTCTTCTGAATCGGAAGAAGTGTCTTCCTCTTGGTCAGAAACCTCATTAACCTGATTTCTAGATTCTTCATCTGAAGAATCTGATTCACTTGAATCAAGAAGTAATTTGAAGAGTACTTGTTTTAACCCTTCATCTATTTGAAGCTCATCTAGCTTTTTCTTAGTCTTGCACTTGTTAGCATAATGACCTATTTTTCCACACTTAAAACATTTAGCTGTGGGCTTCTTCTTTGTCTTATTAGGCCTTTTAGAAGTAGATT
This sequence comes from Rhododendron griersonianum, assembly GCA_018127125.1. NCBI lineage: Eukaryota > Viridiplantae > Streptophyta > Magnoliopsida > Ericales > Ericaceae > Rhododendron > Rhododendron griersonianum. The sequence continues at coordinate 28,864,305 of CM030800.1, forward strand.
CTTTTGAGCCAGATTGCTCCCCTTTATTCTTCTTATTGTTATAAGATTTTTTCTTAGAGTATTTTCTAGTAGTAGTTTTATTACTACTCTTCTTAGTAGTTGGTTTTAGATATTTAGACATATCATAACCAAACTGATCACAAAATTGACCCAATTCTTGTTTACCAGTTAAGTGTTGTTTTTTCAACTGGTTATGTAACTTTATATCATTACATAAAGTTAATCCTTCTTGGATTATTATGGATACCAATTGACCATAGGTATAATTATCATAAATAATTGTTATACCATTATTTTGGTCTTTCAATTTTTTCCTTATTTTCTCAGCAAAGAAATGGGGTAGACCGTCAATGAATTTTGACTTCCAATGCTCACTATTAGCATCGTTTCTTTGCATTACTTTAGCAAGGAAAACATCCTTGTACCAACGAAAATGAGTTAACGTTTACTTCTAGTACCCAAACACCTTATAGGGTGAGTATTCCTCCTACTAGTAGACACTCAACTTCTGAAATTCCTAGTCCGGATGAGATTAATTTGGCAGGAATAAGAATATCCCAAAATCAAATTCCTCATGGAGTTTATAATATTCCAGAATCAGTAGAATCACCTACTGCCAGCGACATGAATTTTTCCATTAATGACAATAATAGATCCTGAAATCAGGAAAGGTATTAATAAAGAATTTTATCAACCTAAATACAAAGAATTTAGGGAATGGTATTTCTCAAAATATAGTGAGAAACAATTACAAGATTTTAAAAGGGAATTCTATGATTGGACTGAGTATTCTAGGAAAATCATCCCTTTTGCTCAATGGTTTTATAGTAAATATTTTCCTGAAATTGATAGATCTATTCATGTTATTCAAGACTATCATAGGAATTGGAGAAGTATGTCAGGAACTGTACTTAAGGCGGTTCATCCTCCCACTATTCCTTTATCTTTGGAAGGAACTTCAGAATCTGAACCTACTCTTGAAACTGTGGCTTTTGTTAAGCCTGCTAATGCAGATTTAAATGGTAGACTGCATAAACAGAATAATCACACCAATCTCCACCTTAGTACTATAGGAGAACAATTGGTTAGAATAGAGGACCAGGTCACCCAATTAAAGGATGACATTAAGAATTCTCATACTAAAGAGAGAATTGAGGAGGTTATCTCTCCCTCTAATATTCGTCCTCCTATTCCTATAACTAATTTCAACTTGACCAATCCTAATAAAAATTCCGAATTGGTTAAAGAACTGCAAAAAAGGTTAAGAGGCCTTTCTATTAATGTTATTTCTGAGGAAATGGAGGAAATGAGTAATCAAGAGGTCTCAGAATTAGAGAATGTTTTCCTTCAGAATGAAACCATTAATAAAATCCAATATCCTCCACAAAGACTCCCTTATGCTGGGGCAGATAGATATTACTATCCTAGGCCTAGCCCTCAAGATATGTTATTTGAGGAAACTGGATTTCAAAAACAAATGTCTTATAGTGGAAAGACCATTTATGAATGGAACATAGATGGCATGACTGAATACCAAATTTTTGGAGTCGTACACCAAATGATGATGTACAGCACAATTTGTGCTCAAAATGATAATGGCGATAGAGATATTGCCGGATGGATCACCGCCGGTTTTACAGGGAATGGTAAAAGGGTGGTGGGATAATATCCTAAATGCAATCCAAAGAGCAGAAATTTTAGATGCAGTAAAAATTGAAAATGAAATTCAGAGACCTGATGCTGTTTATACTTTAATAAACACATTAATCCTCCACTTTGTTGGTCACTGGGATAACCAACGGGAAAGAAGTAGAGAATTACTTCAGAATCTAAAATGTCCAACGTTAACTCATTTTCGTTGGTACAAGGATGTTTTCCTTGCTAAAGTAATGCAAAGAAACGATGCTAATAGTGAGCATTGGAAGTCAAAATTCATTGACGGTCTACCCCATTTCTTTGCTGAGAAAATAAGGAAAAAATTGAAAGACCAAAATAATGGTATAACAATTATTTATGATAATTATACCTATGGTCAATTGGTATCCATAATAATCCAAGAAGGATTAACTTTATGTAATGATATAAAGTTACATAACCAGTTGAAAAAACAACACTTAACTGGTAAACAAGAATTGGGTCAATTTTGTGATCAGTTTGGTTATGATATGTCTAAATATCTAAAACCAACTACTAAGAAGAGTAGTAATAAAACTACTACTAGAAAATACTCTAAGAAAAAATCTTATAACAATAAGAAGAATAAAGGGGAGCAATCTGGCTCAAAAGAATCTACTTCTAAAAGGCCTAATAAGACAAAGAAGAAGCCCACAGCTAAATGTTTTAAGTGTGGAAAAATAGGTCATTATGCTAACAAGTGCAAGACTAAGAAAAAGCTAGATGAGCTTCAAATAGATGAAGGGTTAAAACAAGTACTCTTCAAATTACTTCTTGATTCAAGTGAATCAGATTCTTCAGATGAAGAATCTAGAAATCAGGTTAATGAGGTTTCTGACCAAGAGGAAGACACTTCTTCCGATTCAGAAGAAGAAATTCCCAATAATTGCAATTGTAACAATCTGGAATGTTCAACTTCTAATAATTATTGGAAGGCAATAGTTGAGATGAATGGTCTCAGTATTAATGTTTTAACTGAAAAACAACAAAGTCTTTTGGACATCATTGATCAAATTGATGATCCTCAATTAAAAATGAAAATCATTGAGACTTGTATCTCTTCTAGTAAAGAAGAAGAAGAGGTTAAACCTCAAATTCAGAAAGAGACCTATAGTCTAAAAAATGTTCTAGACAGAATAGAACAAAATGACAGTTACAAACCTGTAACAATCCCTGATCTTAAGGGTGAAATAAATATTTTGAAAACAGAAATAAAATTGTTAAAATCCTTTCAGAATAAAGCTACCCATGAAATTTATGAAATGAATCAAAAACTTGATTCTTTGGAAAAGAAAGGTAGCACAGATAAGGAGGACATTCCTACTGAGGATTCTAATGACTACTTGAATCTAATCAACAAAGTGGTTTATCAAAAATGGCATGTTAGGGTAAACCTAGTTATTCAAAAAGAATATACTATCAACAATATAATTGCTTTGGTTGATAGTGGTGCTGATATGAATTGCATCCAAGAAGGAATAGTTCCAACTCAGTATTTTGAGAAGACTTCTCAAAGTCTCACTAATGCCAGTGGATCAAAATGTTGATCAAATATAAGCTTAACAATGTTCACATTTGTAATAAAGGAATCTGCTTGGAGACAACATTTCTATGCATAAGAAATCTCCAACAGGAACTAATTCTAGGAACTCCCTTCTTAGCAATGCTTATGCCTATGCAAACCAGTACTGCTGGAATAACTGCCCATATTGATGGTCATGAAGTATTCTTTGAATTTGTTTCTCCCCCTGTTTACAAAGAAGTAAACGATATCATAAGAAAAATATCCAATAAGGATAAACAAATAAATTTCCTGCAATGAAATTAGAATCATGGGAATTGAAGAAACTCTTCAGAATCCCACAATGATAAAGAAAATTTCCCAAATACAAGAGAATTTCAATAAAGAAATCTGCAGTGATATCCCTAATGCTTTTTGGGATAGAAAGAAATATATTGTTTCACTTCCTTATGAAAAGGATTTTAATGAAAGAAAAATTCCTACAAAGGCAAGGCCTTCTCAAATGAAACAAGAATATTTGAAAATGTGTCAAAATGAAATTGACAGTTTACTCAGTAAACAACTAATCAGGAAAAGCTATTCTCCATGGAGTTGCACAGCTTTTTATGTCAATAAAAATGCAGAGAAGGAACGAGGTGTTCCTAGACTTGTTATTAATTATAAACCCCTCAATGAGGTTTTGATGTGGATAAGATATCCCATTCCTAATAAGAAAGATTTATTAGATAGACTTAATAAGGCAGCTATCTTTTCCAAATTTGATTTAAAATCAGGATATTGGCAGATTCAAATTGAGGAATCTGACAGATATAAAACTGCATTTACTGTTCCTTTTGGTCACTTTGAATGGAATGTAATGCCTTTTGGCCTGAAGAATGCACCTTCAGAATTCCAGAATATTATGAATGATATTTTCTATCCATATGCTGAATTTGCTATTTGCTACATTGATGATGTTCTAATATTTTCTCAGAACATAGACCAGCATATGAAACATCTTAGAATTTTTAAAGATGTTATTAAAAGAAATGGACTTGTTGTTTCTGATCCTAAGATGAAATTGTTTCAAACTAAAGTCAGATTCTTAGGACACAATATCCACCAGGGAAAAATTATTCCCATTGATAGAAGCATAGAATTTGCTTCCAAATTCCCAGATGAATTAAGAGAGAAAACTCAATTGCAGAGGTTTCTTGGTAGTCTCAATTACATCGGAGATTATTACAAAGAATTAGCTCATGATTCTGCACCTCTTTATGATAGATTAAAGAAGAATCCTCCTCCTTGGACAGAAATTCATACCAAAGCTGTCCAGAAAATTAAATTAAAAGCAAAGCAACTTCCTTGTTTAGCTATTGCCAATCCAGAATGGAGAAAAATAGTTGAAACTGATGCCTCTAATATTGGTTATGGTGGCATTCTGAAACAATACAATCCTAATAATTCTAAGGAAGAATTAGTCAGGTTTTCTTCTGGACTTTTCAAGAATGCCCAGGCTAATTATAGCACAATAAAGAAAGAAATTCTTTCTATTATTAAATGTATAAATAAATTCCAGGATGATTTGTTAAATCAACATTTCTTGGTAAAAGTTGACTGCAGTGCAGCAAAGCAGGTTTTGAAACAAGATATTAAAAACCTGGCTTCAAAACAAATTTTTGCTAGATGGCAGTCTGAATTATCTGCTTTTGATTTTGATATTGAATATATAAAAGGAGAAAATAATTCTCTCCCTGATTTCCTTACTCTTGAGTTTTTACAGGCTAATGTTGCCAATCAGCCGCCAAAAGGCTGAGGAAATACATGCATCCTTTTCTAATGCAGATGAAACTTTCATCAAACAAGCTTGTCCTTCTATAGCCCAATCTAGGCTAAAATTTATCATTGAGAAGGATAAAAAATTCAGGAAAGCCATGGACAGACACGTCATGGCTAATAGGGAACAATATTTCAGGAGATATCTTCCTACTAGATTCTACCTGAAAAGATGGGCCAATGCTATTGTGGCCATCGACCAATTTTATGATGAATATGGTTATTCCGATGATGAAGATGAGAATATTGTTATAAATAGTTTTCGTCGGAACAGAATGAAACAAATTCAGGATAGGCTGAATATCTTATCCCGTGCATAATTTTGCAGATGAATAGACCGCCGGATCGGGGTCGTGGCCGTGGCTATAACACTCGTGGTAGGGGTAAACCATCAAAGGTTACCCAAGCAGATATTGAGGCTTACTTGAAAGCCAACAAACTACAATTTCCATCACTTCAGAAAGCAGCTTCTGCATCTCCCTCATCACTTTCAATGGCGGAAGTGATCCAGACTAATGACGCCTTCAAATCTTTGAAGACTACCGAGACCATTATGGTCCTGGAATCAAAAGATGAGCAATGGATTAATGATCCGTGGGAAATAAAGTCCCAATACTTGGATACAATGAGCTATCCAGTCCATGAAGGAAAATACAGGTACATCTACGAGGCAATGCTCTCAGAATCTGGATCGGTGGAATTTCGCCATACTTATGATAGCAAGATTGGACAGAAGGGTCCAATTAGCTACAGCAGGGCCATAATAAGAATGGTCATTCCAATTCAAAAATGGGGAATTCATCCCAGCAAATCAAAGTCACTAACTATTAAATCGGAAAATGGAGTTCCGATCCACTACAATTACTGGGACTACATTGAAGCCTTTACTAAAGCTTTTTACTATCAAAACCAGCACAAAAGGCATTCCTGGTTTATAAAATTATGTCCAAAGTTGGTTGGACAAAATGATTTTCCAAATTGGTTTTTAGAATGGTGGTCAAAATTTGGACCACTACAAGATTATTTGTCACCCGTAATTCAGAAGGAAATAGAGTCCTTCCTCAAATATTACTCCCAATTGAGAGGAGATATTCGAAGAAAACTTTTCCTTGATACAATGACTATTTTTGGTATCCCATGGCTTTGGAAATGGGATCTTCAAATTGGGAAAAATCAATTGGGACTTCCAACTCTTCAGAGAACTTTTCAGTATCGATGGTGGAAGCAAACTGATGTGCAAGAGATCATTGTCAGAGTCAATGCTCGAATTCAGGAATTAAGACAGCAAATTAAACAGAAGGAGCAGTTGTCAATCAAGAATCCATTTCTTGATATATCAGCTCAAGTCAGGGCCAAATTCCCTGAAGCAACTGATGATGAAATTGTCATGAAAACTATGGATTTCATGAAGGAACAATTCCTCCAAACTATTCAAACCAATACTGTCAAGGATGACGACTCTATGTCATCAGCCAAATCCAAGGAAGAGGACAATAATCCCTTCACATGCCTTGCAGGGGAATCTCAGGACCCCTATGAAGATGAGATCAATACCGACACACCTTCTCTTGGTGACTATTGGGACAGCATGGCCGAGTTGATGGCTGAACGACTGTCACAGACCAAGAAAGGAAAGGAAAAGCATCATTAGTTTGGCATGCTGTCAAACTCTCTTTCGGTGAGAAAAGACTAAAGCAACAATAATAGAATTGTCACTCAAGACAAAAGCGACGATAATAGAATCGTCATGATCACACTCTGCTGTCGGTGAAGACCAAAGCGTCGATGGGGCCCCTTGCGTACCCGGCTAAAATCTTCATTTGAATTTGAAGTGTAATTTGCATTTCATTTCTTTTCTTTTTGAGTCTATTTATAAGTCCGTGTCTGTTAGGGTTCAGTAGGTTTTTCAGGATTACCCTATCTCTCTCTAAAATCCTAGCTCTCCCTTCTCTCTTCCGCTGTACTCTCTCCCCTCTCCTGCTGTAACATTGGCTTCGGCCATCTGAATAAAAGGTGTGTTACTTTTCTTTGATAAGGGTTTCATACTAAAGGAATGGAATTCTACGGCTCTTACTCTTGTTCCTAAGGTCTCTCACCCTTCTACCATTAAAGAATATAGACCTATTGCGTGTTGCAATGTGGTTTATAAGGTGATTACGAAAGTGTTGGCTAATAGAATGCAACAGGTTTTGCCTCTCTTTGTCAACCAATCTCAATCAGCCTTTATCAAAGGGAGAAGTATTGTTGACAACGTACTACTCATGCATGAGTTAGTTAGAAACTATCATCGAGATGATGGACCTCCTAGATGTGCTATTAAGGTTGATATTATGAAAGCTTTTGATTCAGTAGATTGGGACTTCCTGCTAGATACTATGATAGCTATGGAGTTTCCGGGGGTCTTTGTTCAATGGGTAAAGGAATGTATAACCACCCCCAAATATTCTATTATGTTGAATGGTGGGCTTGTTGGCTATTTTCCAGGAGCTAAAGGTCTTCGTCAGGGGGATCCAATCTCCCCCTATCTTTTTCTCTTCATGATGGAAGCTTTCTCCTCTCTATTGCAGTGGAACATTGATTCGAATACCTTTCTGTACCACCCAAAATGCCAATCTTTGAGGATTTCTCATGTGATATTTGCTGATGATCTCTTCATTTTGAGTGGAGCTAGCCGAGAATCTTTACAGTTAGTTATGCAGACTTTGAGGGATTTCCATAGTTTTTCTGGGCTTCAACCAAATCTGCTAAAGAGTGCCATATACTATGCTGGTGTGCCTACTATTTCTAAACAAGTTTTTTCTGATTTGTTGGGTATTACTGAAGGCCATCTTCCTGTGAAGTATTTGGGTGTTCCTTTAATCAGCACTAGACTTACTTCCTCTGATTGTGTTGTCTTAAAAGAGAAGATTTTGGCAAAAATTCTTAGTTGGACCCAAAAATCCCTCTCTTATGGTGGCAGGGTTCAATTGGTTCAATCTGTCCTCTTCAATATTCAGACTTATTGGAGTGCTATTTTCATTCTACCTCAGAAAATCATTAAGGAGATCGAAAGTCTTTTGTGTGCTTTCCTTTGGTCTGGAACAGAGATGAAGCATACTGGAGTGAAAGTTAGCTGGTCCAACCTTTGCGTTCCTAAAAATGAAGGTGGTTTAGGGTTTCGTTCTATCAAGGAATGGAATAAAGCTATCAACATGAAGCATCTCTGGGCTCTCAGTTTTAAGGCTGATACATTATGGGTTAAATGGATTCATGTTTATATCCTTAAAGGTCAAAGTTTATGGGGGATTCAAATTCCTAGTGAGGCTTCTTGGGTTGTAAGGAAATTGTTGAAGCTGCGTGTTACCTGTCAGGATTGGATTAGATACATCATTGGTGATGGCAGAGAGACGTTTCTATGGACAGATAATTGGCATCCCTTGGGTGCTTTGTACAAGAGGTATGGTGAGGCTGTTGTGGCTCAAAGGGGGAGAGCGTTAAGTACAAAAGTGGACTCCATTATTGATCAAGGTTTCTGGAAATGGCCAAGGCAACGTAACAGATTTATTATGGAGATTATTAGGGAGACCCCACTTGATTTTTTTCCTAATCCATCCAGCTCTGACAAGGTTATTTGGACTCTTACTAAGGATGGTATTTTTACAGCCAAGTCGGCTTGGGAAGCTTGTAGGCATAGAAATGCCTTTCAGCCTTGGCATACTCTTGTGTGGTTTGGCCAAGCGGTGCCTAGATGGAGCTTTATTCCGTGGATAGCTATCTTGGGACGATTGTCTACCAAAGACAGATTAGTAAGCTGGGGTATGGAGGTCTCTACTCAATGCTCTCTCTGCCAAAATGGGATGGAGTCTCATACACATCTCTTCTTTGAATGCTGTTTTTCTTCTGCGATTTGGCGGCAAATTTTAGCTCGGAATGGTTTGGATAGGCCTCTTCTGCTATTATCTCAAGAGTTGGAATGGGCTGTCCAGAATAGGGGGGGTAAAAGTCTTCAAGATACAATTTATAAGTTGTCCTTAGCAGCTTCCATTTATGTTTTATGGCGGGAGCGAAATCTTAGGATCTTCCAAAACAAATCCAGGGATGTGAATGGGGTGACTTCCGAAATTTTCAACTCAGTTAGAGCTAAAGCAAGCTCTTGGTCTACCATCAAGTTTTCTGCCCAGAATCGTCAGATTTGTGATACTTGGTTGTTGGACTCTAGTATTTTTGCACTTAACAATTCTGTGCATGTTGCCTAGTTTTCTTAGGCCGGCTGTTGGCTTTGTTGCTTTCTTTGTTTCGGGGGAATGCCCCTTTGTTCTTTTGTAGCTTTTTGCGCTTTTGGTGGTTTAATAAAATTTGCTTACCAAAAAAAATAGTATATATAACAAACAACCAAAATTTTGAAACCCAAACAAAAAAACCATCCTGATCATTTCCAAAGGCGTTGCAGTGGGTCGAACCGAACGATCCACTGGGTCTGAAAATATGGATAGCTGCGAAATATAAAAAAGTAAAAAAAACAAAAAAAAAACTAGTATTTATAACTCGATTGGTTAAAATTTATGATTCATGTTATCACGTGTCTTGCTGTATTTGTTTTCGAGCAAACTCAAGCTAGGGTTCTTTTTCTTGAATCTTGATTCTTCTTGACAAAGCGGCTACTGTGTCTATTAAAAGTGTCGACGTTAAGCTGGATAACAATAGGCATGAAGTTGTGCAAAACGACGTACGTACTAGATGATTGTTTGGCTGTGGTGCAGCCCACTACACCACAGTAATGGACGGTGGTGATCTGTAGAAGTTCGGATTAAATTTGAGTTATTCGTGCCGAAATGGACGGCCAGATCAACTGCTCTACAGCTCTGTGATGCGGGATTGCACGAGGTAGCATCTCCATATCCGGGGAGGGAGTTGGGTTTGAATTGAGTTGATTTGGCTAGGAAATAAACAAAAGGTCCGGGGGGAGAGAGAGAATCCCGTTAATGAACCTTAAAATTTAAAAATACAAATTAAAGATTTTAATTAGATAAGATAAGAACACCAGTTTGAAGTTATGACGTTTTTATTGGTTCTTTTTTAGGCGGGGGATGACGTACTTTTTGTTTTGTTGGCTCGTCATGATGATTTATTTTTTCTTTAACAATTGATTTACAATCACACACAATCATTTTATTTTTCTTAATATAGACGTTTGACTTTATATATATATATATATAGACACACACACACACTCCATAGGTGCCTACTAAAGTCTTTCGTCGTTGCTTCTACAGGATCGGGACCTTAGGTTGACTTCCGCTTAACATTTTGAAAATTTTGTCCTTATTTAAAAAGGATTCGCATTTGTTAGTTTGGCATCAAATTTTTGTGAATTATTAATTCATCTCGATGAGAGGAATCGGATAAAGTAAAAAAAAAAATTTACTTTGACCCAAATATTTTTGGAAATGTCCACTTTTTAGCTTAGAATTGGATATTTCCCAAAATATTTGGGTCAAAGTAAAAAAAAATTGTGTTTTCCGGTTACTCTCGTCGAGACGAATCAATAATTCACAAAAATTTGGCCAAAAACTAACAAACGCGAAATTTTTTTGAATAAAGACAAAACTAACTTTTTGCTTAGTGGAACTAATCAACCTTATTTTGAAGTTTTTGCATGCACTCAAGCATGAGAGAAATATCAAAACTCAAAATTCAAAGAAAAAATATAGTTAATAATTAGGGGGTGTTTGGTAACCTTTTTATTTTCAGTTTTTGGTTTTTATTTTCACTTTTTTGAAAATTAATATAAAAAACTTGTTTGGTAACATATTTTTACTTTTTTGTTTTTATTTTCACTTTTAAGAATTTCTGGAAATTATCAAAACTACAAAATGGTGTTTTACCCAGTTTTGAAAACAGAAGTTTCGGATAAAAAAAAATGAAAACAGAAGTTCGGCCCGTCGATCCCGATCGATTCTCTCTCTGCGATTTCTCTGGTACGCTCCTCCCTCCCTCTGGCTCTCTCGCTCTCTCTCTCTCGCTCTCTCTCTCTCTCTCTCTCTCTCTCTCGTATTTCTCTCTCGTCTCTCTCGTCCCCTCTCTCCCAGTCTCCTGCAAAACCTAGATGGATCCCTTTGGGTCTGTGTGTTTGGTCCATTGACATTTGTTCCTCTTTATGAAACTCAAAATCTGCAGTTGTATATGTATAATCTATGTTCTTCTTGTAGATTAATTGAAGAATACAAGCTTATTCAACCATTTTGAAGAGAAGGTACGGACTAAATCTATGTTCTTCTATTGTTACTTCTGCTAGGTTATGATATTGGTTCTGGGTAGTTCTGGTACTGCTATTATTCTGATAATTTGGTTGCCAATTGATGTTGCTATTGTTATGTATCTGGTTGATATGAGTTATGTGTAGGGCTGTAAGTGAGCCGAGCTACTCGCGAGCTCGAGCTCGAGTATCCGGCTCGTTTACTAAACGAGCCGAGCCGAGCTCGGCTCGTTTGACAAAAACTCGGCTCGTTAAAGGAGGCTCGGCTCGATTAAGAGAGGCTCGTTTAGTAAATTACTAAGCTCGGCTCGTTAAGGGCTCGGCTCGTTAAGGCTCGAGCCGAGCTCGAGCTCGAGTATTTGGCTCGTTAAGTAAACGAGCCGAGCTCGAGCTCGCTGAAGCTCGGCTCGACTCGGCTCGTTTACACCCCTAGTTATGTGTCAAACAATGGCTTGCGCTTTTATTGGCGGCAATAGTAGTGCTTTTTCTGTGGAAGTAGTAAAGGAAGAGTAGGAATGCGAAAATGGAAGGTAAAACGGTGATTGGGGGTGGAAGATTGAAGCCAAGACATCAAAAGATGGAAGTGAACCATTGCATATAGTACGAAGAGATACCCCTTTTTGCTGGTGTCCCCGTAATAGAATTCATAGCCAGCTGTAATCCCAATTTAGTTTTAGACAAGTTTCTTGAGGATTTGTAGCAAGATGTTCTTAATGAAGTTATTTATCCAAGTCTTGAAAGTACAATGTTCTCTGTGTCTTACTGTTTACCAAGTCAGTATTCATCAAATTTTCAATTTCTCTTACACAGAACGTATGTATGTAAGTTTTGTCATGGCTAATATCCAGTTGACACTGAGCTTAGAGTTGATTTTCCTTCACCATCCCAAACACATGATATTCTCAAGCCATGAGGGTACTGGTATGAGACTAAATTGGGAATCCTCATTATTTATGGATGAGGTCAAAACAGAAACTGCTCTCAGAATATTTAGGAGTATATATTTGGATCACAATGGAACAGGGTTCCAATGCTCTACATATTAGGTGCTATATAGGTGCAGGACTTAAAGAGAAGTCATCCCATTTGATGTACTAGTAATGGTCTATGGTCTATGATATACTAGTCATTTGTGTGCTGAAAATATGCTCAGTAACTACTGTGTTTCTGCTGCGTTTAAGACTATTTTTTGAGTGATATTTGTGTTATATTTAAGACTGTTGGCATTGGTTCTTTTGTACCTGTTCCACTTTACACACATCAGGAAGTACGCTAAGTAGTCCAATCTCCCTTTGTTAAGATCTTCTGCCAACCAATTTCCTCTTGCATCTCCTCTGTTACCCTGATTGACAATTGACACCAAGTAGCTACTCAAATAACTCGACAACGCCAACCCACAAGACAAGAAAGACCCTCCAATAAGACAATTCCTCCATACATTGTACGTATGCCTGTGATGCAAGTGGTGGAATATGATCTCTGGCATGACAAGAACGCATAACTGCTGCTACAAAATGCCATTGGCCTGGCAATTTTAGTACTGTAGTGGAGTATTTTGTTTTGACATGAGTTTTGTTACTATTAGCTCATAGATCAAGTTTGAAACTTGTGCTATCAGGTTTTGGATTAGTATACTAATTGGTATATACTCCTTTGCAGTATTGTGTTTTCCATTTGTTTCTAAAATTGAGTCTTGTATCATTGTTTGTTTTTTGTTATCAAAAGCAGGAAATGGCAAACAATGAGGTTATGGAGGTTAGTGGAGAAAGTTGTGATGGCCCATGGCCAACTAAAAATGAGAAAATCTTCATTCGACTCATGGTCGAGGAGGTTAAATTAAAGAAAAGTAGAGAAACTGGCACTTTCACAAGAGAAGCTTGGAAAATGATTAAGAGTGAGTTGAAAAGGCTAACCGCATACGATTATACAAACGAACAGGTGAAAAGAAAGTACTTCGCGCTTCGTATTCTATTCAACAGCTTCAACTCATTGAAAGCAAACTCTGGTGTTGGTTGGGATAGCACACTTCTGACTATTACTGCTCCAGATGATGTTTGGGAAAGACTTTTCAAGGTAAGAATTTGTTATCGTCGGTTCACTTTAGTCATGATAAAAGATACTATTATATTTCAACTCACGTATAATAATGCCATGATAGGTTAATAAAAATGCGAGGAAATTCAAAAAAAAGGGGATGCCATACTACCATGAGTTGTGCCGCATATTTGGGGACACGTCTGCCACTGGAGTCCATGTTCACCCTTCAAACAAAGTCCCCTCTGGTAGTGATAGTTCAGATCCAGAATTCAAGATAATCGATGAGCCAGAAGTTGAAAGTGCTGGTGATTCAAAGACCAAACCCAAGGCTAAAAATAAGAAGAGAGATTCCATTGCAGCAAACATTTCAAGTGCCTTAAGCATATTTGCTGAAAACGGAAAGAGGAGGGTTGATGTAATGGAAAAGAAATTGCACTGCTCCCATTCCGGCTGTAGTGGAGTGAGCGAAAGTATGTCCATAGGGGAAATGGGTATTGGCGCTCTTGCTGCCGGAATGAAAGAGTGCCAAGCATTGCTTAATACTATGGAGGACTTGGATGAAGATTCGTACAATAAGGTTTTGGAGAAGCTGCATGGTGACGTTCTTTGGAGGCAAATGTTCTTGGATATGCCTGAGAAAAGAAGAATCGCTTGGATCAAAAAACTTTAGACTTAAATTCCGAAAATGACTTGAATTTTTGTTAGGTTTTTCATAAGTTATTATAATTATGTTTTATGCTCCTGTGAGGTTGACGTTTGGGCGCTGAAATCGTTTTTTTCTTTCTAGAACTGTTTGCTGCTTTGGAAATTCTATATAGCTTGAGCTTGCTGCTCTGAAAATTCTTGTTATTAACATCTTCAAGGAGTTAATTGACTGATATTGCTATATCAGTTGTCATGGTTATGGGTAATCACACGTATTGCTTTATTCCAAGGCGAATTACCCTCTACGGCAAGGTGTCAACGTTACTATGTCTGTGCTTTATCACTATGCATGTGCTTTATTGTTGTTCTGCTGCATTGCTGCTCTGTTGGCTGAGTTTGGCTTTTTTGAGTTTTGGTTTAAGTAAACATATTTCTTGTTTTTGTTAATTGTTTGTATGTGAAACTTTTTTCTTTCATTTCTTCTAATTTCATTCAATTTGAAGAATAAAATCAAAAACAAAAATGATATTACCAAACATGTTTGTGTTTTCAGTTTTTGTTGTTTTCAAAAAGATTATTACCAAACATGTTTCTTGTTTTTGTTTTTATGAAAACAAAAACCTGTTTCTATTTCTAGTTTTTAAAAAACTGAAAATTGAAAACTGAAAAGGTTACCAAACGCACCCTTAGCTTTTCAAAAGTATGGTAAAACTTTTACTATAAACAACCCAACCACATATCCAAATAGAACTGGATTTCATCCCTTGTTGCTTTTCTGCTATCTTTGGGTTGTCTAAAACCTTAAATTGGAAGATATTTGCCGACTAAAAAAACAAGCTGGACGCTGAAGATTGCCTTTCGCCTACGGAACATTTGGTCGAATTTAGTCGTCGTATCTTTGAACAGTAATGAAACGTTGGGAATGGCTGCAAGATCAAAAGGAAAGGCGACGGATCTTGATATGTTGTTTCAATTTCCGGTTATTTGTGTGGGTGTAAGAACTTCAAAGATTACAAGTACTTCCTTTGCAGCAGGATCCTGTGATCGATTTTTGGAGGAACAGATCCAGATCGTACACGTCTTGGTTCTCTCAATCGGGGATGAATCGTCATCTGTCAACAAGAGTGCGATTTTCGGGTTGGTTTAGCCTGGCATGGAAGGGTAAAGACACCAAATCTTTTGGAAAGAAGAGGAACTATGGTGCGATTAGGCAAAGCCGATCAGTACGCACGATTCAATTTTATTTCTTGCAAACCTTGCATTTGGGCACAACTGTTTTAATCAATCAAATGAAAGAATGAAATAGTAAATAAACACGACAAACACAAACACACAAAAAAATCAAACAATAGCCTCGGTTGCTGCGACTCAGTTCGGAATTCGCAATTGTTCTCCTCCGTGTGATTTAATGCAGGAAAAATCGGGAATCATCTCCACGACCTTTTCTTTCGAACGCCAAATCATCTCCGCGACCATTTCTCTGTTCTCAGCTGCTATCAAGCGACTTCCGTGCACTATGAGAAGAATTGCCTGCAAGCCGAACCATACCACGACTGCAACTACAATATTATGATCGACGGATTCCCTTTTTGCCTTTGGTGTGAACACAAGGATAGCGTATGCGTACGTGAATGCCATACACGTGATCGATACGCACATAACCACCACCAACATCACCGAAAGATATCTTTTCCTGAAAGGCACTCCGCTGATGAGACAAGTGATTGTTATCAGCGAGGCAACAAATCCGATGGTGTTCCCACGGATGAAGTAGCTAGGGGTATGCGTGCGGATGATTGTAAGCCATCACAGCTTCTCCAGCTCTGTGTCCATCGACTCCATCTACATTGTCTAGCCAAACACCGCCCGGAGGGTTCACCCCAGCTTGGAATGCTATTGTCGCCATTAGTATAGCGACAATTGTTAGTGATTTTCTTTTCTTTTCGATCCACTCATAGTGGCTGATATAATTTCCTCTGTGAATGTGATGTTTTCGAAGGAGTTTTTCAATGCCATCTTCCCATTGTTCTGGCACTGTTCTCTTGCCTCGTCCAAGAAGTAGAATATCCATCGCCGTCTGACCGCTTGCATTTGTTGCCCTTCTATCTATCTTAGAGTTCTCGAGGATCTTCTTGATAATCTGAAACGTTCATTTTGTCAAAAAATCAATTTCGGCATCATACAAATCTCCCAACAGCAGAATCACAATAATTTACCAAAATCCCAACTATTTTTGGCTTTTGGATCAAAATATCACATGAGAATCTTAAAAGATTAAAAAAAAATTGTCACATGATTCAATGGCCGAAAATGCACCAACAACCAGTAATGCACCGGAACTAGGTACAATGCTTAATCTGTCAGATATAGAGGCTCAGTTTCCAACTTGAAAAATAAAGCCTTGATTGTGGTCCTAACGTACCTCGAATTTTTTATTGGCAACGGCAATGTGTAGTATGGTGTTCCCAGCATGATCCGTGGCATTGACAAACTCCTCACCTTTAAAACATTTCTCCAATAGCTCTTCCTGAAAGTTCAACCGATCATATTGCACGCATAGATGTAAAATTGTATCTCTCTCTCCTTTGTCCACCCTAGCTCGAGCAGCACATGGGTTAGCTTCAAACAACTCATCCAAGACCGCAACCTGGCCCGCAACGGCTGCAGCGTGGAGAGGGTTCAAACCGTCTCGATCACAAGCCAAGCACATCTTTGGGTTTGCCGTCACTAATAATTTTACGATTGGAACGTGTCCATTAGCCGATGCCAAGTGAAGGGGCGATCGTTTATGCGAATCTAGAGTTTCGCAGAGGTTGGGATTGAGCGGCAACCGGTTTTGGAAAAACGCTGTTTGCCCGTTTGATGCGGCCACATGGAGATTATTCCAATTGAAATATTTCTCCACTACTGCTCTATCGCACTTGGATTCAATTTCTTCCCGCGATAAATTTCCACCTCCGTTGATTGCTGCTCCATGATGGCCCCCATTCTCCATATTCTCTCTCTCTCTCTCTCTCTCTCTCTCTCTCTCTCTCTCTCTCTCTCTCTCTCAATTCAACGCTTGTGTTTTACAGCTCTCTCTCTCCCAATCTCTCTCAATTCAACTCTTGTTTTTACAGCTGAGTAACTTCACACACACACACACGCATATATATATATATATGAACATCAAGTTGCAAAATTTGTTTCCATTAAATATAGGCTTTGAATATTTCAACTCTTTCTCTACACATATATGAACGAACATCAGCGCAAGTTGCAAAATTTGTTTCCATTAATTATAACCTTGAATATTTCAACTCCTTCCCTATTGACTAAATTAACACTACTTGTAGTCATGAAGCACATGAGAAGAGGGGATTTTGAACGGTTCAACTAATTGAGGCCTTACCTAGATTGTGGTAGCAAGATTAAGAGGAAAAATTCGTGTGAAGGTTTACACGAGGACAGTGGCGACTCCAGGAAGTTGTGAGACGGGTCATCCACAGAGCCTTCTTTGCCTTGTTTACTCTGATTTGTATGTATCAAATGATTCGATACTAAAAAAAAAAAAAAAGATTAAAAATTAAACCCGTGATGAAATAGGCAACTTATGAAATCATGAGTTAACGGCAAAAATATCCACTTCTTAGCGCACCATAAGGCAGCATTAGTTTCTGAGAAAGAAAAGTGAAATATGGGGGGATGTTGATCATAACTTAGCATTTTATGATAGTCTTTTTTTATGATCGGTGTTTCTATTGTCAGCCCACTGGATTGACAATAAGCATACAAAAAGACAAGGAAAATATGTGTATTCCTGTGTACTTTTTATATCTTTTAATACACATTTACACACTTTTTATTGTCAGCCCATTAGACTGATTTTAGAATTTTCAAATAATTACTTACTAGGATAGTTCGGTATTGGGCGGAAAATACGTTGTAAGCTAATATTTTGATAATCACACCGCATTAAATGCCTCTAAATTAATGGCTTATGTGTTGGCTAAAGTTTCAACCTTGTTGTATGCCAAACATTCGAAACTTTGGAACCACTAGAGAGTTTGAGAACGGAACTATACATTTAAGTGGGAAAAGGGGTAATAATTGACGGATTCATGGTACACATTTTGGAAATGATAATCCCTTAAGGGAAGTATTGACAAATTCATGGCATTTTTATTTCACGTACAAGGACAAATTCACCAACAATGCTATAATCAAAAGCAAAAGGTTTTTAAAGTTAACAATATTGGTGCAAAATATGGCTCACAATACTATAATTAAACTTAACAACTTCCTTAAAAATAATCAAATTTTGGGCTCTGAATAACCAAAACTAGCAACCCTTTTGACAATAACCAAATTTAATTGATAAGCACCCAATAATACATATTCTTGGTCCTTAAGTCCTCTAGTATGTTGTGTTTGTACATATATGTTGTCGTTTTTATGTAATATTGCACGTAAGGTAGGTTTTTGTGTATTTCAGGTAATTCGTATAAATAAGACGCGTTTGAACGCCAAGGAATGCTCCGGATGCAACCAAGTGCTCAAGACCACGTGCCGAATTTTCCCAAAACTATTCATTTTCCGACCAGCTGAGGGTAGAATTGTCATATCTTTTGATGTACAAATGCTATTGGATTCAAACCACTTGGGTTAGAAAATAGACTCGACAAGCTTTCCAACGGTTCAAAGAACACCAAAATTCAAGTTCGGGAGTGTTCGGAGCAAGCCCGCGAAGTTCAGCCAAGCAAAATCTGTCTGTAGCAGATTGGTATCGATACCAGTGCAAAAGGTATCGATACCATTTACCTTAAATAACCCCGTAGCTGTCCAGGAGCAAAGGTATCGATACATTTTGCATAGGTATCGATACCAATGGCTTCCGGGCAGATTTTTGCCACAGTTTTCAACCTTCTATTAGTGGAAACTTTTTACTTTTGGTATGATTTTGGGATATTTTGTATAGAGGGAGGATGTTCTTGTATAAATACTCCTCTCTCTCTCTCTCATTTTACATCTATCTACTTTATGTTCTAGTTTTAGTTCTCTCTCTAGGAGAGAACTCCATTAATGCTTTGAAGCTTTTGAGTTAATTTTTTCAAGAACTCCTTAAGGTATTTGTCTTATGTTAATTTCTTGTTTATTAATGTTGTAGCTACGGCTAAGATCCTTACTAATATCAAGTTTATTTCCGTTTCTATCGGTTAAATATGTTTGTCATTTCTAGCTTTATGCAAATCTTTCAAGTATGAGTGAGTAGTCGATTAGGCTTGGCCATGAGGTGAATAACGCTTCATGACTTAAGTTAATTTTGCTTTTCTCAATTCCAGAACTTAAGGTTTGGTTTGTAAATGTGCGTGGTTCGCCTTTTATGTAACAAAACTTGTCGATATTAACCTCCGGTGATCATATGCTTGCACATATGGTTTCGTGAGCTATGTCTCGCCTCGTGTTTGCCAAGAGTACCGAAGAACTTGCTCGCTTTCCAAATTTCGCTTCTTGTTCATGAATCTTGATATTCAGTTTGAATACAAGTCTTGGCGTTGTTGACCTCCGGTGATTATGTGCTTGCTCACATGGTTCCGGGAGCGATGTCACGCCTTGTGTTTAGCTTGTTTCAAACTCTATTTCATGCCTAACCATTTTCACCGCTAAACCTTCCGGTTGATAACCTATACCGTGTGATTCAACCGAGTTTTCAGTTGAGAAAAGTTAATTGGCCTAAGTTACGGATGTCATGAACTTCTATGCCTTGCAGCTTTTAATTTCTTAGTTAAAACTTATTTCTAGTCTTTTCTATAAGAGTGTTTCTCTACCTTTCAAAGAAAAACCAAAAGTTGGCCGTCTAAACGCCGAAAACCTTACATCTACAAATCCTAATTAGCTATAGAGATTATCTCTGTGGGTACGATCCCGGACTTTCCGGTATTTATGCTGACAACGACCTAGTCCTACGCTCGGGGTAATTCAACCTATTTCAACGGTTAGGTTGTGGCGAAGCATTAATAGACCCTACGTATTCTCAATCAAATACACTAATTATTATACAAAAATGTTATATCTCTCTTCTTTTTTCCTCTCTCTTTCTTTTCGAACAATATTTTTGGAAAAAAAATATTTTACTAAAAAATTGTTTTTTGAAACAGTTATTGAAAAAATAGTTTTGTTTTCAAAAAAAAGTTTCGAAAACTATTTTCTATTTCTAGTAAATATACTCCTAGTTTTTACTAGTTTCAAAACTATTTTCTGTTGTTCCCAGTTTTTAGTTTTTTGTAGTTTGAAAAACTGATGTGATCCAAGTTTTGGTTATCCAATTTTGATTATGAGTACTACTACCCGTACCGACCAAAATGGGACCGAAATCGTACCGACGACCTCGGCCGGCCGTCTCCGGCCACCGGACGGCCGATCCGAGCCGTCCAAAAATTCTATAAAAAAAAACGTATGTGTGTAGGTGCATGGATCAAGCACCCTATTTTTCATGTATATATGTATGTGTATATACACGAAAAATGCATGGTGTGCACCCTCAAGCGAAAAATACCTGTATATATGTATGTGTATATACACGCGGTGTCTGTATATATGTATGTATGTACACGAAAAATTAGGGTACACGGAGGGTGCGAATTTCCACACACCTGGTGGCCGATGTCCTCGCAGCATCTTGACGGAGCTCGGGACGGGCCACGAGGTATCGGATCGTATCTTGGTCGGTACGGGTATCATTTTCGTTTGATTATGTCATTGTAGATATCTACATTGCTAATTTTAGCAATCTCTTAAATAAATAATCAAAAGCCTGATGTGCCAACTTTTGGTTATCAATTTTTTATTATAGTATTGTGGATACCCTTAAATAACAATTCACCCAAATCTATTTCCCCCAAATCCATCTCCCCCAATTCGGCATTTCCTTCACTCGTCTTCCCCAGTGCCGGCTCTGGGCTAAGGCCCAAGAGGCCCGCGCCTTAAGCCCCCAAAAAATGTGTAGAAACTAGGGCCTCCTATTTTTTTGGGTACCCATTATATATGTCCAATCTTTTTAGGTATAGCAATATTAGAGGCCCATTTTAATACCCAAACCACCTATTTTTCACTTAAGGGACACAGGCCCAAAAGTTGGGCCCAACCTGACTTGCTCAATCAGAGGAAACAAAAAAGGAAAAAGAAAAAGAAAATCACGGGCGGCTATCTTCATGTAGAGCCCCTTGAAAAATGATCCCATGTGATGGGTTCCTCGATAAGTTTTATGCATATTTTATTCTTACAGCTCTAATCTCTATGAACACACAATAAAATGGAAGGAGATGAATTAGAGATCAAAGGAGAGAAAACAGGATCAGAAATTATTATTTGCATGGGTTTTTTCCTTTATTGAATACATGCATTTGGCTTTCAAAAAAATCATTTATCTACTTATTATTATTTTTTCGTAAATTTTATTAAGGGCCTCATTATCTACGTTCGTCTTAGGCCTCCAAAATCTCAGAGCCGGCCCTGGTCTTCCCCATTGTCGCGCTCTAGACCTTTTACCTTACCAGATTTGGGAGCTTGCTAACTCCTGTAGTCAATTGGGGTGCTAGATTTAGTCCGGTTTTTTGTTTGGATATAGTCCGATGGATTGTTGATTTCCATCAGTTTTTTATGTTGTCTTTGATATGAAGCTCCGCCGTCCCGAGGCGTCTGATGTCTGGGTACTAGCTCCACGTAAGCCGATCCTTGTTGATAACAGTGTGGAATGAGTGATGGCTCTTGCTTAAGCGCCAAACATCAGCTTCGTCTCTTTTTTTCCTTTATATCGTTAGCTTTAGGGCTTGACTGTGTCTCTGTATCTCTGTATTCGGGTGGAAATCTGTAAATGTCATATGGCCTGACCTGTATTCCGGTGATAATTTGTAAATGACATATGGCTTTTTAAATGGACATGCTTCTTCCATTGAAAAAAAAGAGGGATTCCCAAGTTCAGTTGCTAATAATTTATCGATTTTTTGTGGGCCCATTCGGGTCCCTCAAAGATGATTTAAATCGCTCATCATTTTAAAATATTTTTTTGTGGGTTCGTGAAAAGAATTATCTCGATTTTTTAATGGGGTCACTGGTTAACTAGTAAAGAAAATTAGTACAGTACTTATCTAATAGTATATAGCGAAAAGAATTTAATTTGTCCACTTGAGTGTTGACTATTTCTTTACTGACTAGGTAAATTAAAGACTCGAAGTTATGAAGCAAGTTGCGGAATTTTGAAGTATTAAAATAATTGAGGGCTTACATAGATTGTGGTAGCAAGATTCAGAGGAAAGTTTATATGAAGGTTTATAATAGGATAGTGGCGACCTCAGGAAGTTGTGAGGCGGGGTCGTCATCCATAAACTTAGATATCGTTGTCTTCTTTGCCTAGCTCCTAAATAAACAAATATCAAATATCCGTCGACATTCAAGTGTTTCATCAATAAAACTTATATATCCATAGGCATATGCATAGAACATTTGCATAATGACATTTTCCTTATTTTACTCTAATTTGTGCAAATCAAATCATACGATCGATACGAACAAAATCACAAAAGCTAGTTTTTTTTTTCATGAGTAAACGGAAAAAAATAATCCACTGCTTTGCAAAAGAAATGGAGAACCGCATCACAACCACCAAAAACCTACACCCCAACTATGTTGGAATGATAGTTGGGAATTGGGATGTATGGGAATTATGTTGGTGAGAAAGAGAAGTGAAATATGGGAATTATGTAGATCTTTTTTCTTTTCTTTTTTTTGTTCATCAACAAGAAAAATTTTTAGACTCGCATCTTTAACTTTCTTATTTGCATTATTTTTTCAGCCTAACTTATCCAACAAAAGCATTAAATTTTTCAAAACTCTTGCTTTTTACATCAGTTCCCTAAACAATTAAGTAAAGTATAGTAAACTGCTGTACATATGTTTTAAATTTCTTATAGATTCTTAAATACTCAAATGAGCACATTTTCTATAATAAAAAAATGTTCAACTTTTACTTCACTAAATTAAAGTTTACATGAATAATTTCTTGAAAAAATGTTTTCGTAATGACATTTGAATGGAGCCATAGCGGTGTCAATGCCATTCTTTAATGGATCATTGTGTCCACCTTCGGTCAAAACCCTAAGTTTCCAGCACCATCATTTGTGGCCCCACCTAGGGCTGCAAACGAGCCGAGCCGAATTTTACCGTGTTCAAGCTAGCTTGTTTATTAAGTTTTTAACGAATCCGAGCTCGAGCTCAGTGAAAACTTAACGAGTCGAGCTCGAGCCGAGTGGGCCTTGGTTGACTCGAACTCGAGCTTGTTCACAAGCCTCAACGGACCAACGAAAAATGTGTATATATATATATATATATATCCTTTTTTTTTGCCATAGTTTAGGAGAATATTAGTAGCTGTTAGAGATTAGTGTTGGGGGAAGGGGAGGAGGTGGGGTTTGAACCGCCGACCTCATGCATTAGGGGTATAGTGCTGGGCCACCTGCGCCAGCACCCCACATGCTATATATATATATATCCTTACATAGGCCTAATACAACCAAAAATATTTTGATTGTGTAGGTATATATCTTTCATTTTCAATTCCTATGGAGCGGGGGTGTACTGGTGTGCTCTCACCTACCTTGGTTGACTGGAAAGTGAAAACGGAAAGAACAAATTATGAAATAACAATAAAAACCCTAAACTTAAGTATATATACCCCGGCTCGCGAGCCGACTCGAGCCAAGCTTATCCTAGCTCAAGCTCGTTCGTTTAACTTCCGAGCTGAGCTTGAACGAGCCACTCGTGAGCGGCTCGTTTCCTTTGCAGCCCTACCCCCACCGTGCATTTATTGTAGTAACTTGAACCGTTTATCCTATAGAGAACGCATGTAGGGTATTCTCACAAAAAAAATTAGCTTGATCGGACAATGTATATAAAAAAATTTATAAATAGGAGTGTCAATTTTACAGACCAAAATTCAATTTTAATATATCTATCGATGTCTGATTAAACTGATTTTTTGCGTTGATATATAACTAACAGGTCCTACAAGATGAACGGTTTAAATTACTGCAATAAACATACAGTGGGGCCCACAAATGAGGAGCGGAAATGGTTTGGTTTCCACCTTAGGTGAAAAGAATTTGAACTCCAATAAAATACTGTGTTAATTTGCTAACCATTGTTGCGCCTACAATAAGTCTAGGGACCAGGAATCCCGCCCATGACCCAACCCATGACGCTGACGTGGCGGGTGGGTCCCATGCCACGTCAGCAACTACCCAAATTTAAAAAAAAAAAAAGCTGAAATTTTTTTGTTCCCCACCCAGATCTGATTTAGAGAGAGGAGGAGGTCACCCACCACCGCCAGGTTCACCTCCGGCGACCAACCCTTCGCCTAAATTGACGCACTACCACCGACAACAATCTCTCTCTCTCTCTCTCTCTCTCTCTCTCTCTCTCTCTCTCTCTCTCTCTCTCTCTCTCTCTCTCTCTCTCTCTCTCTCTGTTGTTACCCTTGGAGAAGGGAAACTTGGGGCAAGAGTTCACGATGGTTCTGTCAAGGTCGCCGACGGCGTTTTGGTCATCGTTGGCATCGTCATGCGAGGGAGGGGTATGCCGTTGTCGATTGAGGAGGTGCAGGGGTTGTTAGGGTTTAGGTGGAGGCGGCGAAGGAGGTAGGAGGAGAAGAGGAGGGTGGACCGACGATGGATGTGGTAGTGGTGACGGGCGGCGACGACGTCGGATGTGGGGGTGATGGGCGGAGGGTTGGTCGCTGGTGGTGGTGGGTGACCTCCTCCTCCCCTCTCTCTCTCTCTGAATCAGATCTGGAGTGGGGAAAAAAATTCAATTTTTTTTTTTTTTAAAATTTGGGTAGTTCCAAACGAAGGTGGGGAACAAAAAAAATTTCAACTTTTTTTTTATTTTTAAATTTGGGTAGTTGCTGACGTGGCGTGAGACCCACCCGCCACGTCAGTGCCATGGGTTGGGTCATGGGCGGGATTCCTGGTCCCTAGACTTATTGGTTGCCCAATAAGCCTATATGTACGCCGATCTAAATTAAGAGGAAAAGAGTAGGTAGTCGGTAGAGTGGAATTGACGGTAACTTCACTGGTAATATTAATACATTAGTGGGGCGGGACATAAGTGGCCTCTTTTTTCAATGTACACTTGTCGAGTTTAATAAAATTTCCCTTTTGCCGAGAAAAAAAAAATATTACTCGTAATACATTAGAAAAAAAAATTTGACAAAAACAAAAACAGTTTTGGCATCGATCTGCATATTTTGTTGTTATTTTTTTTCTTTTCTTTATGCGACTATTTCTTGGGTTGTTATGTATTGCACTTGCTTTATCTGTTTCCAACCTCACATAAATTTGGCCAGCTACAAGTGTGTGTATATATATATATCCTTGGACATTTACAAATGTCTGCTCTGTTTTATCGTGGCCTAGTAAACCCATCTAAAGCTTACGCGGTGTGTAAGAACTCAACTTGACACTTTCGATGCGTGCATGGTTCAAATTTCAATATATATTTGTGTAAGTATCCGAAGTTGTGTTAATTTGTACATGATTCCTTGTTTTTTTATTAAATCCGATTTTGAAATCTTTAAGAAAATTTCGATATGACATAGACACATGTATATATACCTAAGGTGAAATTCTAATGGTCGTCCCATCCCTTGCAAAGATAGACTATTGGAAGTCAATGAGTTCTTAGCTACTGTTCTCACTGAAGGAGTAAAAATTAGGCTAATTAACAATTAGACTTGCACCCGATCCAGTCAAATAGCTAACAACTCAGCGAGTGATTCTTTATTATCAACCTTTGGAGCTTGCTCCTAATATATACTGTAATTGGCTGTCTTCTCAATGTTTGACTTGCTCTTCGTGCGTGTGATTTTGGACGTCTGTGGTGATGGGAGGTGAATGACGTTGTTCCGGTAAGGGCAAAATGGTCAGGCCAAGTCATGCACACCATGTTATATAACTTATATTGGTCATTATTTTTTCTCCTTAACCATGTTTTGGAGATGGGAGGTGAATTACGTTATTTTTTCCCCTTTGCTATTTGTTAGATAGAGTTGATAAACGAATCAAGCTACTCGACTTCAAGCATGTGTTCGTTTCCTAAAATCTCGTTCAAGATCGGTTTATTGTATAATCAAACCAAACTTGAATTATTGTTTAATGGAGCGAATGGGCCCCATTTGCCACGTTCGGCCTCGATCTTGCCACATATTGGCCTTCCATTGGCTGTGCTATTTTTGGGTGAGCGCGAGCTATGCATGAATTTTTATTTTTTTTTTTGGCCAATTAGTAAGAGAGTTCATTACATAATGTGTACACGACAATTGAAAGTAGGAATTTTGATCCCCCAATTTAATTAAAGAAGTAATTCACATCTTTAAATTGGGCCGTACGAATGTAAAAAGATTATGCAAGTAAGTGTGTTATTTGTTGTGTGTGGTTTGTATTTTGAATTTTTTTTTGAAAAATAGTAGGGGTAATAAGTGGAGAGAGAAAGAGAGAAAAATGTTAAAAGTAGGGAAAAAAATTTGAAAAATGCTTTTTGAAAAGCAAAGAAAATAAGGCTAGTTCGAAAAATGGCACGACTTCGTAGTACATTATCATGACGGAACGGAGAGAGTAGATCATAAAAGAAACTCTTTCCGACCTTTCTTTTTTTCGGTCAATTGGAAATTCGACCTTCAACTCAATGTCTCATAACCTTCTAAACTGCAAGTATTGTCCTCCGTTATATAAGCACCTGAACTTCAACTGGTTTTGTTGGGAACCTAGAATTCTTTAATTTGTCCTACATTGGTTAATTATGTTGTTTTCCGTTTATGTAGCCTATTATAAATAGGACTTTTATAGCCGGCTCTTTGTATCTCTTCTCCACGTTGGTCAGTGAATCCTCTCTCTCCTCACCCGTGGACGTACCCGGCCATCTTGGAGAACCACGTATATCTGTCTCTTGACTTGGTCCTTTTCTGCCAGATATCCATACGCGGAATCTGCAAACCCTCTCCGCGGCCGTTCTGATCGAAAAGCTCTTTGTTATCAAGCGACTTCCGTGCATTAGGAGAAGAATTTGCAAGCTGCATCATACGAGGACTGCAACTACAATACTATGTCTAGCCAAACACCGTCTAGAGGGTTCATCCCAGTTTGGAATGCTATTGTCGCCATTAGTATAGCGACAATTGTTGGTTAATTTCTTGTCACTGCAAACCACTCAACATGTTTAAGATCCTTTTCTCTTCAGCCGTCATGTTCCCGGAGGAGGTCTTCAATATCAAGGTCCAGTCCTTCTAGGGGCACCGTTCCTTTGCTTCGGCTAAGATGTAGAATGTCTATTGCCGTTTGTTTGCTTGCATTTGTAGCGTTTACCTCTATTTCGATCAGTTGTGTTGAGCAAATGCCTGATAATCTGAAACATCCATATTTCGAATGATTAATTTCGGCACCATCTTGAAAATATTTATTATGCGACTATTTGTTGTCGTAAAATGAGTTCTATGTTTGGGGATCATAAACATGCATTAACCCGCATATATATTACTCTCTTTCTTCTAAGGACTCAAAAGATGGAGCATGGGTGTTGGCCTCATCCGGGCTGTTGATCATGCTTGGCAATGAACGACTCAAATTTCACCTCGTCTGAATGGCTCATATATATTACTCGCTTGTTTTATTTTTATAACGAAGGTGTTCGAGTCAATTTACTTGCACCTGGAATAATCCCAATGGACCAATCCCACAGTCTAGCGTGGACCCCAATTATGTTAGGACATTTATCCACCAAGTTGAGTGTGGACCGAGCACCTACACATATCAGATTGACCTGATTTTTCACGAGCCTACTCGGGGTTTTTTCGAGTTGATTTACGCGCACTTGGAATAATCCCAGTGGACCAATTCCATCGTCCACTAGCGTGGACCCCAATTATGTTAGGATATTTATTCCTCCAACTTGAGTTTGGATCAAGCACCTACACATATCGGATTGACCTGATTTTTCACAAGCCCATTCGGGTTTTTTTTTGTCAATTTACGCGCACCTGGAATAATCCTGGTGGACCAATCCCATCGTCCACTAGCGTGGACCCCAATTATGTTAGGAAATTTATCCACCAACTTGAGTTTGGATCGAGTACCTACACATATGGATTGATCACCTAATTTTTCACGAGCCTCCCTCATTTTTTTTTTTAAATTATTGAACGGCTCGCATCATTCATTGGGATTCAAAGTAGGCCCCGCATGCCCGTCGATAGCCCCTATCGATACCAATAGCAGGACTCTAAAAATACTATCCTTGTTAAGATGCTTTGCCTTCAGTTAATTATGAGGTTGACTCGCACGTGCACAGCCATGATCTAGCAGTTGTTAAAATTCTAGGGCATATTATGCCATTGACAATTGAAAATTACTTTATGACTGAGTATTTGTATAAGTGCGTACAAAGTATTTAGGGTCGGTTCATATGGAATTTTGTCCATGTTTGAAGTGGGTTTTTCAGGAAGTGTGCGGTGGAATTGGGCCTCCAACATTAATCGAGGTGCGGGTAAGCTAGTCCGTACCCTTAAATTATAAAAAATAAAAAAAAAAGTGTTTGCAAAGTATTTGTTGGTAGCATTATTTGTGAAGTCAATGCCCAATTTGAACTTGTTTTTTGCCTTTTGGACTACTTAAATTTCTGACACTTCCAAATTTTAGAGAGAACCAACTCTCCTTTGTTAACAAGGTCAAGAAAATGTCAAACCAATAGGAGGCCAATTTCATACTTTTTTTTTTTTTTTGGGTAACTTGCGAAATTTCATACATTTCATTTCAACAAAGAAAATGATTGTGGCACTCCAATTTTTGATTATGGCACTCCAAAATTTATCTTTTAGTGTACCTTGTTATGTATAGTTTTCACACTAAAAGACAAGTTTTAAAGTGCCATCATAAAAAATTGGAGTGCCAAAATCATTTGCCTTTCAACAATTAAGCAAAGTCTATCAGTACTCGCGATTCAATTTTATTTCCAAATCTTGCAAAAAAAAATATTCTTGCATTTAGGCACAACAGGTTTAATCAAATGATGCAAATAAATTCAACGAACACCAAAATATCAAACGACAGCCACGCTTGCAGCACCTAGGTTCCGACTTCGTCTCGATATAAAGCAAACAAATTTTTGAATCATGATCTCCGCTGCCTTTGAATCCTTGTTCTCATTCCAGACGTTTGCGATCAAGCGACTTCCGTGCACTAGGAGAAGAATTGCTAGCATGGCGGACCATACCACGACTGCAACTACAATCGTGTGATTGACGGATTTCTTCTTCAATTTCGGTGTGAACACAACGATGGAATACGCGTACGTAAACGCCATAGATGTGATCGATACGCACATAACCACCACCAGCATCGCCAAGTAAGATCGTTTCTTGAAAGGTATTCCGCTAATGAGAAAAGTGATTGTTATCAGCGAGGCTACGAATCCGATGGTGTTGCAGCGGATGAAGTAGGGGTACGACTTTGGATGATTTTGTGTGTAGCTGAATCGTCTAGCCAAACACCGCCTGGAGGGTTCACCCCAGCTTGGAATGCTATTGGCGCCATTAGTATAGCGACAATTGTTAGCGATTTTCGTTTCTTTTCAATCCACTCAAGGTGGGTCAGATCCTTTTCTCTTTTACCGTCCTTCTTTTGAAGAAGATCTTCAATCTCACGGTCAGGTCCTTCCAGCTCTGTTCCTTTTTTCCGTCCAAGATGTAGAATGTCCATTGCCGTTTGTTTGCTTGTATTTGTTGCATTTATATCTATATCAGTCTCGAGCACGTGCTTCATAATCTGAAACGTCCATTTTTTTCAAAGATACGATCAATTTCAGCATCATACAAATCTTCCAATAGCAGAATTAGAACAATCCCATCTTTGTGCATTGGATTGGGTATAGTTTTTCTTTATCATTGTTGCCGTATGGCTTTCGAGGAATGATACTCATTGTTCTCTGATAAACTAGAACAATCCCATCTTAATTTGCAAAATTTATAATTAGCATATGACAAAGTTAATTCATATAGAGGCTCAATTCCCAATTTGAAAAATAAGCCTTTGATTGTGGTCTTAACGTACCTCGATTTTTTTATGGGCAACGGCAATGTGTAGTATGGTGTTCCCAGCATAATCCCTGGCATTGACGAACTCCTCACCTTTAGAGCACTTCTCCAGCAACTCATCCAGAAAGTTCAACCAATCATATTTAACACATAGATGTAAAATCGTTTCTATCTCTCTGCTTTGTCCACCCTAGCTCGAGCGGCACATGGGTTAGCTTTCAACAACTCATCCAAGACCTCGACCCGGCCGGTCACAGCTAGCTGCAGCGTTGAGAGGATTCAAACCGTCTCGATCACAAGCTAAGCACATCTTTGAGCTTGCCTCTATTAGGTCTTTCACAATTTGAACGTGTCCATTAGCCGATGCAAGGTGAAGGGGCGATCGCAGATGAGAATCTAGAGTATCGGATAGGTTGGGATGGCGATCCAACAGGTATCTGACGAGCTCATGTTCCCCCTTTGATGCGGCCACATGTACAGGATTCCACTTGAAACTTTTTTGTTCTTCACGCAATGAATTTAAACGGTCATCTAGTAATTGGTCCAGACACTCCCCCATTAGTAATTAGACAAAAAAAAAAATTAGTTGATTGATACTTTTTTCGTCTTTAGTAAAAAAAAAATTGCTCTTGGGGTCATTTTTGTTTTACTTTTAGACTCCTCCTGTCGTGACGGATGATTAATCCAGAAAATATCAAGAAAATCTAACATAAATTTAGAAAATATGTACAAACTTTGCAATGTGTCTGGGGCGTATGATTGATATCATTGACAAACTCTAGTAGTCAAAAGTCGAGATCGAGCTGACTGGTAAGTGTGTTTCAATTTTAATTAGGGAAAAATTCAAAAAAAACCCCTGAACTTTGAACTCAATGTCAAATAGGCACCTGAACTTAAATAAACTTCAATTGAACACCTGAACTTTCACTATGTTATTCAATTTACCCCCTGCCGTCGTCTCAATCCGTGACTTGCCGTTAACAGCAAAGCCACAGTAGCCCTACCACACACCAAAACGGCAACGTTTTGGTTAAATAAAAAATACTTACCACCAGTTTGCAATCCTATGAAGCAGAAACGTGATTATGAGAGCTTTAGATACAAAATTTGATTATGTCTCTTTAGAATAATATGATCAGAATAATAAGATCTTCACACCCGTTCAAACGGATTAAAAATTGGAGCACTTAATTTTTTAACCATATTTTTTAATATATAAACGGTCTCAAAAAAAATTAAGTGCTCAAATTTTCAAAAAGAATTTTTAAAAAAATTTCCCCTACTTCCAACATTTCTCTCTCTATCTCTCTCCACTTATTACCCGGACCCGGGGGCTCTGCTGCCCCAAAGGCACATCATCCCCTACCCACACACCAAAATGGCAACGTTTTGGTTGTAGGTGCGGTCAAGATTATGATCGTTGACCCCAGAAGAAGTTTGACCTACCACTCACGTGATGACGCGTGGAAAGATCGTGAGATTGACTTGTGGCAAGCAGCTGCCCCACAGAGAGATTTGGTGCCACGAGGCATAAGATGCGTTGACGTTGTGCAAGATGGGCCTCACGCAGCTGAACAAGCTTGCGAGGGTATTGAGGCCCGCGAGAGTCATCGCGAGGGCAGTTGGGACCGCCAAGGTCTCGCTGGCAGGGCCGCGGTAGTCCCGCGGACGGGTGGGGTTCGCGGCAAGATGTGCCCCACGCAGCTGAACAAACTCGCTGGGGTATTAAGGCCCGCGAGTGTCATCGCGAGGGCAGCAAGCCCGCCAGGGTCTCGCGGACAAGGCCGCGACAGGCCCGCGGAAGGGCAAGATCCGCGGCAATAGGGGTCCAGCGGAGGTTTTGTTCCTTGCCTATAAATACCAGTGCTGGTATTCAGATTAAGAGAGGAGGACCTCTCCTTGAGAGACAGAGAGAGAGACTCAAGAGCCATCTCCTCTAGAGAGAGAAAATAGATTTCTAGAGAGAGAGAGCTATCTCCTCTAGAGAAATAAGATAGATTTTTAGAGAGAGGGAGAGACCATCTCCCGGGAGGAAATTGGAACTACGTTTGACCTGATTCCCTGTACACCGGGATACGTAGGCAGCCCTGATGACTCGGGCACGGTCGCACGCTTTATGTCTCCTCCGTCCCTTCGTTCTAAACACTAACCATTCTTTACCTCTCCAACACATTTTATTCTCATGAATATTTTGGGCTCTGTTTTGAACCCCGAGGAGACTAGTCATGATTGACCGCTCCTACATTAGGCGACTCTGCTGGGGAGGTGGATTGGTTGGCTGTGTAGTTTTAGAGCTACTTGGTTTCGGAGCTGTTTTGCAAGAATCACTTGTAAATATAGAGGATAAGAATCAACAGGCCCAGATCTACATATCCAGAACAGAAGAATGAGAGAAACGGCCTTGAAGACCTCAGCATCCCAGTCAACCACAAAAATCTATGGGGGCAAACATGGCTTGAAGATCTCTGCGCTTACCGACACTTAAAGATTCCCGTGCTGAATTTTGTCTTGGAACCACTCATCAAAACTCTCTATCAAGAGGGAGAGGTCAGATCTATCCCCTGATTACTTTATAAAAAAAGAAAAGAAAAGAAAGAGAAGCCTGAAAGATTGGCCTGAATCATATTTATGTTTAAATCTGTATGTACTTTGATGCATCTTTCTATGCAACGCGGACTCACACTTGTTG
This sequence comes from Rhododendron griersonianum, assembly GCA_018127125.1. Classification (NCBI taxonomy): domain Eukaryota; kingdom Viridiplantae; phylum Streptophyta; class Magnoliopsida; order Ericales; family Ericaceae; genus Rhododendron; species Rhododendron griersonianum. Next base: position 28,897,036 of record CM030800.1, read on the forward strand.
TTGCTCCACGTTTTTTGGATTCTATTCTAATCACAAATATGTGGTCTTTGCATGAGCCGCGCAATTGACGAGAGAGATTACCTCCGCTACAACCCACTGCGGAAGGAAACTTGCCGCCACGAGATCCACTGTTTACCCCCTCAAAGCTTCACATGTCGGCGAGTTACAGAATCTCGACGGCCGACATGCCGTGAGAGTCAAATTAAGCCATGGAGATTACTCTGAGGAGAACCCTCCAGGAGAAACAGTCTGAGCCGCGGGGATCACCGTGGAGGATCATCAACACAAAGCCAAAACCATTGATAGTTCAAACTTTCCGCGAGTCGCGTATGGCCGGGGGAGTGGCGAGCCGCCGCGAGAGTCCCCGGCCGCGGGAGTCACTCCAAGGTGGACAAGCTAGGAGGTATATTGCGGGCATGACGGTGCTCTTATTTCACACAAAGTCGCCGGAACCATCGCGGAGGCGAACACGCCACGATGATTAGTCCGAGCGCGGGGATTACCGCGGAAGGACAGCATGAAGTCAAGACCATCGCGGGTTCAAACCCTCCGCGGCGTCACTTGGAGAGGGTGTCACTCCGAAGTGGACTAGCTAGACCACGTCCGCGAGAGGTATGCCGCGGGTACGACAGTACTCGTGGAACCATCTTTAATTCACATTTGTCGCGGGAGTCACTGCGGAGAAGAGCTTGTGGCCGCGCGACTCGTCGCTCATCCTTGCGAAGTTCACATGACGCAGTAGCAACGAAAAATGCTGTACGAGTCACACATGGCCGCGGACGGGCAAACTATCAATGGAATCACCACTCGTATTAACACCATTCATGGGAACCCGCCACCAGAGTAGACTGTACTTGTGGATTCAACGTAGCGGCGAACATGCCGCCGGTAGCATTTCCTACCATTTTCTACGTTGCGGATTTAACAATAATAGACCAATGGCAAAAGCACCGCGAATGCCGGAATTAATTCTTGGCGAACATGTCGGAATGGTCACCCCGCGGGAGCCACCGCGGAGGTGAAAACTGAAAGCAAGACATCTCCTACAAAGGGGAGTATCACAGGTGCCAGAGTTAGCGCGAGTGATCAAGGGCGAGGCGCGCGAGATGCACCGAACAGGTGCGAGAGTTAGCGCGAGTTCTGTTCAAGGGCGAGGGCGCGAGATGCACGAGCAAAGTGCCGAGTTAGCGAGTCCTTGAACGCGAGCGAGAGGCGCGAGATGCACCGAACAGTGCGAGTTAGCGCGAGTTAGCGCGAGTCCCTGATCAAGGGCAAGGGCGCGAGCGAGATGCACCGAGCAGGTTTAGAACAGTGCGAGTTCACGAACAAGGGGCGGACGCGAGATGCACCGAACACCGTGCGAGGGGGCGCGACAAGGAACAGTGTTAGAGTTAGCGCGAGAGTTAGCGCGATAAGGTCTGCAAGGCGCGCAAGATGCACGAGAAGTGCCGAGCGTTAGCGCCAGTCCCGAACAAGGGCGAGGCGCGAGATGAAAGGCACCGAGCAGTGAGTTAGCGCGAGTCGAACAAGGGCGGGCGATACAGATCAAGCGAGGCGCGAGATGCACCGAACAAGTGCCAGAGTTAGCGAGGGGCGCGGGCTGCACCGAACAGGTGCCAGAGTCAGCGCGAGTCCTGAACAAGGGCGAGGCGCGAGATGCACCGAAGTGCCGAGTCCCGATAAGGGCGAGTCCCGATCGAGGAGATGCAGGTGCCGAGGTGCGACAGCGAGTGTCTTTGGAGTTAGTGCACCGAACAAAGCGAGTCCGATTGAAGTGCGAGTGCGAGTAGTTAGCGAGTCCCGTCCCGGAAACATCGCCGCTAGTCCGGCGACTGCACCGAACGATAGTAGAGTGTCGAGATACACATCATGAACTCAAACTCAGTCCGGAGTTAGTGCGAGTCCTATTAAAGGTCCAGACCGGGCCCGGAATCGCGCTACAATAGTCAAACTCATCAATAGCAAGGTCCGTACGAAGCGACGCATCCTTATCGATTCGCTCGACGCAAAGACATTACGCCACGCCAAGACATGAGTGTCATGAGTGTCATGCAGTGTCGCCGCCAGACGGGCAGGTGCGGTCAAGTAGGTGCGGTCAAGTCGTGCACCCGGAGAAGTTTGCACATGATGGCATGGAAAGCATATGTAGATTGCGGTCAAGCGCGCATGATGACACGACGAGATTTGGTGCCACGAGGCATAAGATGCTGCGTTGTGCAAGATGGCCTCACGTGAAACAAGCTTGCGGGTATTGAGGCCCGCGATCGCGAGGGGACCGCCATGTCTCGGGCGGGGGCGCGCGTAGTCCCGTCCCGCTGACGGTGGTGGGGTTCGCGCGAGATGTGCCCCACGCAACCGAACAAACTCGCTATTAAGGCCCGCGAGTGTCATCGCGAGGGCAGCAAGCCCGCCAGGGTCTCGCGGACAAGGCCGCGACAGGCCCGCGGAAGGGCAAGATCCGCGGCAATAGGGGTCCAGCGGAGGTTTTGTTCCTTGCCTATAAATACCAGTGCTGGTATTCAGATTAAAGGAGGGTCCTCCCTCCTAGATAGAGAGACACACAGATTTCTAGAGAGAGAGCCATCTCCTCTAGAGAGAGAAAACAGATTTCTAGAGAGAGAGAGCCATCTCCTCTAGAGAAAGAAGATAGATTTTTTAGAAAGAGGGAGAGACCATTTCCCCGGGAGGAAATTGGAACTACGTTTGACCTGATTCCCTGTACACCGGGATACGTAGGCAGCCCTGATGACTCGGGCACGGTCGCACGTTTTATGTCTCTTCCACCCCTTCATCTAAACACTAACCATTCTTTACCTCTCCAGCACATTTTATTCTCATGAATATTTTGGGCTCTATTTTGAACCCCGAGGAGATGGGTCCAGATTTTGACCGCTCCTACATTGGTTAAATAAAAAAATCATACCATCAGTTTGCAATCCAATGGAGCAGAAACGTGATTATGAGAGCCTTAGAGACAAAATTTGATTATGTCTCTTTAGAATAATATAATCAGAATAATAAGATATTCACACCCGTTCAAACGGATTAAAAATTGGAGCACTTAATTTTTTAATCATATTTTTTAATATATAAACGGTCATAAAAAATTAAGTGCTCAAATTTTCACTCCGTTTTGAATCAGTACAAAGATATTTAAGTGCTCATAAAATTAAGTGCTCATAATCACATTTCTGCTCCATAGGGTCCTAAATAAAGATCTTTGCACCGATTCGAACGGAGTGAAAATTTGAGCACTTAATTTTTTGAGACCGTTTATATATTAAAAAATATGGTTAAAAAATTAAGTGCTCCAATTTTTAATTCGTTTGAACGGGTGTGAAGATTTTATTATTCTGACCATATTATTCTAAAGAGACATAATCAAATTTTGTCTCTAAGGCTCTCATAATCACGTTTCTGCTTCATAGGATTGCAAACTAGTGCTAAGTATTTTTTATTTAACCAAAACGTTGCCGTTTTGGTGTGTGGTAGGGCTACTGTGCCTTTGCCGTTAACGGCAAGTCACGGATTGAGACGCCAGGGGTAAATTGAATAACGGAGTGAAAGTTCAGGTGTTCAATTGAAGTTTATTTAAGTTTAGGTGCCTATTTGACATTGAGTTCAAAGTTCAGGGGTTTTTTTGAATTTTTCCCTTTTAATTATCATGGGTCGGTTCTATGACGTAACTATTGGTTCTTTTTTAGATGGGGCCGGGCGACTTTAAAATTGGTTATAAATTGGAACCAACACCATCAAATCATCAACGATAAATAAACAACATTACCATAAACGAATAACATTTGTGTATAATTAGTAACATCAGGACCGCGGGAACTTATAGCCCATGCATGTTATGATCAGTTTAACGTTGATGTTAACATTTTTATACACTATAAAAATTCAACGAGTGCATGTGTACAAACTCAAGTACAAAGTGTGTTTCTTGCATTCTCAGCAAGATAACTGAAAATCTTGCCGAGGATGCAAAAAACGCACTTCGCATCCATTATTCTCTCTCTCTCTAAAATCCTCTGCCTTCTCTCTACTTCCAAACACCTAGGGTTTTCTCCACCTGGGGGGGTGCCGCCGCCTCCCTCCTCCCCCAGGCCTTCCTTCGATCTTTTTGCAGGTTACCTCGATGCTGCGGGGGTGGTCGTGGGCTGTCTCCTACTGGCGGTGGGCTCGTTTGCTGCTCTCTTTCAACGATTGGGGTGGGCTCGTTTGCTGCTCTCTTTCAACGATTGGGGGATGGCTTCGGGCTCTTGACGGCAGCGGTCGTTGGCGATCTCTCCCATCAACTGCTCCTCCTTCCTTGCCGCGTATCCTGCTCCTCACCACCCCTGGTTTCTTTCTTCTTCACCGGCTACTTTGTCTGCCGGATTTCCTGCTCGGGTTTTCCAGATTTGCCTAAAGGCAAGGTCTGGCCCGGCGAGTTGCGGGTGCTTGGGGTTGTGTCACCTCCGCCAATTTTTCTCCTGGGATTTTCTGGTCTTTGGCCTAACGGCTCGTGGGGCGGCGTTCCAAGCGGCTACGATCCTCCTCTCTGGCTGTGATGCTCCAATTGGTCGTCTTTTGGGCTGTGTTCTGTTCGGTGGAGGGTGCGAGCGTGCATCGTCATTTGTCGACTTTGGTGGCTGCTAATGGAGGGGGGTTGTGTTTGTGGGCTCTTGGATGACGACGGGTTGTGCGGATATGGCCAGAGTTTCTTGGTTGGATGTTGCTTTCCGATGGGTTTCACGGTTGTGGCAGCGGCGGTTGGTTGCATGGAGGCTGCAGTTGGCAGTGTAAAGGTTTTAGGTGTTTTGTTTGGGCTGGTGTTTTGGGCCATGTCCACCTATTTTGGGTTGGTTTCTTTTGGGTGCGGGTTGGTTCCTTACCAACTTGTAGATCTTTTAATGATTTGGGAAAATGACGGCTCAGGACGTGTTTTGATAATTAATACTCGCTAAGGACATGCTAAGAACATTTGTTAATATTGAAAATGTCCTTGGCGGGTATTAATTATCAAAATACGTCCTTGGCCATCATTTTCCCTTATGATTTTCCTCCTGATTTGGGCTCAACCTGTTGGGCCTAAATCAGTTTTCTCCGTGTGATTAGGAGAAGAGGGTCTTGGAAGGTCAGACCGGTGTACCTAAGCCCCTATTATCTTTGTACTTTGTGTTATGAGCTAATGAAATCTCTTTTTTGCTGATAAAAAAAAAGATAACTGAAAATCATTTTTGTTCTTTTCTAATTAAAAGCCCTATAACTAAAAATGCTGGCACAAAATTATGCTTTACTTTTTGTCAATATATATGGACATTGACTTCATAGTAGGTGCCTACTAAGGTAATTCTTCCAAGAATTAAATAGAATGGATGTACTAATTTGATTATATAGGGAGCAAGTCATTAATTTCAACGTGCAGCAATTTTTAATTAATACATTGAGCAAGTATTGAATTTCCAACAAAGAATTAAAAGCTTGTTAGGATATAACACTGTAAACTATTCGTTATCTTCCCGGTATTGATTGGGTCATATAAGGAGCAAGTCAGTTTTTTTTAAGTGCAACAATTGATAATAGCTAGGAGCAAGTAATATATTTCTAGGAAAAAAAATTGATAGGATATAACAATGCTGTTATGGTGCTAGTTTGGCCATAGGAAGCAAGTCATTTTATCTATAGGTGCAACTATTTGTAATTTAAAGAGCAAGTAATTTTCAATTTATTCTTAATTAGGTGTTGGGTTTTGTCCTTTGGGGTGTCTCTTTGGTTGGCATTTTTTTTGAGAATCGAACCTGAGACCTTAGAATGGAGCAAACACCTAAGTCTCAGGCCAAGACCAATTGGCAACCGCTTGGGTCTCAGATGGACACTTGTTGCATTTCTCCTTATTCCTTTTAGGTTTTGTATTCACATTCAAAGATTAATAAAATCTTTCCACCGTTCAAAAAAAAAATATTCCAATTGATTCTATATATGTGGACATAAGATTTTCATTGCGGTGCGTCCGATCATTTTTTTTCTCAGCAAAAAAATTTATTAATCTCTGAAAAGATACAAAGATTAGAAGGACAAGTGCATCCGAAGGACAAAGATTAATCTCTGCGACCGAACATTGCCCGTAGGTGTACCATGAATATGGAAATTGTTGCCCATTTCTCCACTAAAACGTAATTTCCTATAAAAGAAAAACATTCAAAATATGCAAGAGTATATACCAAACGTTAATCAAATATAGTATGCAATAGTGGAATGAGTGCATACATAGACCTCAAAATGACAACGATTCTCGTATAAGTGAAGACTCTTATCTCTCTCGTCTTATGCGAATTAATGGATGTTAATTCTTATATGTTTTAGTATATTATTAGGAATAAAAAAAAATGTCAATTCACTCAACAGTTTATGATAGAAAATTTGGTTACAGTTCAGTGGCAACCAATTCTTCAATCGTTATCGTTGCCTCTTCCGAATCGGAACAGTGTAGTGGACATTTTCAAACCACCGAATCGGAATAGTGTAGCGAACATTTTCGAACCACTGGTATACTCCGGAAGTACTGAATACATTTTTTTATTTACACTCTACACTTTTACATGTGGACCATCTCAAATGAATACATGGATGTTAATATAGCATATGGTGGAGAATTCTCAGGATATTTGTTTACTTGTACAGTTGATATAGTAAATATCAAGAATATATGTTTCAAGTTCAACCTTTGTTTTTTAACAGAAAAAGAGGAATTTATTAAACTTTGAATATCATTACACAGACTAAAAGGACTTGGGGCATAACGGCACCACAACAAGGAGCATAAATCCCAACAAATATGGCACCCACAAACCCTGACAGTCTTATGCCTTCGGGACCCAAATAAGAGTTGGCAAGGAGCCAACCAAAAACCAACATATATAGGAGAGAACATAGATTCCGCGACAAACAGGTCAAACAGTGCTAAATCCTGCCCCAAAAAACCCCTAAAACAAAAGGTAATGACTTCGGTGTCTCCCTCTGATTTGGAGACACCGTAATTATGGCATAACAAAACCATTGTAACCATAACCGAAACCCATTAGGAGCATGACAAAACCATAATGAGGCATAACAAAACCAGTAACTTGCATAACCGAACGGACGGACCAGATTTTGCCACACCAGAAGTTTGACCAAAACTGACCGGTCAAAGCGGTAACTCCAGCCGGTAAAAAGTCGATGTATAACGAAAACCATTAAAGGGCATAACAAGAAACCCGGAAAGGCATAATACAGGAATTGATTGGCATAACAAAGGGTATAATATTTCCTAAACGGGTATAACATAAACCCCAAGTAGTCATAACAAAACCATTAAATGGCGTAACTGTTGAGTTATGCCAACATTGGAATAACGGAAACCAGTGAAAAGCATAACCAATAACCACGGTTGGCATAACGAAAACCATACAAGGCATAACTAATAACAGAACCACAAAATAGCATAACAAAAACCCCTGAAAGGCATGACTAGAACCACATGCCAGCATAACAGTACGACCTGACCACCCCTGCCCCTGGTCCCACCTGTCTCCTCCGCCTGTCAGCTTTTTGTAATTATTATTTTTTATTCTAAAATGTTCAACCCCGGGTTAAGTGGAAAAAATGGGAAATTTTTTAAAATGTATATGTATTTTGCGATTATGTTGACCAGTAAAATGTAACGGACCTCAATAAATCATTAATTTTAATAATCAAGGCCGTTGATTTGGTTGTTATTGGTTATTTGGTTGTTTTTGGAAATTCTGGGCTCCATCCAGTTTATTTTGGTTTATGAAGCTCTTCGATTTGTACAAAAATTCAACATAAGAATGATAACTTATGTTCGATAAAGCTTGTAACGAAAAGCCATTTACTTTATTTTTGGCAGGAATGATGTAATCTCCTGTACGCACGAGATAGACGGTTTTGATTTTGAAGAAATAGATAAAGTGGTCATCGAGTTGTGAACTATAGGACTTTAATACCTACGTAAGCATATAATGTGTTCCGATCATGTGGTTGCTAACATCCGATTATCATAGAAGTTGGTGACAAACACATAATTGATAAGATGTGCAATGTTAACGGTTTAGATCGGTCATCAGGAAAAACTATTGAACACTTTCCTTTTAAATTTATATGTTGAACCTTATTGTTCATAAACAAAGGTAATGTGCTTTAGTGTAATGTACAATACTCATACGATCGCAACACAATGACAACGATCGATACCGTTCATATTGTTTTGCTTGGTCTTTTAAGTGGTCTTGTAAATATTATGGTCTAACTTGTTTAGAATACACCTTTATTGGGACGTAGATTCATTATTAAAATGACATTTTACATCTGATCAAGTATGTATTGATAAGAGATTTAATTCATTTTTGGCAAAAGTATTCAAATTTTGTTACGTAAAATATAGACGGTCCCGATTCGAAAAAAATAGCTGAGGCGGTCGAAGATTGGTGCAGTATGGGACTTTAACGCTTTTGGAAGTACCAAATGTGTTCCGATTATGTGGTTGCCGACATCTGATTATCACCAAATTCGGTGACAATGATTAAATCAACAATATGTTGAATCTCATCGGTTTAGATCGAGCATTTGAACCAATGCGAAGATCAGGGCAAAAAACACTGCCGTTTTGTGTGCACGGAGAATGCACCCACCGAAACTTATATATTATCACCAAAACTTATATATTAAAAGCTTCTCATACTAGAACAGATGATTGACTTAGAGCAGTGGTCATGTAAGTTGCTCAAATTCCAAGTGGACCAGGTTCGGTTCCTGGCCCGGCCCTTTTTTTCAAATTTCAGAATTTTGTTCTTATTTGAATTTTTTTCGCATTTGTAAGTTTCGCACCAAACTTTTGTGAGATACTGATCTGTCTCGACGAGAGGAATCGGAAAAGTAAATTTTTTTTACTTTTACCCAAGTATTTGAGAAATAACCACTTTTTCGCCAAAAAGTCGATTTTTGCGCTAAAAATTGGTTATTTCTCAAAATACTTGGGTAAAAGTAAAAAAAAAATTATTTTTCCGATTCCTCTCGTCGAGACGAATCAATACCCTACAGTGTAAATTTTTTTACTTTTACCCAAGTAAATTTTTTTTACTTGTACGTCCGATTAAGTATCACAACCCAATAACATAACACCACGTGTTCATGTTGACAGGGCCGGCCCTGAGGTAAGCCCAACAAGTCTTCGGGTGTTGGGCAACCCAACCTCCAAGTATGTAATAAAATATTAAGCGCCACTTGCTTAGAAATGTTCTTTGGTTCAGCGGAAAAGTTGTATGTCTCAATGGTGCACACCCAGGTTCAAGTCACACGGCGTGGGATTTCCCTTTGTTGTTTTTAATTTGTTTTTTATCTCTCTCCATAGGACATCTTCTTCCTCTTTAAAAAAAAAAACGGTTTAAAATACTGTTTTTTTTGGTAAACGGATTTTGAGATTTCAAAAATGTTTTTTACACAAAATCTAAATTTAAAAAACTATATTTATAGTTTTTAAATTTTCAAAACTGTTTGTGTAAATACAGTTCCTTTAAAAAATTTAAGTGAACAAAGTGTGTGTTTTTTGAAAAACTATTTTTTGTTTCAAAAAAATGTTTTTTTTACACAACAGTTTTTTTTTGAATTTTTTTTTATACAATTGTTTTGTTTTTTCTTCAAAAACTGTTTAATAAACTATTTTTTTCAAATAAATATGCGTGAAATGAAGGGAAAAAGTTTGGAGGGCCCGTTGGTTTTGATTATGGGCAAAAAATAACCAATGTAGAATTTGATATTGCTAACTTTAGCAATCTCTAAATGGATAATCAAAATCTAATGTGTTTTGATTATTCACATTTGTTTATTCTACTGTGTGGATGCTCTTAGGCTCCATTCTTTTATCCTTAACATAAATTTAAACTTAATTTGAGAATTTTGTCCTTATTTGAATTTTGCGCCAAACTTTTGTCGGCTATTGATTCATCTCGACGAGAGAAATCGAAAAAGTAAAATTTCTTTACTTTTACCCAAATATTTTGAGAAATAACTACTTTTTAGCGCAAAAAATGATTATTTCTCAAAATACTTGGGTAAAAGTTACATAGATCTCACTAACCACCACATCACCTCTGCGCGGACCCGTATTCGTACATGGTCGAAAATGATTGGTTCGTTGCACCACATCAGCAAAATAATATGGTATCACCGTTGTATTTAATTTTTTTCCCATAAACTGAACCCATCGCAGAAGGTCCTCCAAATACAGAAGAAAATTGGATCCCTAGATCCAATCGTCGAACCCAAAAAATGAAAGATAAAGACACATGATTACTATTAACAATCAAAGGAGAGGCCCAAATCCAAATCGGAAATGATTTGAAACTTCAATTTCGATTTCCCCTTTTTCAAGCACAGGCACAAGGATTGTCAACAACTACCACATCCGGATCATAGCTCCTAAACACCAAGTACCCGGCCGACAGCCCCGCCACAACGGCGACAAACATGCCGTCGTTGAACGACTTGACGGCGAGCATCAGCATGTACCCGATCGCCGAGTTGACCCCGAACATCACGGCTCCCAACAGCCTGACGGGAATCCTCGCGCCTCCTCCGCCACCGCCGAGCTTGGAATCGAGGAGAGGCGTTGTGGTCGTGGGTACGGTTGAGGAGGAGGAGGAAAGGGGTTGTTGCTTTAGAGAGATAAGAGATGGAGATGAACGTGGGAACGTGGGAACGTGGGAGATGGAGATGAACCAGGTTAAATGGGAAGAGATGAATGTGGGAGATGGAGATGATGTAGATAAACGTGCAGATGGATGGACTTGTAAACTTGAGAATGTGAGATGTAGAGAATAATATTCTCAACCGTGGTTAAGGGACTGGGGTTGGAGTGGGAGTAAGAAGGATTTTTTTTTTTACCGGTTCTTTAGGTGACAAGTTTGTTATGTTATACCTTCAGTTACACATTATATGGTTTTGGTTATGCTTTCAGTGGTTTTAGTTATGCTTCCAGTGGTTTTAGTCATGCCATTTCTTACCTGCCCCAAAAAACCCCTAAAACAAAATTGACAAAAACACAATCATAAAACTTTTCTGGGCGGAACTAGAATTGCGGCATTCCTTCAGACCATCAACAAACAAAGCCAATTGTTTCAATCTTTGTTGTGAATCCTTGCTTTAGAGATCTTATTGTTGGAGGGCAAGGGGGAAGTCTACGATAGCACAGGGAAATGGCTGCACTGGATAACCAAGAAATGGAAGCCTTTGTGGTGCATTATCATCCTCATTGCCATACTTTCTGCCCTGATCTTTCTCTGTCGCTCTTAGAACCGCGGCCAATAGCACCGAACATCCCTGTATACGGAAACCATTTGAAATTTTAATCTGGTCCATCCCTTCAGAAACCGCGAGTTGGAAAAACTCTCTGTTTTTGTTTTTCGCTTGTGTTTTCCATGTTTTCTGGAAAAGAACGGTACATAAACACTCCTTGTGTTCATGTCGTTTTCATTTTCGGTTCACTTTTTTTTTGTGCATGGTTGAGAACTTTGAAAACAACCTTTTGATGTTTTCCAGAATGCAGATTGTTATCAGAAAATACTTTTTTGGAAAACCGAATAAATTTTCCAATTTTTTCCAGATAATGAAAGCAGTACCCTATCGAAACGAATTGATTGGTGTTGGAATCTTTGTTTTGGTCCCTCTCTTCCCTGAACCCAATTAGTGTATTTCAAAGTTTGGAAATCCTCATTGTTTTCGGTTGTGTTTCAAATTTTTCAATCCATTTTTCGAACTTCTCAAGGGAATGGCAGTTTGCTGTTTTTTCGAAAAGGCTTTGTATTCGGAAACAGATTGCTAAACAATACTCCATTGTATGTTAGAGAACACGATCAATGGAAAATAACAAGACACCAAACAGGAAGAGGTACCTGTGCTAAGACCAACAACCACCCAATCCATTTGCAAGTGTCGAAATTTGAATTCACGAAATGATCAAAATCATCAAACCTCCCTGATGGATCTTCAGGAAAGTCCTGATGTTGAAATGAAGTTGTGCGTATAACTATGAGCTCAAGAACTGAATGTGAAAAAAGAGAATTGTTTGAAGAGAATAGGGAAGTCATCTGCATAACACACCTTTTCCCAATGGGAGTTTAGGGAGATATCTGTTATCAATGCAATCTCCACCAGTAGAAGAAAGAAGATCACAACCATGTACTTAAAAGATTAAGGTCATCAATCTTATGCAATAAAAGATTATTCGATCCACGAACAATAAATTAGCAATACAAAATGATTACAAAAAAAAAAAACACAAGAGAACATATGTACGATAGATGTGATTCAGCCATGTATCCGTGTCCACTGCGGAGAGGGACAACGAATCCACTTTATGCACAAGGGTTTGTTACAAGGCTCAGATTCCTTGAACAAAATGCAAAATACCTGTCAAAACAGAAAGCGTGTTAAGATGGATGGGAGAAGGGCGCCGGCGGTGGTGTTAAAAGCTCTACGACAAAAGGATACACATGAAAGGCAGTGACGATTAGCAGTATGAGCAGCAATGTGACCCAGGCATGTTATAGCACACAAGGCGATACCAATGCCAAGAAAAGCATGAATAAACCTGCAATTTTGTCGAAGAAAATTTGATAAATAACCGAAGGAAAACAGAGAAAGGTATCAGCTGGTGGTTGTTTAAAATCAGCAGTGGAATGCTTTTCGGAAAGTTATTAGTTGTTGGTTAAAGGTTTTCAAACTTGCTTTTTAGAAATTTTCGGCGCAACCCATTCTTGAGCAAATGTTGAAAGGACAGTAAAAAATTCTATACAGCCATTTATGTTAACAAATGTAAGTACGATTTGAAAATGATTGAGGTTTTCATTCTTGAAAAAGTTCTTGGAAAGTGTTCTGAAAAACTGATTCAGAAAACAGCAACCATGGATGACCTGAGACACTCCAGTGAAAAGGAGCTTACCATGGAAGAGAGAATTTAGGATGATCAGAAGATGAGCCATCCATGTCTAGTTGCCAAGCCCTAACCATCCAAATGCTGTAAAGGATCATTGCAATTCCAGTTACCCCTATTGTCGAGTTTACTAGTTTCAGGGACAATTGTAGCCAACTCTTCACAGTTCTTGCCATTAAAACCAACCAAGAAATTGACAAACACCTACCCTGTTCGGTTTGGGTTTTGGGGAAGATTTTTATGAGTAATGAGGGGAGAGAGATAAAGAAAATTTATTGGGGATCATGCACAGAGGTTTGAGAGCCAAAACGAACAAGCTCACTTAGCTACGAAAAGAAAAAGTGAATTCTAACTTGTGGGAAAGTTGAAATTTGTAGTGTTTGATTCCTTGAGGAGTTGCTTGCCAGGTTTAAGTTTATGTAGAAGTCATGTAAGAAATTTGGAGCCTGTTTTTGAGATACTAAGAGGAGAATGATTGTGCAAATGAGGTGAAAAGAGGAAATTTCCAAGAAAATGTGGTCTGATTGTTTGGTTGTCCATTTGAAGTAGGCAAACACCAAGTGAACCGCGTCCTCTTTGTCGCGAGGTTGCCTACGTACAAAAACCATGACAGCTAGGGAAGATGATGTTAGTCAAGTACTACTGACTTTAATTTCAAGTGATTGGATTTGGCTACACACATTCTTTTTTATTAGTAATGCAGAATGTCCCGGACTAGCTTGTGCGCATCTCGGCCCTCTAACAGCTGTTGCACATGCTTATGCGCGGGGTGAGATGGTCCGAAGAGGAGTTGCGAGGAGAATCGAACCTGAGACCAGAGTGAGCCCCTAATTAAATCTCATGCGACCACCATTGCAACCACTTTCAAAAAAAATATATATATACTGTAAATATATACCACCATGCGGCTTCACACACGTCTTATTTTGTCAAGATTGGATGGTGTCGGTGATTTCTCAAGATTGGTCGTTAATTTCTCAAAAAAACTTTTAATGAAAATTAGAAACCAAATTTGTGACTCCACGTAGACCCCTCATAGTTATTATTTTTGGGAAGCCCGCGTGCATCAAACGGTTTCAAACTGGATTCTGTACGCAACAATTTACGTATACTCCACATTCATCTAGTTACGACAGCGAGAGAGACAAAGCAAGGAAGGTAGCAAGCAAGGGTGAGCGAGTATATATGAGTGCGCGTAAGTATTCTTTTTCTTTTGCTCTATTTACTAAAAGAGATAAACTTATTTCCGGAGCAGCTGTAAACAGCTTATTTACGGAGCCGTGCAATCTCAGTTTCAGCAATCAATGGAGCCGTGCAATCTCAGCTGTCTATTCGGCAATCAATGGTCCGAATTTTAAAAAAACTATTCACGCGAATAGTTTTTTTAAAATCCAGACCGTCCAAAAGTAGATTGAGCTCCGTAAATATTTATTTATATATTTATTTACAGCTGCTCTGTAAACAAGATTTTCTCATAGTAAAAACTAGCCTTGTCCAAAAGTTGACTGCTCAACCTTGACGAATACTGTATCTTTTCAACAAAAAGAAAGCCTAACGATTATAAATATAAAAGCAAAGGACGGATGCATCAGAAGATGCTGTGGTGTAGTGGTTATCACGTTAGTCTTACACACTAAAGGTCTCCAGTTCGAACCTGGGCAGCATCATTTGTCAACCTTTTTAATTTACACATCGTCGTATTTACAAATTTACCCCTCATGGAACTTTTGGATCTTAAGTCCTTTTCACCATTTCTTGATGCCCAAATAGAAAGAGAACCATTCTCTGAATCTCATCAACACAGCATGGAAAATGAGAAAGACTGAAAGAGAGGCAAATGAAGAGCAAAACCATCCTCATTTTTTCCATTTCCCAGTCAGAAAAGGTGTTGAATTAAAACGTTTTTGAAGTATAAATTGGTGGTCGAGCTCGCTTTATGCTTGAGCAGCAGCGGTAAGTGAAAGAATCAGAACTTATCACTCTCAAGACTCCAGATCCAGAGGGGTATAGAAATACTATACACTATTTGAGGAGGGGTCAATCAGGCTGCTGGCTCTTGCACGCGCATGTGCATGTGTTTGTGTGTGCGCGCGCGTGTGTGAGAGAGAGAGAGAGAGGGAGAGATTCATAACTTGTTAGAGAACACTGAAAAGAAGGGCCAAAGAAAGTTTCTCTAGGGTTGAATCTTTAAGGAACCCGAAGAAGCATAAGCATTGGCCATGTTTGAAAACCAAAAAAAAAAATGTAAAACCAAAAACAGCCTGTGATGCTCTATTGATTCAAGCTGACACGCCGCAAGTTACAAGCTTCCTCCAAACTACAGATTATGCAAGAATTCACAGTCTATATGTGATGTATATTTATGCTCCTCTCTTCCTAAGCAGAAGCACTTAGTATGTCTTCGGTAGTTGTACTGGAGTCGACGGTAGTTTTACTGGAGTCAAAAGGCGGTGGAGGCGGCTTCTTTACAGGGGGAGGCTTCACTGGCCTATTTGGATGAATTGTATCAACTTTCTGTGAAGGAATCTCAAACTGCAACCAAAAAATATTCAGTCATTCACATGTGACATGGATTGAAAAACAAAATGTTGTATTTGGATCATGGATTTGTAGGGCTTATAATCAGAATAAAATAAATAGATTCGTGGAGGGTATATGGAGGAAAGGGAACAATAAAAAGATGATATGGAGAAACTAAATGAACTTCTGGTTTTCCTACCCTTCCCGTTTCCATTGGCACATCCCACGATAAATTCAGGATCGAAACACAGGCTCCAAATGATCAGAAGCTATCAACCAAGTTCTATGTACTATGTAGTAATAAACGTGCTAATGTACCAGCACATAACGGATGATCCGTAATAAAGAGAAGTTTCCACCATAACTTGAAAATCCATTCTACTGCTTTTGTTCTGTCTGCTCTTTAAAGATGTTAGCATTACTCTAATAACTGAATATAAAGTCTGCAATCCTTCATATTCATGTTTGCACATGTTGAGGTACTGCCTACAGAGCCTAATACAAAGATCGCCTAACCAGATCAGCTAGCATGAACCCATGGAGATTGTAAGATGGAATGATGCTCATATCCAACCGAAGACGGCAATTCTTAAACCACATATCTCATCATCATATTTATACAAAAAGTTCAGCTGACAGATTCTCCTTCATGGTTTTCCATATATTTCCCAGGGACCATTGTCACCATTCAGCATAAGAAGGAATCCTTACTCTGATTCTGAAATGCACCCACTTCTCTATTTTCTTCAAGCATGAAAGAGGAAGTATGCCACAAAATACCATGAATAGGGGACTATAGAAGAAGAAAAACAATGCAGAACAATAAGCACTATGCTCACCAAAACAGAACACGAAAAACATTGGTCATGCAAAGCAAAAGCACTATGAAGTTGTGTAGGAAATTCAATTAGTTTCAAACATTACTCAATGGCCTCTGAAGCATATATAGATTTCTGTTGCTTGTCGCAATGGGTTTTGTGGAACCAACATTGGGAAATATTTCGATGAAAATTCTATGAAGCATGTCCAGTGGAAGCTCAACCTTCGCATAAATCTAAGACAAAAAATACCAAAAGGTTAAACTCCTTGGACTCAAACTCACTTTGTAACCACAGCCAGCTACACAAGCATGGAAGCATTCCTGCATGCAGAAAAGGAGACCAAAGTACTAGAATAAGCATATCGTACCTGAATATGTTTAAGGCATCCGCATAAATAACGAAAAGATTAAGCCTGAAGGGCAGCAATTTTTCTATTTCTTTTCTGTTTTCGGCTAGCAAGCCATGGATCAGTTGGATGCACTTTGCCAACTAAATCATTAGCCTATGCATATGTGTAAGGTCTTACCTGGTTAGACCCTTTTGCAAGAACAACTTTTTACATGCATAAAGCCTAATATTCTTTTTCATATAAAATGCCAGTCTACTCTTGTAATCATTGCATAGAAGCAAGATAAAAGGTTTATCACACACATTCGTCTTACCTTGTACTTTGTAGACAAAAAAAAGTGGGGTCAAATCACAAATCGAATCACCCCTATTACAAAGTCCAGTAAAGTGCACATTATATGGAAAAAGCACAGTTCAAGGATCAAACCTCAGAGTAACCAGCAGCACCAGGAGAACGGTCAATATAAGCACTCCACTGCCGGTCCTTTAAAACTGGGTCCTTATAGCATATCTCATTGCACTCCCCCAAGCCTATGGATCAAATATCAAAGTACCTTTGTTAAAGTATCCAACTCAAGACCAATTGGCAATGAATGGAGAAGCCACCCAGGCTCATACACTAGTTTTGGAGGAGATCATTAACCGATGTGGGCCAACTCCAACATACCTTATTGAATGAAAGCTTGTAGTCAACAAAAACAGCTATAAAAAGGTTTATGAAGGATAAATCGTAGCTTTTGAATGGATTCAATATGCCTCAAGTCAATGTTATTGTTCCCAAAACAAATTATTGAATGAAGGTAAGCAAACAAAATCTCATAAATTGCTTCAACAAATAAGATGTATGCGTAGAATCATCATAAACTGATAATTTCTGTTTACCCACATGTAGTATAGACGTTCATTGTCAGGAAATTGCACACACGACACGCGCGCACAAGCACACACACACACAAAAAGCAGATAAATACTTACAATCCTCCCATGTTTCAACATCAGAATCACACCCTTTTTTGCAAAATACTCTCCCTGCACAAAAAAGGTATTGATTGATCCAGTTGATAAGACATCAGAGCCACGAAAAACATTCATAGTGGAAATTCAAACAAGAAGAGGTTGAAATGGATGGTCATAAAACCGAAACAAATCTTAAGGACTACTGGTCGACATAAACTGCAGATCCGACAGACAAATGTACCAAACACCAGTCTACACAGTGACATTTGAGTTACTTGAATCAAAATTGGTTTCGTACACAGACATAGTTGTAAACAAGACTACGCGTCCCGAGAAATGGAGATGTTGGCTGCTTAGGTACAGACCTAGCCCCGACAATACCCCAAAGCAAAGGGAGTAATCCATGTGATTGCCCTAACTTTGTAGCCAAATTAGTAACAATTTTATAAGTACAAATCATCAGTCTATCTACAAGACATGGTTTGAAAAGGAAAAAAAATACAAAAGCACCAAACCCGTGGACCAATCAATGATTTTGAAACCATGCCTAATCTGTTCAAGGAGCAAGAACAAAATATGTAGCCTGGGCAACATATGACAACAAGTTAGGAAGTACAGCATTTAGATATGTATTACCTCCCTAACCCATGAATAACTCCACTTGATAAAAATCCCAGTTCATATTAGAGGGACAGATTAAGATTTGCATGCTACCCCACCAATGATGCAGAGAGAACAAATTCTCTGTGTCACTCATTATTTACCGACATTTTCTTCTTATACTCTTCATTCCAACGTATGAAATGTTTCGTTAATGGATACTATAGCAGTCTGTTTGGTTTGGTAGATGAGAAATGATGCCAACAATGTATATCAATTGTCAAGCTATAGAGCAAAACACAACTGGGAGAGCAGATTGCAAACAGGCAACAAATGCACATGGGTGGACTTGAACCGGAAACCTCTCAAGAAACAAAATTCTGATACAATAGCTATAAACATTGTTAAGTTACCAATTGCTCCAAAAACTGGAGCTTTTGAGAAATGAGCCCGACAAGTACATTAAGCTATCCAATACGGAAAGAAAATATAGAATTGTCAACTTTTTCTCCCCAAAGTGTCATAATTCGAGTAGTTCCATTACGGTAAAGAAATCCAGTTTTCTTTGTCTCCCATCCGTAAGGAGGTTTTGCAAACAAACACATCTTAGGCAAGATTACTGACCTAACCCAATAGGAGACCTTGTCTCTCATGTGGATGAGAAAATCAAAGAAAAGATTTTGTTTTCTCAATGCATCTGTGGACGAGTAAGAACGCAAAGCTTGAGAAATAGGATTCAGGGAACATATCTTCTTCCTCATTTCCATTTTGATAGACAGCCTCGGTACCTTCCAAAACTACACAACCAATCAAATTCCTTTCTCAACAACTCCCCCATTTTTGTAGAAAAACATTAAGAAGGTTCTCTCTCGCACTCTCCATTTCCAACCTAATTTTATAACGGAAAGGTCCGAAACATAAACAGGATCATTCCTCACAAAATCACTCACACCAGCAGGCTGTAAATCTTCTAGTAGTAAACCTTTAGCCTTTGGTGGAAACCAGACATAGCCATTTTAAGTACACGTGAAATTCCCTTCCCCACTTTCCCCTTCACGAATTCAATACAGAACCATGAAAACCCTACCAAATTCAGTAAACCCATTCCCCAAAATTTTTGGACCAACAAATTGTACGAGAATGTATGCATCAACTTTCACACGAATAAAACAACATAACATGTACAAGAAATTTAACCATTTTTCCATACAAACACGCGTAGCTGTGTAAATCAGAGCAGCAGAGGCTGTAGGATTAGCCGAGGTGCGCGCAAACTGGCCCAGGATACCTTGCATTACCCAATAATAAAAAATAAAAATAAAAAGGAGTGAGAAGGGTTACATGGAATCTGCATAAGAGCGGCGTATTTGTGCGTGCATTCATTCCCACATGGCGGCGCCCATTGCTGCGGAATCATTACTCCTTTGTTACTCAAGACGCCCCTCGTTCTTTGATTATCAGAAGGGATTTGCGAATGAAAGATTGAAGTGCAGATGGGGGGAGAGAGAGAGAGGGTATTACGGAGTAGATTATTTTGGTCATTTTAAAGTTACCTTCTCGATTTATGTGGGAGAGCCGTTCTTACTCGGACAATGAGATGTTTGTCTGGACGAGTAGGCTGACTCACTGGGTGAGTCTTCTCAATTTCACTTGACCTCCCCTGAGGTTTCTGATAACGACAAGAACCTCTCCTTAGGTTTATGAAATTGCATTGTCCTCCCCACCTCTTGTTTAGTTGTCGGCTACACTCTACCGATTCCTCATTCCGTTATGACGCTGTTACACTTTTATCCTCGTGGTTTATCTTCCTAAACTTTATACTAGGCCACTTGTCCCGTTCTGCTAAGATTCTTATTTTGTAAGTATTTATTTCTCGCTTTATGAGACAGGTCATTCTCTTACAAATACTCTATTTATTTTAGTCAGTGGAATGGGGCCTTAATGACATCTTGAGTTTGATCTCGTGTTCAATCTCCTTGAAAAACGTTTTTGTAAGATAATACCATTAAATTATTACATCAAGTTTGAATAAGTTACTATTCAACTCGAGCAGGTTAAGACACTTAAGATATTTGAGGTAGATTTCTAATTGGGTCAATTAAAGCTCGTTTTAGATTGATTTGTTTGATAAACAACTAAGCTCCTGCATGTGTTAGGGCATCTCCAATCCGTAGTCTATTTCTTGCTTCAAAAATTTCCTCTATTTCTCCATTTTGGAGGAAAAATCTATTCCAACCCATTCCTCAAGAGGTGTTTTGACATCAATTCCTTCATTTTAGAGAAAAATAGTGCTCAACCCATCCTCCATTTGAAAAAATTATTCATTGTTCATTGAGCATCACCACGTGGTGCTCTAGAGTTCTTCTCAACCACAAGCGCACTGAATAATCTCTCCATCATTCGAGAGGAATTGTACTTTCATCATCTAATTTGGAGGATGAAAAAAACTTGTAGTCCATGTTTCAAGAAATGGAGGGAAAAAAAGGGGTTTTAAAAAATGAGTTTAGCAAAATCCTACTCCAAAACAACTTCTTTTTTGAAAAAGGTGTCTTCGAGGATTGCAAAACCAATTAAATTGGATAGGGGTACTGTAAATATCCAAACAAATTCCGTTTCTAATCTGTTTGGAACTCAAGGAAAGAAAAATTAAAAAATTTCTCATTTGGTTGAAACTTGAAAGAGAAGGTGATACTCTAAGAAAAATTTCAAATTTAATGAATATATAGTAGTAAATGTTTCTTCCAATTTTCACCTCCATCTCCTTTTTTTTTTTCGTTTCTTTTCCTTTCCTTTCCTAGTTTCAAACGGAGCCAATCCCAATCCGGCTCCTCTGAATGGACCTCTGCAAAACACTCATCCCTATCCGCCCACCTCCGCCGCATCTCCGCCGCGCCCTCCCTCACCGTCACGTCAAATCCACCGCTTCTCTCTCCACCTTCCCCACCACCACCCCTCCCGAGTCCACTCCCCGACTCAGCCTCGCCGAGTCCCTCCAAAACGAGACCTTGCAAACCCTGGAATGGCCCTCCGTCTGCAAACAGGTCTCGGCCTTCACCTCCACCACCATGGGCTTCTCGGCCGCGCAGGCCGGCCGCCTCCCGCTGGGACAGAGCCCGGAGGAGAGCCGCCGGCTCCTGGACCAGACCGCCGCGGCCGCGGCGCTCTCTCGGCCGCTGGATTTCTCGGGGATCGAGGACGTGTCGGAGACCGTGAGGGTTTCGGTTTCTGGTGAATTGGTCACTATTGGTGAGCTTTGTGCTGTGAAACGGACTTTAAGATCGGCTAGGGAGTTGTTTGGGCAGCTGGAGGAGCTTGCTTCCCGTGATGATGACTCTAGAGAGAGGTATAATTACTTGGGGTCTGGTATTCGTATATAGACTTTTATTTCCCATGTATACACGTCATTAAGGCTTAGTTTGGTTTGGTTATACACATCTTTTCTCGTTGAAGAATAACAAACCAATTGAGGATGAAATTGAAAATTTAGCAGATGAGAGATTGGTAAGTAGATGGACTAGATGAAGGAGCAAAATGAATAGAGTAGAGTTACAAGTGATTTTTTGTCTAGTATACCAGTCCATGTGTACCCAAGTGCACTAGTTGCTTTACGCACCTATATAGGCTGTGTTATAACTGGTAGTTAGTTTATTAAATTTATTGAGCTTGATTAATTGTCATGAACACGCTTAATTTGGTTTAGCTTGAGATGCGGCTTTCGTTGGAGTTTGGACTCAAGCTAAGTGCAAGTCTCCAAGCAAACCTGAAGAGCCCAATATTCTGCCCAGCTTGGCTTCTTTACAGCTGTAGATGGTTGCTTTATTTACTCTTTCACTTCTCCTCTTTAAGGAGATTCAATCTACTACAGGTTAACGAGAAGATTGTTTTCTGTACTGTTGAAAGATTTAATGGACCCGTAAAGTTCTCTCAGTTTACTTTTGAAATTGTACATGATTTCTCTTCTTGCTTGGCAATTTACGCCCTTGAGAGAAGCACATATTTTCAATTTTCTAAAAGACGCCTGGTGCTAGTCGAGCGGTCAGCCACCTTTGAGCGATTAATCAATGCATATTATTAGTAATCTGCGATTAATTGTTAGTCGGACCTAATCAAATAGGCCCCACCTGCCACTAATGGGCGATCTATCGCTGATTAATTCCTTGTTTTAAAACACTGCATATTTTTAACGCCCAACCATTTTTGTATTTCAGTTGGATTTACAAGGAAATTTTGGTTCTGAAGAAACTGTTACCTGTTTTGTGTGATTCTGATTTTTCCTTTCCTTTCACGTAACTACCAACAAAAGAAGCTGCATGAATTCCCTTCAGATATTGATAAGCACTTTCATCAGGTTGCATCTGTTTTTTTTTTGTGCTCAAACAGGTGTGTACCCCTGCTTGAAATTCTTCAGAGTTGCAATTTCCTGAGTGGGTTGGAGCAAAAAATAGGATATTGTATAGATTGCGATTTTTCGAGAGTCCTTGATAGAGCTAGTGAAGATTTGGAGATTATTAGGTCTGAAAGGAAGAGGAACATGGAACGTCTAGACTCTCTGTTGAAGAAAGTTTCAGCTTTGATTCTTCAAGGTGGAGGTATTGACAGACCATTGATAACAAAGCGACGATCTAGGATGTGTGTTGGTATTAGGGCGTCGCATAGATCATTGCTTCCTGATGGTATAGTTCTGAATATTAGCAGTTCTGGAGCAACATACTTTATGGAACCCAAAGAAGCAGTGGAATTGAATAATTTGGAAGTGAGACTTTCAAACTCTGAAAAGGTCGAGGAGCAAGTCATTTTGAGCTTGCTTTCATCTGTGATTGCCGAATCCAAAATAGAGATTAAAGATCTCTTGGATAGAATTCTTGAACTTGATCTTGCTGTTGCGAGAGCTGCTCATGGTCGGTGGATGCATGGCGTCTGTCCGAGTTTTGAATCTTTCAAAACTGAGTCTCCCTTAGCCATAGATATTGAAGCTATCCAACATCCGCTGCTCCTTGAGACCTCTCTGAGAAGTTCATCAGATCCTATAGAATCCAAATCTAGGAGTTCAGACCCTGCAAATGAAGGAAATGGTGCAATGAAGTTTGAAGTGATTTCTGGTTCATCTGATTTTCCTGTGCCTATTGACATCAAAATTGGTCATGGAACCAGGGTGGTTGTGATCTCAGGACCCAACACTGGAGGCAAAACTGCTTCAATGAAAACCCTAGGGTTGGCTTCTGTAATGTCGAAAGCTGGCATGTACTTGCCAGCCAAGAAGCAACCAACGCTTCCATGGTTTGATTTTATATTGGCAGACATCGGAGATCACCAGGTAACGGTTGGCTATCTCGTGGTTGTGCCTTCTTCTAGTTTTCTCTTTTATTTTGGTTTCTGAAACTCTTATTGTCACATGAAGTCCTTAGAACAAAACCTCTCGACTTTCAGTGGGCACATAAGGCAGCTGTGTAAGATCTTGGAGGTGGCCTCAAAAGAATCACTTGTTCTTATCGATGAGATTGGGAGTGGGACAGATCCTTCAGAAGGTGTGGCTCTTTCAGCCAGCATATTGCAGTATTTAAAAGCTAGGGTTAACTTGGCTGTGGTAACTACCCATTATGCGGATTTGAGTCTCTTGAAAGAAACAGATACTCGTTTTGAGAATGCCGCAATGGAATTTTCCCTGGAGACACTACAACCTACATTCCAGATTCTGTGGGGAAGCAGAGGTGACTCAAATGCCTTGAGTATTGCTAAAACAATTGGCTTTGATGACAAAATAATTGAGCATGCACATGTATGGGTGAAGAAGTTGATGCCAGAAAAGCAGCAGATGAGGCAAAGTTTGCTATATCAGTCACTAATGGATGAGAAGAATAGATTGGAAATCCAGGCAATGAGAGTTACATCTCTTCATTCAGATATTATGAAGCTTTATCACGAGGTATAGTTATAAAGTTCAGTTGAGATGTCAAGTGCTCATGCGTTTTACTGTATTTTTACTTCTTACTTTTGAGGGGCATATGAAGTCATTAAGGTAGCCAACTGCGCATGGTTGGGGTAAACCGGTGAAGGCTTGGTTGAGTTTAGCTTCGTGGACTCTGGCCTGTTACATCTAGGTACTGTACTGCATACCCAAAACGCTAATACCCAGACAATTTCATTTCATATATACTGAAAAGATGGTATAACTTCGTTCCAAAACAGTGAATTCCCAAAGGTTATCCTACTTATTTCCTGAAGATTTCCTTTAGAAGCAAAAATAAAATATTATGAACTCAAAATCAAGAGAGACTGGACCTTTGGCAAGGACTAGATGCAGAAGAAACGATTGGTCATAATGATCTTATAATTTGTTTTGCATGAAATTCTATATTGAACACTATATTTGTGTGCTGTATCGCTTGAAGCAAGGACATTCTAATCTTAATATCAATCTATAGAATCGTGCTACTATGTACCACAATTTAGGACGTGTGACATAACACGACTTTCTTTTACCAGAATGATTCGAGTTCTAGTTAAGGTAGATTCACTAGATCAGTGTTTCTAAGCCAGTTCTTTAAAAAAATGGGCCTCATTCTTCTACTGAAAAGCTAGGCAGTGATGGTTTGAAAGATAATAGAATGCCAGCTGCTCGCAATTGCGTATGTCATCTAGTGATTCTACCTGCAACTTGCCTTAAATGTCATCTAGTTTTGTCCTTTCTTTTGTTATCATTGTCATCAATGGAGTAGTTTCAAGTAGATTGGTGACGGATGTGTTGGCATATTTTTCGAGAGAAGGTATCTTCTTAGAACCCATTGGAAGGTTGAATTCCTTTGTCAAAGAAGTTACTTGACCCAATCTACCCTCACAGAGTCACAGTTGCCTCTACATGTGAGATCGTTGATTAATTTTTTGGTGCTTTTTTGTCTAAATGAAGATCAGAGATGAGGCTGAAGATATTGATGGGCGTGAGGCAGCTCTCATGGCTACAGAAACCCAAAAGGTAAAACGAGAGATAAAGGCTGCTAAATCTCAGATGGAAGCTGTATTGCAAGAGTTTGAGAATCAGCTTAGAACAAGTGCCGATCAAGTGACTTCGCTTATCAATAAGTCAGAGTCTGCAATTGCATCCATAGTAGAAGCTCACTGCCCTAGTGATGTTTTCTCCACCAGAGAAGCAGGTGACAGTTCTTATACCCCACAGATTGGAGACCAAGTCCATGTGGAGGGATTAAGAAATAAGCTGGCTACTGTAATCGAAGCTCCCGGTGATGAGGCCACCGTCCTTGTGCAATGTGGGAAAGTCAGAGTCCGTGTAAATAGAAGCACTATCACAGCTCGTAAAAGTAGCAAAGCGGTCGCTGCAAAAAGTTCGGCGCCACCCTTGAAAAGGAAGGTATGGATTTGATGAATTTGCTGTGTAGGAAGTTGGAATTTACTGTAGACCATTTTATATCATTACAAACCATTTTCCTTGTTTTGCTTCCTCTAAAGTCATCGTGCAGGTGGGATTATTATTATTTTTTTTCCAGAGGTCATCCTAAAAAAATATGATTAAGAGGCACCAAGACCACTAAATAGGAAGGCCCTATACACCACTGTGTTTTAGAATAAACCCTGCAAAATAAAATAGTCGAGACAGGGATAACCTTCTCTGGACTCCCAATTATGTAAAGGTCTGACAAAAGCAGTCTTCAACTTGTGCAAAGGACTCTCAATTTCATCAAAATATGGTGGGTTCCTTTCTCTTCAAATGAGCCACTTGAAACACAAAGGAACCGTCTCCCAAACCTTTACCAATCAAAAATGTCTTTGAGAAAAAGTATTATCAGTGTCACTGTAAACCACCTAAACGAACAATTTTTTGAATTTCATTTGATAAAAATGAACTGAACATTGCAAATGCTTCTATTTGCATACTCAGAAACCCAACCTCGCGAGGTGGTTTATCTGTCTGTATACCTAACTAGTCTCTTTTTATTGACTTACCCCACTTTATTTGTTGATAAATGTGTGTGCTGCTTGTCACAGCTTCCGGTCTTCTCTTTGATTCTAATTTTCCACAGTGCCTTTGTCTGAACCACATAACGTGAGATTTGTTGATGTATACCACTGTGGTCAGCAAATAGTTATTCACAAGCAATGTGAATGTAATAACGGTGATATTTTGGATGCAAATCAAACATTTTTAGGTTATGTCTTCTCGTATCTTTATAACACAATAAATAAAGCATCCTTATTAAATCACTCTTGCGAATAACTGAACTAAGAAAAACATGATTTGAGATTTCATAGAGCATTGGGGGACCTATACTGATGACCCTCTCTTTTACCGTTAACATACTGAACAAAACTATTTGTGGTTCACATTACAGGTTCAGGGGAGCAGAAATTCGAGGAATATTTCGGATTTAAGCAATGTTGAGGAGGATTCTTATGCACCTGCGGTGCCGACATCGAGGAACACAGTAGACTTGCGCGGAATGCGAGCAGAGGAAGCTTCTCACTACCTCAACATTGCCATCAGTTCAAGTGAATCTAAGTCAGTTATGTTTATAATACATGGGACGGGCATGGGGGTGATTAAGGAGCGTACTATTCAGATATTAAAAAACCATCCACGCGTTACCAAGTTTGAACAGGAAAGCCCAATGAATTTTGGTTGTACAGTTGCTTATATCAATTGAAGTACCATTTCTTGTAGTATAAAATAGAACCGTAAAGATGGATGAGTAACTATATACTCTGCTGTGCTTTGTGCTGTACTTGTTTATATTGTGCAGTTCGTTGGTGTTCTAACCATCAATTTCTGAAAATTATTTGGACCTCTGGCTTATACCATTGGGATGGAATGGAACAAGAGTTTTTTATTCACGCTAACATGAGTTTTATCATCTGAATGCCACTTTTTATTGGTACTGAATTCGGTGATCTTATCATATGCAGTGAAACACAGCAGATGGCGATATATTAGGACTCTACTTTAACACCGAAGATTTTATTGCGGGAATCAGTGCAGGCTGTGCATAAACAGTGGGGCTACCTATCTATACACAGGAGCCATGGCATCCTTGCGGCCTTCCTCGAATACTTACCCCACCACCACCTCCTCCGCCTCCACCACCGGTTCCATAACCTGGCATACCTGGCACATAAGGGCCACCGTAACCATAAGAGCCACCGTAACCGGGGCTACCTCCAACACCGCCTCCGCCTCCACCTCCACCCCCACTTCCATAAGTTGGAGTACCAGGCACATAAGGGCCACCATAACCGGGGCTGCCTCCAACACCTCTTCCGCCTCCACCACCACTTCCATAACTAGGCATACCTGGGACATAAGGGCCACCATAACCGGGGCTACCTCCAACTCCACCTCCGCCTCCACCTCCACCTCCGGTTCCATAATTTGGCACACCTGGTACATAAGGGTCATCGTAACCAGGGGTGCCTCCAACTCCGCCTCCGCCTCCACCACCGCTTCCATAAGTTGGTGTACCTGGGATAAAAGGGCCACCATAACCGGGGTTGCCTCCGACACCACCTCCGCCTCCACCTCCACCACCGCTTCCATAAGGTGGCGTACCTGGGACATAAGGGCCACCATAACCGGGGTTGCCTCCGACACCGACACCGCCTCCGCCTCCACCTCCACCACCGCTTCCATAAGGTAGCGTACCTGGGACATAAGGGCCACCATAACCAGGGCTACCTCCAATACCAACCCCACCTCCACCACCGCCGCCGCCGCTTCCATAAATTGGCGTACCTGGGACGTAAGGGCCACCATAGCTGGGGTTGCCTCCAGTACCAACCCCACCTCCACCACCGCCGCCGCTTCCATAAGTTGGCGTACCTGGGATGTAAGGACCACCATAACCGGGGTTGCCTCCAGTGCCAACCCCACCTCCACCTCCACCGCCGCCACCAACAACTTTCCCCAAGCCTACGGCACGGGTTCGACTGACACCATCGCTGCCTCCACCCCAACCTTTGGCAATACTACTTCCATGGCCACCAAGAGTGTTCACTCCTTGTCCAGATTCAGTACCTGCACTTGGTGGAGTTTTGAGAGCGGGATTATCGGAGGGGGAAGGGAGCGTTGGTGGATATACTCTCTTTGAGCTGTCAATGGGGGCGAAGTCGCGACCAGTGCGCAGGATCATCTGTGCAGGGCATTCTCGTAGGCTTAGTAGAAGCATGAAGGCCAAGCAAACCCATTTTATTGCAGCCATTGTGTGCTAGTTTCGATACTTCTCATGACACTTCCCCCTGGTGTCTTTATATACTGAAAACTTACATGTTGCAATGCAGAGTATGTTGGAGAGAGAGAGAGAGAGAGGCAACACAAGTGTTTCGGGTATTTTGTTGTTGAAACGGAAACCCGACAACATATGCCTTGTGTGAGCAAAAGATTGCGTCCTGTTACTGTCACTTGCACCAAATCTATCATCAAGTCTTTCTCCCCTCCCATTTAGATAATAGGAGATAGTGCGTGGTTAATGCTAAATGGGCAAGAGTTTTAATGGTTTTAATCATGTACTCACCTTTTAATATAGAAAGTCTGTCCACACAGATATTACATGCACAGATCAAGTTTTTTTGTGGGGCCCACCACGGGTTCCACACAAACGATTCGAGCCGTTCATTGAATGTAAAACACTATTTTAAGGGTCTCTAAGAAAAATCAGCTTAATACGATACTTATAGGTGCTCGATCCAATTATTTAACTTTTCATTTTTTTGAAATCTCAATGAAAAGTTAGATAATTGGGTCGAGAACTTATATGTATCGGATTGAGCTGATTTTTCGTAGAGACCCTTGAAAAAGTGTTTTACATTTAATGAACGTTTCGGATAAATTTTGTGGGACCCGTGGTGGGCCCCACAAAAAATCTTTGCACAATCTGTACACTTTTGCATGTGTCGGTAGACTGGTTCCTTTTAATATCAGAACAGGCAATAACAAAGAGACAGACAGACAATTTATTACTCCGTATAAACTTTGATCGATGATTTTAATATAAAAACTTTTTTTTATCTGAAAAAAATGGTTCTCCTATCATTAAAATTAGGGGTGGCAAATTGAACCCAGACCCATTAACAAACCCATACCCATCAACAAAAAAATAGACCCAACCCAATCCATTTATTAGTTGGGTAAGAATGGGTCTAAACCCAACTAACCCATTATTAATTGGGTCTTAATTGGGCATCAATTGGGTCAACTTAAATGACCCAAAGGGTCATGAAAGTAACCCACCAAAATTTCCCTCTCTTTACCAATTTCCCGTCTCTTTGGCATTTGGACACCCAGGAATATGGCAATTGGACACCCAGGAGTATGCCCACCCCCCTCTCTCTCTCTCTCTCTCTCTCTCTCTCTCTCTCTCTTTTATTCAATTGTTCTATGCTAAATCACACACGTCCAAAAATGTTTTGGACGGTCCGGATTAAAAACCAATTGTGACCGGTAACAATTATATTATTTTGACCAGTCAAAATTGAAAACACATCTCATCCATAGATTGCGCGAATGGACCGGTGAAATTGCGCTCCGCCGTGAATAAGTTTCTCTCACAGTAGTCCCGCATAGGGTTTGGATTAAAAGGTTAAGTGACTTATTTTTTTTGTCTTTATTCAATTTTTTTTATTTTGTGTCAAACTTTTGTGACTTATTGATTCGTTTCGACAAAAGGAATCGGAAAAGTAAAAAAATTTGATCGAAACTTATAAATTTTTGAATAAAAACAAAAATAAGTCAATTCGACAAAAAAATTTACTTATTCTTGTCTTTTTGAAAAAATTTATGAGTTTCGATCATAATTTTTTTTTTTACTTTTTCGATTTTTCTCGATGAGACGAATCACTAAATCACAAAAGTGAATAGATTCTTTTCCTAATCCATTTCTTTTTTTCTGCACAAGAAAACAAAAAGCAAGGAAAAAACAAGAAACATCAGCCCTAACTGATTGGGCCATTTAAATTTACCGAGTTGTTTTGGGGTATTATGGTAATTTTAGTATGCAAGGGTAATTTGGTCATTTAAATGTACAAGGGTGATATGGTCATTTCAGTGTATATGGGTATTCTAGCCATTTTTAATTTTAATTGGGTTAATGGGCGGGTCGGGTTTGATTTCAAATAAATGGGTTGGGTTGGGTTGGGTATGGGTAATTAAGCTCCTAACTAATTGGGTCTAAATGGGTCAATGACCCATTAAAGACCCAACCCACTTATAACTTGCCCATTTTAACCCAAACCCGCCCGTTTGACACCCCTAATTAAAATTAATGATACAAAAAAGTAATCATGTAGTAATACACCAGGGAGCGTCATACAAGGAGGACAAGCTCAACGAATTGGTAGTGTCATACAATGCGGACAAGCTCAACCTATCACTACATCTCACCTCATAGTTTTAAAAAAAAAAAAACAGAAAAACCATGTTAGCAAGAAGCCAATAGGACACCCAATGGATCAAAACCCAACACCTAACGATAACACCTAAAAACACCCGAGCCCAAAAAGGGCCAAAAGCGCAAAATAGGAAAACCCAAAACAAACCTAGCCTACTGAAAGACGATCACCACCGCGGGCCCGCCGCACTGTCCATTGAAAAGCTCATCCCGACATCACCGCCACCATTGCCGATCCGGCTTCGCACGCAGCAACCCACAACCAGACGGAAACAAAGCAAAACGAAACTAAACCACTAACAGGGCAATCTTTCTCGTAGATTTCTTTGAGGATTGCGACCTAAAATCAAGGGAAAATGACGGCTAAGGACATGTTTTGATAATTAATACCCGTTAAGGACATTTTCAGCATTAACAAATGTTTTTAGCTTGTCCTTGGCGGGTATTAATTGTCAAAACACGTCATGGACTGTCATTTTCCCAAAATCAAGAGAAAACGACGGCTAATGACGTGTTTTGATAATTAATACCCCGCCAATAATATTTTGACAATAGGTGGACTGATAACTTGGGATCAGAATCGATAAGCTTGTTTACCAATTTATATATGAACTTATTGACCATTTTCTTGGACAAGACAAGAACAGACAACTTGACCCGTGACCCATGGTTGAAGGTAAGAGATGCTTTATCAGACCATTTCAATGGAAGAGGTCCAATGAGCCTTGCCAATGAGAAGCTTATCATACACCTGAGAATGGGTTCCTTCATGCCTTGCATGGGCTATATACCCTCTTCACCATAACCTTGATAAAAATTAGTGCTAATTACATTCTTACATTGGGGTCTTAATTCGGACGGTGGGCCCAGGATATAAATCTTTTTGCTTAACTGAAGTTTTGATTTGGTCGTAATGACATGTTAATGAATGAAATTGCCCATTTTAGTGATTTTCATGTTCGACCACAATCTCTATTATAAAACACAAGGGTGTGGGCCCCATACAAACACAAGTAGTTAGAAGAGCTGGAATTCATTTGATCCAAGGACTGATGTGTGTTTTCCAACTCTCTTAAGAAAGTACCTATATTCTTACAAATACTCCGTATATTACAAAAATGCCCCACTATCAAGATTCAAAGGGAAATTCCAATTCCAATCGGGGTGGGTAGTACCGTATGCATGGGCAAGCACTAGTATAAAATGTCATAGTTTAATTGCTCTTTGTTCTTTCAGCAAATGTGCTTTGCGGCTTTCGCACAAAATGCGTGTTTTAGCTCTGTTTCTCCAAATAACAACAATGTTAGGTACCCGAAAAATATACCACGAAACCACCCCAAACAAGTATTTATTACCATTAATAAAAGTCTATTAACGATCATAAATAACTCTAAAAGTCTATTCGGGGTAATTTCGGAATGTATTTTTTAAGTACCTACATGTTCAACTCTGTATCTCCGAACAGATTGTTTATTCTTTGGATCTATAACTCCATGCATTAACTCTATTGCCCATCATTTGAGACAAATAGTATCCCTTCATGAGAAATTTGTTAGGATTTTGTTACTTCATCTCAACAAAGACTTGATTGTATTTGCCGATCAAAAAACAAAAAGAAAGACGACTTGATTGTATTTGTGGCAACTGAATAAAACCGACCAGTTCTTTAAATTGTTGAATTTGGAAGGGGATCAGCCAATGACGGAGTCAGGATTTTGTTACCGGAAGGTCCGGCTTAACAGACATATATTTTTTATCGGAACATATAATTATTATATCATAAGATTTTTGTTTTTCAGTTCATTACATTTGTATATTGAATTGATTCTTTAGGCTCTTTCAACTATCACGTGCTTATGTTTTATTTATGAAAGAAATTGAGAAATGAGAATGTAAAATAACTAATTTTTTTGTCAAATCGAAGCCAAATTATTAAGATTATAAGTAACTATACATAAATAATTATCAATAATATTTAAAATCAAGTATGTATAAAATAAAAATTTTAAAACTTGAACGCTCGGAGAGCCGGGACCCCGGGCCCTACACACCTCCACCCCTAAGATCAGCAGACATACACACTTCTTAGTCCTGGTCTCTCTCATCCTCTTTTCCTTTTTCTCTGATTTGTACTTGTGATGTTCATCCCTCTCACAATTCAGAGCTAAGTTACATAATTCGCGTACGTGAGCATGTGCAGGAGCGCAAGCATGAAAGGGTACTCTTTGAAACACATTACAACCTACTAAAATTAGCGAGAGCGAGCGCACTGCAAGAATTGAGAGCGAATTATACGATTTTAGATCCAGAGTGCTTCTTGGATGACAATGCTACAAGATGAAACCACTCCTCTTTCCAACTTCAAGAGCCCGTTTAACCTCGTAATCCTGTATGAGACAGACGTAACGGTGATTGTGATGTGTTTGGCCATGACTTTCCAAACAAATTATATGTTCAGAATGACGTATGCGAACACTTCTCCACTATTCGATGGCGTGTGGTCAAACAAGATAACAATACCATGTTGACGGTAAAGAAACAAACAATTTTTAAGTGTGGGATTTTCGGCTCGATATGTGTTCTCTGTAAATCCTGTCCGGGCGGGACTCTGGGCCTTAAGTATGTTCGTGGGCCATCTCGCATTATACGTTTTCGTCTGGACCGCACTATCTCCTTTGGGGCATTGGGCTTCTATCCCCCTAGATGTGCTTCATCTCTGAGCCTAAGGATGTTTGTAGGCCATCTTGCTCTATCTTTCTTTCTTTGGGCCGCACTAACCCTTATCCTCTGGGGCTCTTGGCTTGTCTCTCCCCCCCGTATGTGCTCCATCTCTGAGCCTAAGTCTCCCCCTTTGGATGGCCCATGTGCATTGTGAATCCCTTAAGGCTGTGAACGAGCCGAACCGAATCGAGCCGAGCTTTGTTGAGCTCGAGCTCGGTTCGTTTATTAAATGAGTCAAAAACTTGAGTTTGAGCTCGGCTCGAGCCTTAACAAGCCGAGTTTAATTATTTACTAAACGAGCTTCTTTAATCGAGTCGAGTCTCTCTTAACGAGCAGAGCTTTTTTGTCGAACAAGTTGAAAACTCAAGCTCGAGCTTGACTCCTTTACTAAACGAGCCAAGCATTAACGAGCCGAGCCGAGTTCGTGAGTTGTTCGGTTCGTTTACAGCCCTAGAATCCCCTGGTTGCGGTGCGGCAACCGCAGCTCTGTCGCATGCTCTCTTTTAGGGGTGCCACGTGGCATCTTTTAATAAGGCAGTCAATATTCTTACCAAGGTTAGCCATTGACTCATTCACCTCCCTAAGAAATATCTTTTTTGGGTAATTTCGCGGACACGTCCGCGTCCACGTCCAGAGGTTTTCATAATTTCAGATATTCCTTTCACATATGAGAATTGCCTATAAATTCCTTGTGGAGAGTAAATAAATAATAAATACGCTCAATTCTTATTTCTTGTCCAGAAGTAACAAATTAGTCCTAAATATTCCTTTCAACAAGTAAAAAATAGAGGCCTTTTTATAACTTCTACCCTACCCTTTTTGATCAAAATAGATATTTTAATTTGTTAAAAAAGTCATTTTGATTCAAAATAAGTGAGAGTTGACAATTTTTATTATTTATTATTATCGTAAATGATTAATTTTTTTAGATGTAAATCATTTTTGACTCGTTACACCAAACAGATAATGATCAGATTTGGGCTGAAACGAACATAAAAATTAACGAAAAAAATTTCAATGCCGAGCGGGTACCACGTGGTGTCCGCTCGCGCATCCGAGCCGTCCATTTCATTTTTGAACGGCTCAGATTTGGAGAGAGAAAGTATTGGGGTAGGAGGAGAGAGAGGATTTCAATCCGAGCCGTCCAAAAGTGTATCGGACGACTCGGATGCGCCGAGCGAGTACCACGTCGGCACTGAAAAATCTCTCTCTCTCCAAATTAACAGGAGATTCAGTGTCATTTCTCATAATGTTAAAAAACCTCTAGTATGTTTGTTTTTCCTATTTTGGGCAGTGAATTTACCAGACTACCACCATTCCTCCCACGCGGCAAAGATAGTTTCTCCCTCACCAGGAAACTGCCAAGAACTGCTGCAAAAAATTATAGTAGTCAGTAACCAAGATTTCAAGAGAGAATCAAATCTCTCTTTACAACAAGAAAATAATACGACCTCAAAAGAATTCCGTATTTACCACTTTTACTTCTAGAGAGAGAGAGAGAGAGCTTTGTTTTGTTTTACTCCACTTTGGACCTTTGGTCTGAGAAGCCCTCACACCAAGTAAGCTGCTTGCATACGAATTCGCCTTTCTTGATTGCTCATTCCTTATCTCGATTGCTTAGTCCTGTCATTAACAGCTACTAGAATTAAGCATTTTGAGTTACCAAATTAAGCATACCTGTTAAACTGTTTACTGCACTTGCATTCAAATTTCTCAGTGTCTGCAATTGAATGTGGTTTGTGAAACATCTGATACCCGTCTTTCGAGTATTATTTTCGCGATGATGTTGAATCCTGTTCTAGTGTGGGGAAGTTTTTTTTCGTAGATAGCAGTACCAATTCAAGTTCCCTTTGGACTGTACTAGTTTTTTTTTTTTTTTTTGCGTACTTGTTGCCAATGTTACGCAAATTTGATTAGTGATACTCAAGTGGAATACACATGAACTCGTATAAGCACGCTGATAGTGAATGTATGCTGACCAGGTATTTGAAATTGTTAATCTTCGTTAATGTCGCGGTATTTCGTTTTATCATAGCAACTGCCGATATTTTCAGATTGTTTATGCCCTTTACGTATAAATATTTGCTTTGGGTAATGCAAAATTTTCTCTCTTCTGTGTTTTGGCTTGATTACATAAATCTACATCATTGGTAGAGGCAACTGTAATTTGGTGTTGTAGTCAAGATGTGCCTTTTAAGTATCGTAAGCTATTTGAGGAAGAAGAACACTTTAGAATGAAGTAGCAGTTTAACTCTCTGCCATTATCATTGATTTTAAATTCCCACCGCTTGCCTTGAGCAATGCAACTGCTATTTTCTACTTCTGTTCTACCGGTTGGTACAGAGCTACGCGTCATTTTGTTGAGAGTCAACACTATTTCTATTGTATCTCTAGAATCTTCTACCACCTCCACCATCACCACTCTAGATATCTCCACAACCCTCTGGATATTTCCCCCCTCTATAGAGTACTCTTTAGATTATTATTATTATTATTATTATTTTGGATTTTCTAGAATACTGTCTTGAGAAACATCTCTGGAATATAACCTACGTCTTTCTAGAAGGAAAGTTTCCACAACAATATTGGGAATTATTTGCAATGCCTACAAAAAGGATACTAGCCTTCCACTAACCCACAAGAGAGATTAGGAACAAGAGAGATTAGAAATATGTGAGTGTCTCACTTCAGTGCACATAACTGCTATAGGCCCATTGTAGTTTGTGAAGTGAGTTGAAAATGTGAAGTGTCTTGTGTAAGACTGTAAGTTGATGATAGGATAACTATGTCCAAGTGTTTCGCTTGTTATGCCAGATATACGTTATTTACTTATTGAAGTTTATGGGTTGCGAGATTCAACACGCAAAATACTTTTGCTGCCACATTTGTCGAACCGTCTTTTTTGTTGAATGACTTGTAAAATTACTTCATCTTTGTGGCTTACACACTTAATGGTAATGCAAATCACTTGTCCTCTTTGTGCTTTGTAGTATTTTTGGGATGGAGGGATCCGGTTTAAACCCATTAGACAGTGACGCAGAGACAAGTATCTTAGAAGGATTGCTTGATAAATTTGGCGCTGCCTTTTCTCTTGAGCAAATAGCTAATGCTTATTGCAAGGCTGGACGTGATGCAAATTTGATTGGTGCAATGCTAAATGAGTTGTCGAATAGCACATGTATGCAACCACCAAATAAGTTACCAAAGAGTGAAGAATCTTCAGATGTATCTCATAGTGATGTTTCTGAGGAGTCACCTCATGGAGTCTTAGAATCGTCAAAATCAGGAAATAATCATGTTTCTGGGGTACTTGGTAAAAGTTATGTAAGTACTTTTGCAAAGGAATCGAAGTATTTTCATGTTATTGAACTTTTGAGTGAAAAATCTTCTTTTAA
Source organism: Rhododendron griersonianum (assembly GCA_018127125.1). Lineage (NCBI taxonomy): Eukaryota > Viridiplantae > Streptophyta > Magnoliopsida > Ericales > Ericaceae > Rhododendron > Rhododendron griersonianum. The sequence continues at coordinate 28,933,757 of CM030800.1, forward strand.
TCTTGCAAAGGATTTTGGAACGAACAATGCTACAGAGGAACTTCTATTTAAGATGCTTGGAGAGGGCTTTCAGCTAGACAGAGACATGATAAGAAATATTCTTGGTAAACCCTCATGAATGCTTTCTACATGAACCCACCTATCATTGTGTGAATATATTTTGCTTTGCTTTTTTTTTTTAGAATATACTATTATTGCATCTTAAAACATGTTTACACCCAGCCTTAAATTATTGTGAATGGGCAGATTGCCTTTAAGTTAGACGCTGATATAGAGAGATAGATGAGACAAAGGGCAAAGTCTTGTTGCAAGAGACCAGCCAAGACGTAGCTCTGTCCCATGGATGGTAGAAATTTTTTGAGACATCCAACCTAAAATCAATAGGCAATGACTAGATTGGCTTTTTTTATTACATTAACCAAGCTTAGGTGGCTTAGAAAAGAGATGTGAGACAAGTTCAACAAGCATCTAAGCTTCTAAGTTGAGTACATTATGGAAAGCTTTGGGCTGCTCTAAGCTTCAATTCTCATCGTCTTGGAAAATCGAGTATGCAAACTCTAGATCTTTGACGTCAAAGTTACCACAGGGCTTTCTATCGAAATTGCAAATCCCACATCCAAACACACAATTAGTGAAATAAAGGATTTATTATTTGAAAGAAAGGATTAATTGTTTGATTTGTTCTGTATTATGTTTCTTAGATAGCCTGATGAGCCTGCATTACAGTATCTTTAACTTCATGCTCATGAATCTGGAAATTATATTTTCTCTGGAAATATTTCATAGATGTCTCTTGGACATAGTGTATTATAATTTATCTACGTGGTGTCATAATCTTCTATAGTTTTCTACTTGAATGAGATAGCATATTAATTTGCTCTGCAACTTCAATAGGAATAGCGTTTGATAGAGTCAAACGATGAATTATGCCAATAGATTAAGCACAAATGCCTTTTCGCAAGTGGTATATTTGCGAAGAACATCTATAATTCAAGTCACGGAGGCTGTGATGTACTTAGGAGAAGATACCTGATGACTGATGTAATTTGAATAGCCATAACTTTCATTGGCAGTTGTGGTTATTTTTACGGCAAGGGTCCGAAACTCTTGACGTTCATGCTTAGATGCTCAAATCTGCATGCACCTGAGGTGTCATCATGCAATATTTTTGCCTCATGGAAGAGGTCTACCCCTTGTGCATGTATAGAATATATATATAATGCCTTTGGTGCTTCACGAACAAAACAAAGGATTCATGTTCTTTTGTCTCCCTTTCTTCTTGTAGTGCCACTAATATTCTAGTGATCAATGTGTTTAGAGTTTACCCCGTGCTCTTTCTTTTCCGAAAAGTATCATGCAACTGTGCGTGTAGAAGTTTGGAGCTACTCAGCTACTGTGTAGTGGAACAGGCTTTGAGAGCTGGAAGATCGATCTTTCTTGCAGCTCAAAGATTAGATGATGTTTCCTTAGTGTTCAAGGGTTTTAAAAACTCCACTTATTGAGGTGTGAAGTGCACAGTATGCACTTGTAGTATCTGGAGTTCCTAATGGGCATGACATCTCTTTGCCATATGACACATTTGTCATTGTCCAGTAGTTCCATCGTCAAACTTTTAATTAAGTTGATTCTTCAAGTAAACCCCGATTTACCAAGTATTAATTTACAAATACTGACAAACTCGCTGAAACTAAATCATGGGGTTAATTTTTAAAAGACACTCATCTATGCCCTTATTTATTGTGAGAACTGTGGTCTCATACATGCTCTTAGTTTACGTGATGATGCATCATTCATAGTTCTAAATGATTTTGGCAGTCTTTCTGTTTTGGGTAATCATTCTTTGGAGAAACTCTAGTTAGTTGCTCAAAGTTTGGATGATCAGAGTGATTTGTTTTTCGGCATCTCTTCAGTTTTGTTGGCATGGACATGTTAACTGATTTAACTTTTCTTAGTGAAATCCTTTCATCCTTTTTTGAAACGCTACAGTTGTCAAGACTTTATAACTAATTTGATAATCTTCAAACCTTGGTTCAGCGTTACTAATCAGGTTATGAATTGAATTTGCAGGTTGTTGTGGGTATGATCTGCACAAGGTATGTCTATATTCTAACTATTATGAATGTGGCCTTTTTTATTTATTCGGATATGTGCTCTGTTCTTGACGTAGTTTTGCTTATGTTGTCTTCCAATTTTGTATAGATTTTGTCCATATTTTGCAAGGTATCACATAGTTCCAGCAAATTCACACTTTGCTTGCTCTTCTTCTCTGTGATTGGGTACAGTTATCAGGTTATTAAAAGTTATGAGCGATAACATCCATTGATCATGGACCTTTTGAGGGATGTGTCCAACATACTACGTAAGTGTGAAGATTTAAATGTGGGTCAAACTTAACACCTTAGTCTTGGCACGGGCCAAGGCATTTCGATGGCAGACGTGTGTCTCTATTTGTTCTGTTAAAGCCTAAAAAGCTAGTAGAGGCTTGGTCGTGAAATCTATGGCTATAACATACAAAAGGAGACATGTGTAATGTGTAAACCTTCAAAACAGAAACAATAGTCTGATGCTTCCCTATGGCTGGGGAAGTAGAAATTCTTTTGAATAGAGATAAGCTCCAGTGAAGAAAAATAACAACGAAGAGCCTTACAATGAGCTAGTTAACCTTTTTGACAGAGCATGAGAAAAGGGTAGAATAATATTTTATCTATGGCTCTTCCTAAAAAGCACCGGTACTGCAGACATGTGCATGGATATGGACATGATAACATTCCATCCAGGAACAACCAAATTCTTGTTGTTTCCTTTCACATATTACAAGTAAAACGACATGGGTTTCTGAGATGTGTCCCTAGTGCGTCCCCTGCTTACGAATAATTAAATGTATTGGAATAAGTGCCCCCTACGTCGCATGTCACTGACGGAAACGGCTAGCAGTTAGGCGTTTCAGGGGTTCAAAGGCTGCTTCTAAGTTTCATGTTGCAAAGTTTTGGTTCTTCTTTTTGGTTTTCTTGTCATTGGAATGGGGTTGCAAGTTTTCTCCATCTGCATCTTATGAAATAATTTGTCTGCTTTTCCTATACAATCAAGAGCTAACCAAGTATTTACCTTGGGTGGCATTAGGGATGATAGTTTTTTCTTTACTTTCTGAACATGCAGAGCGTGGAGAAGTTACTTGATTTGTCAGCGGTTACTTCAGAGAAGAGGGACGATTTTTGCGGTAGATCCAGGCAAAGGGTTAGTATGTTTGCCAATATTTGAAGAACTAAAGTACCCATTGCAGAGTTTTATTCTCTTTTGTGAACAAGTAAATGTGCTAATGCGCCAATAGCATTACACAAGTTCGCACAAAACTTCTTTTGAACTGCAGTTGAGTAATATGTAGAATCTCAGACAAGAGTGGAATTCAAGATGATTTCGAATCTGGTCTTGCCAAAACCTTTCTTTCCGATTGTTTGGTTTGTCCCATTGTTCTGCTCACTTTTATGCTGTCCCATTGTTCCGTTCACTTATATGCCCCACCTATGCTTGAATAACCTGTCTAATGGTGTCAACGACAATGTTCTTGTGCTTCTGTGTAGCTACTTGGACTATGAAGCACAACTATAGATACGACACGATGCAGATATGGTGATATGATAAAACATGGATGCATTTGGAATACGCTAGTAAAATTTATTTTACTGGAGAAGAAATCACCCTTATTTTTATGCCTAGTACAAGACTAAAAATTCTGCTACTTTAAGCACGAGTAATCATATAGTCTTGTTATTTGAAACCATTCCAACCTCCTCAGCAAGTCTAATATCCCCCCCTCTAGCCAAATCACTCAGAAAAATAACAGATTAACTCCTAAAATCTGAGCCATGTATTCCATATCCCTTAATTCTAGATTTCCACTACCAAGATTAAGGTTACAGAATCAATGAATTTGAAATTCCTACTATTGCAAAAACTCTTGTATGTGTACAAATGATATGCATATGTACAACGAACATTTTGGTTGCTGACCAACAAACTTCATCGCCTATTTTACATGTCATCAGTTGGCCAACCCCTCAGTTGGTGAGTCAATTTCTGGTCCAGCAAATTAAAAAAAAATTGAGAATTTTTTAACATAAAAATGGAACATTCTCATAATGCGAATTCTTCACCTAAATGGGAATGGAAATGTGAGACTTTCACATTGTGTTCATTTGCCTTTTACATGACACACAATTATAGATTTTCATTATATGGTGAACATGAAACTGAGATTGCCCTCATCTATATGGTAAACAAGAACATTGATATCTGAGAAATTCTTATAGTATGGCAAGGACATAAAATTGAAAAATTCTCATTGTACATAGTCATTGGCAATGGGACAAGGCCATCAGAATTTATGGGATTTAGCCTTTGTTTATTTTAACGGGCTATATTTGACTATATACGTACGTATTTTTTAGAAAAATACTTTACAGATTAATAATCTTGTTCATGAATCACGGTTTTTCCTCAAACTGTTTGGCTAGTATTCATATATATACATTGTTAGCATTCCTATCATCGAAGGAAGGTTCAAACAAGATGAATGGAAGCCCATATTTAATTCCATTATTTAGTTATCCTTCCACGGGACATTTGACCAATGAAAGAAAACAGAGCTGCAAAAACGATCAACCGATTAACTGGTCTGGTCCTTGGGCTTGTTTTTCCTGTTATGTCTCCACCAACTGCTATGTATATATTTCAGTTATAGTTTGCCCCTTACAATTGATGTTTACTTTAAAAATATATAGTTTTAAGCCCCACCTTATCCCGACCTATCCCAGAAAGATCCTTGCATGTTTGAAATGTATCCGAAATTGATAACATTTAAGCTTTTAGGACGATTGGTAACTACACAATTGAAGCATTTATCATGGTGGTCCCTAAAATTCTGTTAAAGTAACAAAATGACCCCGAAATCATTTAGAAGGAGCCTAGATTATTCAATTTGCTTTGGATAGAGAAAAACTTTCTCTTCCCTATCGTTCTAGGTCACTTCATCTGAACTGAGCTCTTAGATCTTTGTTTTTTGTTCTCCTTTTAAACTCAACCACTTATGGATGCTTCTGTGACTATCACACAGGATTGGCTTCCTTTGCTGCAACATGCCAATGAATAGGGAAAGGGATGAGGAAGAAAAAACTCAAGCATACCATGTACCTAAAAGGCTAAAACTTTTAGAGTGGCGCTTCACTATCCAATCTTGAGGTCGTGTAGCATATTTAGTGCCCTTCCTTTTGGGGTAGGATATGAGCCAAATAGGAGTATCTAGGATCAGATAAGATTAAGAGTGCTCACATTTTTTGTATTTGCTGCAGTGGGACAAGGGCTTTTATAATCTACTATTTGCATGTCCAACCAATCTAACCAAGTTTTTTTGCTTATCTCATGAATATAGATTATCCTTTGTGTCATTACATCACGTTTGAAGTAGATGACTACCCTCAACGCGACTTGCTTTTTTGTATTGTAGTATTTTGAACAAGTTCCTCTTACTTTGGTCTTTATTCTCTTCTTGCGTAACTACTCTGGATAAATATTGCAATGAGAGCTTGTTGATTATTTTAATCGATCTTGCTCTTGTATTTACGTACAGTCTGCATATACAAGTCCCAAACTGGAATCCACTTCATGTGCTGGAGGGTATGTTTTTTCTTGTCAAAATTGGCAACCTCTATCATTTTGCTGTTGAACTGACTATTGAGGAAATAAATTAGTGGATGCCGTTGTTTTCCGGATTGAAACATATGGTGCTTTAAATCAGCAGCAACTTGAAATTGGATTTGAAGGCAAATGGATCCAAATTACCAAGAAAACAGAAAGGACGCATTGATATCCAACACGAAGTTTTATCTGCTCTCTTTCATGCTCCTGGGAGCTCTGAGGAGTTTCATGCAAGGACATTCGGAGTTAATGCGGTAAAGAAATCAAAAGCCTCTGGACAGGCAGTGGTTGAGGCCTCAACAAACACTACAGTAGAATCCAAGATTGACAAAATAAACCCACCTAATGCTATCGAGGAGGATGGTATGCCCACCTAATACTAGGATTAGGGAAATAAACATGTTCTCTGGTACAGTATTTGTATTTGTGTGTTACTATTTTCTTTTTGTTTTCTCACAAAATCTGCTGCCAAAATTTGTAGATGAAGGGGATAGCTACGTGCTGCTCCGTAAAGCTGTTAGGGAGTATCGAGCTACAATGAAGGAATATTATAAATCTGTAAGACTCCCATTTAAGCGTTGTCGTTGCTGGTACTATGAGCTAAAGGCATTTTACGTGTGCGCTGAAGTGCTATTAGGTACTGCCTTTCAAGTACAAGCAGTAGAAGGGAATTATTTCATTTTCTTTTTACTTCCAAATTTTCTTTTCCAGGCTGTTGATGCAATTGCTAAGGGAGATCTATCTCTGGCTGGCAGACTTTTGGAAGAGGTGCGTGGTCATATGATTTTTGGATTGAAGTGACAATTTAGTTTCTTTCTTTGCCATCGCTCCATCTCCTTTAGCTATACTAGAATTTGGAGATTTGACTTCAAAAGTGAATGGAAATATTCTTGCTTAAACCCACTAATCAGGAAAAAGGGGAAAAGCACTCGCTGCTTGTAGTTAATTGATGAATCTAATGAGTGTCGTTATGGTTGACATTGGTGTGAATAGGGTCAGTTTTATCACACAAAAGCTCGCGAAGCAGATGAAGAATCTGCTGGGATAATTTTTGAACCTAGGTCAGCCGTTTTTGTTTTATTCTTTTCTTTCATTTATTTCAATTTTATTACTGGGGTTGAGCGTAGGTGTTTTACAGTCAGCCTCGTTGTTTTATCAATGAATTGCATTCATGTTCATTGGCAGAAATGAGGAGACTGAAGATACAGTGACTCTTGATTTGCATGAGAATGGTGCCAAGGAGGCAATACGTCTCTTAAAGTGTCATTTGTCTTCTCTTTCTGGCATTCCATGTAAGCAATTATTTTCCCAAGTTCTTTATTTATTTATTATAGATTAACGTAACATAGACATGGATCTATGCCATTTTTCTTACCAGCAATGAAGTATCTTAAGGTTATCGTGGAGACGAATGATGAAGATACGTCAAAAGGGTCCCGCAGGCGACTGGTAAGATCGAGGTTTAAGTAATGTACTTGTAGTCTAAAACTGTTTCTCGTTCAACTTTTCATTGGCGGACATATCCAATTTGAAGGCATTTGTCGGTGGTTCAAGTAGACTTTTTAGCAAAAGTAAAAGCAGAGTCTAGTTTCTTTTCTAGATCCATGCCTGAGTGAAATTCGAAGACGATTCTTTTGCCTTGAGACTCGCTTTCGGCGACTTCACCCTGTTAGACAATGACGCGGGAGGGAAGTGTTAAGCAGTAGTGTAAGAGTGGCTCGATCATCAATAGAGCAAAAGAAAACAGAAGAACTACCTTTAGTCGAAAACAGAATAGAAGTCTTGTGTACTCAGTTACAGTGGGGTCTCAGTTAGGGCTAGATGACTGCTTTCATGATCAGCAGGGTTTGCCAAATTACTTGCCTTAAGCCTAGGCCCTAAACAATGGTAAAGCTGCAGTCTAATGGCTTATCTATTCTTCATAGATGTAACTGCTTCATACGAGCCGTAGACTCCTTCCTTTATCTTTTTGAATAGGCGTATTGCGTACGTGTAATTGCGTGAGATTTTGATTTTTGATTCGTCGTGTACAATGTGGAAGGAAGTACTAACATTTATTTGCGCTTTCACGCGGGCAGATTATAGAGCTGTTGAAGAAGGAGTCCATCGCGTGGATCGAAGGAGAGAACCCTGGAACTATGTTGATCCTACTGGAAGAAATAAATCCGAAACGTTTGAGTTTTGCCAGAAAATGATGCTAAGCTGAGTGAGAAATATTTCTGACCAAACATGGTATTTCCATCTGTATTAAGTGCTCCAGATATTCAACAGAATTTGGGAGAAAACGATTAATCTAAATTCGTGCGTATTTGATTAGCCTTGAGATAAAGAAAATCCCTCGAAATTTGATAATGGCTAACGTAATTTCAACCCTTTCGTATCTACTTTGTGTTCCTTTTTTTTTTTCCCTTTCCCCTTATTCCTGTCATGATAAGGATCTCTTAGGCTCCGTTCAGTTGTCAGGAATGTTATGCAGGAAAATTGGTCGTTGAAAAAGATAATTGAATTGAAGTGAAGTAAAGAAAGTTAGGGCTTGGAAAAGGATCTCTTGTGTTATTAGCACTAGTACACACGAGTCATTTAGACTGTTGAAGTCAAAATTTGATAAAAAAACATATAGCAAAGTGGTGCACTGTGCTCCACCGTAATTCAACGTTGTCGCTAAAAAATGACAAAGCAAATCTTTGGCGTCAAATTTAACAGCAACTCTGGCTGCCAAATCTGTCAAAGATTGGCATGGATGACTTTGGCAAAAATTAAAGTCATTTTGACACCAACGGGTGCACTTATTCTTTGTAAAATTCCAATCTTTAAAAAGAGTGTGAAACAACCAAAGAGCTTATTAAAGGAAGAAATTAAACAAGTTATTTTGTATTGCTTCAAATGAAAATGAATGCTTTTAATGGTATAAGGCATTGCCAACCAATCCTCCGTTTCTCTCTATTTTGGGGAATCATTCTACATCAATTCACCCTCCAAAACTCTCCTCCATTTTGAAGTCCATTCTAGAAATTGAGTATTATAAAGGATGAAAAAATATATATTTAGAGGATCATCATCCCACCTCGAAGGATGGAACCTTTTTCATCGTGACTTCAGTAAATATTTACCTTTAAAAAGAGATCAATATTGTACAGAAAATGGTAAAAATAAAAAGCATAGAGTTTAGAATAGAAGAGATGTTAGAGTTTTTTATTTTAGATAAAAGTAAAGAAAGATTTTGAAGAAACGGAATAATAAAATTAGAGTTGCCATGAATAGTGAAATCCTCTGCAACCACATTTTCGATTAAGGTTTTTTATTTTGATCATTTAAAATACTACGGTTTAAGAGGGTGTTGAATTTGTGTGGAGATTTTCCCAAACAAATGGAGTGATCATGGCCCGTTCACGATAGTGATTAACTTATGCACCATAATTTTTTGGTTTTATCTTTATTCAATTTTTTTTTGCGTTTGTTAGTTTTACGCCAAATTTTTATGTGATATGGGTGAGTAAGGATGAGAGGAATCGGAAAAGTAAAAAAATTCAAACTTTTACACAAGTATTTTGGGAAATATCCAAAGAAAAACTAAAATGTTAAATTTTGGACTTTTTCTTGAATATTTCCCAAAATACTTGTTTAAAAGTCATAATTTTTTACTTTTTCAATTCCTCTCATCCTTACTTACCCATATCACATACAAGTTTGGCGTAAAACTAACAAATGTAAAAAAAAAAAAAACAAATTTGAACCAAAAAATTATTCTGCATAAGTTAGAAATATAGGCTCCGTTTGTTTTGATGTAAAATATTTTTCTGAAAAATATTTTCCTCTTTTTCTGTTGTTTGGTTAGATAAAAGAAAGTACTAGTAAAATATTTTCCATCAATGGGGCGCAAATGTTTTCATCCCAAATTCTACATGCAACTCCTGTTCAAAAAAGGAAAAAATTCTACATGCAACCTGATTGAATTTCTGAAAGTCAAGTATTGTAAACACATAGCTTTCTGTAACGTATTTGTATGTACATGTTTTTATATATTGCACATTTTCTGTGTTTTCTTACTGTTTTTTAGGAAAAAAATTTCTCCACGACTAATATTTTCAATTGTTGAAACAGGCCGTTCAAAAAAAAATTTATTTCTTACAAAATTATTTTATATTATAAAATATTTTACGTCAAAAAAACGGATATAGTAATAATTTCACGTGTCCTGCCAATGCAAACGAGATCAGAAAAGAAACGAACGGTCACAGATTGAAGATTCGCTCGTCCTCGTTCCCCTAGCTCAGCTTTTAAACGGCAGCAACAACTTAGCGTCAAAACACAGTCGCTTCTCTCTCTCTCTCTCTCTCTCTCTCTCTCTCTCCTTCTTCTTCGTCACAAACCCCTGTATCTCTCTCTCTCTCTCTCTCTCTCTCAATACTGTAAAGGAAAAGAATAAAAAATGGGAGGAACAGTGAGAGATGTGCAGTCGAAGGGGGAGCTTGACAGCGTAATCAAGGAAGGGTCAGCCGGTATCCTTCACTTCTGGGCTTCTTGGTGTGAAGCTTCCAAGCAAATGGACCAAGTCTTCTCCCATCTCTCCACTGATTTCCCTAACGCCCTCTTCTTACGGGTACTCTCTCTCTCTCTCTCTCTCTCTCTCTCTCCATGTATCGATATACCTGCGTACGTATGTATGCCTTTGTATCTGTCCATGCTAAGAACACTTGATTTCTATGAATTAGGGCGGAGTAAAATGTTTCAAAATTGTGAGAATCGTGATTGAGTGGATTTTGATGTATGTTTTTGGGAGAATCGTGCTTGAATAACCCTAATGCTTGTCAGGATGATTTTGCTCCAGACAGAGTAATTTAAGGAATTAGTGTCTGGGTTCTGTTGTTTAGTGCATGAATTCTTAACCAACTATTATATTGAATTCCTAACTTGGGGTTGGTGTTTACCAATTTTTCCCTCGATCGAAATCGATAGAGATTTTGGGAAACAATGTCAACAACAAAAAATAAGGGCGAATGCGGCTTGTCTTCAAAAGCGGACCCGTGGTTCCACACCATATTTCAGGATTTCACCGGAAGAAAAATGGCAGTCGAGTCAAATGTGAAATTAAGAACGAAATTGAACACAAATGGAAGAGACTTCCATTAATCTTCAACGATCGATCTATCAACACGAGCGATACATCAAATATTCTAAGTTAGTCTTAGAATATAAATCCTACTCCTAATTATAACCCAGAAGTGGGTTAGTAAGACAAAAATTAAGACAAATAAAGATAGACTTTGATTTGTTGGAGAGGATTTACAATGAAGTCTAAAAAGACTATTTATAGGAAACAATAAATGTTTAGGAAATATATTTCTAACTTCCCACTACTCTTCATTCTTCTAATTTGCTTCCAAGTGTCCAAATATCTTCCCTTCAACTTCAAAGTATGTAGGAGCATGCCAAGTGTCCTTCCAAAGGTGTAGGAGCATGCCAAGTGTCCTTCCAAAGGTGTAGGAGTATGTCAAGTGTCCTATATGCAAATAACAATAATAAAAGAAATATTAATACGAATACTTAATAATAATAAAATAGGTTGCATTCCCATAATTGCCACCTTTCGGTCGATCATCGACAGGCGGTGAATATATGGTGTAAACAGTTGGTCTAATAGATTAGGATTTAGGCGCTCTCTTATCCTACTGGTGATATGTGTTTTCTGTGTGTTGATGCACTTCGCGGTGTAATGCGCCTCGGTGGGCTCTTTTCTTTTCTTTTCTTTTTCTGTAAATGATTCATGTTATAGCACCAAAACTAAGCCAGTGGCATACAACTCAAAGGGTAGGAGTTCCTTCCCTGAAGCGACATAGAAAAATACCCAACACAAAAATAAAATTGCGAAGACAAGCAACTATACATTCAGCATCCTACCGCCCTCAAGAATCCATTCAGGGATTCTCCATTCATGACAAAAACCTAAAGTTTCCTGATTTCGGGGAAACTTTCTCCATGAGATGACTCTAGCCCTCACGTTGTTTTCAATAGTGTTGAACATGCTATGATCATCCACCATTCTTGCTGCGGAAAATTCTGTCATTCCGCTCTAACCATACTTGATACACAGCTGCTGCAAAAGAGATGTTGAAAAGGTGAGTTTTGAAGGATTTACCATGGCAGAACGCCAGAACCTAGAAGCTCAGTCCAACTCTATATCCCAGACCCTTGGCCTTATCTGAATTCCAAACCTACGCAGAATCTTACCTCATATGTTGCAGGCGAAACTACAATCAAAGAACAAAGGGAAATTTATAGAAATCGTCCTCCAAGTTTTAACCGAGTTTCATTTTCGTCCTCCAAGTATCAATTGCTACTATTTTGACCTTCAAGTTTGTTTTTTGCTCCAATTTGGTCCAATTGATAACAGACGTGAGAAAATCTGACGGAAACTTGGGATTGAGGGTAGTTAGGACATTTCATGTTCTTTTCCTTGGAAAAAAAAGGGTATATCTGCTTTCTCCTTCCCGTTCCCTCTCCACTTTCACAATAACAGAGAATCCACTCCCCAGTTCCCACCACCACCGACGACCACCAAGGGCTCCCTCACTGCCATCGACCGCCACCAACACCGGTTCTCTCTCTCTCTCTCCCACCACCACCGGCGACCACCAAGGGCTCCCTCACCGCCATTGACCGCCACCAACACCGGTTCTCTCTCTCTCTCCCACCACCACCACCACCGGCGACCACCAAGGGCTCCCTCACACCCATCGGCCGCCACCAACACCGGTTCTCTCTCTCTCTCTCTCTCTCTCTCTCCCCTTAACTGAGTTGGTGGAAAAAAAAATCCCAACCTAATTCGGAAATTAGGGTTTTATTTTTTTCTTCTAGTATTGAATTCTATTTAATTGGTTGTAGAAAGCAGAATAAGTAGAACTTGTGGAATTTAATGGCACCGGATCGTACGAACTTACCTCTACCTGATAATGGATTAATGAAAAACTCTATCTTAAAGGGCCGTGAATTGCCCATTTTTCTGCCACCTATATGCTGTTTTGGATAAGGAAGATTATGGGGAATGAATCAATTTTATAAAGTTTGATCAATCCACTGATGTGCATCATTCATCCATTTTATTTATGAGAATCTACTTAAATGTATCTATTGGTTAGCTAGGATACAACCAGAAATTTAGTATATGGGAAGGAGCAGGAGTATTTTGAATATAGGGTTTTAGGGTTTTATTATACCCTGCCCTGATTTGGGCGGAAAATTGGGTGAAATGTCCATTTTGTCCAAGGAAAAGAGAGGGAAATGTCCATGCTGCCCTCAATCTGCCAATTTCCGTCATCTTTGTTGACAAACGTTTACGATTGGACCAAATTGGAGCAAAAAACAAACTTGAAGGTCAAAATAGCAGCAATTGATACTTGGAGGACGAAAATGAGACTCGGTTGAAACTTGGGGGACGATTTCTATAAATTTCCCAAGAACAAATGTTACAAATTTTCCTCTTTCTGAGAGCACTAGGCACAGGACACATCGACATCCATCCCCTATCTTCGAAGTTTGTCCTTTGTAGCCAATTTTGTAATGCCCCAAGTAGACCACTGGCCTAGTACCTTGATTTTTGATCCACAAGTCACACCACATGGCCCAAAAGCTTAAGTCCAAGGTGCTAGTAGTAGCCCACAAGGTTTGTTATATGCCCAAGATCATCCATGTAGACTTCCAATGTGGGACGGAGTGTTACAATCTCCCCAACTTTATAGCCTCGCGCCCTCGCGAGGGGTTGAGCACTATAATCACCGATACTAATCAAACCAATAACCAAATCCAACCAAACAACAAGGTCCACATGGTTGTGTACATGGATGGCTCTGATACCACCTGTAACGCCTCAAGCAAACTACTGGCCTAGTACCTTGATTTTTGATCCACAAGCCACACCACATGGCCCAAAAGCTTAAGCCCAAGGTACTAGTAGTAGCCCACAAGGTTTGTTATATGCCCAAGATCATCCATGTGGACTTCCGATGCGGGACGGAGTATTACAAATTTCCCTAAGCAATCCAACCAACAAATAAAGGCCCATTTTGGAATATTCCTCTGAAACCATATGAGATTAGCCCAAGGAACAGGACCTCACCTAAAGCCTCCCATGTATCCTTTACCGAAAACTGACCGTTCGTAGAAAGCAACAAAATCACAGAGTCATCCCTAGAGATGGAGGCAGAAAATTCTCTGTAGTATTGGCTGTCTAGTAACTCTATTTCTAGGTCTTGGCCTCTTCCATCTTCCGTTAGAAATAATAGAGCTCACCTTTGCAATATTAAGTTAGCAATCACACACTTTACTCAAGGAATAGAAGTATAGATCAACTGCACGTTGTGGCAATGATCAAGCAGTAAACTTTTCAACTATGCTTCATGGCAAAAATATAACTTTTTCTTTTCTTTTTTATTATCTTCTTATACTCCCGAAATTTTTATCATTACCTTCCTGTTTTGCCATTCATTTTAAATTAATTGGACCAAATCAGAAAGATACTGTTCTGCAGATGGATGTAATATGGGTTAAGCTTTAGCATCCATCTAGTGCAAGTCATCCCAGAAGACAGAGAAAGCCCTTGTTTCCCTTCCAAGAGAGCAAATAGTCAATGAAAGAATTACTTCTAATGTAGGGCAGGGCTATTTTCTGTCGTCTTCACAATTAACAATATGCTGACAGTCTGACACTATTCGCCATAACTAGAGGTAGAACCAATCCATGCAAAAACTTAAACACCTTGTGCATTAAGGTTTCCAAGAAGTTACTGACAGATGACTAGGGCTGTAATTAGTCTCGTTAGTAGCAGTATGGAGTATATTTTGCACCTAACCAACATGTCGATTTTGTACAAATCAGCACCGAAAACTGATGGAACTGGTTACGCAACCAAACCAAACACTGTTAGTTTCAGTTTGGTTGGTTAGCCAATTTAGGATGACATTTAATACCCTTTTAGAAAGAGAACAAATATTGAACATGGCTCAGGAACAAAATTCTTTCTGATACCTTGCATTAGCCGAGGTAGAGATTGTTACATGTACCAAAAAAAAGAGATTGCTTATATATATAACCATGTGACATAAAGTTATAGACCACAAATTGAACGGAGTTTAAAGTTTGTACAAATGAAAACCGAACTAACCACTCTTGGGTAATAAACAGCTGAAAACCATCAGTTTGGTTTGGGTCCATTGGTCCATTTTCTTTTAGCCCCTGCATATAACCTCAATGTAACAGCCTAAGAACGGAACCTGACACAGTCCAATGAGATCCCCATCTCCCCAATGTCAAAGTTTCTTCACCACTTGAATATGTCCACACTAGAGTCTATTTTTAGGTAACACCTTTTGAACATACCTTGTTCACACATTAACTTCATTCATAACTTCCACAACTATGTAGTAGTCGTAACTATTTCACCTTTGTTGTGACCTCTTGTGAGTGATGCGGGCCGCATTAGAAAAAACTAGAGGCATATAGATAGACTCCTTCACCCAAGGAAGGACATACCCAAGATTTTAAGTTCGGCGTGGTGAATTCTGATAAAACCAGTATAATCTGAAAAATAGATGCTGTAAGGGAGCAGTGACAAAAAAAAAAATCAGAAAAATCTCAAGGGGACGATCCTACATAATTGTAAAACAGTAACAAGTAACAGTAGCTTCTCTAGTTTGCAGTGGTGGTCGCCCCCACCACTCCCTTGGGTCCTTCCCTGCTACTTAAAAAGCCGAATAGTCAAATTAACTCAGTTTTATTATTAGAACGGGCTCGCAATGGTAAGACACAGATGAGGAGTCGCCGTAGTGCATTAGCACACTACGGGGGTATAGTGGGCCTCAGTGGGCTCTACCAAGATCACAGTTCCCTGGTCCAAATCTCTCAGTATCTAGAATTTGGTGAACATTATTGTTGAACTAAAAAAATAATTTAATCGGAGGTTGATAGCCATGTGATCAAGATGGATTTGTCTTGTGAAATTATATTTTTGTATCATAATGATCATCTATGTGTTCAATATGAAAGTTTTTCATTTGTCCTAACAAGTGGAAACATGATATTCGCAACCTGATCAATTCAAGTTTTTCCCGTGGCTCCATTGATATGGATGTGTGCGTAAATAGACTAAAATGCCAGGTGCTTTATTCTATGTGCAAAATTTCCTCCAGAGCTCTATCATTTGGATGATGGTAATGGTGACCATTTTTTGTGTGTGTATCAAGCAAAACATTTGCAGATGCTTCGCGTAATTATTGAATATCAGACATTCAAACCTAGCAAGATTTTAAGTGCTGTTATGCTCTTATCCTTATAGTTTTTCCATTTGTTGCAGATTGAAGCTGAAGAACAACCAGAGATCTCAGAGGCTTATTCAGTTTCTGCTGTACCTTATTTTGTTTTCTTCAAGGTATGTTTAATTGAAGAAATTCTGTTTCTTTTTCCTCTTCTCCCCACTCGCCTCCCCCTATTCTTTTGGTAAGTTTCTTTTTGTTTCTCTGCCCTTTTGTTTGCAAAATTGTTTCTTTTGAATTTAGTTTATATAGAAAATTCTAAAAGACGCCAATTAGGGGAAAAAAGAAGAGGATACATTGCTATATTTTTTAAGAAAGGAAAGTATAAGAATTATTCCTCTTTTTTAAGCCCGATTGATTAGAATAATAAGAACACAGGTAAAATGAAAGAAGTGGACCATCCGATTGAGCATTTAACAAGCGTGATTGAGTGCTAGGTTGTGAATCTCCACATTTGCATTCCAAAACCAATATCAATTCTCTCGTAAATTATTCAGATCGCTTTTGCAGCTCATAATGTATAATTCCAGTTAAAGCATTTTGCCAGCAAAATGTATTAGATGAATATTGATGAGTTGTTGCTGATGAGAAATTTTGTTTTGATCAGCATGTTGGATCTGTGGTTTCTGCGGGAATAAACATGGATAAGTTGGTAAAATAAATCCTTTTATGTCTTTTTCCTAGAAAACGAGTAACTTAGAGATCTAAATATTTAAGTGAGTGCAAACTGAAAACCCTTCGCAATACTGTCTCTATCACCACTGGGCAACATAAGATATTTTTAGATCTACACACCCACCCACGTGAACGAAGACATTTATCCGCCCTAAATCTTCTTTATTTTATGAACTTCTTTTCCTTTGTTAGGATGGAAAGACTGTTGATACTTTGGAGGGTGCAGACCCTTCTAGTTTGGCCAACAAAGTTGCTAAAGTTGCAGGGCCCATCACCCCAGGGGAACCCGCAGCTCCTGCAAGCCTGGGGATGGCTGCAGGGCCCAGTATCCTCGAAACGGTGAAGGAATTAAACAAACAAAACGGTTCATCTCAAGCGGAAATCCAAGTCCCACCTGGCCTTACTGATGGACTGAAAAAGCGTCTCCAGCAGCTTATTGACTCTCACGCCGTCATGCTTTTCATTAAAGGAACTCCTGAGGAACCCAAGTGTGGGTTTAGCCGGAAAGTTGTCCAAATATTGAATGAAGAAAAGGTCAAGTTTGGAAGCTTTGATATCCTTTTAGATAGCGAAGTTCGCGAGGGGTTGAAAAAGTTCTCCAATTGGCCAACTTTCCCTCAGCTGTACTGCAAGGGAGAGCTTCTTGGTGGGTCCGACATAGCGATAGCTATGCACGAGAGTGGTGAGCTAAAAGAAGTTTTCAGAGATCACGGAGTTGGTATTTATGATTCGAATGATGCAAAATTAACTGAACCTAATGTTGGACAGGGTGGTGTATCCGAGTCTACTGGCTTGAGTGCAACCCTAACCGCCCGGCTTGAAACCCTAGTCAATACAAGCCCAGTTATGCTATTTATGAAGGGGAAACCAGATGAACCCAAATGTGGATTCAGTCGGAAGGTGGTGGATATACTTAAACAAGAGAAGGTGGAGTTTGGGACCTTTGATATTCTTACCGATGAAGAAGTTAGACAAGGTCTCAAAGTTTACTCAAACTGGTCTAGTTATCCTCAACTGTACATAAAGGGTGAACTCATTGGTGGGTCTGACATCGTGCTGGAGATGCAAAAGAGTGGGGAACTCGAGAAAGTATTGGTGGAGAAAGGGATTACTGGGAAAGAGACTCTCGAGGATCGGCTGAAGAGGTTAACTACGGATTCTCCAGTAATGCTTTTTATGAAGGGTACCCCAGATGCTCCAAGATGTGGTTTCAGCTCCAAGGTGGTGGAGGCGCTTAGAAACGAGGGCGTCGATTTTGGGTCCTTCGATATTCTAAGTGATGAGGAAGTGAGGCAGGGGCTGAAGGCGTTCTCAAACTGGCCAACTTTCCCACAGCTTTATTACAAAGGCGAGTTGATTGGAGGTTGTGATATTGTGATGGAGCTGCGGAACAATGGTGAGCTGAAATCTACCCTCTCTGAGTAGCCAGGGTTGATATGATCGGGTAAAGCGGAATAAAATTCTACATTCCAGTTTAGTTCCCGTGTCGACGGCATTTAGCAACATTCGAAGTAATTTGAAAATCGATGTTTTTTTTTTCTTTTTCAACTCTCAGATTGATGCATCCTGCTTGTTTATGGCACTTTTAAGCTTATATTGGTATATCACTGCTTGCTTTTTGTTGAAGATCTGGAAGTATATTCTGGTCTAATTTATTGGGTCAATGGTTTTAGCTTTCACCTGCATTTTCTTTCGACGGACGCAGGTTTTACCGTATTTTTTTACGCTCCCTCGAGAAAAGGTTGACGAAGATGATATGAGTCTAGTGGGTTGTTAAAAAGTTGGGACTATGGAATGAAACCTCCACTTCGAGGAAGTCTTAAAATTTGTAATTATTTTTATCAATTTAAAGAATTAATTAGATCTTTAAATTGATACGAAAAAAATTATGCGCAAAGTTGCTTTATGTTTATTTTTAGGGAAAATTTCAAAATACCCCCAACCTTTACACCAAAATTTAATTAGACTCCCAACGTTTTAAAAACTTCAATTTTACTCCCAACGTTATCTTCCGTTAATCAAAATGCCCCCTTCCGTCCGAATGACTAACAGATTTCGTTAAAAGCTCCGTTAAATAGCGTCCCAATCGAATTTCGATGATCCGAGCCGTTCAATATGTTCAAAACGTGATTTTAAGGGTAATCAGGAGAAGTCAGCAAAAAAAAGACCGAGAAGGGCTTCATCTGAACAATTTTTTATTAAACTATTCAATAAAAAATTGTTCAGATGAAGCCATTTCCGATCATTTTTTTTGTTGATTTCTCGCGGGTACCCTTAAAATCAAGTTTTGAACACATTGAACAGCTCAGATCATCAAAATTCTATTGGAAAAGAGGAGGTGCAGATCGATCCGGATTTTGTTCAAGTCCGGACATCCGGATTTTGCTTCGGTCTGCACCTCCCCTTTTCGATCGAATTTCCATGATCCGAGCCAATGTGTTCAAAACGTGATTTTAAGGATACTCGCGAGAAATTAACAAAAAAAATGATCGGAAATGGATTCATCTGAACAGTTTTTTATTGAATAGTTTAATAAAAAAACTATTCAGATGAAACCCTTCCTGATCATTTTTTTTGCTGATTTCTTGAGGGTACCCTTAAAATCACGTTTTGAACACATTGAGCGGCTCGGATCATCAAAATTCTATCGGGACGATATTTAACGGAGTCTTTAACGAAATATGTTAGTCATTCGGACGGAAGGGGGCATTTTGATTAACGGAAGATAACGTTGGGAGTAAAATTGAAATTTTTAAAAGGTTGGGAGTCTAATTAATTTTGGTGTAAAGGTTGGGAGGTATTTTGAATTTTTCCCTTATTTTTAAAATAGTATGACTTGCAAAGGAAAACTGAAATTATGGGACAAAGGGTGATTATACTTTTGGTATGCAGCTGTAAGCAGAGTCTCTCTGACTTGGAGTTTAGTAGTATTGCATTAGTCGTAATATTTCAAGGTACCATTTTAGTGCAAGGAAAAACCAAATCGGCGCCACCTTCTTCTTCTTCTTCAATTATGCTATTTGCCGGAAGAAATCTGGTAATATTAGACTAGAGAAACAGAGACACGATTCTCCATGGATATCGCAGGTTGAAATTGGCTCTCTGTATATGCTATTCTCTCTTTCGCATCCGACTAATGTCTCAGTGGAAGCTTACTCACAGTTGACTGGCAATATCAACTTCAGAAAACAGAACTGCAAAACATAGAATGCAGCAATCCATGTCTGCCATGCAGAAAACAAACAAAGCATGTGGGTTATTTTCCCTGCTCTTTTTTCTTTTTTTTTGGTAAAGGACTCCAGGCCTAGAAAGACCCCAAGGGAAATTCCATTTCCAAAGAGGGGAATTGACGAAGAAAGAAAGTCAGTAACGTGGCCAGCCAGGTCAAGATCAGAACAAGAAGGAAAGGAACCCCTAAATACCTCCCCAAGTCTGTTGTCAAATGAATTGAGCTGTGGGCACTCAAAGTCCTAGCCCTTTGTCTTGGCACATTCGGGGACACGTACATCTTTGATTTTGCCAGCAGTCCCACAGAACCTTCTCATGATGCTAGCCATGGCCTCAGCCTGCTTATCAGTTGCTTCCCCCCAAAAATACCAAATCGTCAACAAAGAACAGGTGAGATATATCCGGCCCCCCTCTTGCTCTGCTATAGCCAGAACATGTTCACTGTTCCGAATCATTTGATTAAAAAAGAAAGATTGGCGCGTAATGGCAATGGTATCACTGAGGCAATAGCAGAGCAATCCTTGCAACCAAATATTTCTGCAAAGAGCCAAGAATCCGGGAGTATAACATAGCGCCACATTGCACGTCAAGATTAAGAGGACCACTTTGGCTAAGTGGCTCGAGAATAGGAAGCTTTGAACAGTTGATTTGACAAGATGTGGGGTCAATGGGTTCGCCATGGGGTAGTGAGGGGGCTGCTTTTAGGGGTGATAAACGAGCCAAACGAGTCGAGTAGGTAGTTGATCAAGCTTGGTTTGGAAACTTAACAAGCCTCAAAAATATGTTTAAACTTAGCTTATTTATGAGACGAGCTGATCTCAAACAAGTTTTAATCAAGCCAAACGAACCAAGTAATAGCTTGTCCAAGCTTGGTTTGAAATCTTAACGAGCTTCAAAAAAATGTTCAAGCTTGGTATATATATTAACAGGCCAATATTGAACAAGCTTTTAACAAACGACCACGAGCTCAAACTCGAGTAGCTTAGTTCGTTTAGCAGCCCTACTATATTGGAAGCCCAAGAAACAGTGTGACTAGGGTGATGAAGAAGACACTCGACCCTAGTAATATCTGATCCACCATGAATGGCCTTGGTTTCTTATTATTATGAATGCCTTGGACATCTCGGACAACAGAAACGATGACTGGGGCCTCCAACCCGTTAGCGAGGGAAAAGTATGTCATCAAACACCGATAAAGCAAAGCAACAAGGACCAGATCAGTTAGTTTCATTATGCCTCAGGCCAAGGATCTCTTTAGTTTCGTCATCTTCATCTATTTGATCAGCCTTCATGCTGCTCAGAATCTCATCAACTTCTTTCCCACTTTTAATATTTGACTTAAGCAACGCATGATACATCAGTCTATCCATCGTAACAACTCTCCTCAAAGAACCCACAAAATCTTCTACATTTTTGATGTCCCCATTGTCACCAAGCCAGCTCAATATGCCAGAAAGCACTTTAGGATTGGGCTTCCACCCTTCACTTCCCACAAATAGAGAGAGAGCCACCTTCATGGAATCCTTAGCCTTCACCATTTCTCCCTTGTTTTGGTACCCTTCTGCCACTTTGCCCCAACTGTTTGGGGTTGGAGTCCTTCCCTCTTTTTTCAAGTCTAAAAGCATTGCCTCGGCTTTCTCAACTGAACCCTTTTCGCAATACCCAGTTACAATTGTATTTGGTACTCGAAAATCAAAACAATTACCAGATGCCTCCCACTCCTTCAGCACTTTCTCAGCTTCGTTGAGGTCACCAATCCGCACTAGGGATTCCAACATGGTAATATAATCCCTATTGATACACCTCTTACAAGAACTCTTCTCAAGATCCCATAACCTCAAGACTTCATCCTTATTCTCAAGACGGGCATAGAATGAAATCAAATGGTTATAGCCCAAACCATCTTTGTTACTTAGTCTTTCTTCACATTTTTTCATGGCATCAATTGCCTTGTCTTTTAGACCTCCCTTGATGTAAAAGTTTGCCACAACTGAATATGTGTTCCAATCCATCAGAATGTGGGGATGGCTCACCATTTCCTTCAATATCTCTTCCATTCCTTCAATGTCCGATCTCACTCCATATGAGTTGATGCAGATTCTGTAGCTGAAATTGTCAGGGGAAACTTTGTTCCTCTTCATCTCTTTTAGGATATCTGGGACCTTTTCATATTGACCCTTATTTGCATACAGGCACATGATGCCATTGTATGTGAGCGCGGACGAAGCAAAACCCATCTCCCTCATTTTTTGAAAATGAGACAAGGACTTCTCAATTCGGCGATGTCCGACATAACAATTTAAGAGAGCACCATATGTCTTATCTGTTTTATCTTGGTCCCTCAAGTTATTAAAATAGGTTTCCGCCGAATGAATTCCCTGGACCTTTCCAATCAGATCCAACTGCACGGCGTGCTCAGTTGGTGAGAATACACAAATACCTCTCTTATTCATCCACTCAGAAACCTGCACCCACAAAGAATCGAATTATGATTGCAGTAAGAACTAAAAAGATGGGCAATCAGATAATTCAGTGCATAGCAAAATCAATCTTTTTCTTTTCGTGTTCCCTTTGGCTGCTCAGAATGTGATAAGATAACTTGGATTGGAAGTATGACTATGAGAAGTTTCATAGTCAGCCAGGAAAGTCATCTTTCTGTAAGTGATACAATATGTAAGTTTGTAACAGTTGGGCACTGTTGAAAAAGCTCCCCACTTATCTGGAAATTAATTTAACAGTACATAAAGTTCATCACACTTAACTTCCGTTTGTAGATCCCTTGGTTTTCTAAGCAAGCAAATGGGGCAGAAAAATAACTAAACAGAGACCGCATGTTTGCACATTTGAATTCTCATGGTAAGCAGCCTTCCACAGACACACATTAATTTTCATGAACACAACGGCCTTGTGAGTCCAGCCACTTCTCGTCTATAAAATATTACTATTTGACAAGCATGCATCAATTCACGATATACTTTATATTCCGGAGTTAAGGTGTTAAGTTTCGGGCCATTGGTAAATTGTGAAGGTAAATTTTCCCAAAACTACAATCAAGTTCAGATTCGGAATTCCAACTTACAGCTACCTACTATAGTTTGGCAGTGTGAACCTTTTTGTGCACTTAATATAGGTTTATCAGTACAATATGATAAGTCCTAAAAACTCCTTTGGTACAGTCGTCCACTGAGCCCCCTGGATTCATCACTTACTACAGTTCATAGGCGAAGAAATGCAGGAACTCCACTGATCAATTTTTGGCACAAAATAGATGTAGTGATGTGTTTGCTGGTCCCTTTTGAATTTAAATAAACATGTCATTGCACTAAACATATTTTGATTTTCTCTTTTTACCAGTCTTTTAGGAACACCGCTGTCTTCTTCTTCTTTTTTTATCCACGCAATAGGATGTTAGGGGTTAGTTGTTAATAGTTACAACGGGAGTTGAGCAACTCCTCCAAGAGAACATCTACTCAGGACCTCTTCCTGAGAGTAAATTTTTATTGACTTTTTATCCTTTTTGTTGTTGTTGTTGTTGTTGTTGTTGTTGTTGTTGTTGTTATTCTCTTAGTTTTTATTAGATTTGAGTATAATTATACATTACATCGTTCGACAACAAAAGTTCACTAAAGACGACCGCATAAACCAATCAAAAAGTCACCAAAAAGTTTGCCCAAACGGGGCCTAACAAATGTGGACGGACGCAGTACAACCACATAGTCAGGTAAATCAAATTACGATCTTCAAGAGAAACAAACAACAGAACCAGCCTTGAGAGAGAGAGAGAGAGAGAGAGAGAGAGAGAGAGAGACCTCGAGGGCATGGTAGAAGCGCTTGCGCTTGCGGAGGTCGTGAAGGAGGCGGACGAGCTCAGCGACTCGGACCTTTTTGCCCTTCTCGAGCCAGGCGTCGAGCTCTGGGGTGACGGTGGTGCCAGGGTCCCCCATCGGACTGATCTTCGAGTACAGGGTCTGTTGCTCCCGCCTGTTAGTGTAGTACCATCGAATCTTTTGCTGGGCAATGCCGTTGTTGTTCTTGTTTCCAATTAGGGTTTCGAATAGTCGACGACTTGATTTCATGGTCGAGTGTACTCGAGTTCGAGCTCAACCGACCTAGAACATGGATTATATATCCAGAGGCTCATCAAAAAAAAAAATGGATATCCAGAGAGAGAGAGATAGAGAGAGAGAGGTAATGGTTTCGGTTTGGAGAGCAACGGATTTTGGGCTTCTTTTGGTCTTTAGGGGCACGGGGGTTTGGATGAGCCCAATGGGCTCTACGGAGTGTTGTGGGCTTGATTTGCTTATATGCTCAATGGTCCATCATTCACGGGTTTTTTTTTCCTATCGATAGAAGAGATCATTCACATCGAACTACAAAATACGAATCCGGAATATTACATCAATTGTGAAACCTTTTTCTAGTACGAGAGGACCGGGAAGGACGCACCTCTGGTGTACCGGTTATCGTGCCCACGGTTCTGGACGGCATGAGGAGCATGGACGGTAGCCACCCTTTTCACACACATTACCAGTGGATGCTACTTAGTCCACAAAATCACAAAGTCTAACAACTCAACCAATACAAGAGATAAGTCGATCATAAGGAAGAAACGAATAAAAAAAAGAAATGTTCATCCAAGGAAAAATTGACCCGGGGACCCTGTAGTGAGCAAGTCACTACTGTAAAAGTTAACAAACATATCTGAACCATTAATTGTTAAGATGAACGACTCGGATTGCGCACTATATGGGCGATACAGGGTCCCCCCCTCTAAGGAAAGAACACTCACACACAAGTAAAAAGATTCAAACTCATAACCTCTTAGCGAGATGCAAGAGTCCTAGTTGACTAAACTAACCCGGGCTCGGCCAACTGAACTAACCCCAGTTAATTTCATCATTCCTTGTTTTCGTTTTTTCGATCTTGCTAACCTCCGCCCACTAGGCGGAGGATAATATGCTAATAATTCCAAACTAGTTTGGATATCAATACACATCTCACAGATATTAATACACTTTCACAAATGTCTATACACATTTCTCGAATATCAATGCATATTTTATCTATTACTCTATACCCTTTGGGTGGATATTAGAATAATCTTTTCTTTTTTTGTTTCCCCACTTCTAAATTTGAAGGGAAGGCCCTAATTAATTGCAAAAACTTTACAAGGGAAACTTAAAAGAGATGCAGGAAGAAAAAGTGCAGCTGAAATGAGCTCTGCAAAAAAAAGAATAGTAAAATTCTTGTAATCAACACGTGTGAATCGTACAATTTCATGACCAAAGGACCACAAAATCAAACACAATTAATTTTCACTTTCTTTTTTTTTTTTTTTTTTTTTCTCATTTCACATTTTCACTCATCAACCTCAGCAGGTCCTCTTCATTCCATTATAAGTTGTTCTGAAAGAGCCATCCCAACGCAGAACACCACCACCTAAGGCATGCAAGACGGGCGAATATATAAGCTAGTCTCGGAGAGATCGGAGAGAGGCTTAGTAAAAAAGGTATGCGTGCGAAGATGCGGACTACCTGCACCGTGACAAAAAAGACCGAATTTTAATTCAACAACAGACGCAAACACCGTAGTAATTATATGTGGCAATTTTATTGTGATCGATCTGGTTTGTTGCAACTTCATATATACCTGCATTAATTCTACCATAAATCTAACTTAACCTCCTCTTTGGGCTTGAGGTTGCTCATATACTGAGAAAGGCATCCCAACAACTTCATTTCCAGCGCTTTGAAATGGGCAATCTGCATTTCCAGTTCCTCTCTCTCTCTCCTCAGGTTTTTGTTCTCTTCCATGAGTAGCAGCCGGTGATTTCGTTCCTCCACTGCTGCTGTTTCCGTGTGATCATTGGATGCCTTTAGGTATGCCGGGAAGGCGCTGGGTTCGCCCTTCTTCCGGGTGATCTCGACGAGCAGATGCCTGGCCCCCTTTTGGAACTTCTCATGCTGGAATTCCCATCTTTTGGAAGCAGTCTTCTTGAATCCCTAATTTGGGTTGCATTCAGAATTATGAGCCAATTCAAACTAAAAAAAACATGTGTTGTATTTTATTCCATGCATGCAGGACCCCGATTCCATAAAAGGGGACATGATCTGAAGTTAACTTCAAAGTGATGCCAAACACTCAAACAGGACCAAAGATAGTTTCATATAATTAAAATTTCGGCCCTTGGCCTCTTGACATTAATACCATTTCAATAATGGTTTGCCATCTACTTTCAGTCATTTTTTTATGCTTTGGCCTTAAATGGAATTCTGGCTTCATTCCTGCTCATCAACTGCTCATCAACTCAATACGATATAGGTAGAACAGAATTGGAAAATGTTAGTATTATATATGATCTTGTTAACTCGATGTCCGGCCCATTAAAATGACAAAGTATTACGTACACTTGATAGACCATGGTTAAAAAAAATTACGCACTGCTGTATATAGTAACTAAGAGGTTTGCTACTAACACAACAATGTGCACAACATGCTTTTGTGTTACTCATTTATTGACCGAATGTTACCTTACAACAACCAATAAAATGATGATAACATAACACGTACACCATGTTGTGTTAATAGACTGTCCCATGTGACGTACTTAACCAATAATCAGATAGGTCAAATTTTAACTCGAAAGTGGATTTAATTTCAAACTACCTATAAGACTAGTCATCCATCAAAGGGGTTTTATTCTGACCCTAGCCTCAACAAGGAACACTCTTTTTTTTTCGATCAAAAAAAAAAAAAAAACAGAGGAACTCTTTTTGCCGGCCACTTTTTTTGCCTTTTTGGGTACTCTTTTTTTGACTAACATGCTCCGGTAGGCGGCTAAGGTTGAACAATTAAAATCATAGATAGGCCATTTACTATTCCTCCTAGACATCTTTAATCAACTGGCCAGTCCAATGAAGCCAAAGATCGGATTAAAGATGACTTGGGTCCCACGCGAAGAAAATGGCATCAAGGAAATTCAATACCTAGAAACTTTCTTGAGGTTTCATATAATTATAGAGTACTATCAAATATTCCCTTGAACAAGCTTTACCTTTTGCTCCACACGAGATATCTGTTATCGTTCAAGATTTAACTCATTTTAAGACACATGCATTAAATTTTGCTCGGTTATTTTTAAAAGAGGAGTTGGAGGTCGACCAACGTTAGCGATACGTACAGGCACACTAGGGACAGCGGAAAACTGGCCAACCTGATTGCATGCAATATTTGAGGGAGTGTCCATATCACGTACGTCTCGAACTCATAACCTCATGAAACTCAGGCCCTGTGAGAGGTGACCAGTGCCACACACATTCTCCTTGAAGTTTCGTAACCCTCACTAGCTATGTCATATAAATCTAAACTACTTCCATGCCCAAAACATTTTGTATGCTTCTTCCTTCATCATTGTATTAATACTTAAAATATGTTGGAAGGCATTGCCGCATTGCCAGGAGCATTCATTCCCGGGAGGCGAGATAACTCTAAAATTTTAGTTGCTATGCCTATTTTGCCCGTCCACTTTATACATGTAAGGAATTGAACTCCTTGTTCAACTCACAATGCTCTACGGATTTTGAAAATTAGGATCACAAAAATCGCAAGCAAATAGAAATAGTGCATAACGAACAAGAAAAGAACGAACACAAGATATACGTGGAAAATCTCAACGCGAGAAAAAAACCACGGGAGCCACACCAGTCCACTATGAAATCGAATCAAGAGTACAAGTCTTCTCGCAATCTCTCTAAGACTTTCGTTTTCTCTCGTTTCTCTCTGTTTTTTCTTTAAAAACACGTTAACCTAATTACATACAAACTACAGTGTAAAATAGGTCGGGTTCTATGTGGAAATTACACCCCAAGTCCTTGAAATATCGTTTTCCCTGCAGTTCGGTGTGCTCCTAAAGTCGCACCCCGAACTACGGCACTTTATACCATGGGGGCTCCGCCCCCACACCCCCAGGCTAAACCACTGTTGAAGGTTGTCTACACCCCTAACAATACACTCTAACATGATATGCAGTGGACAACGAAATTCAAATGCAAGCTAAGTCGATGGCTGATCCAAAAATTTTAATTGTGGGGGTGATCATTAATTGATGATGGCCTTTGGGGTAAAAATTCCACAATCCGACCAGTAGGGTGATTTCTAAAAATTGAAGGGAATTGATTTTCACACTCCCCTTTTTTATATTCACTCTTTTTTTGTCTTTTAGCAAAAAAAAGCATACACTTTCAACACTAAAAACAAAAAAGGGAGTGTGGATAATAAAAAATAGAGTGTGAAAATCAATTCCCAAATTGAAGTACATACAAGTTCAATTAAAGTGTATTTTGTACGTTTTGAAAGAAAATCGAAAGTCCGAACAACCAAAGCTCCTCTTGTAGCTTATAATTAGTAGATTCAACACATAAATTGGGCATCAAAAGTCTAATATCATAATAACGGAGATTATAAAATCCCTGCACTTGGCCAATCAAAATAAAATAAAATAAATCCCTACACTTTGGGGAACTCGCATGGGTTGGAAAGGGGAGAAATGAAAGATAAGATAATTAAATTGGGTTCTAAAAGAAATTATCCAAAATCCAAAGGGGCCATGGTGGATCCGGCCGCTTTTGCTGGTTAGTCTGGTGGTAAGATTGAGCCATGCCGGATAAGTGTCCCGCAAACTGTAAGTCACGAGTTCGAAACTTTGTGAAATGCTTGACCCTTTGGGCCACTTACGGTCTATATATGCCAGTTATTATCCACTCACGCTCAGGGACGGAGGGAAAGGGGGGCATGTGGGGGCACGTGCCCCCACTCAAAACTAAAATAATTTTGTTATATTTTGCATAATCATGAAATTAAGTGTGCTACTACACATAAACACGTGCATATATCTTGAAAATATACATATAAAACTAGTTTTATGTTTCAATTTCGTCATATGGTGCATTTATACTTGTTGATTTTCGAACTATTTGTCTATTTGGATCTATTCTTTCTTAATTGTACTTATTTTTAACCGTCTAAGAGCAATATTTTAAAATAATATCATTAATAAAACTATATCGATCATTCTAAAACTTGTCGATGTTCATGTAAAATATACTCTCAAATTTTGTCTGAGATTTTTTGCTTATTTTTACATAATTTAAGTGAAAGTATGTGTAATATATTTTTGTAATTTGTAATGCATGTCTTAATTGTGTACGATCTTATTATGGTTAATTAGAAAAATAAATTTTCGCCACTATGATTAATAAGGTACTCCTACTAAATGACATTTCTGAATCCGTCCCTGCTTACGCTCCTAGAGCACGTCCCGTAGGGCTCTCCAGCATTGCATTTTTCACGCGGGACCCATGAAGTGTATGAATTCCATGGGAATACAAAGGGTCTTGTATAGCAGAGTTCAAATTAACCTGCAGCCTTCTATCAGTTCTAACAGGAACCTATTTTTCATGCTGAAAAGGGTACCCATCCATTAATTCTATGTACGTACTTTGAAGAACTATAACAAAAAAAAAAAATCAGGCCTTTTACCAGAGAGAGAGAGAGAGAGAGAGAGGGAGGGAGGGAGTTGTACTCACATAGGTATTGAGTTGGCGAATGAAGCTTGAGAAGTTACTGTGCTTGAAGTACTTAGGCAACATGAGCTCCGAAAACTCTGCCGGAGACCACACAACGAATCCGGTCCCTTCGGCATTCCACGAAACTATCCTCCGCCCGCCACCGTCACTTCGACTACCATCTGCTTCTCTTTCTTCTTCTTCCTCCAAAAGATCGTAAGTTTTCAACAAAAACGGAGCCGGACACTTAGTCCTCGGTGTTGTCTGGCGGGCTTTCCGGCGCCCGTCAATAATCCTGCCCGGCACACGATCAATTTCCATCCTCTGATCTTCTTCTTCTTCTCCTTCTTCTTCTTTTTCCAGACGTATCCAAAGAGATCCTTTGGTGCAGATTATTCTCACTTGTCTGCTACACTACAGCCCTAGTTCTTGGAAACTACTAGTGTCCAAGGAAGGAGGCATAGTTTTCTTTCCTTTTTCTTTCACTTTTTTGGATGTCTTTGGAAGTGATGCATGCAACTTTTTTCAAAGACCAAATGAGAGATGTTTTCCATTAGTTGGATTTTTGTAGCGATTTTCTTTAGCAATTTAGAAGATGGAAGAAAGATCGAGTTATTATCACTGGAAGGATGATGGAAGTTTCATGATTTTTGTCACCAGATGTTGACACGTGGCTGATATTTATTTCTAATACCTTGTGACAAAGACTTGTGGACTAGTATTTAAAAAAAAAAGACTTGTGGACTGATTGATTAGTTGAGTTTACATTGGGCCTAAAGTCCGAGTAAGTTAGTTATAAAAAAAAACCGGACATGCTAACCTCCACCCACTAAGGGAAGGATAACTTGTCAATAATTTCAAACTGGTTTGGATATCAATATGCTTTCACAGATATTAATACATTTTTTTTTCAGATATCAATACACCTTTTACTTATCATCTTCCGCCTTTAGAACAAATGTTAGCATTTTTCAAAACAAAAAAAAAAACCCTATGATTTAGTGATACTTGAGATATGCAAGAGTTTTTTACGACAAAAATAAGTCAAAAAATCGAAAGCCAGTACAAGAGTGAAAAATAATCGGACAAAGAGCAAAAAGAATTAAGCCAAGTAACTTATTTAAGCCGAACCAGGTACTTCAGTCTTCATGGGTGCATTGAAAATGTATATGGTCATTGTCGCATCAACGAGAGATTATTCGGTGCCCTTGAGGCACCACATGGGGGCGTCTCAAGACTCTTCTGACCGCACATTACTGTGGACTCCTTGCACTTAGTCTCGAGCTCCACAAAAATGTGTGGTTGAGAAGAGATCCGGGACACCACGCGGCGGGCCATTGAATAATTTTTCCACACCAACACATTCAACAGATTATGATCATGATGGGAAATCCGAGGGCCGGCCGCGAATACTGACTCGGCGTGGAATACTCTGGCAAAAAACACAACTTTATGACGTCAAATCAGTAAACTTTTCACTCTTCACACCTGAATTTAACGGAAGAGTATTGACAAGTATTCACATCCCCGCGCTAATTTCACGGAGGTTTGGATTGCACAATCAGATTCATATAGTAGTTTGACTGTAGGGTTGTTCCTCCGTTATAAAAAAAAAAATTCACATCCCACGTTTTAATACAAGAGTAGCACTAATATTATACAGATTGATCAGTGGCTGTGATTAATTAGATTTTAGAGGTTTTCATCAAGCTAGTCATGAGCTAATTAGTCACATACAACGCGTGTGGGTGCGCAGGCGTGTTACGTCTCTCTAGAACGTCGTAAATTATTAAGGTTTTGGGAGAGCAAAAATTGAAAGCGCACGGCACAGCTATATCGATGAGTGAGAGCACACAAACGATACCGTAAATAAGATCGAGATGCCCTACAAAATATTCCGGAACGAGCAGTACTGTGAGTAAGAAGGATACACTGGAAAATTTCTAAGGGTTGATAGCAAACTTGATTTGACTGCCATGGTTGTTGGCTTGGCTCCCACTATTGGAGACCATGTGCTAAATATAAATCAAGTTCGGGAAGAACTTTACCCAAAGAGAAAAGAATGTTTGGGAAGAAGCTTTTCAAAATAATTGTAGAGAAGCAGCTTTTCACCTCTTTTAAATTCATGTTTTTTTTCCCTTTTTTTTTTTAAATCTATGGACTACGTATGAAACATATTTGTCAATTCTTTTGCTTTTTTTTTTATCTGCCTCAGACTAGAAAAATATGAGAGTCTTTATTCGACATATGTGTCACTTACGAAATTTCTTATATCTCATAATTTATGATGTTTTAAATAATAAATTTAAAAGTTTTTCCTTATAAAACAAATTGAGATCCATTAAACAAAATTCATATTACATATATAATTTTTTTTTTGCTCTGTACATATTTATAAATTATGGTAACTTGAAAAATATAGACATTTTTTTAGAGCACCGTAATACTCCCTCCGTTCCCTTTTCATTGTTCATTTTTGAATTGCGGGTCATTTTTTAATTGCTTATATCTTTCAATTTATAATGTTTTTTGTAATTTTGAAAACTTTGTATTATAGAACTAATCGAGATCTATCAAACAAGATCCATATTGCATATTTTTCAAGATCCACACTAAAAGATATAGGCAAAAAACATAAAAGAGACCAATAGAATAATTGACAATGAAAATGGAACGGAGGGAGCAGTAAAAGTGGACTCTCATCAATTTAGGAATGAAGGGAGTCCTCTTTTCCTTTTCCTGCTATCCTACTAGTCTAGTGCTGAACACAACATGAAGTGACATTGTTGTTGGATAGTTAGTCTTTTTAACTCTATTTAAAATGTTGACCACCGATTTCAGTAAGAAACCGAACCGAATTGGTAACCGTGTTTTCGGTTATGATTTAGATAAAGAGAATTTTACCAAAATCGCAGTGTTTGTAGCGGTTTGAGTTTTGGTTTTGTTTTTACCAATAATCGAACTGAACTGCACCGTTGCCATCCCTAAATGCACAAGGATAATCTCTAGAGACAGGACCGGCCCAATAGAATAAGCCGACAAGGCCCAAATAAATGTTCCAGGCATAGCTATAAAAACAAGCCCAAAGTTTAAGGCTTGCAAGTCCGAAGACGTTGGGCTTGGGTTTTCGGCTCAAATTCCAGCCCATCATAGTCCATAAGCCCCAAATCTCTCTCTCTCCTCTCTCTCTCTCTCTGGTATTGTACTGTACACACTGCTTCAAACTCCGCTCCTCTCACGATGAAGCTCTCTCTCTCTAGCTCCCTCTATTCGCGCTCTAAATCCACTTACCAAAACTCGTTAAAACCATTCCTCTACTCGACCTCAACAGTTAACTCCTCAACGATTGCATGGTCCGATCCGCTGTACAGAAGAATATCGCCATTGGGAGACAATAGGGTTTCAGTAGTGCCAGTGCTCGATCAATGGGTACAAGAAGGAAGGTTTGTCGACAGGACGCAGCTTCGACTCATCATCAAAGAGCTCAAAGTCTATAGACGCTTCCAACAAGCCCTTGAGGTTTGCGCCTCTCTCTCTCTCTCTCTGTATATTTTGACCCTCATTTTTGCTTAGTGATTGGTTATAGGAATCCTTTAATACGAGAAATGCTAGGGGAGGGGAAGACCTAAATTGACTTGGAGTTTTGTGGTAAATGTTAGGGTGATTGGCATTTTTCGGATTAGGACAAACCATTTTGAGTCTGTATTGTTTCTTTTTCCATATGGTTTTGCGAGGTAGTGTGTAGCTTGTTGAGTCTAGATACTCCACCTGGTGGATCAAGTTTGGTTGATAAAGTCATCGCCATGCAAATTCTCTTGAAATGCATTCCGGAAAGGAACGAGCATATGCATTTTATTTTGCATTTAGACTAATGATTTTCCATGCATCATATGATTTTTAATGTCTTGTCATTTGAAGATTAATCCTTGTTTAGGATGATTAGGCATTAGTCTTTTAGCTTGCCTTTGGAAGGAGTAGAAGAATATTTTCTAAGGCATGAGAATGCATTGGTTGGCCTCTGTATGAAAGAAGAAATTTTTCTAAGGCATGGAAGGATCAGAACGCTGCGCTAGCGAAGCGCTCTAGTAGCGCCTCAACACTAGTACACACCCTAAGAGTGCTAGCGCCCTCTGGTGGTGCTATTCAAAATGTTCTTGATTTTTTATTTAATTTTAATCCCATAGTTTGAATGGCACTCGCGGAGCGCTCTAGCAGCACGCGTGCTAAGAGCACCCCGACGTGTTGCTTTCTCATTGGCTAGCTCTAGGGTTCATTCTAGCACATATATAAGCATATTTTTCACTCTTTTAGGGTGCCCACCCTTGCATTTGCCCACTTTAGAGAGAGAATATCAATTTCACTCATATCCCTTGTGTGCTTATGCTTTGGTGATGATCTAGTATTTGATCATCCTTTGTCATCCTAGAGAAATACTCTGATATTCAATGTATTCTCTCTAGGTTGATTTGTTTTTCACAAAAACTTCATCTCTTTTTAAATCCATATATTGTTGCCTATGAATCTACATGGCCGGATGATACCGGAGCTGGTCTAGAATGGAGATCGAGCTAGTTGTGCTCAAGGAGTCCATGGAGTCAAGAAGGGGCACGGGGTCCTAGTCAAGAAGAGGAGTTAGGTGTGACTTGCTTGGGGTAAAAGTTGGTAATTCCTAACTTGTAGTCTTCTTGTTAAACCTTTTGATTTATGGAAAATTGAGTAGATTAGGCCGTTGTTTTATGCTTAGTGTGTGTTGACCCTAAGTACTTTTCACATATATCTCATGTTCTTGTTTTTTAGCTTTATTGCAATTTACTTTGATTGTTGATTTAAATTGCTTAATATGGAACTTGGTTAGTGGCTTTGAATTTGTGGTTGAGTTAATTTTTAATTGGTCATCTCATTCAACAACCTCTCCCCCCCCCCCCCCCCCGGACTTTGTAGCGCATTAGATAATTTCAGTAAATAAGGGTATTGATTTATAGAGCATCATGGCAGAAAAGATTCATGTGCCACAAATTGAGGCAGAAGCATTTTTTTTGATTTGGTTGCATTTATAGATGCAGACCAAGAAGAAGCAAAGAATCGACCAGAACTAACACATCAGCAACTCAAGGCTCACCCAGTTGATTATAGTTGTGTCAACAGAAGTAGGCCTTGCTAGCGGATGTGTTAATTTTCTATTACTTTCTTGGTTTATTTCTTGGTCAGCATACTTATTTTTTTGCTCCTTTGTTTTTGTTTTTTTTTTCTTTTCATTTTTGCTTTTTGGGGTTAGCTAGGATTGATTGCTACAGAGTTCAGATGGTGATGGTTTTGTAGTTGTTCCGTCTTCCATGTTCCTTCATTTTTTCAAGTTGATGCTCTTAGGTGCTAGGAAGATGACCAAGAAATTATGGGAATTGTTGTGATCTTATGATTCGAAGGATTTCTCAACTTCTGATCAAAGTCGAATGACTTATTTGCCAAACAGTATTTTATTTTGTACAAGGGGACCTAAAATGGAAATATCTAGAAATGAGAAACATTGCAATTGTAGTTTGATGCCAGCTTGTATTTCACCCCACTTCATGCTTACTCTACAAAAATGTGACTTATAAAATCAGGCAGTTAAAGGTAGTTCCAATCTTTTTCTCAGATATCTCAATGGATGAGCGACAAAGGGTATATCCCCGTTTCATTTGCTGATGCTGCCACCCGCCTGAGGTTGATCTTCAGGGTTCATGGCCTAGAACAAGTAGAGAAATATTTCAATTATCTCCCCCGACAGTTAAAAGGCTATGAGGTTTATGCTTCCCTTCTCAACTGCTATGCTGATGAAAAATCCGTAGAAAAAGCAGAGTCAGTCATGCAGAAGTTAGGGGATATGGGTTTTGATAGGTCACCCTTTTGTTACAATATTCTGTTGAATCTCTATTGTCGCATTGGAAGCAGGGAAAAAGTAGATTCGTTAATGCACGAAATGGAAGAGAAGGGCTGTTGTAATGAATATACATTCGCAATCCTCTCGAGTGCATATGCTGCCGCTTCTGATAGCGATGGAATTGATGGTATTGTGGAAAAAATAGAATCTTATCCCAGAGTCATGATGAAGTATTCTTATGCTATTGCTGCAGATGGGTACTTGAAGGTTGGTCAACTGGACAGGGCATTGGAAATGCTGAAGAAACTGGAGGGACATATAGCAACCGAGAAGAGAAAGAGTATTTTATTTCCTATCCTCCTCACACTTTACACAAAAACTGGTAACAAAGACGAGTTGTACCGGATATGGAATTTGTACAAAGAAAATGTGAAAATCTACAACAAAGGATATTTAACCATGCTAAGCTCGCTTTCGAAGTTTAATGACATTGAGGGTGCTGAAAAGATTTTCAAGGAGTGGAAATCAAGGGGTTTATCCTATGATTTTCGGATCCCAAACTTTCTTATTGATGCTTATAGCAGAAATGGACATTTGGGAAAGGCTGAAGCCCTTCTTCACAACGGAATACAAAAAGGTGGCAATCCTGATGGTACAACATGGTATTATTTAACGGGTGGGTATATTTTAGATAATCAAGTTCCTAAAGCGGCGGAAGCATTGAAGAAAGCAATCATGGTTTTGTCTCCTAGGTTGAGGCTCAGTAAGGATACACTTGTGACCTGTTTGGAATATTTAGAAGGAAAGGGAGATGTGGATCGAGCGGAGGAGTTCATAAGTCTACTGAGGACTGAGGGTATCTTCTCAGCAGCCGTTCACGAGAAATTGCTCAACTATATCAAGAATAGGAAATAATGACAACGATTTGCGTTCAAATCAGGGGGAATTTTGCGATTGGAGTTGGAGAAATCAGCAGAACTCAAAGCAGAAGCAAGGGGTGCAAACTAATCTAGAATTCTGTACTGGGTATGCATAATTTGCGTTCAAATCAGGGGGAATTTTGCGATTGGAGTTGGAGAAATCAGCAGAACTCAAAGCAGAAGCAAGGGGTGCAAACTAATCTAGAATTCTGTACTGGGTATGCATAATTCGCCAAGACTCGATCAATTAGGTAATTTTCATCAAGTTTCTTACTCTCTTTTTTTTTATCGGATCTGAAGTACCTCGTGTGATAACCACTGTAGTTATTCATTTATAGCTGCTGCTGCTGTTTTTTTTTTGACAAGATTCATTTTTAGTTGGTTGTTGGCATTCTCATTTCTCACTGCTAAACTCACTCAGTATTCCCTGTCTTCATGAACTCTTCTTAGGAGTATTTGGGGCGGACCCAGGATTTAGTTACAGTGGGGTCAAATATCTACAACACATGTAATTTTGTGAGACCTTCTGGGCAAAATTACAAAATACTCCTCAAAACTATACATGCTCTAAACGTATTTTGGAACTCAGCGGGGTCAAGTGACCCCGTTTGCCCTATACTGGTTCCGCCCACGAGTATTTCGGAATCACAGCCATCGGAAACCCACGTTTAGAAATAAGAGTAGCAGTTATGAACATTTTAAAAAGTAGGAGTAACTTGTTAAGGTAAAAAAGTAGTAATTTTAAATGCAGGGGATTGATATGGATGCTTCATTACACTGGAGAATTTCTGGAAGGGTTGGTAGCAAGCTTGATTTGACTGCCATGGTTGTTGGCTCCCACGAATGGATACCATGTGCTTAAATCAATTTGGGAAGAAGCTTTTTAAATTCGTGTTTTTTTTTTTTTAATGGAATACGTTTTAGAATATTTGTCAATTCTCGAATGCTGCTCCAACTTAAATGGAAGTTTCACTAATAAAACATGCAAAACGAAGAAAACTAAGAAGAAGGAAAGTTGTATTTCGTGATTTTTGGGGGTTAGAAACTAGGGGTGAGCATGGTCCGGATTGGTTCGGTTTTATAGTAAACCAAGAACCAAACCAATACCTACGGATTATAAATTTACAGAACCAAACCAACCCACAATAGGCATAGAACCAAACCAATCCAATCCAATAAACTACGGTTCGGTTTCGGTTTTAACCACGGTTTGCTTTGAACTAAGCTATCATTTTAAAAAAA
This sequence comes from Rhododendron griersonianum, assembly GCA_018127125.1. Classification (NCBI taxonomy): domain Eukaryota; kingdom Viridiplantae; phylum Streptophyta; class Magnoliopsida; order Ericales; family Ericaceae; genus Rhododendron; species Rhododendron griersonianum. Next base: position 28,971,240 of record CM030800.1, read on the forward strand.
TATTTGGAGTACTTAAAATTACGAAGATAAATTAAAAAAACTTATATTAAAATCAATTTCATTCAAATTACCAAAACAAACTAACATCAACCAACTAATTTAAGAGTAGAGTACCAACATTTGCCTCAAACTAATAAAATGAAATACTGCTAAGTCACTAAAATGAACCAACTAAGAAAACCACCTACTAAAAAATCTTAAAGATAGTTTAACCAAATAAAAGGTCAACGATAATTTCTAAAACTATTGAATTGAAACGAGGCAGCAAAATGGCAGTAGCAACAGCATGATAGCAACCAACTTATATTATATATATATATATATTATATACGGTTCGGATCGGTTTGGAACCATAACCGTGAACATGAATCCACAAACCAAACCATATAATGCGGTTTCTAATTTTTTTAAACCATGACCAAACCACACTACTAAAAAACCGAGCCAAATCTTTCGGTTTGGATTGGTTTGGACTGGATTCACGGTTTGACGGATTTTTTGCTCACCCCTATTAGAAACTATTACTTTACTTTTTCGTTGACTTCATCGAATATATCAACAAAATCTACCGAACAAATGCTTCCTCACCTCAAAATTTGTGTTGCGTGACTACTTGTGTCAACTCAAAATTTTATTTTATGAATGCTCCCTCAAAACAAAATTCAATTACTTGTATTCTCCTACAGCTTGTTATAATAATAAATAAATAAATAAAAAGTGGTATCCTAATAATGGTGCATTTTGATTGTGACAAAATGCATTCCCACTTTGATGCCATATAGGAATATACTCATAACCTAAAAGGGCAAAATACAAAAGAGAATTTATTTTCACTCCCCTTTTTACAATTCACACTCTCTTTGTCTTTATTTACTTGAATTTACTATCTTGTCCTTCATTCAATACAATTTTCCACACATTCAAGAATAATATTGTAAATTTATGTGGATAAAAAAAAGAGTGTGGATGGTTGAAAGTGTGAAAATCATTTCCCAATACGAAAACAAATCTCCCAAACACCGCCCCCACAGTCTAAGATAAATGATGCGGCTTAAGAGGCCCAAAGTACGGGCTTTGAAGTTGGTCTTGGGTTTTCGGCCCAATGTACTAAAATTCCAGCCCATAGTCCATAAGCCCCAAATCTCTCTCTCTTTCTCTCTCTCTGGTATTGTACTGTACGTAGGGCTACTAAACAAACTAAGCCACTCGAGTTTGAGCTTGTGGTCATTCATTAAAATCTTGTTCAATATTGGCTTGTAAATATGAAGATATCTAAACAAAGCTTGAGCATTTTTTTGAAGCTCGTTAAGATTTTAAACCAAGCTTGAACAAGCTATTACTTTGTTCGCTTATTATGTATAAAAAATTCAAACTACTCGAGATTGGCTTGTATTTGGCTTGATTAAATTTTGTTTGAGATCGACTTGTCTCATAAACAAGCTAAGCTTAAACATATTTTTGAGGCTCGTTAAGTTTTCAAACCAAGTTTGATCACTACATATTGGGCTCGTTTATCACCCCAAAATGTACAGTTTTATAACACACTGCTTCAAACTCTGCTCCTCTCCCAATGAAGCTTTCTCTCTCTAGCTCCCTTTATTTCGTACTACTATTGAATATTGCTCCTCTATTTTAATTTTTTTAATATTGTATACATCGGTGGGAGTGGACAGAAGATTAGTAAGTTATTCCACAAAATGTTCAGAGGCTGTTCATATTCCTAAACCCACAAACGATTCCTCTCAGTCACCATATGTTACATGTCAACTTTTTGTCAAATTGCCAAATAAAAAGTAATGGGTCCCACCAGTAACATATACACATAACTTTCATAATACATACCCCATGACCATTGGATTATTTTGCGAATGTTGGTTTCATGATGCGCATGGGATTATGGGAACGGGTACTTACCGAATAAGATTTGATTTGCACTTTTCACGTTCGGGGCTTGCACTTATGCACAAGGATAATCTCTTGAGACAGGACTGGCCCAATAGAATAAATGAGGAGCCAAAGAAGGCCCAAACAACTGTAACCAGCCATAACGGCCCAAATTTCAGGCTTGCAACTCCGAAGACGTTGGGCTTTTGGGTTTTTGGCTAAAATTCCAGCCCATAGTCCATAAGCGCAAATATCTCTCTCTTTCTCTCTCTCTCTCTCTCTCTCTCTCTCTTTCTCTGCTATTTTGTACTCCTACAGAGTACACCCTGCTTCAAACTCTGCCGCTTTTACGATGAAGCTCTCTCTCTCTAGCTCCCTCTATTCGCGCTCTAAATCCACTTGCCAAAACTTGTTAAAACCATTCCTTAACTCGACTTCAACACTAAACTCCTCAACGATTGCAAGGTCCGATTCGCTGTACAGAAGAATATCGCCAGTGGGAGACCCTAGGGATTCGGTAGTGCCAGTGCTCGATCAATGGGTACAAGAAGGAAGGTTTCTCGACAGGACGCAGCTTCGACTCATCATCAAAGAGCTCAAAGTCTACAGACGCTTCCAACACGCCCTTGAGGTTTGCTCGCTCTCTGTGTGTGTATATTTATTTTGACTCTCATTTTGGCTTAGTACGATTGGTTATAGGAATCCTTTAATACGAGTAGTTTTGTGTTCTGTTGTTCATTTTCATGGTAAGAGCATCCCCAATCCTTGCCCATTTTATTACCCATAACCAAAATTTGAGTAAAAAGCTTAAAAACCCATCTGCAATATCATACCCATTTGAATTCTGCCCATTTCCTCACCCAAATTTGGGGGACTCAAATCCATACCCATTTTTTTCAAACCCTCTTTTCACTCTCATTAATTAATTACCACTCATTAATAACAAGTGTGTCATTCAAAATAGATTTGGGTAAAAATATGGGTTTAGCATCGGAGATGCCTTACCTAAATCAAGCTTTTGACCCAAATTTGGATGAAAAAAAAGGTAAGGGTTGGTGATGCTCTAATGTGCACAGAAGTTGAATTGGGTTTCTATGCCTGCTCTCTGTGGTGCCTTATGGCTTTGATTTGAGAATGGTTCTGCGGCAAAACGTTCTAATAAATCCTCGATTCTTGGAGGTATAAGGGTCACTGCTTAAGTGGTATTTTGAGAGCAGACATTTTGTGCATATATGTCAAAGGTTAAGTCTGTCTCCAATCCTCCCCCGCTCATACCCACAATAACCGGGGACTATGTGGGTTTTGTGGTTGTTGTTCATTTGATACCAAATGACCAAATGGGTCATCAAAAGAATGCACATTTAGGTTATGGTTTTGGTTTCGGAAAGGCATGGAGTGGCTATTCGGTGAGCAAGATGAGTGTAGCGGAAATGAGAATGTTGAGTTAGATGTGTGGTAAGACTAGACGAGACATGATTAGAATTAAAAAGGTTCGTGAGAGGGTAGGTGTAGCACCTATATAGGAGAAGTTGAGAGAAAATAGGCTAAGGTGGTTTGGGCATGTCTACCGTAGACCTAGAGATGCAGGAGTTAAGAGAGCAGATAAGACAGCTTTGGGTAGCAATGCTATGGGGAGGGGAAGACCTAAATTGACATTAGATGCTATTGTGAGTAAAGATATGAGTCTAATGGATTTGAGTGAAAAAGTGGGTCCTGGACAGAGCTCAATGAAGAAAAAAGATTTTATGTAGCCGACCCCAATTGATTGGGACATAAGGCTTGGTCTGGTTTGGTTTGGTTATGGAGTGGCTATTCACCTGAATGATGATTCTATTATTTTTTTGGTGAGCCAAACATGGACTGATGGACATTACCATTTTGAGGAAGTTTCCATTTCATTTTAGCTCCATTCCAATTAACTAGACACTGCCTCAATATTTTGAACAAATCTTTGGGTCCCGTGAAGAGTAGCGTTTGTTTACTAAGGTTATCAATAGCTCTATTTAGTGTATAGATATACGTGATATTTTCTCTGAATTCTTTGTTTCTTGTAAACGGAAATGCATTTGTCTTATCTTTTTAGGATTCCAGTAGATCTTGTAAGTAGAAGCAATGGTGGCTCGGTGAATGAGTTAGGGGAAGGAATTTTCGGTTGCGGTAGAAAAACTCTACTAGTGGAGACAGTGGTTTTATTGATGGAATGTAAAATTACTGCATGTGAATGTATAGATATACTTAAGTTGAATGGAATGGTTTTTACTCCGATGTTTCGTTCACTAAAAATTGAACGAATAGCCATTCCACATGGAATTATTATTCATCCAAATAAAGGAATATCTATTCCATTTGAAAAATAAAAAATTACGATTTCATTTCTCCATCCTATTTGGATTGTTAATGTCACTCATAGGCGGCTCCACATGTGCTTATAGGTGGTCTATTTAACACCTTAAGCTTTTTTACTTTTGAATACTACATGTAAAAATTTTATCTCATATTTTATTTGAACACTTACTCCTCTATTATGAACACCCATTGATTTAGGTAATTTACAATTGAACACCTAATACATTAGCTCAAATCCAAGGTAGACACTCTTAATGACAAAAATCACAAGAGAGAGTCTTTAGGCCTTGTTCGTTTTGGCTCAAAATATAAAAATTCGCCGAGAACAGTTGTACAACATCTTATGCATTTTTGTACTTTTGGTCATATTATTCACACTAATATACAAAATTTTTTGTAGTTGTGATTGGTTAATAGAGCTAGTTGAGCTAAAGTAATTTGAACACGCTGATAAAAATTCCTGGAGCTGCCTCTGATTGCACTCACATAATTACTAATGCCACTCCAAAATTTGCTCTTTCCATTCCAAATTTTACTGTTGCCACTCCAAATTTCATTCCTTTGAGATGTGATTCTAGCATACCAAAGACAGGAATTGAAATACGAATTTCATTCTTGCTATTGATTCCTAGCCACAACCAAACATGGGAATGAGAATGTATTCCAGCCTCAATTCCTCCAATTCCATACCATTCTTAATTCCATTCCTTCCAACCGAACGCTCCATAAAAGAAGTGAAGATTGGAAACCATGAGATACTTCTAAATGAAGAAAGTGGAGGGGTGCTTTTGGCATGTTGAAATGATACCTAGAACAGTGAAGGAACATTTTGAACATCTGTTATGTCTACAATTTACATGAGATAATATTAGATAAGTGTGAAACAACATTATAAATAAAATGAGTGTAGCTGAGATGATGATGTTAAGATGTGTGTGCGGCAAGCCTTTGAGAGAGAGTTTGAGAAACCAAAATGTAGGTATATTAAAGGGGTAGCAGCAGCAGCAGCACCAATTGAATAAGGCGTGAAAATAGATTAAGTTGGTTTGGTCACATCTAATGAGGACGAGTAGATGGGCAACAGTAAGAAATGTGTGGTTTCTTGTTGTAAACGGCAATGCTAGGGGAGTAGAAGACCTAAATTGACTTGGAGTTTTGTGGTAAAAAAGGGTATTGATTTATAGAGCATCATGGCAGAAAAGATTCATGTGCCACAAATTGAGGCGGAAGAATTTTTTCGATCTGGTTAGTGTATATATAGTTGCAGACCAGGAAGAAGCAACGAATCAACCAGAACTGGCACATCAGCAAGTCAAGGCTCACCCAGGTGATTATGGTTGTACAAACAAAAGAAGACCTTGGTTGATTCATGTCCCTTGGTTGATTTCTTGGTCAAAATACTTGCTTGTTTGCTCCTTTGTTGTTGTCGTCGTTTTTTCTTTTTTTGCTTCTTGGGCTTAGCTAGGATTGATTGTGTAACATCCCACATCGGGGAATTATGAAAGCCTTGAGTAGTATATAAGGTAAGGCTGACCAACTACTATTAATCTAATGTTAACCTTTTGAGCCGCGTGGTTAGGCCTAGGTCAACTGGCGCGGGTCGTTACAAATTGCTTCAGAATTCAGATGGGGATGGTTTTGAAGTTGTTCCTTCTTCCATGTTCCTTCATTTTTGTAAGTTGATGCTCTTCTTAGGTACTAGGAAGATGGTCGACAAAGTATGGGAGATGTTGTGATCTTATGATTCGAACGATTTCTTTGACATCTTTCGAAGTCGAATGACTTGCCAAACTATTTTATTTTCTATAAGGGGACCTAAAATGGAAATATCTGGAAATGATAAACATTGTAATTGTAGTTTTATGCCAGCTTATATTTCATCACAGTTCATGGTTACTCTACAAAAACGTGACTCATAATCAGGCGGTTAAAGGCAGTTCCAATCTTTGTCTCAGATATCTCAATGGATGAGCGACAAAAGGTATATCCCCCTTTCAAATGCTGATGCTGCCACCCGGCTGCTTTTGATCTTCAGGGTTCATGGCCTAGAACAAGCAGAGAAATATTTCAATAATCTCCACCAAGAGTTAAAAGGCTTTGAGGTTTATACTGCCCTTCTCAACTGCTATGCTGATGAAAAATCCGTAGAAAAAGCAGAGTCATTCATGCAGAAGTTAAGGGATATGGGTTTTGATAGGACACCCTTATGTTACAATATTCTGTTGAATCTCTATTATCGCATTGGAAGCAGGGAAAAACTAGATTCGTTAATGCACGAAATGGAAGAGGAGGGTTGTTATGATGACCATACATTGGCAATCCGCTTGAGTGCATATGCTTCCGCTTCTGATAGCGATGGAATTGATAATATTGTGGAAAAAATGGAATCTGATCCCAGAGTTATCATGAAAGGTAGCACTTATGCTATTGCTGCAGATGGGTACTTCAAGGTCGGCCAACTGGACAGGGCATTGGAAATGCTGAAGAAACTGGAGGGATGTATAGCTACCGAGAAGAGAAAGAATATTTCATTTTATGTGCTCCTCAGACTTTACGCAAAAGCTGGTAACAAAGACGAGTTGTACCGGATATGGAATTTGTACAAAGAAAATGTGAAAATCTGCAACAAAGGATATATAACCATGCTAAGCTCGCTTTCGAAGTTTAATGACATTGAGGGTGCTGAAAAGATTTTCAAGGAGTGGGAATCAAGGGGTTTATCCTACGATTTTCGGATCCCAAACTTTCTTATTGATGCTTATAGCAGAAATGGACATATGGGAAAGGCTGAAGCCCTTCTTCACAACGGAATAGGAAAAGGCGGCAAGCCCTTCTTTACAACATGGTATTGTTTAACGGGTGGGTATATTTTAGATAATCAAGTTCCTAAAGCGGCGGAAGCATTGGAGATAGCGATGTTTTTCACTCCTAGTTCGAAGATCCGGAAGATCCAGAAGGATACACTGGTGACCTGTTTGGAATATTTACAAGGAAAGGGAGACGTGGAGCGAGCGGAGGAGTTCATAAGTGTACTGAGGACTGAGGGTATCTTCACGGCAGCCGTTCACGAGAAATTGCTCAACTATATCAAGGATGTGAAATAATGACAACTTTTGTTTGAATCAAGATGGAATTTTGAGATTTGAGTTTGGCGAAATGAGCGGAACTCAAAGCCGAAGGCGTAATTTTAGCGTTTGTTTCACATGTTTTTGTTTAGTTGCAAAAGCGTGTACTTTCGAAGGACGTGGTACCAATGGTTCTGGAGGACGGGACGGTTATTTTTGCTTACGAGTGTTTTTAGTGTATGGTATGCATATGTTTTTTTCCTTTTTACATGTTTTTTGTTACCCATTTTTATGGTATCGATTACATATTTTTTCTTGAAGTTATGAATAGGGTGTACGTTATACCCCAAAATAATTTTGCATTTTTTTGGTATTAGTTACACATTTGTTTGGTGTGAGTTACTTGTATTTTTTGTAACCAAATTTTTTTGGAGCCTATATCATAGGCTTCTCATGATGATAAGGTATTACTTCTCCCATCCTTATTTAATAGTCCCTTATGGAATGGAAGTTTGTGTTGCTTTTAAATGAATTATATCAATATTTTATATAATTTTAAAAATATTGTCTTACAAAATTAATCGAGATCTATCATTACCAATCTATCTATACTATATACTCCGCATTAAACAAAAGTCATGGTTTGTGAGGAGGCCTGTGGTTGCGACACGTGGTGTTAGTAAAGATGTCTGTGGTTGCGACACGTGGCACCTATATTCAAAAAAAAAAAAACATCTTCGGCTTCTTTCCATAATTCTTTCATACGTTTTGGAGGAGGGCAAGAGGGTAATTTCACATACCAACTCACCTAAGAAGGCAAGAGGGTAATTCTTCCATACGTAATTGCACCAGTAATTGCTTCAGTTTCAACTTTCAAGGGGGGGCGACTATTCGCAGCCGCATATTTTCTCCCATAGCCCGTTAAAAATTTCCGAAAATTATATTTCGGTAACTATATGTCGAAAATATGTTCAACCTTCGGTAAACAACTGTCGAACATACATTTCGGTAAATAGCTGTTGAAAATAAGATTATATTTCGATAACTACATGTCGGAAATGCACAAAAAACATATATTTCGGTAACTAACTGTCGAAAATGTATTTTAATTTCGGTAACTAACTGTCGAAACATACTTCGGTAATTGAAATTTTTTAATGGGCTAAGGGTGAAAATACGAGGCTGCAAATAGTCGCACCCACTTTCAAATGGAAACCAAGCAATCACCTTTCCCTTCTTTCCCTAATGGGAAAATTTCAAAATACCCCCCAACCTTTACACTCCCAACGTTATCTTCCGTTAATCAAAACGCCCCCTTCCGTCCGAATGACTAACGAATTTCGTTAAAAACTCCGTTAAATAGCGTCCCGATAGAATTTCGATGATCCGAGCCGCTCAATGTGTTCAAAACGTGATTTTAAGGGTACCTGTGAAAAATCGGCAAAAAAAATGACCGGGAAGGGCTTCATTTGAACATTTTTTTAATTGAATAGTTCAATAAAAAACTGTTCAGATGAAGCCCTTCCCGGTCATTTTTTTGTTGATTTTTCGCGAGTAACCTTAAAATCACGTTTTGAATACATTGAGCGGTTCGGATCATCGAAATTCGATTGGGAAAGAAGAGGTGCGGATCGATCCAGATTTTGTTCAAGTCCGGACGTCCGGATTTTGCTTCGGTATGCACCTCCCCTTTTCCGATCGAATTTCGATGATCCGAGCCGCTCAATGTGTTCAAAACGTGATTTTAAGGATACCATCAAGAAATCAGCAAAAAAATGACCGGGTAGGGCTTCATCTAAACAGTTTTTATTGAATAGTTCAATAAAAACTGTTTAGATGAAGCCCTACCCGGTCATTTTTTTGCTGATTTCTTGCGGGTACCCTTAAAATCACGTTTTGAACACATTGAACGGCTCGGATCATCAAAATTCAATCGGGACGATATTTAACGGAGCCTTTAACGAAATCCGTTAGTCATTCGGACGGAAGGGGACATTTTGATTAACGGAAGATAACGTTGGGAGTAAAATTGAAGTTTTTAAAAGGTTGGGAGTCTAATTGAATTTTGGTGTAAAGGTTGGGGGGTATTTTGAATTTTTCCCAAAATTGTTCCTTTTCTCCGTTGTTGTTTTCTAATTTTCTAACCCGTGCGCGCTCTCTCTCTGTGGGTAATCACTAGAATTCTAAGAACAGAAAATTGCAATTTACTTGATTGTGGAGACGCTGACAATGATCGTTCAAATGACAAAAGAATCACCGAAACGGCAAAAGAAGCACGCCGTTTGAGATCGTGCATCTTGCGCAAGAAGATTTCGAAACTCCAAACTCTCTACACGTAATTGCGTTTTCACCATCCACTCAGAGTTTTGGATGGTGAAAGTTTTTTTAATTTTTGTGTTCAAATGTAATTAATCTTTTTCTGTTCTTAGAATTCTTATTAGGAAAATTGGCTGCTATGAAGGCATATAAACAGTCGAAGAAGGAAAGAGAGGAAGAATGGGGTTGTAGATAACAATAGCAAATCTTATCCACCAGTTCACCACTTGCCGATGGAAAACGTAAAAGTAAAAAGAGTGGCGCCATAGGATCCAGCGTCATTATCACCAAAAATTTCATTCTATAAGTAGGACTTGGGCTCGGATGTCATCTCGGCAACCAACGATCAAGAGTTGTTCATTATCGAAATGAGATTCGATCTGTCGGATGCACGATCCGATGACTCGAAAATGCACAGCACGGTGCTGCTCACACCACTGCACCGCACCATCCTCCAATTCCTATAAGTATCTTTGCATTCTCCTTTGTCAAGGTACTAGTGGATGCCCGTGCCTGAAGGCACAGCGCGACGTATTCTAAACACAGTCTAAATGAAGTATTAAATTGTACTTGTAATGATTTTTGTGTGTGTGGATATAACGGTTATTTTTAACTCCACCCCATGTGAGAGGAGGTTAAAAATAACCGTTAGGTGGAAATTTTCCCCTCCTCCCAACAAAATCTACTTATTGAAATTTCAAATTCATAAAATAGTCTAACACAACATGTGTTATCAAACCGGTGTAATTCCATTAGTTGCATCCAGATATAGAAAAATAAGAATCTTAGCAAAACGGAGCCTAACATAAGAGTTTTTGTTAGCTAACATAAACCAAGAATTCTTGTTAAACATAAGAGTTTCCTTAAGCTTACATAACCAAGAATTCTCGCTCATATTGACTGTAACCTTCCCAAATAGCTAGTGAGATAAATAGAGAGAACATGAGGTTTAACAAATAAGTCGAATATGCGATAGATACCACAGTATTTACTGTTCATTCAGAGTGGTGGTCTGAGGCTCCGGTGTGGAATAGCCAACATTGGTAAACACGAACGGGTGTCTTCCTTTTGCTGATCCAAAAAAAAAAAATGAGAGAGGAATTCTCTTTGTAAATACTTTGGTCAATTTGGAATCAATTATTACGTACTCTAAAATATAGATGCCCAAGTCATGGAATCAATTATAGCATTTCTTTGGCCAATAAAATTTGAACTTAAACTTATTTAGGAAGTCATATATATAGGATATAAAATTAATACTGAATTAGGTTTCGGAAAGGGGAACAAAATTAAATCAATCAAAATCAATTGAAAAAGGAAGGAGTATGTTTAGGAAACGTGTAAATAATCCTCTTTAATGGTAGCAAAACCTTTACATTATTGTAGGTTTATACATTAAAAAATATTTACTCGATCCAACGACTACAAAGTTAACAGGAAGTACGATCAAATGATTGTAGAGGCTGCTCTGTTTATATGCATAGACATTTTAATAGAAAACCGCTCTATTTTATAATATAGATTATATATACCATCATATTCACACACACAAAAATCCATGCATCGAGATGTGCTTTGTGTTGGTAAGTCCGCATTTGCTTTGTGGAAGCATCGAAGAGACTTAAGATGCTAGTTTTAAAACTTTAAGTCAAGGATTTCAATCTCAAACATTATATTTTATAACTCAAACTTTAAGCATAGCGCAACACGTTTCGGTCATACGATTGACAATGGGAGAAAGAGCGAGGAAAAGGGATGTGCTCGTCCTGTAATGATTTGATCACATTGTTACCTAGGGAAATGGATATGTTGGTCCAGTAGTGATTTGATTAAACAACAGAAAATTACCAGCCGGTCTAGTTTTTTGACTTCTAATTCCCATTAAGGATGTAAGAGCTGTTTAATTACGTGCAAGGATAAACAGGAGTTGAAGTTACCGTTCTACCCTTATTTCAAGGAAAATTACCATACGGTCCAGTTTTTTTGTATGACTTTCTTTATTTCATGTGTATTCAATTTGATTAGTCTCCGCCCCGATCGATCCTCTCTCTCCACGCCAATGTGCTCCCGATCGACAGCGCTCTCTCGAACTTCTTCTCCGACTCGTTCCTCGTCCCGTTGATGTCGAAACCGGAGACTTCGAGCCTCTCTCTGTTCTGTCGGTTCTACTTCGAATCTGCCGGTCTGCTGCCGCAGCTCTCGTTGCCTTCGTCCATCGCCATCAGCGGAAGCAAAAAAGAAGTCGAAATCGAACTGAATTCGGAACGAATTCGTATTAGACCACGCAAGGAACTCCCGTAATCTAATTTCACAGTCCACATTTTCATTTCTCCGTCGTCGTCGTGTTATTGGCGTTTTCCAGATTTAAATGGAATGGATCACCGGATTAAATGTCCGTCCACTGGCTTCGAACAAAACGACTGGAAGAGTTAGATCTCATTGGAAAAAAGAGACGAGATACTCCGGCCATCGTCGGCCGCCGACTGTGGCAGATCCGAGTGAAAATGGTGTTATATATATATATATATATATATATATATTGGATCTGGTTTGAAACAAATTGATGCAGTCGGGAGCATGATTCACATGGAAGAGAGACTACTGGTTCGCGGATGAAATGATCAGGAATAGTTTTGCTTTGCTGGGTTGCCGACAAAGAGTAACAGGTGATTGACACTGGGGTCCAAACTGATTTGCAGAAAATTTGCATAGAAATTCAACCACTTCCTCCCACAGAGAGTGGGCCACTTTCTGAAAGAGCTATTTGTGTTTGAATACTGCAATTTTGTGTTTGACTGCGAATTTACAGTCATGGGTGGTGTTTTATACAAATTTGTTGGAAATTATTTGTTTTAAACAAATTCGCAAGAGTATATGAATTTCACAGGGGTATGTGAATTTGTGAATTTACGGCCGTAAGTGGTATTTTAAACAAATTCACAAGAGTATGTGAATTTATGAATTTATGGCCGTGGGTGGTGTTTTAAACAAATTCACAGGAATATGTGAATTTCACAGGGTGGTGTTTTAAACAAATTCACAGTGGTATGTGAATTTCACAAGAGTATATGAATTTGTGAATTTACAGCCGTGTGTGGTTTTTTAAACAAATTCACAGAGGTATGTGAATTTCACAGGGGCATGTGAATTTGTGAATTTCACACTTGAGTACTTCTTTTTCGTGACGAATAACGCACAAAAGTTCATCGTGTATGACCAATCTCGATGTTAAACCGAATGCTATTTATTTGTAATTTTGTAATGCAAATGAAAAGTTTTATCATTTTGCATACTGCTTTCGAGTTGATTTTTCTGGGGCTAGTTTTCATTTTGCCTGTGTTATATTCTTTGTTGTAGTAAGATGGTTAAAAGTTACAATCTCCCAACCACATAATGTACAGTTTACGGTTCTTACAAGCATTTTGTTTGGTTGCTTTCTATCCATTTGCTTAATAACCGCGTTGAACTGTTTCATCCTCGTTTATTCACTTTTGATTAGGGTAACCTAACACGCATTTGTGAGGCATATTATGGGCCTTCCTTCAGTGATCGAAACCGTAAAATTTCGTTTAAAAAATTCAGCTCAATTGAATATGAGTAAGTAGTTGATCAAAAATTTCAATTATGCTCTATTTAGTTCTTAGACCCAGTAATTGAATATTTGGATCAGATCATCTCCAATATCTATTTTTGCGTGATCTCCAAACAAATCATTTCTAACGAACTGATCGATTCTGATGATAACCAAAAAGACTACTCCAATTAGATGTTGATATCCAATCATCATGAGTGTAAATAAATACGACATTGATTGGAAGCTTTTCTTCTAAGTCGCTGGAGCACTTCTTGATTTGTTGGTAATATCTGAATCATTTTTCAAATAAGATGCTATAGTGAATTCTTTTCTTTTTTTAAAGTGAAATATATTGCGAGTTTCACTTGGCGAGAGTCCTGGCGAGAGTCCAATGGAACATCAAGAGTCCTAGAGAGAGTCCAGTGGTAAAGGGGTGGTTGGGTTGGATTATTCTACTGTGTGATTTATCACTCACGGATACGTCTGTATCCTGGTAAATCGATTGCTTCGGCGATCAATTTGCCAGAAGGCGCAGGATTCAATGGAAGGGATTCATCAATGGTGCGGTTCGACACGGAAAGAATATCAGGAATGGAGATCGAGTATGCTTGGGATCCGTATCAAGCCTAGAGTCGGCTTTGAATCAGTAAATCTATCTTGAGATTTTAATAGCGAAACCTTTATTTTGGAAAATTATGTTTATTTAGCAAATTTTCTTAAGAAATTATTTTATATTGCTTCCAAAAAATCGGGGCGTTACAAATGGTATCAGAGCCTAGGTTTAACACTCGGCCTTGGGTAGATTGGATAGACCACATTCTGATAGTATAACTCCGAGTAGCTAAACGCTTACCGTACCTATTACCACGAGATATCCTACCTAAGTATATCATATAAATATTTATTTCCCTGTTGCGACTCAGACTCCGAGGAGATACAAAATCAACGTGACTCCGATCAGAAGGAAGCGACAGAAGAGCCATTCCTTTTATAATTGGTTGACTGATCAAACGAGACGAAGAATCCCAGTACGAATAAGACAAGGAGACAAACATTGACAATAAAAGAAAAGGTGTTGTCTAAGGAGGCTACTCAGTAAATAGAAGACCTGTCGAGGACGAATTTCCCTTCTCTAGGTAGATAATGATCTAAAATAGGTCAAATAGGGTAGGACCAGTAGGAGATCGTTGTTGCATGCATTCCATTTCGAGAACCAGGTATTCAGAAACCCTCAAGACCCCGAACCTAACTTTGTGGAATAGTCGTTACGAGATTGGTACAAAAGGTCAAAGACGTCACTTTCTACGGTAATCCTGTCAACCCCACCAATAAGGGCCAAACCGTTGACCCTTCAGACCAGGAAAGCATCGAACTTAACAAAGACATCACCTTCGAGGAACAACCAATGGAGATCAAGGATCGTAACGAGAAGTGTGTCCAAGAACGAAGCCATTCCTTTTGTTATTGGCTATACACAGGCTTGGTATTTTTTTCCCTTTTGTTAGTTTTGGTTTTCAAAAAACTTTGTAGTACGAAAAACTTCAACAAATAGGAAAACTCGAATGCTCAATTTCGGAAAACCCTAGTATTCTAGTCATCTAATCACACAGAAAGCTAGTGATCGTAGCACATGAACTGAAGCTATAAACACACAGAAATAAAACCCTCAAATGCTACGCTTTGAGTCGAGGGTGGGGGGATTCTTACCAGAGAGAGAACTAAATGGATTTCGTGGAGCCCAACAATGAGTTTGTACTCTGGAATTCCTAAAAAAGGTACAGGGTTATCATATATTCAAAAAACTTTCAATGAATCCTCAATTTCGATAAACCCTAGAATCGAGGGTGGGGGGATTCTTACCTAGAGTCGGATGCTAAGGAGTGGGTTCTTTAGAGAGAGAGAAGGGGGGAGGGGGGTTACAATGGACGAAGAGAGGAGTGAGGAAGAAACACGCTAGACAGGCGTGGGTCGGTCTTGAAAATAGGTTGATTTATCAATGATTCAATCCAACGGCCATAACAGGTAACAATTGCGATCCGACGGCCAGAGAGGTGCTCATATTTGTATGGATAGACAAAAGACCGCTCTGTTTTATAATATAGATTTCAAATTGTATCAAGCATAAGAAATAAATTATTGCATGCTTTTTTTAGGTGTTGATTTCCCTCATCTATCTATAAGTTGGATTGAAAGGATATGAGACCCTTTTTTCTGTATGGTATCATTTTTTTAGAATTTTGTGTCTTCTATTAATCCAATCAGAGATATGAAAATTCTGTTGACGACGGTCGACGGTTAACATTCGAAGTGTTGATATATTTTTTGACATTACTAAACTAAACCAAGCATTAATTCTCTAATAAAATGGGGTCACCTATGGATCCGTTGTCTCTATTAGATTTTTCGAGGGCATAAGAATATTTTTGGGGTTGTGCTGGTTATCAGCTATCTAGCGCACAACCCTCCTCTTTTTGTTTTTACTTTTAGGTGTTATTAAATCTATTTTTTAAAATGGGTTCATACACGGTATTCTAGTTCTTTTGGAACCCCTAAAGCAATGTATTTCTTATTAGAGCAACATATCACATATTAACACAAGTTTTTGTTGGGATAACAAATTAATTCGTGTACCCGTGCATAGCACGGGCTCACTACTAGTTTAGATATAACTAAAGGATATAAAATTATTGAATATAAAATTTATTACTGATTTATAAATATAATTAAGTATTTATTCAGTTAGAATAGAATGATGGACTATTAAATGTGGACGGAAGGAGTATTTAAGTAAGGTGAAATAACTAAGGCTGCTGATTTTACCACTCACTTTTTTGTTAACGCCACTTCCCTGCAAGTGTATTTTTGGTACAAAATAAAAATATACTTACAGAAAAATAACGTCAACAAAAAAGAAAGTGACAAAATCATTTGCCATAACTAATGGGATGACCAAGGAGTGGACAAACCAAAAACAAACACAAACACATCCACAAAAGTGGAAAAAATTGTTAGGCACACATCCATATCAAATCAAATCAAATCACTACCCATGATGTGCCACCACAAAGTAAAATTCCACTTTGAAATTGCTATCACGTCAGTCACTCATTCACTGTCCTTTAGATAAGGATTTTTGGGATTATTTTAGTCTCAAAATTTCATGATTGGGACCATAACCAAATGCGATTGAGAATAAAAGTTGTACACGGAGGTTCCGTGTATTACCAATTTCCCCCTTAACCAATAAAAACAAGCCAGCTCACCATTAGTGGGCCAACTAACTTTATCCCTAACCAAACTGTGGTTGACTGGTTGTGTGTATACGGAATGAACGCAAACCCAAGTCTCCTTTACTTCTAGTAGGAGTACAATTTTAAAAAATGATATTAACACTCCAAAATCAATGTAATTTTAAAGCATTTTTCTTTGTTTTTTTGGAGTATTTGTATCAATTTTTGAAGTGTTAATATATATATATTTTTTTTGCTTCTTTATTCAATTTTTTCCTCATGGTTTCGGGTCAAATTTTCATACGTAGATTATTTATTGGTTCGTCAAGACGAGAAGAATCGAAAATGTAAAAAATTATGATTGAAATTCAAATTTTATTGAGTAAAGCCCAAAAAATGACTTTTTTTTTTGCCTATTTTCAGTGCGGCTCAAAGATATTTGGGGCCCAAAGCGGAAATCCTAACATGAGGCCATCTATCTCCGCATACACATCTTTGATCTAAATTTTACAAAATGTAAAGGAAAACTTAAGGGGTCGAGATTTTGAACCCAGCTCCTAAAACATTCAAAGAACCTAAACTATCACACGACTAATAAGATATTACTCAAATGCAATTGGAACTCCTTATATTTAAAACTATAAACAGTATTTTTTTAGGCCCAAAGCGTCTGCTTATTTTTTTCGTTATTAAAAAATATTAAATTTCTATCCTAATTTTTTAATTTTCCATTTTCCTTGTCGAGACGAACTAATACCTTTTTTTTTTTTTACGCGAAACTAACAAATGCAAAAAAAAATAGTATGAAGACAAAAAAAAAAAAAAGGAAGCCATTTGGTTAAGTACATAAACATTTCAAAACATTACCCCATTTTTATTTCTGAGAAGTAGTTTGCGGCAACGATGGTTTCCCCTTTTTTTTTTTTTTTTTCCTCGGGGGTGAATTTTTCCAAAACATTTACCCCATTTTTATTTCTGGAGAAGTAGTTTGCGGCAACGATGGTTTCCCCCTTTTTTTTCCTTTTTCTCTGGGGTGAATTTTATGTACTTAACCAAATGGCTTCCTTTTTCTTTTTCTTTTTTTTGTCTTCGTACGGAGTACTATTTTTTTGCATTTGTTATTTCCGCGTAATTTTTTTTGTGAGGTACGGAGTATTAGTTTGTCTCGACGAGAAAAATTGGGAAAATAAAAAATTAAGATCAAAACTCAACATTTTTTAAAAAACGAAAAAAATAAGCAGAGCCAGCTTAAAAGGGGAAGCCAAGGAAGACGTCGCTTCCGGCTCCCAATTTTTTTGCCCGAAGAGGGCCTCAAAAAATACAGTTTATAGTTTTCTTTTTCTTTTTTTGCCATTTGCTAATTCTAATATATTCTATCCTAATGAATTTGGGAAGGAAGATGGGTGTTTATAGTTTTATATAATGAGTACCAATTGCCTTTGAGTAACATCATATTAGTTGTGTGACAGTTTAGATTCTTTGGATATTTTAGGAGCTGGGTTCGAAATCTCGGCCCCTTGAGTTTTTCTTAACATTTTGCAAATTTTAGTTCAAAATATGTATGTGGAGATAGATGGTCCCATGTTAGGACTTCCGCTTCGGCCCCAAATATTTTTGAGCTGCATTGAGAATAGGCAAAAACTCATTTTTTTTTGGCTTTATTCAATAAAAT
The DNA here is from genome assembly GCA_018127125.1 of Rhododendron griersonianum. NCBI lineage: Eukaryota > Viridiplantae > Streptophyta > Magnoliopsida > Ericales > Ericaceae > Rhododendron > Rhododendron griersonianum. The sequence continues at coordinate 28,989,327 of CM030800.1, forward strand.
TTGAGTTTCAATAATAATATTTTACATTTCCGATTCTTCTCGTATGGACGAACCAGTAAATAATTTATGAAAATTTGATCCGAAACCAACAAACGAGGAAAGAAAATGAATAAAGAAGCGAAAATAATAGTACCGTAGAAGTAAAGAAAACGTGGGTTGGCATTTCGTATACCCAACCACAGTTTGGTTAGGGATAAAGCTAGTTGGCCCACTAATAGATGAGCTGGCTTGTTTTTATTGGTTGGGGGAAACTTGATAATACACGGAACCTCCGTGTACAACTTATCCTCAACCAAATTTCCCATGATTATGATTTTAATTGGGAAATGATTTTGTCACTCTTTTTTTTGTTAACGCCACTCTCGTGTAAGTATATTTTTGCACAAAAAATATACTTGCAGAGGAGTGCCGTTAACAAAAATGAAAAATGCAAAATCAGCAGCCTTTTAATTTTGGATTTGCGGGGCATTTGATAGATTCTTTTACTGTATCTAATTCTTTTCGATCGGCATTAAGGTAATCATCCAACAACTTCATGCCTTCTCAAATATTAATTTTATCGAATGCGATTTACAAAATAAGTATAGTATGATATTTGTTTTCGTGAGATGATTTCTTCTCTTCATCTATGACTATGAAAAATAGGCTAATAGCACAATGGTAAATATGAAAAAAAGGTGGTTTGGAACTGTCATTATGTAGTCCACACCATGATCACGATTATGGGTATTTTTGTCATCTTAACAAAGCAAATATAGGTTTTAGATGTATCTCGTATGAATTTTTTTTGTCATACAAAAATCTATTCTATTTGTAAAGGGAAAACACCTTTTTGATACGGACTCAAAATTGAGACTGGCTCGCATTTAGACCATACCGAAATTGCCCTTTTTAACTGCCACACTATTGCCATTGCTAATTGCTATATGTATTTTACACCAACTGAATACCCTTTTAACCCTGATGACAATTTACTTTAGTCCAGATTTGTTGCTTGGTTTCCAAGCGCATTCCAAAAGGAGGGAAAATTCATACATCCATTTTTCAAGCAAGCCAAAATCCATGTTTTTCAGTGGTCTATAAATGAATGATTAGAACACATTATAACTAACTCACACGGAAGATAAACGTGTCCTGATAATTTATTTATCGATAATAATCAGAAAAGTAGTAGTATAAATTTTGGCATGATTAATATTTTCGATGCACTCTATCGTTGCCTGTTTTCTCATTAAAAGTGTCATATTTCCCCATGTCGTTTTCCACCTCAATAGTGAAGGTGGTCCAGAGATCTATAGAGAGAGAGCTCTCCTCCTTTTTCTTTTGGCCTTTCCCCTTTTCAATTTTCCCCTCCTCCCAGTCGGCTTCCTCCATCTCTTTCCTCCCACCGTCCCACATTCTTCTCTCCTCCTCCTACGCTCTCACCTCCATGGATGTGAGATGGTTGAGACTCTCTCCTTAGAGAAAGTAGATCTCCCATTCCCCCCATCATTTCTGGACTCAACCGCCAGATCTATGAAACTGAATCTGGGCTATTAGCAGTTCGACGGCGGTTCAGCAACGTCTGTGGCGAGTTCAGCCCTTCAGTCTGTGGCGGCAAGAGCTCAAGTTGGTGCGGCGGGTCATCTCGAGAGTTGTTCTTCCCATACCTTGCCTCCCCTTGGTCTCTCCACCCACCTTCACGAATGCGATTGATGGGTCCGGTTCCGGCGTTTGGTTCCATGCGACCTTTTGTTTTGTTTCCAGACCGATAGTTTCCTTTATTGTAATTGTACTATTTTTTGTTTTAATATAACTGGGATCATCTTGCTTGTAAAAATAAAAATAAAAAACCTTCAACAAATTAGGAGGAGGTTGTTTGGCCTTTTCTACCTTTGGGGCCCCTTTCATAAATCTCTTGTGCTAATTTTAAATAACTAGACATAGCCAATAATTTACCCGAAGCAAATTGTGGAGGTAAATGCGCCAACAGTCGTAAGGCGACACACATTTTAATGCTTGCCAGTTACAACCCACCTTCCTGGGAAAAGGAAATGCTAAACATCAATCATGTCGGTCGAATTATTACTTGCTCGTAGAGCACTGTTAATTGTAGTGCTTCAAAGGTTTATACCTCCACACATTCTCGCTCGACCTAGAACTAGTATGGACTCCACGTAAATGTGTCGTGGCGACAACACTGAATAATCAATCTGCATCATGTATCCATCAAAGTTGCAAAAGCCCAAAACCACCCAAAACAAAAGAGTAACCAAAAAAAATCTAGGAATCGGCAAAATTCTAAGATTCGATTACAGCATTGGAAAAGTCACATCACATGGCTAGTTCTGTGACAAATGCCTAGTAGAATTTTCGTGATTATAAGATCCACCATAAACTAGGGCTCAATCAAACGATCTACGCATGAATATATCCGAACATGATGCATAAGGAAATCGAGGAAATCGAAGTGTATGTTGATGATATGACAGTCAAATCCATGAAGCAGCACGAACACCTCATCAACCTTGAGAAGGTGTTGCATTCGGAGTAACATCCGGCAAACTTTTAGCTGCAACTGTGTATAATCTTTGGATGGAAAGGAACCAACGGGTTTTCAATCAGAATGCCTCAACTCAAGATCAGATTATACTTTGGACTATTTCCTGTGTTAAAGAATCTCTGTGTTTGGAAAGAGGAGTGGACAAGACACAACTAAACAGAACTCTTTGCAGTAGTTGGGGACTCACAGACAAGATTTTTGGCCCTTGGCACTATTAGCTTTGGAGTTGGAAAATTAGTGTTGGAAATTGACTAGAATTCCTAAATTGACTAGGATTCCTTTTCCTATTCGGTTTAGGTTTATTTAGTGTTTTCCTATAAATAGGGACCTTGGGGGTTGCTAGGGTTATGGTCTTTTGTTCAAGGGCTTAGATATTAGGGTTTTGTTCATCTCTTAGGGTTCCACCAAGGGTGGATATCGTCTTGATTTAGATCATTAGATGTCTATTACGATCAAAGATTTAGTAGAGTTACGGGTATAGTCGGCTCTTTGTTTCTCTCCCCGGTTATAGTGGATCCTCTTGCTCTCCTTCCGTTGAACCACGTATATCCTTGTATTCTTGTTTATCGCTTGTTGATTTGTATATATTCTCAATTTTCGTTTACAACAAAATCGATTGGATCGAGAGGGCTGCTGTTTTCCGCTGTATTGTGCAATTGGTGATCGTTTCAATGGCGACTCGTTTCGTTTAAATTGCGAAGTTCGATGGGCAAAGCACTAGCTTCAGTTTATGGCGTATTAAGATGAAGGCTTTGCTTGTTCAACAAGGATTACACAAGACTTTGTTGGGGAAATCGAAGAAACCTGCTAATATGCAGGATAGTGTGTTCAAGGATCTCGATGCGAAGGCGCTCAGTTCGATTCAGTTGTGTTTAGCCGATGATGTGCTTCGCGAGGTTGGGGAGGAGGATACTACTGCCGGTATTTGGTTGAAGTTGGAAAGTATCTATATGACGAAGTCTCTTACCAACCGGTTGTATTTGAAGCAGCGCCTTTATACGTTTCGTATGAGGGAAGGTACGCCCGTAAAAGACCATCTAGATGAGTTAAATCGAATTATTATGGATTTAAAAAATATTGATGTTGTGATTAATGATGAAGATCAAGCCCTTATTGTGTTATGTTCTTTGCCTGCATCTTTTGAGCATTTTGTTACTACCCTACTTTACGGTAGAGATACGATTTCCATGGAGGATGCAACTGTATCTCGGTATAGGTTTATATGATCTACGAGAGGATAATGTAATCTGCGTTCCAGAAGTTCCATCGGGAAGTAAATCAGGACGGGCATATACAATCAGGTTGAAAAATAAGGACAATTTTGAAGAGAAGGTTGTTGCCGGTATGAAGAGGAATTGAAGGTTGTTCACTTGGTATTGTTGAAGAGATTCCACGTCGTCTCTTTTTGTCGCTGTGCCGGTGATGGATTACGGACCGACTCGGATGGATTGGACTCCGGATGGACTCGGAGTCATTGGTTCAACTTACTTATTGTGATACTTATGGTACTTTGACTGGAATTTCGGAATGCATGATGGGTTTTGTTAGCTGTTCGATCGACATATACCGGTTAAAGACTCTTGACTCTTCTGGGTTGGAAGCATACACTGTCTTGTGAAGGGTGCTCGTGTTTTGATGAAGGGTCAAAAATAACCTCTATGTGCTTGATGGTAGTACGATTGTGGGTGATACATCTTTGGGTTCTTCATCGGTGTATTCGAGGTTGACTCAGTTTTGGGTTTTTAACTCCGTGGTGGAGTCGGTAATTAACTCCGTGGGGAGTTTGAGCGGATCTTCGTGTGGCAGATCTTCGTGTGGATCCGAGAGGGATGCGTTGGGTGGGAGGTGCTCCAGCTGGGTTTCCTAAGTCGCGTTTACTAGGTCAAGCAGGTGTGCTTGAGCCTTGTTCGTTGGCTTTGGGGGGAGATGAGCGATTGAAGGAGAGGATGGCCTATAGTGTTGAGTTCGATGGAGTCAAGGTGGAGATTTGTTGGAAATTGACTAGAATATTCCATTTAGTTTATTTACACTTTTCCATGTGTCCTTTGGCTATAAAGGGACTTCAGTTGGAGTGGTTCCTTCGTTCCACGAGGTTGTGTCTCCCTTTTGTGGGGGATGTCTCCTGATATCCTTTGGCACTTCTGCTTCTTTTCTGCTCCGTTTATTTCCTCTTGCTCTTTGTACGTTGCTTTGTCCAACGACTTGTTTCATCGTCCAGTATTATGATTTCGCATATTTCTCAATTCTCGCACAACAATTTCGTGTTCGGCACAACAATTAGAATTGGATGTATAGATTTCTTTCTAGTTTTTATTCTTGCTCGTTTCAGTTGGCATTAGTTGGATTGTCCTTTGCCTTCCCCTTACTGACGAGGAAAGAGCCCTTTTGGAGGAAATTCCTACTCTCAAATCGAGCAAGACAGGATGGACAAGATGAAATACTCTTCTTCTTCTTCAGGAACGAAGCGTGGTCGCTCTCAAACGTTTGTTTTTTTTCTGATGTATATGTGCCTTGTTCTTTACGGGAGAATACCCCTTAGAGTTTGTAGTTGAGTTTGGGCTTTTTAATAGAAAGTACTTATCAAAAAATAAAAACTTTCAGGGTTCAGCGGCAGGGGCAAATGTATCGCATATAAAGAAGACAAAATATCGTATGAATGAAATGCTCCAGGCCAAGTTCCATACACCATTCACTCTAAAGGGTAAAACCAATGACCCAACATATTGAGAACTACATAATTTACCGTAACCCGAACATATCGGATACACATCCACACCGGAGGCCCGAGCGAAAAACGACAAGTTGTGGATTCCACAAACAAAATGCTACAAATGCATTTATCTTGCAAAAGTGTCGAACGACATGGAAGTTATATATGCCTTGTTCGAGACTAGGCAAATACTTGGGTATCTCATATATGGAATGTTACATAAGTTGGACTGTACAGCAGAGGGGGGAGAGAAATGCCTAAACTAGGATCAAAAAAGGAGGAGACACACAAAAAAGCAGAAGAACAGGAAAATTGTGACTCTGTTCAGAGACTTATCAGCCTGAATCTCTTGCCTCCTCAACCTGGGGCTGCTGCTCCCCGATAAGTGGTACGAGTTCGGATACACGTACAAACTTTCCGAGTTCCCAAACACCCTAGAATAAACCATCTCCCCGAACATCCCCACACTCGGATTAAAACTCCCCATTTCGGTGCTGTTGCTAGGACTATATGGTGACGGCGGTGAAATATCTTCTTCGTAATGTTGATACGGAAGCTGCTGATGTCGTGGAGATGTAATTGCCAGCGCTTTGGCCCCACAAGCCGGAGGTCGTGGCGGTATGGTTACATCGGGAGATGGCGACTTGGCTTCGAGCTGGGGTTCTTTGTGGGTATGACCGTGACCGTAGAGGGGGACCACTGTTTCGTGGGAGATTTCGGATTTGCAAATGGGGCATTTTGGGTGGTCGTTGGAAGGGAAAGGGGAGCTCTGGTAGTTGACCCACTTGTAGATGCAGGGCCAGCAGTAGAGGTGGCCGCAGAGGGTTACGACCGGGTCAGATGCAAACTCCAAGCAGATGTTGCAGTCGAAGCCGCCTGAAATGTTTTCAGTTTCCGGCTCTGCTGCTGCTGCTGCTGTAGCGGAGATGGATTTCCAGTCATGGGCAAAGCATTGATCCAAGGCCATGGTTCTTGTCTTGCAATTAGTTGTAGCTGGTACTTGAAAACTGGAGAGACAAGACAGAAAAAAAACAGATTAGTGTCTGTACCAATGATGAAGGCGGCGGCGAAGAGGAGCTAACAATTTTATGCGCCAAATCAAAGTTTTATGTAGCTGTTATAAACAAAACTAATATTAACAAGCGCCAAATGCGAAAAAGAGCATTTGCTCTGTTTGATTGTTAGCCAAAGGGCCAAAAGATGATAAATGTCAACGACCAAACGATGCAAAGAACTACATACACAAGCAAATCGGTTCTGTGAATCACAGTCAAATAGATAAGATCAAGGACAACACACACTAGCAGAACATGATATTGATCCTGCCCCATAGAAGTGCAATCAGTTTTTGTTCCTTGCAATAATTTCATATTTCGAGTAACAAAATCACGGGATACTATTCACATTGAGATTTCAATTCGTCTTATAAGGTGGTAATCTAATCATTCTAACAATCCTAACTTTATTAAAAAAAATTGCATCTTCAAAAGCATGATACCAAAAAGATTATTCAACGAATGTTAAAGGAGAACAGAAAAGTGTCAACTTCAATAGATTCAACCGGGTCAATTGTGGGACAGAAATTTGAGAAAATAGGACCATAAAAACGAAGCTTCTAGTAATTAATAACGACCACCTACCAACAATGAGAAATGTTCAATAAGTGGAAAGTAAATGGTTGGAATATCTTCAAGAGGATTTATATATTGGGCAAGAAAAATTCAATTATTGGTTGTCCCATCTTCTCTCATTAAAGAGACACAACTTCTTCTAGAAAAACTAATGGTGCCCTCAACTATGTACCTATTATATGTGAATCGGTTCTTCTCCAGCATGATGATTCAAAATTGATCATGAAAGAGAAAATTAGATTTCCTTAATGATTTGCATGTTTCATCGGGAAAAAGAAAAAGTTAAAAAAAAAACACACCTAGGATCAAAGGGGTGGAAAAGTCGAGTTTTTTTTAGGTGTTTGGTGGAGTATTCTTTTAAAAAAAAAGGTGTTTGGTAACCACTTGAAAACATGCTTTTGGTAAGCTTTTGGTAAGTCAACAATTAGCTGCTGCCCGAAATATCATACTAACTTTAGAAAGGGAAACATTCAATTATATGTTTTCTTTCTCAGTCGATCACTTGCCAGAGCCGATTCTAACTTTTCAGAGTCCTGAAGCGAAAATGAAAAATAGGTTGTTTTTTTTTTTTGTTGGACCATATTACGGGGTGCGGAGCGGCTCCTTAAAATTTATAAATTTCCGGCTCCCGAGCTTCAGCTCTGGGCCAGCTCCGTGACTTGCACGGAGAAGCTACGATGCATATATATCCATGTTCATCATCCACTCCTCCCTAATTTAAAATCCAGGATATGGTGATGGGATCCTGAATTGTGGTACCTAATAGTGTTTGAACCTAAATATTGTGCATGAGAGTACAAATTGCTTAACCTAACGAGTAATAAAAGGGTCATCAGCCAAAATAATGCTAAATCTAGAGTTGATCTGATAACAAAATTTTCCCCAAAAATAGACAATTCCCGTGTAATCATGCCTCGATTAGTGCAATGAGGAAACATCAGATCGGACCTCTAACGACACCGATCTATGCCCTTTTTCTTTTTTTTTAATTTGAGATGCTGCAGGACATGTTTTAAAAGCTTGAAACTAGTTTATCATTACACGGATGGATGCGTACAGTAGTACTGAAAGAGATATGGAGGAAGGAATATGAACCCATACCGAGAAAAGGGCAAAGGACTGATGAGAAGTAGATCAGCTCTCTGGAGATTGTTCTGAGCTTCGATGCTGATTTGCTAGAGAGAGAGAGAGAGAGAGAGAGAATGGGAATGGGTAAGGATCTAGCGACTCAGGTGGGTTATATAGATGAGAGACTTGAGAGGAAATGGGTAACGATATTTTCCCTGACGTGGCAACTTCGAGAAGGCGGATAGTGGGGCGCACTTCGGTGTGTTGGTTGGGTTGGTACTTGAATTGTCTACGGTTACTTTTACACTATACTATAGTAGACTAGTTCTAGGAAAATTATATTTTCGGTGTATATTCTCTTTCCTCACATAACATGTGGAGCTCATGCAGGATTTACATGTAGATCCGGGAGCATACGCCGGGAGTACTGAATAATTACTCCTAGTACTAGTATTTGTTCTTTTTAACAGTTTTTCATATATTTTGTAATGATCTCCCCTTCGGAAAAAAAAAAATGTACTCGGGATTTTGTAAAAATGATTCGAGTTGTTATGCCTTGTTCAGATGGAGATTTGAAAAATTTTGGATTTGATTTTTGGGATAAAAAGTGGAGAGAGAAAAAAAGCCGTTACCAAACGCATCCTAAATCAGTGATGTCTAAAAATAAGTTAAATTAGTCTAATCTCCGTACTACTTATATGGAGCAAAGCCCCTTGCATTTAGAGGCTGGAGTAATGCTATTGGGACCGACGGTCCCCGGACCGAAATCGTACCGACGGCTTCGGTCGGCCGTCTCCGGCCACCGGACGGCCGATCCGAGCCGTCGCACCCTATTTTTCGTGTATATATGTATATACACACAAATATACATATATACACGAAAAATAGGCTTTATTAAAAAATGATGCATGAGGCTGGTGAGGGTTTGAACACTCACTCAGTGCAAAGAGTATAGGGCGCCTACCACTTGACTGTCACTTTATATGCTACATATGAAGTGAAATAACACTCGCAATTAAGAAAAATGGAATAAAACTCTCGCAGTTACTTTAGAATTATTGTTTTTATAAATAAAACAAAAGGCATGTTTGAGATTTTGATAGCCAGGACATTTTTAGCATGCTTAATCAAATTCTAAACTCTTTTTTCAGTATACTTAATTAATATTCGAAAGTCCTTTTTTTGTCCTTTTTTTTGCCCTTTTAATTTGGCCCCTCCCGAATAGAATAGATATCCTAATTCCGCCATTGCTTGCATTCTCTATAGTCTACACCCATATTCTCATGCACTCATCTACCCGAACGTTTAGTGTAGGTTGAATTATGCAAAAATTTTGACAGATATAATAAATTTAACACGATCCAACGGTTGCTTTTTCAATGGTCCAGATTCGTTTTGAATATTTTACCAGTAAAAATACATTACCGATAAAAGATTCAACAAATCTAGCCCATTAATTGTCAATATAAATAGTCCAATTAGAACTGTACATCTTTTTCTGCAGTCAGAGAAGCGACAGAAGACGGATCCGAAATTTGGAGTGGAGAACTGTACATCCTTTTTCTGCAGTCAGAGAAGCGACAGAAGCCGAATCCGAAATTTGCGACGGAGAACTATTCATCATTTTCTGCGGTAAGAGAAGCGACAAAAGCCGGATCCGAAATTTGGGGTGGAGAATTTGAGGGGTGAGAGACGTGAAAGACGGGGGGGGGGGGGGAAGGAAAAAGACATCCGAATTCCAATCCACGCGGCAGGGGGGTGTTTAAAATTCTGAAAAGATTGTGCCGTGACGCGCATGGACTTGTAGACGGAAAAAAACGGAGCAACAGCGCCATCTCTGTCTTCTAGACGAACGTCCGGAAAAAGACGATGGAGGGAGGCGTACGTGTAGACTAAGCAGCAGCACAGCGAAAGGCTCAATTCCTTCTAGAAGGACCCCACCCTCCACCTTCTAGATGGCTAAAAATAAAAACAGATGGGTAGCTGACAAGCCTGTTATTCTAGCAGTAGCTCCGTGACCTCCGTCCGTGTCAGACCTCCCAAGACTTTTCCTACCGTTTAGTATTCACGGGGAAAAGTGGACCCCATTCTCTGCCTGCAGCGGCCGTTTCTTTCTCGTGCATGTGCTTGGTTTTATGGACGTTTCTGCTGGGGGTATTGGGTGTTTTCCCCGAGCCTCCGTTTGTTTCGATATAAAATATTTTTTTTGGTGTTTTGTTGGTATTTAAAAAATATTTTAAAAAATCAACAAAATTGTGTGGAGAGGGGGGTTTTAAACGGTAGAATTCAATTCGAGAGAGATATGAGGATAAGAGAATTGGACATTTTATCGAAAAATATTTTTCTCATTTTTTATACAACCAAATACCGAAAAATAGGTTAAACATTTTACGTCCAAACAAACAGTGTTTTTTTTTTTTTCGAAAAAGCGTAGGTCATTTTTATCATTTTTGTTTCACATTAATCAACAAGTTTTTTCCATTTTAGCTTGTTGTTTACGGTAACTAACAACTTCTTTCTCAACAAAATTTTCAATCACATATGACATACCCATCTATAACTTATTCACTATCGGAAATAACTTGGCATTTTTCAACAACTTATTCCCTACTGAAAACACCTAACAACTTGATTGCAACAAATTCTTTCTCAAAGCTTATTCAATACCGGAAACGTCCCCTAAATTAAATGGGTTAAAGCACATATTTTTTCAAAATTTTTATGGAGTATTAGTAAAATAAAGTTTACAACGCATATACGCAATTTTACTTCTACTTATCATAAACCATTTGGTCTTAAGTTTCGAAATTTTAATTTAATATTAACTCTCTTGTAATTTCATCTACTAAAACAATATCAACCGCAAACAACATACACCACAGAATATCAACCTAAGTGTGCGTTCTTTTGCACTTAACTTATTTTTTAAATTTAGTTCATTCTTCTACCCTTAACTTATTTTCCATCCTTCCCAAACAAGCCTCAAGACGTATGTGAAATGTCCAAAATACCCCTCTATTTCGAAGAGGGTATGGACTTAACTTATTTTCATTAAAAATGGAAGGGCAATATTGTAATTGTGTGTGTTAGGCAAATAAGTTCAAATTTTGAAGAATGGATGAACTTAACTTATTTTCATTTAAGTTTCAAAAGGGGAGAGAAAAAATAAGTTAAGGGACCTAAGTAGTGAATACTAGACATTTAATACATCTGCGCAATTAATACCTAAAACGACTTCGTACATGGGTACTTCAAAATTTCGGTAAAAAGGATCTTGAGTTACTTTTCCCACCTCACTATAACTACTTCCATAAGAGGAGGTGGTGGTGGTGGTGGCCGGTGGTCGGTTTACGAGCGAGAAGTGTTATAAAAATAAAAAGAAACAGTTAAATATAGTATGGGGTAGAATAATCCAAAAAAAATTTAAAAAAAAACCGAGGGGGCCTTCGAGAGAATTAACGGCATCCGATGTGTGTAGGGTGGTTGGATCAAGAACCCATTTTTTTCGTGTATATACATGTGTGTACATACATCGGATGCCGTTAATTCCCGCGAGGCCCCCTCGGTTTTTTTTTAAAGTTTTTTTGGACGGCTCGGATCGGCCGTCCGGTGGCCGGAGACGGCCGGCCGACGCCGTCGGTACGATTTCGGTCCTCCTTTGGTCGGTCCTCATAGCAGGACTCTATATATAGTATAGGGTAGTGATTTTCGCACTTCTTAAATTGTCAACCGCACTTCTCTTTCAGAATGCGGTTAACAATTTAGAGACTGCGAATATCAATTCCACTTTTTCTAAAAGTACTTTTTTTTCAAATTCATGTAATTTCAAACTCAAATGTAATGAGAATGAAAAATAATTTTTTAATTTTTTTTGTACCGTTTAAAAGATCTCGATGAGATCTATCAAACAAGATCCATATTGGTAGGAAAATTATTTACGTAAACACATGATTTTTGAGCTTGAAAAACTTTCTTTTTCTAAAAGTACCTTTTACTGTTCATTTGGAACACCACCTACGTCTTCTCATGCTGAATTAACCACGGGCATAATAATCATGCAAAACTATGTCCGTCTGGTAATAGGGATTAGAGATATTTTACGTCCCATTTGGGCTAACTTTTAATTTTAAAGACTTTTGACTCCTTTTTTTGTTGTTGTTTTCTTTTGGTTTTTACTAGATTTGGGAATAATTTCAGAGAGATTTCTACTTTTCATTGTTCGGAGAATCGGATTGACAAGGCAATCAAAAAAGTATGAAGTAAATCCCAAAGTTGAAAAAAAGTTTAGTGAAGACGCCAAAGAGACGCTAAAGGTATGAATTTTTTTCAACTTCAAGTTGTATTTTTATACTTTTCGATTATGTTCGTCGAGATAAATAATGTGACTTAAAAATTATATCTACTCTAGTACCTAAATTTAATAAAAATTACTATAGAAAACAACCAAAAGACTCAAAATAAACCAATAACAAAGAGATAGTTGCATAGGATAAGTTCCGCTAAGGGATTTTTGGGCTTTTTTCATTTTATTCTTATTCAAATTTTTGTCGCGTTTGTTCGTTTTGCAATAAACTTTTTATCCTTATTGGTTTGTCTCGACAAGAGAAATCAGAAAAGTAAAAAATTGACTTTTACCCTAATATTTTTTCCTATTCCTCTTATCGAGTCAAACCAATAGAGATTAAAAAAAAATTGTCGCAAAACGAACAAACGCAAATTTTTTTTAACTAAGGTTAAAACGAAAAGGGCCCAAAAACCTAAAAAACCCATAGCGGAACCTAGCCGACAGGCTAGAGTAAAACGAAAAAGGAGCAAGAGGGATGAAAATGATTTATCGATTCATGGGACCCAACCAATATTATAGGAAGTTGATGTCTGAACCAGAGAAATTCACAAGCTAGGCCTGTGTAAGGTATTCCTGTGGATATATTAAATGCTCATTACTTCAACTTGGGGCATGGCCGCATGGTTCATTCCAAAATTTCAAAGATAATGGTCCCAACATGTTGAAAAATGCATGTGAATGTACTTTTTTAATGCATGGTATCTCGAATAAGCTTGCGCGCACTTCGGTCTAATCCCACATCGGATTAATCCCTACAGGCTGTAGCCTCTTCCACAGTTAGTTCATGCGCTTACGCGGAAGGTAAAGTGGTCGAAAAGTTGCTGGTAAAAAAAAACGAGCATGCATATCTTAGAAAGTAGCAAAACCCCTGAGCCCCAAACCAAATCACCAGGCCTGGCCTAGGTCTTGGGGTTGAAAGAAAACTTGTTGAAAAATATACTAACTAGGAGAGTTGTTTTTGTTTTTTTGTTGTAATTTGAATAGTGAAGAAAAGAAAAGTGTGTCCGAAATGGGGATTTACTTTTAATTTTTCTCTTCAAGTCCTTTAATTAATTGAAGATCCAAATACATGACTTAGGAATGGAACTAGAACTAGTTCAGTAAAGGGCTACAGTTAATTTTTGATAAATCAAATAAGGAGGTTTGTAATTCCAAAATTTTGACCACCATAGCTTTCTCTTATTTTATTTTTTTGGGTAAATAGCTTTCTCGATCTTATTTGTTCCTTTTTATTAGCGCAAATCTGATACCCAAAACAGTATTATCGCAATCTAATTTGACTATGCAGTTCAAATTCTGCACTTCAGTTGGGTTTTTAAAGATCTCATCACTATGATCAGAACTATTCATATTGTAGAGGCCATCGCGCACGTACATTATTTGTACCAAAAAAATCAAGTTAATCAAATATTAAAAATTATATGATCGAGATAAATTTATCTTACACTTTATTCTCTGAAATCATACAAACCATTCATTTTTCTAAAAGTACATGTTAGATCATGATAATGAGATCTGGTAGAATCCCACTAAGGTACACTACACTCTCTAGTGCATTAGTGCGCTATAGTCTTCTCATCCCCACATATTTGTTGTTTGGTTAAAATTTTTTAACAAATATACTTAAATACCATTCATATATACTATCTCAGAAAGTATGTAATAAATGATACTCCCTCCGTCCCTAAATAAGTATCCAGTGAGCAAAACTAGGCCTTACAAAATAGGCATGTTTTTCATTAAAAAATTTAATTTTTTTTTCACAATCTAATAGTAGAACTTATTACTATCTATTGATTTGTGAAAAAAAATTGATTTTTTTAACGAAACAAATGCATCTTTTTGAAGGCCTAGGTTTGCTCGTCGAACACTTATTTAGGGACGGAGGGAGTACTATTATTCTATGAAATCATATGCTTCACCATTAGTCTTATCTCTTTAACAGGTCTCAAAGGGTACTTTAATTTCCAGTTGCATTTTTTTTTTTCCGGAAGAGCAAGAAGTGTATTCATAATATATAACGATATTACAATCTATTGTGTGCACAAGAATATATAGCCTCCTTTTAAATCAAATGAACTTCTGCTTGGAAAACTTGCAATCTCGACCACAATGGTGCACCTTTGTTGTTGAATTCTTTTTAGGTAGTATTTGAAAAGATGGTATTAATTAAGAATGGGAATAGAGGGGACAAGTGGAGTCCACGGGATAATAGATAGGATTATATGATTAATTGAATCAGTTGTATTGTGTTTAGTTTTTTTTTTCTTTTTTGACAAAAGTGAGAGGTATTGAATTGATAAAGCCCAACGGCACTTACCCAACAAAATTCATTACAGATAACTTGGATAAAGCCAAACTAATCATCTAACTGATACAAAACGAGAAAGAACGAGGCGATTGATGTCTTTCATCCCCAGCCCAGGCATGACCTGACGCACCTTCTGCTGAGCGGAAAATTCAATCCTATAGCAGTCTCAAAAAGAGATACATTGCTAGCCAAGAAAAAAAGACAATAAGAACCCAGACGATCAGATAAACTTCGACCAGAAATGAGCACACTAATGAATTTCTAGCAAATCACCAAAAGATGCATATTAATCTTCTTGAGTCCGAACAGTAAACAAATCGCCCAAAGGCGAATTTTATTACTCTCACAAGGAGAGACAAAACTCTCACAAGGAGAGACAAAACTCCCACATGGAGAGACAAAACTCCTCCAGATCTTGCTCTAAATCCAGCCGCCCAAAAACCGCCGAACGGATCGCAACCCTCACTGCCTCCACCACTGCTGCCACAAGGGCTCCAGCGACGGATTACATGCGGACAAACGACTCCGGTGACGGCGGAGCCCGCCGAACAGAGAGGGTCAGATCTGAGGGAGGAGAAAACGAAAAGGAAAAAAAAACTATAGGGAAGAGGGGGAAAAAAGAGGAGAGCGGATGGAGGAGGAGGAGCCCGGGGGGAAGAGGGAGAGGGACGCCTCCCCCTCCCCAGGCAAAAAAGCAAGGCGGCTGTGGCTTCTCAAAAACTCCTTAAAGCTCTCAAAACCCTAAGAGAGGCGATTGTAAAAGTTTCGTTAGAGCTGTATTGTGTTTAGTTACTATGCGATAAAGATGAGATGGAGATAATAAAGTTTATATTTAACCGGTAGATGAGGAAGACAATGACCTTGTTCGTTTAGCACATTTGGGTATTTTAGTTTTGGTAGTGGGTGGAGAGAGAAATAGGGTAATGATTGGAGAAAAGGGTAATGAGTGGAGAGAGATAGAGAGATAAATGAAATTAATAATTGGAGAAATAGAGTAATGATTGGAGAAAGATATAGGGTAATGATTGAAAAACAAAATTAAAACAAAATAAATATGCTAAACGAACAAGGCCAATATATCTGGGGAAGGGAGACTAGCGCGCTAGTACTATCCCTCCCAACCAATATTAGTTAATTTCCCACATGAAGTACAAAATGAGAAAATAGTCCACTCTTGTCCAATTCGGCCCTTAATCCCGTGTTCTCACAAATGCCGGACTATAAAAAAGGAAACATGTGAGCTCATTACTTAATCCCACCTCTCTTATCCTGCAATCAAAACGCATTAATTGAATCCCAAAAAAGCAAAACATACAAAATTTTAAAATTTGCACAAACCTTGATGCCTCAACTAATATAAGAGCATCTGCAATGGGAATAATCAAAATCAATAATCAAAATGTGTCACGTCAGCTTTTGATTATCTATTTAATTCATAATCAAACTTAACAATCTCTACCTCCACATTGGTTATTTTTGTATCCCTAACCAAAAAAATTTCCACAATACACAACGCACATATATCCAATCGCAAACGAGTTCCAATCACGCATTTGACCGCACCAAATTATTCATCTCGATGAGACGATTCTAATGTGGGGTATTTTCAGTTATTGAGTTTTGAGTTTGGTTACTGAGTTTTGGTTATTGGTAAAAGTTGTTAAGTTTGGTTATAAAATGAGTGAAATTTGGTTATTTGCTAAAAGACTTGTAACTTTGCTTATTACAATGTGGGGTGTTTTTTGAGTATTGTTGTTAAGTTTGCTTATCCACGCTCATTTGCTTATTACAATGTGGATGCTCGAAAGCCGAAAACAAAGGACCATGCTATACATAAAATCAAAGATTAAAAGAAGGGGGACCAGGACCATGGTAGCACATGGACCGCTATGTCATTGATCTTTACAATTTTATATATGTAATTCCATAAACTAGGGTTACTAGAAGGTCTGTTTTTGAATTTTTGGTTCAACCAGTCGGTGGAGTATTTGACCCTCCAGAAGATCATATTTAGGAGTATTTAACCAACCAAAAGCTGGCCTATTAAAACTAACCAAATTAGCAGCCAAGCTACAAGGGGCCCACCACCTCTTCAACTCAAACTCTATATTAGATCCCATTTGATCCCGATGGCTTTGATTGAGGTCCATTTCAGTTAACACCTACTCATCTACTCATTAAATATAGCTAGATATTAAATTCTTTCCACTTTATGTGAAAATTTCACGGTTTCTACCACTCATACTCATTGCGGAGCCCCACCTCTTGTTCGTTGTACTTTAATTCGAACCATTCATCTGAAAGGGTTCGCGAAATAGTATAACTGCGCGGAAAATAAGCTTGATCGGGGACATCGATATGTGTGGCTAAAATTAATTATGATTATCCACCGTTGGTAAGTAACGTGGGTCAGTTTGTCGCGCGTGTAATAGATGATGCAGATATGAATTCATGAAGAATATAGTAATGATTTAAATAGCACTTGATTAGGAAATTTTGTGATTTCATATTCTTAGTCTAGAATTATTTATTTCCGAACTTTTAGGTAGGTTGATGTGATTTTCCTTTTATTTAGTATCTTGGTTAACAAGGAAGTAGTCTCTTAATTTCAATTTACCTTTTTAGTATTCATAGGATTGATTTTATAAGTAGAGTTGTAATTTTAGGATTATTCAGTTTATGATGATTAATAAAATTATAAAGAGTGTTCTCTTGTATGCCAAATTCTTTGGTATTCTATGGAATCAACAAAGTGTTTGATGCCTTTATTCCTAGGTATTCTCAAACTAAACGGGTTTAGAGAAGGATTTTGATCTCCGGGTATTCGTTACGAATCAATGGATTTCGGACTCGATTTAGTAGTTTCGTGTTTCATTAGCTACCGCTGCATCAATAGAGCTCCTTTCATCTGAGTCCTCCAATTAGGCTTGGACTCAAAATAGTCTCCGCTCAAATTATTGCTACCTGATATAGTCCCGACCATTATTTTAAACAAAAATACCCCTCGGGTCGCATAGTTCACGCAGTGTTCTAAAACAAGAAATTAATTGGCGATTAATCGATGGTGGGGCCTATCCGATTAGGTCCGGCTAACGATCAATCGCCGAATACTAATTAATATGCGTTGATTAATCACTCGAAAGTAGCCGACCATCCGAATAACGCCTAACGACTTTTATAACATTGAGTTCACGTCTACAATTCACATATAAGTTCACAATTCACATAGTTCATAGGGGTAAAAAAGTCATTATACAACATAACAAAGCCTATTCAAGTTGAGCAGTAATATTTAGGATTTTAATGTAACCGAAGCTAAAAAGTAAGACCGACCTCTAATTTTCTAAAAAGAGTTTTTTTCTTTTTATCCCCTAAACTATACACTTTTTCTCTACTTAGTCCCTGAACTATCAATTTGGCGATTTTATCCCCTCAACTATCATTCCGTTACCTACTTAGTCCAATAGATAACGGAAGTTAAGAATTTGGACGGAAAATGTCACATAAGGCCCGGTTTGAGACCCTGTAGAGCAGATACTTGATTATGACAGCCTTAGAGATAAAAATTAATTATGACCCTTTAGGACAAAATAATCAAAAAAATAAGATCTTCGCACCGGCTCAAACGGATTGAAAATTGGTGCACTTAATTTTTTTTAGAAGGTTTAAGTGCTCCAATTTTCAATCCGTTTGGACCAGTGCGAGAATCTTATTTTTTTTAATCGTATTATTCTAAAGAGTCATAATTAATTTTTTTCTCTAAGCCTTTCATAGTTAATTATCTACTTTTTATTTGAGGCCCCGTAGAGCAGATACTTGATTATGAGAGCTATACGGACAAAATTAACTATGATCTTTTAGGATAAAATGATCAGAAAAATAAGATTTTCGCACCAATTCACATGGATTGAAAATTAGAGCGCTTACTTTTTAACCATATTTTTAATATATAAACAGTCTAAATTCTATATAAGGAGGTCAGTCTTTTTGGAAAAAATATGTATTTGTTAGTCTCTAGCTATAAAGTGCCATGTAAGATCTTGATATATGAACCTCGTAAAAAAAATTAAATGCTCCAATTTTCAATCTGTTTGAACCGGTGCGTATGTCTTATTTTTTTGATTTTTTTATTCTAAAGAGTCATAATTAATTTTTATCTCTAGGGCTGTTATAATAAAATAACTGGTCTATAGGGTCTCAAACAGGTCCTTACGTGGCATTTTCCGTCCAAATTCTTAATTTCCGTTATCTATTGGACTAAGTAGGTAACGGAATGATAGTTGAGGGGATGAAATCGCCAAATTGATAGTTCAGGGACTAAATAGAGAAAATGTGCATAGTTTAGGGGATAAAAAGAAAAAAAACTCTTCTAAAAAAGCAAAGACAAGCTTAGGGCCTCACGGGCCTCTTATAGTCCAAACCAATAAACCAAGCCCTTTAACAAAGAAGGCCCGAGGGCACTTCGGTAACATAATAAAGTTTTGAGAGGTGCTACTGGTACAGATTTCATTGTACATATTCCTTTTAGGCCGGTTTTGGATCCCAAAAAAATAATCGGATTCGCTCATTTTATTTATAATATTTTTTTTATGAACCCTACAAAAAATAAGCTCAGTCCGGTATCAATTAGGGTGCGTACAAAACGTCCAACTTTGTCCCAGAATTCAAGCTTGAATTCTAAAGCAAAGTTGGAAGTTTAGTAAACGTTCTTACCGATACTGGATTGAGTTTATTTTTTGAAATGACTGTTAGCAAAGTATTTTAAACAAAATGAACGGTTCCGATCATTTATTTGAGACCCGAAACGGGCCCAAAAGACGTATGTACGTGATGTATGTACATGAACATATGTACTCAAAGACTTTCTCTAAAGTTATAGGGTTTACTGACGATTGACGTACAAAGCCGTCAGACCATCTTCTTCCCCCTTTCTCCTCCTCAGTCCTCCCAAAGCAGTAACCACCGAGCGGCGGATTTTTCATACTCAAAGCATCAGGTAAACTGATCTCTCTCTTCCATAATTTGATATAGCATATCTGTATCACTGTATGCATATAAGTATGGCAAATATACACGCTGTATAGTTAGTTTTGGATATGTTGTATTTGTTTGTTCCTGCTTTTTCTTAGCTGCTGTAAATTTGTTTCTTGTAAAGAAATTTCATCCCTAGTACATTGTTTCTTGGTTGGAGCTTAATAAGGTTTTGGACTTGTCAAAAAAAGAAGATTACTGCAATACTTGTTGGACTCGTCAACAATTTTTCACTCTTTTGATCGGGTTTGTTCGAATACTCAATTATGGTTTGTCATTGGGTTCAATCCAATATTCTTGAATACCTTACCAGCTAGAGTAACAGTTTTTCTAGTGATACGGTACCTACCGGTACCAGTGAGGTATTGGATACTGTTTTGGATTTATCTGTATTAGTGTGATTTTTCCGCATCAAAAAGTTTTAGTATAATATATTCATTATTAAAAAGAAAAATAAATTCAAAATTAGTCCGGTACCGTTCCTGTATGTACCCCGTATTTGAGCCGAAATGAAATTGGAGGTATAGGGTACCGAAGTTGGTCGATACCGGTGGCGGTATGTACCAGCCGATACGGTGTGGGATTCAGAACTTTGGTTCAGTCGCATTTCTGTTTTTCTCAACTTCGTCGGCCTCAGTTCCTTCGGTGTTCACTTGTACCAGCCGATACACTTGATTTTTTCTTTTCTTTCCCCCCTTCTTTTCTTGGAAAATCACTTTTTGGTTGCATAACTTTTTAGCTATGGTTGAACAAATTCCATGGTCTTCCACTTAGCATGGGTTTCACTGCCACGCAATTCATCATAATTTGTTGATCTTTATGGTTTAGAAATTACTGACAGATTGCAGATATTAGAGAATTGGTGATCATAAAAAAAGCATTGAGCAATTTGAGCCACTAATTTGATTTTTCCGTTTTATTGTTGGCAACAGGAAGACGACCTTTGAAGATGGCTTCAGTAAAGAAAATTTCAGGGTATGCAGTTTTTCGATTTTTATTTATGTTAATGTATCATTTATTTTGTTGTCGCATGCTAGCGAAGTCCTACTTTTTTGTTCTTTCTGTAAAGTTTGTGTTGTCAAATGGTTCAACGAAATGCACATTAGGCTTTTGAGCTGTAGTTATCATTAGAAGGTATAAACATTAAACAACATTGGGTTGCCTCTTTGGTGGGGGGGAGTATGTAGGAGACTGTTGTCTGCGTTTTACCTGTTCATGTGGATAGTTGATGGGTATTTTGTGGGGTATCACTTTTGAACATTTCTATATTCATTTGCTAATTTTGAGCTCTATTTTATTACACAGAAAAGGTACTGCTTCAGGTCTACGCGAGCCCATGGACATTATGACAGCCGTGGAGCTTGTACTGAGGAAAGCAGTGGATCGTGGTGGGCTTACACGAGGGCTCAATGAAGCTGCGAAGGTGATTGACAAGCATGCTGCACAGCTTTGTGTGCTAGCTGAGGACTGCAACCAGCCGGACTATGTTAAGTTGATCAAAGCACTTTGTGCTGATAACAATGTCTCCTTGATTTTGGTGCCTAGTGCAAAAACTCTTGGCGAGTGGGCTGGGGTAAGTTAGTTGCTTATGTGATTTTTAGTTTGCCACCCTTTTTCCTGAGAGTTAATTAAGTGGTGCATTACTAATTTACTTGTTTTGGACCTTTGGTTGTCAAATTTTATGGGAGGTTTCAGTTTTTTTTTCTTGACATGCGCTCGATCCCACGTAGTATGTTGGTATTGGAGATTTTTTGTTACCAAAAACTCTACAAACACAACTCCAGACCCATGCATGTGTGCGCGTGTGCACACATGCGTGGGTGATCATACTCGGGTCTTATTTTGTCTAAGAGACTAGCATGAAACTACATTCCACTATCATTGCGGTATGCGTTGACTGGCCATCCTGTCTTCAGGCATTTATCCTGTCATTTTACTCCAGTTATATTTAAGTTTTCTGTTATTTGTAGCTCCACCCACTTTGGTAAATGTCATTCAACATTCCCCTTTCCCACTTGATGGTGATTTTTATGTTAGTTCTATGGTGCTAATTTCTCTAGAAAAATGATGGATGGTTAGCATATTTTGTTGTCTCTGTCGACAGTTGTGTAAGCTTGATAAGGATGGGAAAGCCAGGAAGGTGATTGGCTGCTCCTGTGTTGTTGTGAAGGTATGAACACAAAATAGAAGTGCATCTTAGTTTTTCTCCGCCTTTTTATCCTTTTCAATGAAGTAGAAAATGTAAATTATGTAATCATTCCTAGAATTACTTGATGGCTGTGTGCATCAATGACAATGCAATTTACTTTGCTCCCCCTTTAGTTGACTCAAGGGCTGAGGGTGATAATTGCGGTACATAAGGGACACTATACTTCGCGAATTCACACACCCAATGAAAAATTTGCAAGTCTTTACTTATTTACCCCAGCAAAATGTCCCTACGGTGATTGAGCAATCTGTTCACCACTGCACTATAGCATATGGTTCGTAGTAGTTACGCTGAATCAATTTCAATGTAGGATGTGGTTCTTACTTGATAGAAGTATTTCAGCTTACTGTTCAACTTTCTTTTAAACTACAGAGTGTTCTTGATAATTATGAAGCAAAGTTCACTTTTCGTACCTCCCTTCTATGTTCTGATTGTTTACAGGACTTTGGAGAAGAAACTGAGGCCCTCCACGTGGTCCAGGAGTATGTCAAGTCTCATTAAGGAAAGATTTGGCGGAAGACGAAGTTCTACATTCAGGATAAAGCCTCTTCGTTCGATGTTCGATGTTCTTTTATTTCTCACACCTGTTTTGTGTTTTGTAGTAACTTGAGATCGTGTTAGATTACTGAAGTCGATACCATTTTGTTTATTGTTGTCATGGGGTCCTTTTACTACCGGAGGTGCTGTTTTCCACATCTAGTCCTAGATCTCTGCTGCACCATAAATTTTTTTTTGGTTGCGGATTGGATGCTTTTTTTTTTTTATGGAAAATTAAGACTCATCTGCATCAGTTAGCTTTAATATTGAAGAGTTTGAACCAGAATTGAACGAGATGTACTTTTCCCGGTCCCAGGCACCAAGTCTGGCGTGAAAGTTATATTACCAGGTTATAGGTACGACTAAAGAATTCTGACCAGAGAAAACAGATTTCTCATTATAGCCAAAAAAATTCTCAAATTGTGCTCTTTGCGTCGTTCGAGTTTGAGATTACTTGATCTACGGCTTCCCTTGTAAATTTTGGAAAGACTGTAAGAGGAACCTTTAGCATTGTGTTGCCTCGGAGGTGGTGCACCTTTAGCATTGTGTTTGTTCAGTGGTACTGGAGTAGATTTGGGAAGGGCTCAAATAGTTCCAATTCAAATGGTATAAACCAAGTAGGACACGACACGAGCTCAGTCCCGAAGAACAGTAACACTACATGAGCTGAGCTGAGGGGGCCTCATTCTTGTTCAGGGAAGCAAAACCAGAGAAGATTTCTATCTGCTTCAACTCAGATGCCAATTTAAGTAGCGAGCCAGCTGCCTGAACCTGTTGTTCGCGTTCGTAAAGACGGATGAACCTGGAGAAAGAAAGAAAAAAAACTAGCAGGGGAGATCCTTGACGGCAAAACAAGTCAATTCTTGGAAGAGAGATAATTTTGCCAAATCGGCCAAATTATTACACACACTACGTAAAGAACGATCATGAAAATAACGCAAACTGAAAAGTTAGGTCCCAAATCAATTGACTAAGATCATGCTGTGTACTGTATTTAGTGTATTGAAAATTATCATGTAGAAGTTTATGGAATTATTCTGGGAAGTGAAAGAATAGGGTGGTGGAATGGGGCATTAGATTAGGAAATTAACTTTATTCAGTGTATATATAAACAAATTTGATAGATATATATTATACGGATCGGATCGGTTTCAAACCGAAACCATTAACGTAAATCCATAGATCAAACCAATTAACACAATTTTTATTTTTTTTAAACCGGGACCAAACCACATTACTAAAAAATCAAACCAAACCATTCGGTTTGGATTGGATTCACGGTTTGACGGTTATTTTGCTCACACCTAATAGTATCATCTCATCCCATAAAAAATACAATATATTCAAAACAAGCTAACGAATAGATCAACAATTGCAAAAAAAAAAATGCTAAAGGGGAAAGGCTGCTGATTTTGTCACTCCTTTTTTTGTTAACGCCACTCCCTTGCAAGTGTATTTTTGCACCCTTGCAGCTGCAGGAGAGTGGCGTTAACAAAAAAGGGAGTGGCAAAATCACTTCCCAAGGGGAAATCGTTAATTATATGTTGATGGAACCATATTTTGCTAATTCTTGTTAGTAATAGCATAATGCAAGAATAGAGAAATAATTTTATTGTTTTAATCTTTTCCATATAATATAAAACTTTGAGGACTAAATTGAAACTTGAATAATTTTTTGGGAAATGATTTTGCCACTCTCTTTTTTGTTAACGCCACTCTCCTGCAAGTATATTTTTGTACCAAAAATACACTTGCAGGGGAGTGGCGTTAACAAAAAAAGGAGTGACAAAATCAACCAATTTTTTAAGGATTAAACATGAACTTCAACCTATGTTTCCAGAGTTTTTGACTCAATGAGTTGCGCGAAACTCAGCGGACTCGTGCCCACCTTTTTACCCTCTGAATCGCGCCAAATATTTAAAATTCTCCAAACGTAAACACCAAATTCTATTTGATCTCGACACTCACTCTCTCTCTCTCTCTCTCTCTCTCTCTCTCTCTCTCTCTCTCTCATTCAAAACGCTTCGCCTTCCAATTCCACGATCCAGCAATGTCGGCAGCCAAATCAAGCGGGAAGAAACGAGTCTCCGAGTCCGAAGCTTCCAAAACGGAGAAGCTGAAGCGAGTCGCCATCGAGGACGACTTCGATCTAGATCTCTCCAGGTCCGTTCTTCTTCTTCTTCTTCTTCTTCTTCTCTCTCTCTCTCTCTGCTATGACCACGCAGTTTTATCCATTACTTCGCCGTAATCGTTGCGATCGTTGAAATTTTCAGCGACATCAAAGGCATCATGTCGGCGCTGAAACAGATCCGAGAGAAGGCGCACAAGGACGGCCAGAAGAAGAACGAAGAGACCATTTCGAGGTGAAATTTCGCATCGATTATACGTATCTGACGAAATTTGTTCTTCGTAGGGATGTGTGTATATGAATCGACGTTAAGTACTGGTTGATATTGTAAACAGTAAACAAACTAAATAGAAGTGGTGTTTTCGTCTGGATTTGTACTTCGCCTTATCTAGTTCTTTCGTACATTCCGTTGAGAATCTCCTAGCTGATACGTGCTTCAGTGAGCGATGCATATTTACATGAACGCACTCGTGCGGTCGTGATAAGTGCAAAGGAACCGAGCCGAGCTTTATAGTGTTGGTGCTCGGCTCGATTACTAAACAAGCTGAAAACTTGAGCTCAGCTCATTCGTAACGAGCGCCGAGCCTGGTTAATTTACTTAATGAAACTCTTTAAACGTGCTAATCCTATACGAACCCGAGCCGAGCTTTTGACTGTTGAGCTCTAACCAGCCTAAAATCGAGCTCGAGCTCGGCTCGATTACTAAACAAGTTAGCCAAGCTGAGCCTTAATGAGCTAGGCCACGAGTTGTTCGCGAGCAGCTCGGATTGTTTGTAGCCTTGCAGTGTGTGCGTAGTTTGTGTGATCAATACATGTGTAGTTACGTACATGTATCGATCCACAATCAGCAGAGAGAGAATTCTGGATTGGATACACGCATGCATGTAGTGTGCCTGAGAATTTGCATCATGCAAGGGCAAGTGACAAAACCGTGATAAGTCATAGGTTAATGCATCAATATCTAATTATGAGACCGCTTGCAAGTAGATCTGTAGCTTCTTTTGTAATTTGTCTTATCAAATGTGTTTTTGCATTCTATCTCAGATTCCGAAATCACAGTGTATTCCAATAGGTGAAATTAATGGTTGGATCTGTGGTGTTCGCTTTAATGATCCAGTGGCCCTAATCGGTTATGGAAGATCCTACGGAACATGGTTGTAGCAAGCATTGAGCACTAAGCATTTGTTAATTTTTTCCAATTCAGTGCCTAGTTATTGGCCAATTATTTTGAACTTAGTTGTCAGCCAATCGACATGGAAATTCGATGGTAACCAACCAATCAGTTTGTAAAAAGAGGAATACGCAATAGCTCTTTGAAAAGTTGGAAGTTCATATCACCAATACCAGTGTCTTGCTATTTTTACTTTTATCCATCAGGTAGTCTTAGCAAACATTAGTACATTGAGCAGTCATGACTAAAAATCAGTCTATTGTGGCTTTCTTACAGCGTGGCTTCAGAGATAAAGTCTATGCTTGACGAACTGAAGAACAAATTTGAGAAAGAAAGGTGAGGCTGAATTTGCAAACTGTCTTTTTAGTACTAAATTAGTGTAGTTTGAACTTCTTTAGTCCGTCATACTTTCATTTATTTCGACTGTAATGGTATGTTTGTGGTCTCAATTGTCAGGCAAAGTCTTGCTAAGGCACTATCAAAGAGCTCAAAGGAGGTTTGTGGGAGCAAAGGGACTTGCGATGGTATTTGGCATTTTTCAAGGTTGATCTTCTGTTTTCGTAACGTTTCTGTATCTGCAGTATGAAACCTTGTTGAAGACAGAGACTGACAAGTTCAAAGCAGTTTATGAGAAAATTTGCAAGGAGAAAGCAGCACATCTGCAGGCCTTTAAAGGTACCTCAGCTAACACGAGAATTGGTTGAAGTCCATCATCCAACTAACAGCACCGTGGAATTCTTTTATTGCTTTCCGTTTCCCTCTGGACCATACATGTTAGTTAAATCTTGACGAAGTATTATAGTACTAAGCAACGTCAAATATAAGAAGTAAGATTCTGTCCATGCTATTAACTCCGGCCAGTAGATAACATGTTCATTTGCAGGACTTCCAAGTCCAGTTTATTAGTCAGTACTCATGATCATAAATATATTGTAGATGTGTCCAACAGTAATATCCATACCCTGAAAAAGGATTGCATTTCGCTCGCGCTTGTAAATATTTTACATGTCTGCATTCTTCTCCTACTGTCGCATCTAGAGCAATCCGTTGCTTCCAGCTTCACCCTGTGATCTAACTGCAAGTGTAGCCATCCTGGCTCCGAAGCTTTCTAAGACTCCCTTGAGTTCCTGAGGTAGCCAGTGCTTCAGTAAACGCTGGTTCTTTCTCCCTTAGCTCCGCACTCTTACAACCAAGCACCGGAACCAGTAAACAACCAATTGGCTCATCAATGGCTAAGTAAATGGCGCTCGAACCCTCCATCCTGTACCTCTTTTCTAGTCCCTCGATATCTGACCCGTCAACCTTCCCATCTCCTCTTACTTACGCATCTTCAATCAAATCATGATCCCATCTCGATCACTTTCGCACCTACCGTACCGTCAGGGATTGGAAACTCTCTCAAATTGACTGAGCGTTGGTCGGCCCACAAGTATCTGAATTTTGTGGCTTCTAAATTAAGGTCATCTCATCATCATTACGTTGAATCAACAGTAGAATTGAGTTATTCACGTGACTTTAGATTTACAAATTCTCGTTAGTTATGGAAGCATTATTCTTTTAGTCACGGATTCCTTCCCAAATAGAATATTTGAAGGAAATTATTTTGATCCACCCTTCTGGTATTTCCCTCTTCATTTCGAGAAGCAAACAGTAAAAACACTGTGTGGTTCTCTTTTTCATTGCAAAATCACATGATTCTGATCTCTCCAATAGTTTGCTCCCCACAAATTGGTGTGTTATGTGGTCAATGCAGGAGCTGGCCTTTTCTTAATCACGAGACCATTTAGCAACACTACTTCTCACATTTGACAGCAATTTTAGTCCTAGTGAAATTCTTCAAAAGGGTTGAGGAAGTTTTGTACTTCTGTTTTTGCTCAATAAACTTGTGGCTGATTTAGAGGCGTTGCCTGGTTTAGCTGTTCACTGCGTGTCTTTTCTTGTTCAGTGGTTCACTGGCTGCCAGAAGTATATGATGCCTGGTTTAGTTCAATGATACAATTAAGTGGATTTCCTGTTTATCCCCTCCCAAAATGCTAAGGGAGAACTCATTCAAAATGACTGATTTGTTAACCTGTATTTGGTGCTAACTTGCAATAGTGATTGACAGACTCTATCTCCAAACATGAAGAAGAGAAGGAGAGGCTTTTTATACGATATGAACAACTGAGTAAGCAACAGGACTTTAATCTTTCATCCTTTTTCGGTGAAACACATTCTCGCTACCATGACTGTTAAATTGAGTTGATATCAGGGAAGAAAGAGAAGAGTATGATCTCTGAACACGAGAAAGCCTGCGCAAACAAAATAGCTGAATTGGAAGAGTCCTTGAAGAAGAAGAAGCAGGTGAGCTGAATTAAATCATCTTAATATATGCAGCATCTCTCTCTCTCTCTCTCATGATTTAAAACTGACATTAGATTTGTGGAAAATAGGACGACAAAACTTTCAGCATTTTGAGAAAGACTTTGGGTTCATTCCTGGAAAATGCATCCGATGAGGACTTCCCACACGACGAGTGAAGATTGCTCTAAAAGGCCTGCGTAACATGCATATGCGTGTCGTGTTTCTTTCATCACTCACCTTAAATTTTCATGGAGGAAGAAAACTTGCAATACTGAGATCCATAGACGCTTCGTATAGCTAGCAGTCTCTTCATCTACTATTTTGTAAATCTTCATTGTTTCACCGTCTGACTTGATCAAGAATACAGTCTTTTTTGCTAAGATAAATCTTGTCACTTTTGTCTGGTAAAATGTTCTCTCTTGCAATGACTTGAAGCTCGACGCTTCACTACCATTGAATAGAAAAGATGTCCACTCGGCACTCAATCCCATTTGCGATTGTCATTTGCCCACCATTGTACTCGATATTTGTGAACAAAAACCGGTGTAAGTCGCACTTTGTTTAGCCTGTCTTTTTTGTTTTTGGTGCACATAAAAAAAATAATCAGAAACTACCGCCTCTCATAGGACACTCCGGCTAAATCCGCCGCCAGGAGGCCTTTTATCTCTTCCTGAGGGGTGACAAGGGACGCCATATGATCTCCTTGACCCACCCCATCCTTGCAAGTCTATCGGCAAATTTGTTGCCTTCTCTCAGCGTATGTTTATAATATACGGAGTATATTTCTACAATGACATGCCCAATATATCCTATCTTGACTGTTTTCCGAATGTAGATAATGCAAAGTGATGAGTATGACAAAAGACCAAACACCCACTTCTCTTTGGGTTCATCTTTAACCGAGATTTTCGTGCACATACGGCGTATATCCTTCCGTTCCAAATTGAGAGTCTCTTATTCCATTTTGGGATGTTCCAAAATGATTGTCCCTTTCCAAAAATAGAAGTGGAAATTTCATAATTTTCCAAAAGTAACCCTCTTATTTGAATTGAAATGGTGCAAAATAAGTAGAATATAGGGATAATGGTGGAAAGTAGGTATAATGATTGCATGTCCCCTAAAAAAGTTGGAATTCCAAAGAGTGACTCTCATTTATGAACGGAGGGAGTATATTTTTTGTACATATAAGAGTTTAAGTGACAATGCCCAGTGCTTTCCTACTTCTGAGTTTCATGAATATGTGGTCGGGTGGGTTTGGATTAAAAAGTTGAGTGAGTTATTTTTGTCCTTATTCAAAAAAAATTTGCATTTGTAGTCGGGATGTCTCGTTCCCGACTGTCTGTTTCCGCAATCGATGATTCAAATTCGCTGAAGTACTCTTGTCGGTCTAAGTTAACTCTTACCGGTAAAAATTAGTAACAAACACATCTGAATCATTGATTGCCGAGATGGACGGCTCAGATGCCGCACTACAAGGAGCTCACTACAGGCTCCCCGGATCGGTCTCATTCGGCATTTTAACATTGGACAACAAATCTCAGACAAACTGGGTAATACAGTTACTGTTACAATCGTGACAGGAACAAATTGCTTGGAAACATGCTACTCTACGTTCTTTTTTTCGAACGGCAAATGTTGTCCTAGAATATTGCAGTAAAAAGCACCTCAGAATGTGAGCTGTTTAAAAAGACTTGAACTGGGAGAATTTAAGTTACAGGTTGGAATCCCAATCTCATCTATCAGAAAGAAAACGCAGTCTAGTGAACTGGATTCGGAAGAGGTGGTGGCCGACCCTGTTGCACGGACAAAGGAGGCCGCTTGTTGTGTACCTACACATACATGAAACGAATCAGGGGAAAATAGGCACTCCAAGTTTTTTTTTTTTTTCAATCGTCATACATCAGCGGGGGTTAGTGGGGGGTGTTAGAGTTAGCACGGGATCCAGAAGCTATCCATAGCTTGGGACCCAAGGGTATTGCCCCAGCAGGGGTCGAACCCAGGACCTCCCCCTTAGGGGAGAGATGACATACCAACTGCACTGAGCAGTGATTGTCAGGCACTCCAAGTTGAAACACAAATAATCGGTTTTCATTTCATCTGAGAAGATCTCGGATGTATTTCTCACGTCAAGAGCATGATTGATAGCAAAATGCTTTTCAATTGTCCATCTCTAGGTAAATTAGTTCACAGAGAAATCCATTTAGTGACACACTAGGCAGCAATTCTCGATCCTTCTGCAATTATATGACTTCAGTTGTCCATTTTCCAACTCAAGCTCTTGGCAGTTATTCTCGAAAAGACTGGAATCAAGATAACACATAATTTCTCCATGCTCAAAAAAAAAAGAAATACTAACACATACACACATGCATACACATATACAAGAACATGATCAGTGCACAAGGCTCCCCTGTAAAAAGGGCGGTTGAAACTCCCGCCGCCCTCTACCCCCCCGCCCACACACAGACACATCAAACACGTGCACTCACAGCACTCAGACACAAGACACTGCATAAAGATTGTCAGCAGCACAAAGAACATATACGCTGGTGTCAAGAAAGGATGTTACATACTCTAATTTCTGTCACAAATCGGCAAGAGGAACATTTAACTGACTGTGCTCCATATGGGTACATCAGCAACACCGCACAACTCCCACACTTCACTTGGCCAACTTGGTGTTCTGAAAAGAACAGACGAAGGGGTAAAAACCAACATTTGTTTTGCTATAGGCAATAATAAAATTTGAAGTAGCAAAACTACTTAAGATGTGAGACTTCAATTTAACAAGGTCGTGTTTGTATGGTCAATTGGACAAGTACTAACTATAGTAATCATTGTAGTTTTTTAGGGTCTTGTCTAAACTATTTATTCCAACATATGTGGTGGGTCATTGATATGGTACTAGCACAGGATCAAATATACCAAAAGCCAATCCACATTATTCTCGGTCCTCCGTTTCTTATGGAAACAAGATTCCAGATATAGTTTCAAATCCATGTCTACCTCCTATTTCTACATGATCTCAATATCATCACTTCAAATTTGAAAAGTAGAACTTTTTTTTTTGATAAGTAAATTTGAATAGAACACCGGAATCAACCTAAGTTTTTCTTTTTGATCGGCAAAAATTAAAAAATTACTAGACAAATTAAGTTAAGGTGTGCTTGTTTCCGTCACTAGTTTGCTTGTAGGGGTATTTGGATGACCAATGTTGCACTAAACAAAATTACTATAAGCAAAAGCCTGGATCAACTGATATGTAGACAAAAACATAATGGAGAATTCGCATACCAGCTGCAGCCTGATTCGGGATAATGACCTCAAGTCCCTTTTACCAAATTGAGGAGAGATGTGAATGATCAGAAATAGGGACACGTGGTAACTCCACCACCCCCTAAAGACACCCAAAAGCAATGGACAACACATGGTACAAAGGAAAAAGAAAAACAGGGATGGAGAAGGAGGACAAAGAAAAAGAAGAAAAAGAACAATCGTAACACAGAAATATTCTATAGACGTGACTCCCATCTTCTAAAAGATAGTCAAGCTGTTGTAGAGAAATATGAAATGAACTATGCTTCTGCAAACTTTTGAGACAGTTAGCGTAATAATGAGAACTTGGGTTCTTATTGGAAATCCATATGACCAATGGATAAAGAATAAGGAGTAATACCTTCCAGAACAAGATTGACTGTCCGGCAGCATGAGCATTGTACAAACCTGGCTCCTCGAGGATAAGAAAGAAGTCGGCGGCAAGAACCACAAACCATTTGATTCTTCTCTGCAAAATTTACACAGCTACAGGGTGACTAACATTGAAAACAACCATACCTCCACCCGTGGGCGCATTTACAAATTACAATTATAGGAACATGAAACAAATTGCCCACAGATATTGGAAAATGTAGAAGAACAAATATATGCATTTTACAATGAACAGTATAAACTATGAAAGACCGCAATCATATTTCCTTTTCTTTTTTTTGCTGTTGGACTAGTTTTGTTCTAAATATCGTCTAGGTCATGTCCCCCAACAAAGAGACTACTTAGCTTACAGCTTACCTTTTACATAGACATACACATAGCCACGCACACACATAAATATATCTCTACACCGTTCAGTAACTCTTATAATTGTTGGTGAAATATTATCTAATCGTTGTCGTAAATGTACTTGAAAATTACAAATATCCTGTAATCTAATAGAAGTCAATAACTGTCAGATTACATATTGTATAGAGTATCATCTACGATATCTTATCATATTGTGATCTTCACATCCAATCTAATGCTATTAACTAATCCACAAAATATAAGCATAAGAGCAAAAATGCGGTGGCTGGGCACGGAGAAATGACCCAGGGGACAGCCACGTCACTCTAAATAAACAGTCAAACCCAAGGGCTCAGGGGTTGACCGGCAATGCACAGTCCGCTCATTATATCTCCGACGCCCATACTGCCGAGCTGAGTTCGTCCGGCCAAAGTAAGAACCAAAGACCGGAGCTTTAGTATGTCTATCGCGCTCGGTGACATCTTGCAAGGTTACCTGATAGAGCATCCCGAACAGAGCCGGGCGTTACCAATCGGCAGAACGGTCTACCACCGAGCCACCTCTGTCCTTTGACTTGGAGAAGAAGTCAGGTAGAGTTGGGCAGGAGGGGCAGGTGGCATGACAGCTAAGAGTTAACAGGTGGTTGGAAGGTGGCGCGACACCACCCATCTAGGCGAACTAGCGGAGGGCAGAGCTCATGATAGGATCCAATCACTGAGTGCATGGTGTTCACGTGTGAATTAGGCTCCAAGCTACCTTTGTCTATAAAAGGAGTGCTCCACCCTCAGAATAAGGTAATGCTTTTCTCTCTCCAAAATCTCTTCATACACATTCAAAGCTTTCCTTCTCTCTAACTTGATCGTCGGAGTGCCCTCCCCGGACTCCCAACGATCCGGGTTTGGCACTAACACGGGTGTTAAGTGTGCAGGATCTTTCTCCACGCTCAAGGGCACTTTCAACCTAACCACCTTCCTAGAAGACTCAACTGGAGAAAGTGCAACCCACAAAAAATATCTTACCACTCTATATACTGGTCCATTTATGTCATCACACAAGCTGAATTATCTTGGATTACTCAACTAAAAAAGTGCAAACACAGCCAATTACGAGCAACTAATTTTGGAAAGTTTTTAAAAGCTCTCCAGACAGAACCGAGTTCCCCCCCCTTGCAAGATAACTCTCTTATACTAATTTATCATTCAAATTCTTTGTCACCTCAAGCTTCCAACCCACCAAAACCCTCGAACAGTATTCTTGTCAACCTCAAGGCCATTCTCATAGCAACACATAATGAGGTAACTCATGGTTGAAGGGAAAGGTAGGCGTGAATAGACAAGAAGAAAAGAAGAAGCACCATGTGTAGGTGTAGGCAAATGTTCACCTTATCTTGATAATTTTCACTGTAGCTGACTTACTTTTGATGTCACCACTTAATATTCAACACTTGTTATCAGAACAGGCTGGCATTAACTTAAACCTGCCAAAGTTTTCTTTAAATAAGGAAAGAAACTAATCTCCCAAGTTCTAAATTGCTTTGTACAAGACGTTGGCCTCATCCACATAGTTGCAAAACCAATGTATAACATACATAGAGAACCAACATTACAAGAAAGAGAAATCTACAAACTAACCACTCATCACACAGAAAAAACGCACTTATATGCTTTCTTAATGGTGTTGAATTTACTCGCTACAGATGCAGTTTTGACACAAGAAAATGTACAGCAAAACAGGCCACCGACTATGCAACTTGTCAAAATTTCTTATGCAATTTTCTTTCTTTAGTTAAAATATGTCCATGTCACAATTTATTCAAACCCAATGGAAATGCTGTTCATCTGTCACATGGTTATGTAGTCTCAATAGAAATGTAGTCAGCAAGATAGCACCGCCCATAATGCCCATTGACTTGCCAAGCTAATATAGAGATACATACACTGAAATAGGAGTAAAGTATAGAGTTAGTTTGCTAAGAGATAATTACTTAGGGGCATGGCCCCTCCATAACCCCATTACTGTGGCATAGTTTCCAGAGTTAGAGGTTTCATCAAGGTGGCTTGTCCAATCCTCCCTTGAGTAACATGCACCCAAACTTGTACCACAGAGAAATCTTCACAAGAAGACAACTCAGCACCACAAAGACACTTGCGCGTCATACTCCCCTTAGGAGTTCTGCCATTCCCAACCAGCAATGAAGCTGCAAAGACAACTGAAAATTGGCACAACTAACAGCAGTAATTGATGGCCCCAGTTATTTGGGCAAAGTAGACGAGGCCAGTGGCCAAATCCCTATGTTCTCCCTTGGAATAGCGACCAAGTGAACTGTTTCTCCCTCCCAACCATTGATCAACCCTGCAAAGGGGGAGGAGGACCAGGCACCCCAAATTGTAGGAGGGAAAACAATTTTATTCTCGACTTTTCATATTATAGGTCCGGCATTTAGGGTTCTGACATATTTATCCTGACCCCTAAGAGAGTCCATTTAAATCACAGGCAATACTGGTTCCCTACTCATATCTGCCTAAATGCCATCTCCTCCACCGGCCTACTTGGCCTCAATCAACCAAAGCATCAACAGACAAGAAAATCGAAAAGTTCCATATGGGCATCATGTACATACGACATCACATATATTAAGCCACATACATACATACAATCAATCCACCCACCCGCTGGGCCGATTAATACTTGAAGATATCAAGTGGTAAATCGGTAACAAGGAAAGCTCACCGGAAACAATCGCGGGTTTGGGTAGCGGATGTGGAGCTACTGGTGGGAGTGTCGGCGAAGGCCCAGGTGGTGCTGGGGTGGGCAGCTGCGGAGGGACTGATTGCCACCCAGGTGGGGGTCCATCATCATCATCTTCTTCTTCAATTTCTTTTTCTTCAATTTCTTCATCTTTGATAGGGTTTGATTGCCACCCAGGTGGTGGCCCATCATCATCATCATCATCTTGTTCTTCCATTTCTTGTTCTTTTACGGGAACTGGTTGCCACCCAGGTGGAGGCCCATCTTCTTCTTCTTCTTCTTCTTCTTGCATTACTTCTTCTTCTTTAATTTCTTCATCTTTGACAGGAATCGGTTGCCAACCAGGTGCAGGCTCATCTTCTTCTTCGATTTCTTCTTCTTGTTTGATAGGGTTTGATTGCAAACCAGGTGGGGGTCCATCTTCTTCTTCTTCTTCATCTTCATCTTTAATTACTTCTCCCTTTTTCTTTTTGGAGATTGGCAATTGCCATCCGGGTGGGGCTCCGTCTTCTTCTTCATCCATTTCCTCTGTTTTTTCATGCTTGATTTGTGGGTTTGATTGCCATCCGGGAGGGGCTCCGTCTTCTTCTTCATCCATTTCCTCTGTTTTTTCATGCTTGATTTGTGGGTTTGATTGCCATCCGGGTGGGGGTCCATCTTCCAGTTCTTCCTCCATTTTCTGCAACTCTTCTTCCTTACCCTCCACTCTCTCTCTCTCCCTCGTCTAATCTATGACTGCACAGTCCGCGACTCTCCACTTCTTGGCTTCTTGCTGAACTCCGTTCCAAAAAAAAAAACAAACAAAAGTTTGCTCCAAATCGTGCGACTATTCGCAGCCCCGTATTTTTTTCCTTGCCCATTAAAAATTTCCAACTACCGAAATATGTTTCGACAGTTAGTTATCGAAATTGAGATATATTTTCAGCATCCAATTACCGAAATATATGTTTCTTATTTTTGTTGTATGCATTTCTGACATGTTACCGAAATATAATCTTGTTTTCAATAGCTATTTACCGAAATGTATGTTCAGCAGTTGTTTATGTTGAACATATTTTCGACATGTAGTTACCGAAATATAATCTTCCAAAATTTTTAACGGGCTATGAGAAGAGAAAATACGGGGCTGCGAATAGTCGTCACATTGTCCCACGTCTCTTCTTATTTATTCGGGAAAATTTTCATTTTGGCCCCTGAACTTTTCAGCAAATGGCTCATAAATACATATAGTCATATACTCAACTTTATTTCATTTAAATACCTGTAGACAGCCCCCTCGTATAAAAAATTCTGGTACAGTCCCTGCAAGTGTGGTGTTGCTGTGAGGACACCTAACAACCCACATGCCTCGGCCTAATTTCTTGGCATTTTGATCCTTGAAAATGTGCTTTCCAAATCTTTGAAGAGGTTGATAAATGTGATGAGTGACATAAGAAAGGATTACGGACTGGGCATGACATCGTTAGGCGTGGTGGGCATTTGGTGATTTTTTGACATTGTTTTTTTTAGTCTGAGGTGGTATGTCAGTGCAGCGAAGAGTATTAATCTTGAAAATCATATCGTGCTAGAGGTTGATGAAGAAACGAAACAATTTAGGAGGTTGTTTGTTGTTTCCGGGCGTGAATACAGGGGTTTAAATATTGTCGGTCCATCCCTTTCATTGACGGTACTCGCTTAAAAAGTAGGCAAAAGGGTACCTTGCTTGGCACAACTGAAAAGAATGGTAATCAAGGTGTGATTCATCTAATGTCTCAATCATTTTTTTTCATTTGACGATTCGATAATTATGATAAATTTCAGTACGTGAAGTTTGGTATGATATTATGACATGATAGAATTTGTGTAGGGACAATATGATAATATACCATTTATATCAAATGGGACATGGGATTTTTTTTTTGTGAGGTTATAAATCATTGTATATCTAGATATCTTAAGTAGGAAAATATAATAAACTGTTATCATGATAAATGATAGCAGAAGTAGTCACCGGTTTTCAAGCACATTTGCAATGTGAAAATTGAGCAATGTTTTCTTACCAAGCAAGCGGTACAGGGAGATGTATGCTAATGTAGACGAGTGCCTGAGTCATTCAATGCATGGATAAAAGAATGAATGTTACCTCCCAATTAAAATCCGGTGGATGCTGTTAGAGTGAAGATAATGAACCCATTTTCTACGAGGCGAGAAGTTGCAAGCAAGTGCAGTAGTAAGAACTGTCCGGAGATGGATAAGAAGTTGACTGATTGCTTCCATGAGGCTAGGACTTAGGTTGTTAGCGAGGCTGGAAATGATAAGTACAAAGTGCATTCGCATCCATCCGTTACTATGGATATTGGTAGGCGTATTTATTTTCTTGTAAAAAATGGCAGCAGGATGGGTTCCCATGTTCACATGCGGTTGGTGTTATTACTTCCGGTGGTTCCATATTTTTATGCGCAGACTTTTCATGATTCATACTCATACTCGATCTCCCCAATACTAACTGTGTGGATGCTCGAGCGCTCCATCATTGAGGATGTCATCCTCCCCAATTGAGTAAAAAACCTCTTGGGAGGCCTCGGACTTAGCAGATACCATCAAGAGGAGAGAAGTTATCACAAATTGGGTACGGTAGATGCCACAAGTTGGGCAACCATAGTAGGAAATCATGCCGAGAAGCTACGGAGTGACTATTCACAGGAGGTGAAGGGGCGAATTTCAGTTTCCAGTAGCCTTTTTTCAAGTTTGATTAAATGATATTTTGCACAGTAGCTTCATGAGTGTACCACTAGGGCCGAGGGCTCTGCCGGCCCCAGTTCTTCCACGGTTATGCCCGGCCCCACTCCTATTCCGCCCCTATGAACAAGTATAGAAAACGGGAATACAAACATTTTGTTTGGTTAATATCATTTCGATGGAACAAGTTGTTTTGGTATTTTAATTCATAAGACGCAACTCATGTTTTGACAATTCATCTTCTTATTTTATGTTCTCGTTGTTTTGGTGATGGTTTTAAATTAAGTTCCGTAATAGGAGTAGCTTTTAAACAACTTTTATGGTAAATTCGGTTTCATAACAGTATTTATGGTTAATTCGGTTATGAGAGAATTTGCATGATGTAAAAGCATAATAGATTTGCGATTTCGGGGCAGTATGATAGATATACCACTTTTAACATAAATAATGGTGTATATATACATTTCGAAATTGAAAACCATTGTAAATGTTGGTCAACTTCAGAA
This sequence comes from Rhododendron griersonianum, assembly GCA_018127125.1. Lineage (NCBI taxonomy): Eukaryota > Viridiplantae > Streptophyta > Magnoliopsida > Ericales > Ericaceae > Rhododendron > Rhododendron griersonianum. The sequence goes on from CM030800.1 coordinate 29,027,381, forward strand.
TCCTATTGTACTTGCGAAGTTTATCATTTTGACGACCATAACCAGAGGTAAGATTACAAATTATGATTACATCATACCAAATTATAAATCTGATGAATAATAAGTTAACCACAGTTCTAGTTTGTCACAAACAAGTTACAGCTACTTTTACCATGGTAAATTAGTAACAATTCAGTTTATCAAATCATGGTAAATTTAAAATCCTTACAGTCTTGATATATTTATTGGAATTGTTCAAAAAAAAACATTTGACAAATCTATCAATATTGCTTATTTTTACCATGTCCCTAAATAAGATAAACTTGTTGGTGTCCAGTCCTGATAAAGTTACCATATTCATAAACCAAAAAAGGAAACACATTTGTACACCTAATGCCAATTGCATAACACCCAGTATTCAAGTCCCACGGTAGGTTCACAACCCACAACTAAAAAACACCATACAACATTATTTTTTACCCAAAAAATGATGCTAACGTTCATTGTTTCTAAAAACCAACGGGGTTAGTAACACTGTTTAAACGCAAGTCATATGCTACTTGTCCTGATTTATGTCTGCTTTTCATTGGATGCAGCTATTTGTGCATTTCATTTCATCATTTTCGTTCATTTGTCTTTCCAAGCTCCATGAATTGTTTTCATCGCTTAGGAATGCATGTAGTATGTCTGACCTCATCTTCTGGCAACCTCCTTCTGGTAGTTGGCTTGAAATTGGTTCATTCCGGAAGTATTGACGAATTATGTAGCAAACCACGATCCCACAGTCCAGGCTGGAGGGGGAAAAAAAACGAATGTAGGACATCATAATAGAAATTTACGGTAAAATACTAATTGGTTTGTCCATCTACTATGTGGTTGTGAGGGGAAATACAACTCACGTAGAGTGTCCTTGTTGGGGACTATCTTCCATGAGCTGGATAGGTTTACATTCATGTGTCATGAACAGACCCTTTGTCTTGCTTTTCCAATAACTTTCCACCTGCCTTTTCTGGATTATAATGTAATGCAGTCAGGTTATATTATAAAAACTATAGCCATAGTATATGTTAGCAATTTACCAGCTGTGTTGCTGCCTCACAGTAGCGGTCCACACCGGTCCTCGACTGTCTGGAGTTATAAAACTTCCAACTACCTTCCTCGTTATCTAGTACAAGCAATGTCCAATGGTAGGCATGGAGAATTGGAAAGTGTAGGTAACGGAAGGCACTACCTCGCGAGATCCACTTATCCAGAAGTCTTAAACGTTCTTCTCGAGATTTGGGGATTATAGTACTCTGGTTTCAACAAGTATTTGCATTACAGAAATCATATTGTGAGTGAACACAATTTTATTCCTAGAACGAAGTAATGAAATTGACATGACTCACCAACAAACCGCACGTGAAAACATACGATGTCTCAGTTGTCATTTGGGTGCCCTTACTCTGCAGCTCACCTACCATTTTGGACTGATCCCGCATCAGGATTTCAGAATATGCATCGATTACCTAACAAAATAGACAACATTCATCATCACACTCGCTGTCATAAGGCAACCTGTGGCCACTGGCCACCACATTTTTAATGAAAATTGAACTGTCAGTTGGGATATGTGCGGCAACTGCTGTTGGATATGGTACATTTATGAATCCATCAACAACTTGCATTAAACTTATCATGTGATAACTTTATTACATTTACCATGTGAACAAACATCAAATATACCAGTATTTTTAATACTATCTACCATAATATATCATAATCTCGAATTTATATTTTACCATGTCTAGTTTATCATAATCTCATTATCTGTACAGCCGTACTACTACTCGTTAATCGCTATACTACATTACCGGTTCCAAGATATGGTAAATGTAAGAGGTTATCAGCAAAAAAATATATATGTTAGTCACTTACCGAGCCAGATATGGATGAATTAACTATGAGTTGCCGAATATCATCAACATAGATGCTAGATCCCATTTCACTCCCAGACCATATGCACGTGCTACAATCAAAGTTTTGCATAAGAGATTAAAGGTTGCATAGTACAACCAAGTTAAGCGGAGTTCAATGGAAAAAAGAATATTTATGCAAATTACCTAGAATATGCTTCACTCCAAATCTGTGATATCCGTTGTTGGTCCTCCGTTGACAGCAGGCAATGTGCCCCGTATGATCTGAGGTTTTTGATGGGTACAGGTTTATTGGGTAAACTCACCTGTCCCGGTGGTATATTGTCTACATTAATGACATCCTTGTCAGACGGTCCTTCTTCATTTTCGCCCTCACTAGTAAGTTTCTGCTTTTTCCTTTTATATGCAAACTGCGGATCCTCAGTACCTCTTCTACTCTTCCTTTTGAGTCGCTTCATCCAGATTCTCGGGGAAACGTTTTGGCTGTTTGACATGTGACGCTGCGTTATATTGTGAATCTTATCCATTTCTGCCGACAGCTGGTCGTTCTCATCAAGAAGGTATAAGATTGACTTGTTTAAATCTGCAATCTCTGCATCTTTCACCTCAATAGCCACTGCATGTTGGACCTCTCTTTGCTTGCCTTTTCTAACGAGCTCCTCGATCTCTTCATCCCTCTTTGATACTTGAAGACGGAGTTCACGTATTAAACTTGTATTCTCCTCATCTTCTCTTGCAGAATTGTCCACGTTTTCACTTCTGCCTACAGATTCTATCAGCTTCTTGTTGTCGATTCTGTGACACTCGACATCCTTTCCAATGTTTGTTGCATCAGCGTCTTTACCACTCATCCTGCTGTTGGCATAATAACAGGCATCTGAATCAGATGAATCGTCACAATCATATACCCATCCATGGCTATCGGAACAAGGCAGGACTTCTTTATGGCTATCAGAACGAGGCAGGACTTCTTTATGGCTATCGGAACGAGGTAGGACTTCTTTATGGCTATCGGAACAATGCAGGACTTCCTCACCAAGCCGAATGAGTGATAAAGCTACATCATTTTCCCCTCCACATCTAGGCACACTCTCAGTGCATTCATTATCACTTGCATCTCCATTCCGTGCATCTTCTATGTACCAATCAACCTATGTACACGTCATTAGGAATGACAAATTTATTAGTATATCCAAATAAACTGTGGAAATAATATCTGCAAATACAAATGATGAATGATTTCATCTCGTCACTTCCAACTCTACTACAAAGCAAAATTAGGGCCTATTTGGGAGGGTGATTGTGCATTTTCCTAATTTTTCCGTTTGGGAGGTGTACTGTCAGAATGAATTCTCTCACAATGCATTATGAAAACTACACTTTAGAGGCACAATCTGAGAATCAGCCCTGGAGGAGCTTTTCCATTGTCATTTTGGATTATCTTCCCAAATTCATAATCTATTTTGGGCATTATCCTCAAAAATACCCATTCATAATCTATTTTGAGCATTATCCTCCCGAACACTACTGACTACTGTAGAGACCCATCATTTAAATTATTTAACTTTTATATGTGATTGAGCCTGTTAGAGTTTGTCTCACATCGGTAATTATCTCCTCCAAAAGTAGTATATGAGCCTAGTCGGCCTCTCCACTCTTTGCCAATTGGTTTGGAGTTGGATGCTTTAACATGGTATCAAAGCTAGAATTTCGGAAGCTTTTCCCCTTTGTCTGTGCCATAGTTGCACTTTATTTCATTGTGATCCGTGTGTTCCGGATCCTTTGTTGACCTCTCCACGTGCGAGTCGGTGGTCGCACGTGCGGGGAAGTGTTAGAGTTTGTCTCACATCGGTAATTATCTCCTCCAAAAGTAGTATATGAGCCTAGGCGGCCTCTCCACTCTTTGCCAATTGGTTTGAAGTTGGATGCTTTAACAGAGCCTATTAATGTGGATAATGTTTTGGGGTCAAAGTGAAATTGCATATTAGTGATGGCAGTTGATGAAGTGTTTTAGTGGTTGAGGGGTGTGAAGTGCGATTTAACCTATTTATATAAAAAAAAAAATCTGGACCAGGAGAACATTTTTTTCCCCATTTGTTTTTCTCCTCAGTACGTTCTCTCTCTCCCTCGTCTCTCACACACTCTCTCCCTCCCTCACACTTGAATCTTCTTTAACACTTCAAATCCATGAAAGCCCAACACAAATTCAAGATACCCTCGTGACCTAGACCTTCGGAATCGCATGATCAAGCTTGGAGGGAGTTTCCTTGGTGGGTTTCAAGCTTGGAACATCTAGGGCTTGGTTGGATCTTTGGTAGGGAATTCTCCTCTCTCTCTCTCTCACTCTCTACTTGTTTATGTGTTGATTTGGCGTAGATTTTGGTGCTTGATCATAGTTTTCGTTGTCGGTTGAACCCTGTCGAAACCTGAGTTCGCGTGCTGGAAAACCCAGCCGCTACCGGTAGCCCATTTAGGGCACTACCACTAGCCAATCAACCTAACCAAAATGTTTGGTTTTGCTTCAGGTAGCCCATTTAGGGCCCTATCGGTAGCACCTGGGGAACTTTTCGGTGTGGATTGTAAGGTCATGATTCGTATAAATTGGATGGTTTTGACTTAATTACATGAGATTGAGCTTTAAAATGCCTATTTGATACATGGTGATACAATGAGTTGATCTTGATGTCTAATTGTTGAGAAAGGAGAACTAGTAAGTGTAAACGTTGAATATTCCATTTGAAATATGAAAATGTGGGAACCCAAAATGGGGAAGGGATATCACAAGGTCCCAATATAAATGCTCGGTAGGGGATATCACGAGATCCCAAATGCTCGGATTATCGCTAGGTCCATCGTTCGATGTGTCGCTAGAAAATTTATGTGAAGTATTGAGATCGAAATCGGATCGTTTTATGGATTTTCATGGGTTTGAAATCATCATTTCAGGGCTCTTGATTCCATAATGATTTTGGGACTATGTGTATATTGTGAAAGCTTAGAAAATAGACCAGGGACAAACCTTAGTGACTCTAAGTGCAATGTTGGATGTAACGAGCTAACCTTGAGAAAACAATTGGAAATGTGTAATTGGTAACTATGGTTCCCATCTTGGGTTTGGACATTTCTATGATTGCTGTTTGTCATTTAGATATTAATTTGGTAAATTGTTTTGTTTAAATGAAATATCTGATACTTTGAGGTGCAATACGTTGACGAATGTTTCCAATGGCATTTATAAGTTAGATTTCTAGTGGAAAGTTGATAAAAGGGATTCGATAGATGATAACACGAAGTTTAGATAGAATGGCGTGGGTGTGAGTGAGTTCTTGGGTTTCAAACTAGTAATGGTGCTTCGTATTCTTGATTTACTCAAAAAGGGATTCGATAGATGATAACACGAGGTTTAGATAGAATGGCGTGGGTGTGAGTGAGTTCTTTGGTTTCAAACTAGTAATGGTGCTTCGTATTCTTGATTTACTCAAAAAGTCATCGTTCATTGTTAAAATTCCCTTGCATGTGTTATCTTATATGCATTTAGAGTTAGATGGAGATTTTCCTATTGAGCAAGTGTTTGCTCAACCGTTCCATTTTCAGGTACAAATCAAGGATCTGAGCATGGAGCGTGTGATGTGCATTGAAGAACATTTTTGAAAGCTCACATAGAAGAGTTGCTTAGTCATCTTGTGTAAACCCCGTTTTGAGATGATAATGTAACCTTATTATTAATTCTTCCGACTTAGGAGGAATGTAAAGATACTCAAATTCTTTTCTCTCTTGATACTTATGGAATATAGTGGTATGATCCCTTGGATGTACATTTTGAAAGAACATTGGTTTGTGGAATGACATGGGCATATCTGTTATAGGTATTACGTATGGGGATGATGATGATATTTATTTATTTACAAAAAAGATATTATTATGTTTAAAATCGAGGGCATGACAACTACTCTATTGCAAAATCTATTCTACACATATCTCTTAAACACTCTACCAGATTCATAATTTATTCTGGCCACAATCCAAAACCAATAACTCGCATTCCAAAATGGAAAATGCAAAAATAATTATGCTCCCAAAGGGGCCCTTAGCGTGCCACAATTGTTGAAATGTTATAGGGTACAATTAAAATAAGTTATAAGTTTATCATAAATTTATCATGATAGATATGTGTCTATTAAATTTATCAGGAAAAAAGTCACAAATTTACGAGAATACCATAAATTTTGCATGACATATTTTACATGTTATATCACGTGTCCATTAGATTTACCACGAAAAAACTCACAAGTTTACTAGAATGGCAAAATACCATAAGTTTATCATAACAAAAATTACATGGTATATCACGTGTCCATTAGATTTACCAGGGAAAAACTCAAATTTACCAGAATACCATAAATTTATCATGCAGATTTTATATTCTATATCACATGTACATTAATTTACCAAGAAACAACACACAAATTTACCAGTTTACCATAATGTCGCGCTAAGCTTGTTTCTCTCACAAAATTAGCAAAAAGAAGAAGAGAGAATAAACAACTTATCATGCACACCTGATCGTCACGAAGATCCTCCAGCGACATGGTACGAAACTTTGATAGCATGGTTGGAATACTCCATCTTATGAATCCAAGATTCTCATCCGTATGAAATGCCTCTACTACGTTGGGATTTTATATTCTATATCACATGTACATTAATTTACCAAGAAACAACACACAAATTTACCAGTTTACCATAATGTCGCGCTAAGCTTGTTTCTCTCACAAAATTAGCAAAAATAGCGTGCCACAATTGTTGAAATGTTATAGGGTACAATTAAAATAAGTTATAAGTTTATCATAAATTTATCATGATAGATATGTGTCTATTAAATTTATCAGGAAAAAAGTCACAAATTTACGAGAATACCATAAAAGTAGGGCCACAACACATCCCGACACCTTCTTGGGCTGTTGGTGATTTTTCCTGATTGAAGTCATTAGATCATTTGCAATGGCACCAGTAGGGCCACAACACATCCCGACACCTTCTTGGGCTGTTGGTGATTTTTCCTGATTGAAGTCATTAGATCATTTGCAATGGCACCACACCAATCATACTCCATCAGTTTTTCTAAGTTTTCTATGCGCTCTAAGTACACCCATTCATCTGTGTCGTTTCCCAGCACATAGGTTTCCAACAACTTTTTCATTGTTGGTGTCGTCAACCTCTTGTGATGGAGTTTTCTTCTTGCTACCATATTCACCTCATCTCTAGATCCGTACTTCAAGCCAACAGCTTCTTTGCCGGAACAAATCCCAAATATGTTGCCAATGTCATTCCTTGTCAGCCCAACATATTTCCCTCCCAATCGGAACTTCCGTGTTGCATGGTCGTATGCTTCTATTATTTTCACGATCAATTTGTCACTTTTGCGACATTGGTTAGGTGTCAATCGGCCTTGGATGATTGCATCGAACAAACGCCAAAAAGGCGTTCTTTTTAACACCTCCTTGTGGCACTCCCTCAGTTTTAATTCCTTTATCAAATTCATGATTCCACCTAGACTCGAACGGTAAGCTGTTGGACGAACTTCTACCTCCCTTGACTTTTTTTGCTTCATTGACTTGGTTTTTGTAAGATTTGTCGCACTTTTTCCTTTCGAAGATTTCGAACGTCGCTTTGTCGATGCCGAGCCAGTTGCTGTATTTCCCTTCCTTGATATTGGTGTCAGTCCACTTCCTTGTTTCTTACCAAGTGGCGTCACCCCTGTTGTAAACAGTGATGACTAATAGTCAAATTTTCCATACACAAACCAATACTCTACCAGCGAATTGACCATTGACCATAGCATCCAAAACATCAAGTACCAAATCTAATATGAGCAATGCCAAATTGATCATTACCAGTATCGGACAAATATATAATTACTGATTGAATTAACAATGTTTTTGCAGTTGTATTACTTCTCATTGTTCTCAAAGTCCATAAATCGCAATCACAACCACAAGAAACATTATTCCAAAGTTGATCGCAATCACTGAATGAATAAACCATTTCATTCCAAAATCAACCACAAGAAAAGTAATCAAGCAATTGCATAATGAGACTTAAATTCCCAATAGATCAAGTGTTTAATTACGAAAAAATCGAGATTTTCATACTACGATTTGATCAAACAAGTTCATACTAAGATTACAATTATCAAAAAAGCGAGTGTATAGTTTGCCCAAGATAGAAGTGGCATCTTCGATCTTTCGTGTTCTTTTACATTTCCAAGATTTTGAACATTGATTCGAGGATGGTGAATCCTCGTTTGTCACCTCATCAACTTCACGTTTCACCATCTTTTATCCTCGACGCTATGGAAAGGATGAATGAGAGAGTTGGGTGAAAGGATGAAATTTTGTAGCTAGTTGGTAGTTAGGCTCTGATGTAGTTTGTTTAGTTGTTTTCTGGTTGTTCCAGTTTTGCAGGTTGTTTTATCTGGGGTATGCACTTTTTTTCCTTGTATTCCATGCATTTTTTGGTAATAAAATCCTTCTTTACCAAAAACCTCCAGGTTTTTTTTTTACTGTTTTTTAGGTGATAGATTGGGAAATGGGGATAGGAGTTGAAACAAGGCAATGCTGGGTTTTTTTAAACTTGAGGATGTGTACATTACTCATCCATTCAACTAGGATATATGCATAAGTAGGAGGTGGGTTAAAGACTTCTATTCAACTATCCCATAAAAAAAACCACGAGGTGACAAGAATCTTTTGTTCCCTTGCAGGATATCCATGATGGAAAATCCAAGGCCAACAATCACTTTTTAAAGAAACTCAAGAATTCAAATCTCCACCATCCAATTACACGAAAGTGGCCCACTGATCTACTCTTCCTTGCATAAACACCCAATTGCATTGGAACCTCCACACACATTATCACATCATACGAAAATCATAACAGAATTGGAAAAAACTGAAACAAACCAAAGCAGAAAACTTAGAACCACGGTCTGTCCTTGTTGTTGGGCTCCTCTAAGGTTCAGAGTTAGTGCTCATGTCCATCTAGAAATCAGATTCAATGCTAATCTTCAAGTTCAAACATCCCTCTGACTGACTACTGGTAATCTCTGAGTTCTTTTGGTTTGAAGGAATTAAAATATCATCACATTGGAGATAGACAACACGTTTTTATTCTAAACCGACAGTCGGAATGTGCAGAAGAACAACGGGTTCAGTGCATTTTCACTATATGATTACGTTGAAAGTTTGAATGCTGAATTCTATTTTGAGACACAAACAGAACTTAACTCTTCGCTTAACATGTTTGTGTTGCAAACCTAGAACTAAAATTAGTATCAAGAATAATTGGTTCCAATAATATGAATGTTTTAGTGCTGAAGCTTTCTCGAGATATTGAAGGAACCCATTTGCGAATTTTCGCTGCTAGCCCAACATGATAAAAGAATAAACCAATTGGGTTCTACACTCAACTTCCTTCAAATTTGCTTTCAAAATTCGGTCTACTGTTATATTGATGAGAAATGTGCTGTTTTTATATACTCCCTCCGTCCTAATTTAATTGTCCCAATTTGCACTTTTTGCCGTCCCAAAATAATTGTCCCACTTCTAAACTAGATGGGTAATGATTAACAAATTTCCAATTTTACCCTTCCATTTTTCAATCATTACTACTCCTACTAACAAAAAAAAAGAGGGAACTTTTACAAATTGAGTACAACTGGTACGGAATACTAGTCAACTGGTGCCTAATTGAGTGTTTTCAAAAAGGAATATTTGTACTCCATCAAATTTACTACTCCATAATAAATGAGGGTAAAAGAGGAAATTCAAGTGTTTAAACATGTAATAATTATGTTCCCTTAAAAAGTTCAAATCCCCAAAAAGGACCGTTAAATCCGGACGGAGGGAGTATTTACTTAAGTAGCTTTCTAGTAGCTAGGGGGTAAATCTGTGGTGCTGAGCTTTCTCCGATCGGACCTTGGTGTTGAGGTGGCTAGGGTTATCTTGAACGTAGGTAAGACCTGCACGTGAAGCACCCGCGTTAGTGCCCAAGCCCGGATCATGGTGGTCCAGGATAGGCACTCCGACGGTCTAGTAAGCAAAAGGGAAGAGGAGCTTTGGAAGCGTCTTTAGGGTTTAAGGGGGGTAATATTCAATACCTTCTTTCTGAGGGGGAATCCTTCCTTTTATAGGCAATAGGAGCGTGGAGATCAAACCACGCGTACCTACCACGCGCTCAGTGATGGGTCCTCCATTCTCGGCTCCGGATAGGCTTCCCAGCCTTGGATGTGCTACGACTCCCACGATTTGCTCCTATAATAGGGGGAACTAGGAACGGGGGTGGCCACTCTTGCCCGTCTCTTCTTGACTTCCTCTTCAAGTCAGGGGGCAGGAGTGGCCCGGCGATAATCGGTTCCGCTGACCAAGTCAGTTCGGCTGTACTCGAGCTTCCGTACTATTGCTTACTGGTTCGGCAGGATGCCGCCGAACCTAACGGATGTGACCCGTATCCGGATCCATGATTCTTCCGCTGGAGAACGAACATCGTTTGGGACATATAGCTCGACAAAGTTCCGTCGAGCGCTGCACCGCCGACCCATCCGATCAGCAAGTCCGTGGGTCCGGACCACAGGCGTAATGTGCCTAATGCTTTGGTCCTTTCACCGAGCCACGCCCGCCACAACATCTATGATATTTAGTGTGGTTGTGGATGAGAGTTTGTAAAACTAGTCAACCTCAAAAGTGTTTCAAGGGTTTGTAGCATGCATGATTGCAACCATTGATTATGCTTTAGGCATCTTCGCTAATGCATTGGTAATCACAATACATAAATTTTGCGGGTCTGGAGGCTATAACAAGCAAATCTCCTGTTTGTGACAATGCTTAATCAAATAATGGTACCAACATAGTATTGGCCCATAACGTCTATTAGCTTCTCGAAAGAAGGATGTATAAATTGTTTGATATGCCAATCAGCGTGTAAAGGGGCTTGCTTTTTCTTTAGTAATCTGTCTAACATCCATGCTTGCTTGCCTAAAGGAGGATTGGCATTGTTTTGGCATGTAAGCGACGACCACTCTTTTTTGGCTGGTTCTCCCGAAAATGCCCCCTTAGGTCTTGCCTTAATGATTGCTTGGGGGGTGGGGAAGGATTGAAGGGGGCATTTTGGTCGTTCCGCATCTTTTGGGTGGTGGCCTATGAGCACTATTTATGTACTGTAGCAAATTTTAAAATTTTACTTTTTTGACTTTTCAAGATTTCCCTCTGTGCCCTTTTTTCCTTTTTAGTTTCTTGATTTTTTGTCCTTGGTGTGGGGTTTATTTGGTAAAATCAGTTGGACCAACTCCTGTGTTTATTGCGTTGCACATGGCTAGAATCCTCCCAAGATCTCTAATTAAACCACTCTGACAACTCTTGTACGTTCTCCCAAAACTCTTGCATGTGAGATCTTGTGAGAAAGGGAGAGAGTGGATTTTGTGAGGGAGGGAGAAATCAGAATCTTCTGAAAATCTTGCAGAGAATCAAATAAAGATTTGATTCAGATTCTGGTTCCCCATCCCACATGCGTAATTCAAACCAACTGAGAGAGAGAGAGAGAGATACACAGAGGCACAGAGAGAGTAGTAAGCATTAAAAAGAGAGATAGATGCAGAAAAAGTAAATCAACCTAGGATTTGATTCTGATTCTGAGGATTTGATTCTGATTCTTATTTTGAATCCAATGGTGGAGAAAAAAATGTGAGAGCTTGAGCCAATTGAAAGCAGGTTTTAAGGTGAATTGTGAGGGATCCAATGAGCAATACAAAGAGCAATGAGCACAGAACGACGTGCGAGCATGTTGCGCTCTTCGCTAGTAAGTATTAAATGGTCAAAAGTTGTGGTATGTTACACAACAATCTGTTAATGAAAAACAGTTAAGAGAGGAAAATTGGTCTTTAATATTCTGGTTAGTACTTAGTAGTATGTAGGCAAAAAGCCATAGGTGCAGAATCAACTTGGAGATACATAGTGTCACCTACTGAAAGGGCTTGGGCTGTAATAAGCTGTTCTTACTGACAGTTTAGTCCTAGTTCTTGTTTTGACAATTTACTTTTTGTCTTTTACTTGCAAATTGGTTCAATTCAAAGTTAGCTTTAACTGTTCATCCTCTACGGAGAAATCTAAGAATAATGTGCCTATTACTGGTGGAGCTTATGATTTCAAGAAGGAAACAATTTGTCTTACTCAAACGTTGTTGCCTTCACCAAAGAAGGTGACTATTGTAAGGCATGGCCTTAGCTCTTTGAACAAAAAAAGCAGAGTTCAGGTTTGTTGTCTCGGTTTCTTTCTCTACTTCTTCTGTTCTTTGTTTTCCTTTTTAGTTTTTATTTTGGGTGCGGTGGGGGGATTTGTTGAATTTGCAATGTGAAAGGATTTGTTGAATTTTCAATGTAAAATGTGAGACTAGGGGGCAGTGGAGCCTTCGAATGAAAACAAAAGCTAGCTGCTATTTGGAATGTTCCTCACAGAATTTTAGGCTGTAGTGAGCTTTGGTTTTTTATTTTTTCCCCTAGCTGTACTGGTTTTTTCTTCCTATTCTGCTAGGTTGGTTTGTCTTATACTATTTGTTGGGTTGTTTGTTCCTAGTGGTTGTTTTGCTTTCTTTGCTGGTAATCTGGATTTCAAGGGTATGCGGCGTATGCCTTTGATCCTTTCTTGTGGTTTGTCTGTTTCTTAATGAATGAACTTAACCAAAAAAACCCGTAAAAGTTTTCTTTAAATAGACTAAAAAGAGAAACTAATCTCGCAAGTTCTAAATTGCTTTGTACAAGACGTTGGCCTCATCCACATAATTGCCAACCCGATCTAGAACCTACACAGGGAACCAACATTACAAGATAGTGAAATCTACAAACTAACCAATTGTCATACAGCAAAAAAAGCACTTATATGCTTCCTTGAAGGTGTTGAAATACTCTCTACACATGCAGTTCTGACACAAGAAAATATACAGAAAATAGGCCACCAACTGTGCAACTTGCCAAATTTCCTATGGAATTTTCTTTCTAGAGATATTTCTGACAGACAACAGTAACTAGTTAGAATAGCCCATGTCACTATTTATTCAAACCCAATGGAAAGGCAGATAACAGATGTTCACCTGGTTATGTAGTCTCAACAAAAATGCAGTCGGCAAGATAGCACCGCCCATAACGCCCATACATAGACGGAAATAGAAGTTAAGTATTGAGTAGTTTACTGGGAGATAATTACTTACTGGCATGGCCCCTCCACAACCCCGATTACTGTGGCATAGTTTCTAAACTAGAGGTTTTGTCAAGGTGGCTTGCCCAATCCTCCCTTGAGTAACATGCACCTCGGTACCACGAAGAAATCTCCGCAAGAAGACAACTTGGTACCACAAAGACACTTGTTCTTCACACACACCCAACCTTAGAGTTCTGAGCATTCCCAACAACTGACGAAGCTGTTAAGAGTCTTAAGACAGCTGAAAATGGGCACAACTACCAGCACTAATAGTTGCCTACATTGTTTCAGGCGAAGTATATCCGTTCCGCTAAGGGAAATAAGTACTTATTTTTTCAATTAAAGGTGATTTATTGTGAGTAAAGCGGGAAATAAGTATTTAAAAATTAAGAATCTTAGCGGAACGAGGCCTTAGACAGTAGCCAGATCCCTTTGTTTTCAACTTGAACTGATTCTTCCTCCCAACACAGCAAACCCCATTATTTCCGGTATAAGTTTATCCAATGGGGGACGGCTGGGCAGGCACCCCAAGCTATTGGCCAAAGTACCTTTATTATAACTACTATTATAGAAGTATTCATTCCGCAAATTTTCCAATTTATAAAGGCAAAACATTTAGAGGTTTTGACAGATTTAATTTCTGCCTCCTAACGAAGTTTATTTCACAAGATAATACCGGTTCCCTACTCGTATCTGCATAAGCCACCCCCAAGTTTTCCTGCCCTACTAAGCCTCCATCACCCAAAGCATTAATTGACAACAAAAGTTAACAGTTGACCGTCGTTGCCCACCTTATTTACGGAATGTTACAGATACAATATCACACATTTACCTACATACATTATGGAAGCGGCTGCTCTCCAGTAATGGGAGAGGAGCTTCCCCTCAAGTTCTGCCTTTTTCAGGCCCATACCCTTCCCACATTGATGATTGGAATCGTACATTATGTAGATCTCGTGGAGTACTTCAACCATGCAAAAACTAGTGTTGATCGGAAAGCATTTATCTTGAAAAAGTGATTTCGATCCAGTGTCCCGTACATTTTTTCCACGATTAATGTGATTCGACTAATTATCAAACGGCATCCTGAAGAATTTGTGAAATCGTTAAGAGTTTCACCTTAAGAAATCAAATCAAGATCAAGAAAGAGAGAAGAATGTAAACGTCCGATCAACACCAATTTTTGCATGTTTTATTTATCGACTCCAACTGGTGAATTTCATGTATGTATAATGTATGGAAGACATCCAAGGAAACAAGGTAAACCGGTGGCGAGGAAAACTCACCGGAAGAAATCGCTGGTGGGAATGTTGGCGGTGGTTGCGGCTGCTGAGGGACTGATTGACGGTCAGGTGGTGGGCCATCATCATCATCATCATCTTCTTCTTCTTCTTCTTCTTCTTCTTCTTCTTCTTCTTCTTCATCGATTTCTACTAGATAAACATCTTCTTGTTTAACAGGGATTGATTGACAACCAGGTGGTGGTCCATCTTCTTCTTCAATTTGTTCTTCCTTGAAAATGAACATGTGGGAATTTAATTGCCATCCGGGTGGGGGTCCATGTTCTTCCTCCATCTCTCTCCTCTCTCTCTCTCTCTCTCTCTCTCTCTCTCTCTTGTAACGTGACAGCACAGTCCCCGATTCCCAGTTCGTAGAATTGTTGTTTCGTTTGACAACCAAAAAGGATAAAATCGAGGAAATTGATCATGAGATCATGTTTTGGACCAGTGGAGAGACCGTTTTGCTGGGTTAGTTTATCGGCAGATCCAACCCATTGAATTTTCCATGATTCAGATTTAGACCCTCTCTAAAATTTATGTCACATTGATGTACACCAAATGGTTGCATCGGACTTACCTCGAGATTCCACACATATTATCAGAGCCACTTTTAATTTGTTTGAAGAGTTTCTTAAGGATCTTTGTAAAAATCATACATTAACCTAATATACATTGAATGATCCATATCCATTTAAAAGGCTAAGTTTGTAAGTAAGTGTAATTTTGTACCCGGATTAGGGTTAGGAATAGAGTGAGATGTAAATACTCTACGTAAATCCTATGCAGTAGTAATAATAAGAAACAACTATCGTTCTAGCTTCTGTGGACGTATCCGATTTTGGAGAACCAGGTAAATTCTGTGTGTTGATTTCTTTATTGTTTCATATTTGCATATCGTGTGTGTATTTGTCCTACAAACTGATCCTTTTATATAGTATCCCTTGAAAATATATTTTGACTAAATTGAGCAGCTCTAATCATTTGTATGAGATTCTGAGATAGGTCCCACACAATGAGGTGTGTATTTGGTTTATAGAAAATGGTGTACCCATAGTCCAACACGGGTGCACATAGGGGTCTATATCTAACCGTATGGGTTATTTTAATATCTGTCTTGGATCCCACAAAGATAATCGAAACTGCTTATTTTGCTTAAAGTAATATTATTTAAGATCTTTGTAAAAAAATCAGCTCAATCAAATATCGCTAAATTTTGAAGCATAGTTCGATGGTTGGTAAACACCCCTAACAATAATTAGATGGAATTACCACAAAGATGCATAATATTTTTTTTTTTTTTGAGGTTTACCAAAAGAACTTCACAAAAATGATTGCGGGTAACTAATCCCATAAAAATATATACTACTAATTAATTAGTAAAAAAAATACACCGAACGCAAAAATATACTCTCTTTGTCTCTTTTTAAATATCCGCTATGGTTCTGCATGCCATTTTAAATAGCTTATATCTTTCGACGTATATTATGTTTTATGTTTTTAAAATCATTGTTTTATAGAAATAATTGAAATTTATCAAACAAAATCCATATTGCATATTTTTAAGAATAAGGAAAATTTCAAAATAGCACCTGACCTTTCACACAAATCACATATAGGCACCTGACCTTTTAAAATTATCAAAAAAACACCTGACGTATTTAAAAACTCATCAATTTTCCACCCGCCGTTAACTTCCCATCCAAAACTAACGGAAATGTTGAAAATGGGACAACATTCATTTGTCTTAACATTTTTTACACCTACCATTCTTTGTCTTCATTTTGAACAACTACTTTTCTTTCTTTGTCGTCACTTTTCACACCTACCCATGACTATTCTATGTTTTTT
Organism: Rhododendron griersonianum; assembly: GCA_018127125.1. Taxonomy (NCBI): domain Eukaryota; kingdom Viridiplantae; phylum Streptophyta; class Magnoliopsida; order Ericales; family Ericaceae; genus Rhododendron; species Rhododendron griersonianum. Next base: position 29,043,650 of record CM030800.1, read on the forward strand.
GTTTTTGCCTTTTCCTTTGTTTAATACAGAGTAATCTTGTTTGGCTGCATAGTTATGTATATTTAATTACTAAATTAATCTTGATTTCTTATTTTGGGTGGGTTTGAATTGAAAAGTTAAGTAATTTTGGTGACTTATTGATTCGTTTTGACGTAAAACTAACAAATACAATTTTTTTTTGAATAAAGACAAAAAATAAGTCATGGGTAGGTTATTTTTTGTAGGGATAGTCAATTAATAACTTACTACCTCCGTCCCAAAATATTTGTCCGGTCCGCAAAACGAGGACGTAAAAATAATTCAAGTTTTGCAAGAAAAATTTAAATTTTGGGATCATTTCAAAATGACACCTGAACTTTGCACCAAATGTCACAGAGACACCTGAACTTAAGTTTATTTCAATTAAACACATGTACTAACAAAATCCCCAAATTTAGACCCCTGCCGTTATTCTCTGTCCCAAAAATTGCTAACATGACATCTCCAACCCGTTTAAGCTGCCCTATTACACATATTTTCAACAAGGGACGATGCACCCACTACGTATAAGTACTTTACATTCACTTGGGTGCATCGTCCCTTGTTGGAAATATGTGTAATAGGGCAACTTAAACGGATTGGAGATGTCATGTTAGCAATTTTTGGGACAGAGAATAACGGCAGGGGTCTAAATTTGGGGATTTTGTTAGTACAGGTATTTAATTGAAATAAACTTAAGTTCAGGTGTCTAAATTTGGGGATTTTATTAGTATAGGTGTTTAATTGAAATAAACTTAAATTCAGGTGTCCCTGTGACATTTGGTGCAAAGTTCAGGTGTCATTTTGAAATTTTCCCTTAAATTTTTTTCAACAATTTACTAGATCTCGACGAGTTCTTTTAATTTATGAAAAAAGTTTAGAATTTTTCTTAAAAGAAATGCATTATTTTTTTGTCCTCGTTTTGCGGACCGGATAAATATTTCGGGACGGGGGAGTATTTATTTTTAGTCGATGAAGGTATAAAGGCAGATAGGGTTACCAAAGATGATGTCATGTGGGACCATTCTTCTTATTCGCACCAAAATGCACATTTTCAACATTTCCGTTAGTTTTGGATGAGAAGTTAACGGCGGGTGGGAAATTGATGGGTTTTTAAATAGGTCAGGTGTTTTTTTGATAATTTTAAAAGGTCAGGTGCCTATGTGTGAAATGTTAGGTGCTATTTTGAAATTTTCCCTTAAGAATATGCGTTAAAAGATATAGATAATTAAAAATGACACGTAAAATCGTAGTGGATATTTAAAAATGGACAGAGAGAGTTTGTATCATGCACCAAAAGTATCCTTACTGTGCTCCAAAATTATGCGCACAATACAATTTCAAGGTACACCATTGCTTAACTTGTCAAAAAGTATACATGAGAAAATGCATAGGACGCCTAGCTTTCTCCCCGATAGTAACCAAAGTCAATAGTTCTAAATTTCAGTATATTAGTCTCGAGTGCAAATGAAACAACCTCAAAGGAGCTTTAGTTTTGCTTAAGTTTATGTGACGTGTAGAGTTTATTAATAAAAATATTTTAGAGTTAGAGCCCGTGAAAAGAAAAAATTGCCATTAGGCTCCGTTCAGTTGTCGAGAAAGTTGTGTGGGAAATTGGTTCCCAGAAAAAGTGAAGTGAGGTGAAGTAAAAGAAAAAGAAAATTATTTTCCTGTGAGTGTTCATTTGACAAAAGAATTTTGCAAGAAAAATTAAGGTTTAGTTGTTCATTTGTCAGGAAAAAGAAACTTTCGGAAAAATTTTGTGAGTGTTCACTCATTTTCCTTTTCCCGCGACGCAAAATCCTGTGTTTTTTGCAGGATCACTTTTGCAGGAAAGTAATTCCTGCAGGAAAACTTAAATTGGTAAGTTCTAGAATTTTCCTGTCAACTGAACACTAGGAAAGTTATGGGAAAGTTGATTTTCCCATCCTTTCCTGTACTTTCCTGGCAACTGAACGGGGCCAAAGGCTTTGTTTGGCTAAGGCAAAAAATGTCTTTTTTCATTTAAATTGTCTTAAATGAGACAAGGGCCTTGTTTGTTTGGCTAGTACAAAATATGTCTTTTTTTGTGTTTTTCGATCTTGTTGTACTTTCATAGGATACCCTAGGGTTTTAGGTACTTTCATAGGGTACCTTAGTCAACGCTAGTCAACATCAGCGCCGGTCAACCATAGGAGGGTTTTTTTTTGTAAATTCTGAGCAAAATGTCATTTAGACTTTATGGCAAAATGTCCTTTAAACTTTATAAAAAAATATTTATATCCTTATTATAACAAAAAGCCTTATAGCATGTCCTCCTACTCAATTTGCCCAAAATTTCGATTACCAAGTTGGTGCGTCAAGTCTATCTCAAGAGTTGCTCTACTCATACCTGGCCTCTTCACTTGGCCACTCCACCCACCCTCACGAGTGTGATCATCGGGTCCGATTTCGGCGTTTTGGTTCCAGACGGCTTTTGTTTTGGTGCGTCAAGTCTATCTCAAGAGTTGCTCTACTCATACCTGGCCTCTACATAATGTACGATTCCAATCATCAATGTGGAAAATAATGCATTTCTTTTAAGAAAAATAAACTTAAGTTCAGGTGTCTAAATTTGGGGATTTTATTAGTATAGGTGTTTAATTGAAATAAACTTAAATTCAGGTGTCCCTGTGACATTTGGTGCAAAGTTCAGGTGTCATTTTGAAATTTTCCCTTAAATTTTTTTCAACAATTTACTAGATCTCGACGAGTTCTTTTAATTTATGAAAAAAGTTTAGAAAACCGGTAGTGTCCATTTTTTGTACTGTATTTTTCTTATCTATATTATATGGAATGATCTTGTTCATCGGAAAAAAAAATTGATTACCATTTAAACTCCAACATAATTCCTTTGAAGCACCACTACTCTAGATGAAGTTAGAGATATTGACCTGTCTTGACTTTTTGGCTTTTCTTTTTCACTTTTTATGTTTGAAATGTTTTAACTTCTTACCAATTTTGAGATGGATTCTCAATGAATCCAAACTTGTATTTGTAGATCCTCAATCAATCCAAACCCGTGTTGAACGGTTCAAATATCTTTTGCCCATAATAAATTCCTACAATCTCAAAACCGACGTTTCAACGGAGTTTTTTAGCGGTTTCAAACAGCGAATTAAGGTAAGTTGGATAGAAGAAAAACTTGAATGAACTGTCGATTTTAAGGTCGTATGAATTGATTGTGGGTGAAAATATATCCACCCTGCTAAACACAGGTTTGGATTGACAGAGGATTTATAAATACGAGTCTATATTGATTGAGAATCCATCTCCTAACCCGTTGGAATAAGCCAACGCACAACGATGGCTACGAACGAGCCAAATTGAGTCGAGATTTACTACTTTAGAATATTCAGATTCATTCGTTAAGTTTGAGTTCGAGCCAAACAAACCAATCTCCACATGGGGAAAATCAAAAGCCAACAATCACTTTTCAAGAAGTCAAGAACTCAAATCTCCACCATTCGATTACACGAAAGTGACCCACTGATCTACTCCTAATCACCCAACTGCATTTTTAACCACCACACACTATCTCTACCATTTCATACGGATATCGTAACAAAATTGGAAAAACCCATAAAGAAACCAATCTTTATGCCACAAGGCAATTCGGAGGATGACTTGCAGAGTTCTAACCACGGCCTTTCCTTGTTGTTGGGCTCCTCCGAAGGTTCAGAGTTATTGCTCATGTCCATGGAGAAATCGGATTCAATGTTCATCTTCTTCAAGTTCAGACGTCCCTCTTACTGGTAATCTCTGAGCTCTACCTTTCTTTTGGTTTGAAGGAATTAAAATATGGTCATATTGGAGGCAGAGAACATGTTCGTGTTGTAAACCCTGTTTAATTGAAAGGAGTATGGGTAATATTGGGCATAGTGCATCTTTAGTTGTATGTGGTTAGAATCATTAGATTGAATGCTGAATTCTATTTTGAGATTCTAAAAGGAACCCATTTCAGATTCTTCGCTTAACATGTGTGTGTGTTGCAAACCCAGAAATAATTAGTGGAAGAATAATTGATCTAGTTTAGTGTGTACTGTGTGTTTCTGGATGAGAGCCTGTAAAACTAGTCAGCTTCAAATGTGTTTCGTATGCGTGGAATGCAACTATGGGTTATGCTTTAGCCATCTTCACTAACAGCTCCTTTGGGTGGTGAGAAAGGGTGAGAGAAAAAAAGGGGAGCCCTTTCTCACACAATCTCATCAGTTTTGAGGAGATTTGGTGAGAAAGGGGAAGAGCCGAAGAGGCAATCAAAATATTTCATTTTTGTACTTTTCTCTCCATTTCCCACAAAAAATGCTCAATCCAAATGAGTGATTTGGATAGAAACCATTACCCTTTCTTTTCTTTTCTCATGAAATCCCTCCATCCAAAGGGGCTGTAATGCATGGTAATTGCAAAACTTAAATCTTGTGGGTCTGGAGGCTATAACAGGCAGAGCTCCTGCTTGTGACAATGCTATCAAATGATGGTACCAACGCACTCCAGTATTGGCCCGTAACATCTATTTTAGATGCCAATTAGCAGTGTAAAGGGGCTGGTTTTTCTTTAGTTGTTTACATAACATGAGTGTTAAATGGTCGGAGAGTGGTAGTATGTTACACAGCCATCTGTTAGTGAAAGACAGTTAAGAGAGGAAAATTGCTATTTAATATTCTGGGTATGTAGGCAAAAAGCCATAGGTGAAGAATCAACTTGGAGATACACTGCGTCACTACTGAAAGGGCTTGGGCCATAATATGCTGTTCTTACTCTACAGTTTTGTCCTAGTTCTTGTTTTGACAATCTACTTTTTGTTCTTTTGCATAATACTTGCAAATTGGTTCAATTCAAAGTTAGCTTCAACTTTTCATCCTCCACGGAAAAGCCTGAGAATAATGTGCCTATCACTGGTGGAGCTTATGATTTCAAGAAGGCAACAATTTCTCTTACAAAAACGTTGTTGTCTTCACCAAAGAAGGTGACGATTGTAAGGCATGGGCTTAGCTCTTGGAACGAAGAAAGCAGAGTTCAGGTTTGTTGTCTCAGTTTCTTTCTCTACTTCCTCTTTTCTTTGTTTTTCTTTCTAGTTTTCATTTTTGGTGCAGTTGGGGATTTGCTGAATTTGCAATGTGAAAGGATTTGTTGAATTTGCTATGTGAAATGTGAGAACAGGCGATTTCCTATCTGAAGTCTACCTATTTTTTTGTCTTGCTAATTTAGTATTATCATCATATGAGTGAAATCCTGATACTTATAATAGTAAAATGTTAGTATTTTGCTTATTTTTAGTAATTCCAATCCAGTTTGCCACTCAAAATCCTTGCCTCCCTGTTCAACTTCCATATTCTATAATACATTCTAGGTGGCAAAACACGTAACAATTTTGGTTGAAAATTCTTGTTCTCCAGTCACATATGCGTGACAAGTCTATTTTTTCTTGGTAACAAGCACTTTCCAATACCCCCAAGGGCGCACCAAACAAAAAGCTGAGCAAGCAAACTGCAAAGGGAAGAAACACAAACCCGGCCTACAAAGAGCACCCTCACAAAGCTGAGGGGTTAGGCAAAATAACCAATCCTCTCACAACCCGAGGCGAACAAGGCCTATATCTAACCTGTCCTCCTTGATATTAAGGCTGCTTTTCTTCTCCACAAGATTTTAGTATTTTCTACCCTACACCAAGGAGTGTTACTTATTTTCTCCACTTTTACTTCTGAATAAATCATCTTTTTCCGCGGAGCAAAGAAATCTCCATGGGGGTCATTGGAGGCCCTTTGGGGCATGTAGATCCACTGAGAGCAAGCTCAAGACCATCCTTGGATGGGGCATGACAATGGGGGACTAGCCACTTGAAATTGAGGCTCTTCATTTTCACTTGTATATCTTTTCCACTTTTTGGAGGAGGGGTCTTAGAACCATGGCATCCATCACTTGAGGGCCTTCCCACCATGTTTTATAACCCCGTAGATTCTCTGTTTTCATAGGTCAACTTCCCTTTTGACACGCTCTACTCTACGTGTAGCACAAAGAAAGAACCTCAGGAACATGTGAAGATGAAATTTGAGCTACACCTTTTGCTCATTAGATGAGCCATTAGAGACTCCTTTCCCTTTTTCCTCTTAGCTTCTTGCCAATTATCACTTCCCTTGCTCTCTAGACTCTCTTTGCTCCATTCTTGCTTGTGACCTCTGGCGGCCTAGTCCTTTGAGATATACTTCTCTTGACAGGTAACCAATTCAATACATTTTCAGTCTTGAGTTTATGAAAGTAACTAGTAACGGAATCTAGAGGGTGGAGCTAATTGGTTTGACGTTTAATGCAATAAACACACATGAGAGTAGCATATCACAAATGCTAAAACAATACTGGAAACCTTGGTTGGCGTCAGAACTACGTTCTGTGCCTTCTGGCTGTGCCGTTTTGAAATTTGTTTGTTACTTGTGTAAGTGTTCCCCTTGTTCAGCAAAGAGTAGAATCTCATTTTTACTTTTTGGTGATTTCCATACTAGAAACTCGTAGTGAACTTTACCTTTCTTTAAGCTAAAACTTGGTGAATCATTAAACTCTTGCTTGGCTGTTTGGCTCGTACATTGATATTAGTTGGTACTGGCAGCTGTTGACATAATTGTACATTCAGGGAAGTTCAGACCTATCCATCCTAACAGAAACTGGAGTGAATCAAGCAGAAAGATGCAGGAAAGCCTTGGCAAATATATCCTTTGACCAATGTTTCTCTAGTCCAATATCTCGTGCCAAGGTTTGAAATGATCGATAAAGATGATGATTTTGGCATATTCAATTTTTGAACAATTCCTCAAACTGTGGATGATTTCTAATGCAGTCAACTGCTGAAATTTTATGGCATGGGAGGGAAGAGCCGCTAGTTTTTCTTGATTCATTGAAGGAGGGCCATCTGTTTTATCTTGAAGGCATGAGAAATGGTGTGTGAGTCATTGTGTTTCGCTCTTTTAGATAGTTGAAGTTCATTGTTTTTTCGCTTTTCCATATTGGAAGAGTAATAAGGCACCAATCGTTAAAGCTCGGCCTACTAACATTGCGCTGACGGATTTGAACCCAAGGGCAACCACTTTGTGCATATAACGCCAAAGCCTGTCTGTACCCAATCTACCCCTCGTATACCTCATTAGTGGAATTTAGTTCGTTTCTTCTTGCTTTTTTTTTAAAAAAAATTAATTAATTGCTATGGGTTGCATAATTACTGCAACATCGTGTATGAGCTTTGGGCATCAGCTTTGTCCCTCCAATTCATTATAAAACACTCCAAATATTTAGCATTCAAATTACATGTAACAAAATTAGTGGCCTGGACACCCGAGTTAAAAAAAAAAAATCACAAGTTTTGGAGTGTATTAATAGCAGTGGAGTGCCAAAATTATTTCCCTACCCTTTTCTATGGCATTAATTCGAAACCTAGTGTGATGTATTCAATTTTAATTTCAAGTTTTAGTTAACTTGTTGGTAGCAAATATGAATTCAACTAAACCATGCCCAGTATTTGGAGGCAGAGGATGCTAGGCAAATATATCCGAAGGAATACACAACATGGAGAGAAGATCCTTCCAATTTGAGTATAAACGGTGTCTACCCTCTCCGAATGATATGGGAAACAGCAAACGAAGCTTGGAAGGAAATTTTGTTTACTCCTGTAAGCTTTTGTTGTTGCCTTGCAGATTTCACTTAAATTGACATACTGGAATACATTATGATATGGATCAAAAATCTTCTTTTCATTTGTCAGGGTGATCATTTTCTGGTTGTAACTCATAAATCATTGTTGAGGGCGCTGATCTGCACGGCTCTTGGATTGGGCCCTGAGAGGTATATACCGGAACTGTCTTATTGTCGTGGAATAATATTCCTAATATCTGGTTCTAACTTCTTCCTTTTTCTCTCGCATTCAATATGAACTTCTGATATTCATGTGTTCAGGTAAAACACCTTGAGAACTACGGAAGTAACGACTAATACAATTAAGCACCAGTCTTAGAGAGAAAGTGTGTAAAATTTTATTACAAGTCAACACTTAACAGGTCCCAAAAGAGAATAACGGAATGTGGTAGAGCTGTTTCTAGATTTCACCTTCTGCATCTCAGCATCTGATTGGTGGTGTAACCTATTTCTTTGTAATTTTAGAGGTTAGATCCAATGAAATAGTGGTTTCGCCATTTGCAATTATTCGGCTTTAACGTGACTGACCACAAAGTATGGCCTTAGATATTGGTTCCTTGTACTTTAAGCAGTTACCTCTGACGCTGTTTTCACTGTTCAGATTCCGTGCCATCGATGTTAATAATGGTGGAATATCAGTGTTTAACTTCAACAAGCGAGGAGAAGCCATGCTTCAATCCTTGAATATGACGGCTCATATGTACAGCGATTACGTTTATCTCTACTGAATACCTCTGGTATTTTTAATCTGGCGGTGCTAGTGGAACCGGAACAAATAACTCACACGAAAGAGGTCATTTGTGGAGATGGTGAGTTCATCTTTGTTGTTACTGCAGAGTTTTAACTGTGAAGTTTGTTCCAAAGAAGAACAAGATTGTAAGGTATTACATTGTCATATTTCTCCGATTGGAATGGACCAGTTCTTTCTTTCATGTGATCATCCAACTTCTGGCATCCAGGTTTTCTTTCGTCGGGCAACCACTTATCTCTTCAGCATCGATATTTGCATTCTGATCTTTGAGACCAATATAACTCCAATGCCTCGGACACTGAATATAGCGAACAAAACCAAATCAAGTCTTGTGTCCTAATCAATTGGAGTAACTTTGTCACTTTGCTTTGTCAATCGCTAAATTTTCAGTTAAACATAGAAATTTGTATTCCTTTTGACCGCGTCAGTTTGGGTAGAATTGCAGCATAGCAAGGCATCATGAAACTTTCCCCTGGCCCAAAGGCGGTTTTGTTTTCCTGCAAGTCTCATCTGATCACCTCAGCCCATCATGTAAACCATATAGATACAGACGGTCCACACGTAAAAATCAGTCTCCGTATTGAACTTGAGAGAACCCTAATCTAAAAGCTGACTTTCAACCCTCGTAATTCATATGTGAAACAAAGCTGGATCCATCAAAAGCATGATTTGAATCGTGAAATATCTCATTTTCTTTCTTTTACATCTAAATCTGCTAATCTTGCCCATGTCGGTGAGAGAATTTTGTTCGTTGCAAGCACGAAATTCCTCAACATATTCAACAACATTTACAAGATTATCGAACGAGTAGTAGTTAGTCACCCTCGCTATCCATGCACCTTGCCTTGAAGGAGCGTTGGCCTCCTTTTGGGGTGTAAGCCATCGGCCATATTTTGGCATGGCAAGACGAGTTTACCCCTCTTCATGGATATCCTGTTTGTCATTGCATGCTTGGTTGATGGGATGTTGAGTAATTATGCCGTGTTTTCTAGATTACCATTTTGACCTTATCAGACTTTTCATGTATTCCGTTTGTGTCCTATGAATGTGTGTGAGTTTTGTCCGGATGTGTGGGGGTGCTTTTTAGGTAGAACACAATTGATAAAGAAGAAATCAAAATCAAATCCTCATCAGAATCAGAATCCCACTGCATGCATGGAGAGAGAGAGAGAGAGTATAGAAGAAATGAAACAGAATTAGAATCAAATACTGATCAAAATCAGAATTTTGTGAGGTAGGTGAGAGAGAGAGAGAGAGGAGTAGGTGGAGAAATGCACATGAGTTGTCGGATATTTTAATTGTGTTCACACTAGTCTATATAAAAGATGTTCATTGTCGACATTCTAGCAATGCCAAATTTTTGCAGAGCTTTACAAAATAATGCTCACGATTTCCGTATAATATGGGAAATCTACTTCACTGTACATTAATCTAAACTCAAGAAGCTAAGCCTCGTTCTCTTGAACTTAACTTAAATATGAAAATTTTGTCTTTATTTGTTTTTTTCGCATTTGTTAATTTTACGCCAAATTTTTTTGGGTTATTGATTCGTTTCGACGAGAAGAATCGAAAAAGTAAATTTTTTTTACTTTGACCTAAACATTTTGAAAAATACGGAGTAACCACTTTTTAGTAAAAAAAAAAACACACATTTTTGCGCTAACGAGCCATTGGGAGTGATGTCAAAGCAGTACAGTACGTTTTTTATTTTTATTTTTGATCCGCAAGTAGTACTGTACGTTGGTTGAGAGGAAAATCAAAACAGTGCGAGAGAATTTGATATTAGGATTTAGGGTAGCCCATGATCCACCAAGGTCCCGCCCTATTGCCATCCCTAATTGTAAATGACTAAGTACGTCGTTGAGGAACTTTTTCAGACGGCTTGTTAAGGACTTGTTCTAGTCCGATTTGTCTATTCATCGATCAAATCCGAAGCTCGATTTTTGGCTCGTACAATAAATGAGTCGAGCCACCCGTCTATAGTATTTGGTCTGATTAGACTAACCAACTTCGGATCAATCGAACTATCACTGTAATATGGATTTCTTTTACTCCCTCTATCTCAATTCTATTGTCACCTCGTCCTATCCTAATCGACTAAAAAACTAATTATAACTTTTAATTGGTAATACCGATTATATGTAATATGGATTTTGTTTGATAGATTTCAATGAACTCTTTTAAACGATGTTTTCAAAATCCCCTAAAATATTATAAATTGCAAGATATAATCAATTGAAAAGATATAATCGATTGAAAAGTTATACGAACTCCCAAAAAAAGACAAAAAAAAATTGGGACAGAGGAGTATTTCTCAGCCAAAAAAACAACCTCCTTTTATTGTTTTTCGCTTACTTCCCTTTGTTGTTTACGAAATGGCAAAGTTTCATGGAACCCCACAACCAGCACCACCACCCCCCTCCATTCTACTACTCACAACGAGCCCACGAAGCTCTCCTCCGGGCCGGCCCCCGCCTCAAGCCCCTCCAACAGGTCCACGCCCACCTCCTCATCACCGGCTCCCACCGCAACCTCTCTCTCATCACCAAGCTCACCCTCTTATCCTGCGCCGCCGCCTCCATCGCCTACACCCGCCGCCTCTTCCTCTCCATTCCGAACCCCGACCCATTCCTCTTCATCTCCCTCATCACTTCCTTCTCCAAAAACCGCTTCCCAAACGACGCCGTCCTCCTCTACCGCCGCATGCTCGTTACCGTCCCCTCTCTACGCCCTTCAAGCTACGTTTTCACGGCCGTGATCAAATCTTGCGGCGAGTTATCGGCTCTGAGAGTCGGCAGAGTTGTTCATTGTCACGCTTTGGTTCGTGGGTACTGGTTGGATTCGTATGTTGAAGCTGCTCTCGTTGCTTTCTATGCGAAATGTGGTGATTTGGTCTGTGCGCGGAAGGTGTTCGATGAAATGCCGGAGAGAACCGTTGTCGCGTGGAACTCGATGGTTTCTGGGTACGAGCAAAATGGGTTTTCTGAAAAGGCAATTGGGTTGTTTCACCAGATGCGGGATTCGGGTGTTGGGTTCGACTCAGCTACGTTGGTGAGTGTTTTGTCTGCTTGTTCTCGGGTGGGAGCTCTTGAACTGGGTTGTTGGGTGCATGATCGGATTAGAGATAATGGTTATGATATGAATGTGGTTATTGGTACTTCTTTGATTAACATGTATGCTAGGTGTGGAAATGTAAGTAGAGCGCGGGAAGTTTTCGATTTAATTAATGATCCGAACGTTGTCTCATGGACAGCTATGATTTCAGGGTATGGCATGAATGGATATGGTAGAGAAGCTGTGGAGCTCTTTGATACAATGAGAGCCCGTGGGCCACCCCCCAATGATGTAACTTTTGTTGCGGTGTTATCAGCCTGTGCGCACACAGGGCTAGTCCAAGAGGGCAGAAAGGCATTTGCTAGTATGAGCGAGGATTTTGGGTTAGTTCCGGGAATGGAGCACCATGTTTGCATGGTCGATATGCTTGGGCGTGCTGGACTTCTCAGCGAAGCATTCGAATATATCAAGCGATTGGATCTTGTCAAGCCAGCACCGGCAGTGTGGACTGCAATGCTTGGGGCCTGCAAGATGCATAGAAATTTTGAATTTGGAGTAAGAGTCGCGGATCATCTCTTAGCTGCTGAACCAGAAAATCCAAGCCATTATGTGTTGATTTCAAATGTATACGCATTGGCTGGCAAGATGGATCGAGTGGAAGCAATTAGAAATAGGATGATTCAGAAAGGCCTAAAGAAGGGTGTTGGATATAGCACTATAGAAGTCAATCAGAAAACATATTTGTTTAGCATGGGTGATAAATCACACCCAGAGACAATTGCTATCTATGAGTACTTGGACGAGTTGATGAAGAGGATTAGCGAAGCAGGGTATGTGCCGGTGCCAGAGTCAGTAATGCACGAGTTGGAAGAAGAGGAGAAGGAATATGAAGTTAGGTATCACAGCGAGAAGCTCGCAATTGCATTCGGGATGCTAAACACAAGCCATGGGATGCCTGTTAGAGTCGTGAAGAACCTCCGAATGTGCGAGGATTGCCATTCCGCAATTAAGTTTATCTCGGTTGTTACACGGAGAGAAATTATTGTTCGGGATAAACTTCGGTTTCACCATTTTACAGATGGGTCTTGTTCTTGTGCGGATTACTGGTGACAAAAACGCTTGCCAGGATTTGTCTAAATTTTTCTCGCATGGTTACCAGGTCACGTCGAGATTGATAAGATGCTTGCAAGCAGACAACTATTGTCAGTGTTGTGAATTTTCCTTGTAGCTTTTTCTTCTTTTTTAGGGTGTCCAGACCAACTTACATGTACATCGACTCATCTTTGAAGACCCAATTTCGAGGTCCACTTGGGACTGGCTTATACGAGTTGATAGGTTTCAAACTGGATCTTCCTTATACTAGCTTTTAATTGATTTTCTTAGTCTCATGTTCTGGTGAAAGAGCAATGAATTGGTGCATTTGTTGCCAACAAATATTAAGTTTGTCTTCAGTCCTCTCCAGTCCATACCCTCATCAATTAGAGATTACAAGGTTGGTGTTTTTGTGCGTAAATCTTGTGATAAAAGAACAACCACTTCGGTAGCGCCAGTAAAACTGTAATTTCTAATAAAACATGAACACATTAGAAGCTCGAGAATTATTTCAAACCAGAATTATTCAGCTCAACCCATTCGTTCCTACGGGCTCATTGCTTGTTTTTATCTCTGTTGCCTTTGAGCCGCGTAGTTTGTATATTGTATTATCGATACAAACAACAGTTCTTCGTGCAAAAAAAAAAATCCACTATGGCCGTAAACTTAGTCAGCATTAAGTAAAATATACCACCAGAAGTAAACAACTAATGACAGTTTCAAAATACAGAATCACGAGGAATGAACAGCCCCACCTCCTGTTTAAGCTCAACAATTCCTTATGTGGTTGCAGTATTTTTAAAGGAAAAAAATTAAAACCCAAATTTTTTAGCTGATGACTTCCCTGGTTGTTAATTCAGTACTAGCAACAACAGGCACTTTCTCATACACAGCACTCTCTCTAAATCTCTTGGGAAGAAAGCAACGACCGCCAAACCGCTGCTGCAAGTAAATGAGGACGATAAACATCAGACCGCCACAAGATATGGTAATATCCCAGGCTGTCGAATAGTAATCCATTCTAGGGTTCGCATATATACCACCAAAATTCCAGGTGGAACCATGAGCAGCTCTATAAAGATCGTAAGCATGAGGGAGCAACCGAACAACAGTAGTCCCAACGTAGAAGGCTGGAGCGAGAGCCCTCTCTTTGGAATCGCAAAATGCATTGAAAACAATCTGAGGAAGTAGAAAACCATCCAAGACCAGTCCAGCAAAAGATTTGAAGTCTCCCCAGAAAGATAGCTGCTGGACTCCAAATTGGCGTAAACGTAACAACCGGCTATTGTAAGAGTTTTTCCACAGATGCACAAACCATGCGAGCAACCCCCCGCCAACGTACAAAGGCAAAGAAAAGTACAGAACCTTTTTATCAGAAACCCAAAGTCTATCCCAACTTCCAGCGCCGCCAACTCTTGTGGACCACGTCTGCTGGAGAAGACGGAACTGCAAAAGAAAAGCAACCATTGTTATGACCCTTACCAATACCTCATTTACTTCAAGCCATCCACCGCTCCCAAGGAAAACATTCTGCCGATTGCGGTTCGCCACAAACAAGGCTTCAAAGTTAAGTACCAAAGGAATCATATGTGCAAGTGTGAGAACAGTCAGCATCACAACAGAAATGAAGGGAAGCACATCTGGGTTCTTTTTGACATGAAACAGCTGTAAAACCAGAAATATACACGCAAGCGTATTGGAAATTAGGACCATGGTGATCTCTAGATCCATTCTCCAAATTGATTCGTCAGCTTGGAGGATGGAAATTGAATTTGCAAACAACTCAATTCGCTCGAAGTGTAAAGGGTCTGACTTATTGCGGTTGCTCTCAATGGTTCCTTTGACATTGCTTCTGTCCTTTGCATCCAGAGGAGCATACTGGATATTGATAAACATCTCACAGTCAAGTGATTCATTTTTTGCAAATGTTCTATTCCGTGATTCAAGGTGGCGACAGCCTTTCATGCAAAGCACTCCTGTTTCAGCATCGTATGTCCCTTCAGCTGAAATCTCAACATACTTGATTGACCGCTTTTCACCACCCAGCTGGAAATCGGAATGAGGGTTAAAGCTTAGAACATAGCTGATATTCAGCATGCCACTTTGGCTGTCGCTCACAGGAACTGCAAACGCTGATTGCCCTCCATATCCATAAAACCGATCACCCACGGATAGTGGAGAAGAATAACCCCATGCAACTTGCCCTTTACTATTTCGGACTGTCATGTCAAATCTCATGTCAGAGGAATACCCATTTGGGTATGTCACGTTTTTGTGTTTACCAGTAATCTTTCCTGTGCAAGATTTACTTAAATTTCCAACCTCAGTATACTCATATCTCAGACCTTCGACCCTTGTATTTCCATTTCTAGGGCTCTCAAACGAAATTCTACCAAGGTAACCAGAATCATTCATGCTTTTATTGCTCCACATCTGGCCAACAACCGTACTCCTGCTTCTCAATGTCATGGTTGACGGTGACCTCAAGCTCAACCTAATCGAACAATCCCCAAGTGAAGCCTTAGCCACTGTGTCTTTAAAATTTAATATTCGGCAAGCAACAAAGTCAAGGTGTTTCTTCTTCCCATTCCACACCCCCTCAGCAACTAACACAGTACTCGGATTAAAAGGTAAATGGTACCCGTTATAGCTAGTATTCGCAAAATCTATCAAATACCGAACTCTCCCCTCGATCATGCACTCAATATCATTGAAAGACATAAAACCAGGCAAAATCCCACCACTACCTCCACCAAGAGGATCACAATTAACAGACCCACAATCCTCCATATATTCCAATTCAAATATACCCGCACCCCTAACCGCCTTACACACAGCAGGGCCGGTACCGAAACCAAGCGAAACATTCTCCATTCCATCATACATCACAAACCCTCTATTCTCATTTTCCCCATCTACCAGTTTATACTCATAATTCCTCAACGAAAATCCCATTATCGAAACCACGCTAAAACACGTCAAATCATCACCAGCATCCAAACATTCCAGTGTCCCCGTAACCAAACTAGACTCGAGATTCGACGAGTTCGGATAATTAAGCTTCAAACCGACATTAACAGAAGCCAAAGAAGAACGCATACCTGAACCAATCATACAGAGCTTCCCATCAGCCTGTGACCAATACCCGGTCAAACGAAACCCGACCCGACTCCTCGAGACTCCGCGTGGAAGATGGGGATTGATCATCCGGGTCCAGTTACCCGAATTAATAAACCTCGGACCCAAAAACGTCAAAATCCCATCAATCCTGAAGACGCCAGCTGTTCGGGTCTCGCTGGCGGAGCGGGTCCGAAACGAGGCCGCATCCTGGGGGCCCAGAACCGGGTCGCCGCCGGTGTAATAGGCGGTGTCGAAGCGGAGGAGCGAATCGGGCTGGGACCGTGGGGCGGTTGGGTCCGATGCCGGGACGACGTCGTTGCAGTACTGGTCGTATGGGGTTGAGGCGGATGTGGAGATGGCGAGGGAGAAGAAGAAAAAGAAGAAGATGGAGAGAAGAGGAAATGGGTTTATTGGAAAAACCCTAGTTCGAAGAGAGCTGGGATTCATTGCTGTGTTCAAGTTCAGTGTGGTTTTTTTTTTTGGGTTTATCGTCAACGGGGATATATGTGTGTGTGTATAGGTGTGTGGGGAATGGGTTCTCTCTCTCTAGACAGCCGGCCGAATGGGTTCTCTCTCTGAAGACTGCCGGCCATGAGTGCTGTGGTGGTGGACCAGTGGGTGACGTTTATGATGGGGAAAGGAATGGATGGAGAAATGTTTAAGGAAGTTTTTTTTTTAATTTTTTGGTAATTACAATATTTTAAGGAAGGTGTTACCCGCTATGTGTGGTCCCATCGATAGTTTATCGTAATAATCTGATTTGTTCACTTTGTAGGGTTCGTACATTAGGGGTGAGCAAAAAATCCGTCAAATTGAGAAATTCAGTCCAAATCGAAATATTTGGTTCAGTTTTTTAGTAATATGGTTTGGTCATGGTTTAAAAAAATTAAAACCGCGTTATATGGTTTAGTTTGTGGATTCACGTTTACGGTTATGATTCCAAACCGATCCAAACAGTATAATACATAATACATATATATATAATTTAATTATGATTCACCAAATAAATAAGGGAGCCTTAGTCAACTAATTTCTTAATATTTTGATCCTATTAAATCCACCGTAATATTTAATTTTTCTTTTCTGTCAAGATAATTTAGACTAAACTTTTATATCTCACAACTGATTTCTAATTTCCTATGATTATTAATCTTGTTGTGGAGTGATCATCACAAGTTGGTTGTTATCATACTGCTGCTATTGCTCTTTCGCTATCTCATTTAAATTCAATAATTTTAGGAATTATCTTTGGCCTTTTATTTGGTTAAATTATCTTTAAGATGTTTAGTAGTTGGTATTCTTAGTTGGTTCATTGTGGTGGCTTATCAGTATTTCATTTTTTTAGTTTAAAACTTGAGGCAATTGTTGGTATTCTACTCTTAATTAGTTGATTGAAAATGATAGGAAAAATGACGGCTAAGGACGTGTTTTGATAATTAATACCTGCCAAAGATATGCTGAGAACATTTGTTAATGCTGAAAATGTCCTTGGCGGTTATTAATTATCAAAACACGTCCGTCATTTTTCCAAAATGATAACTGAGTTCAAAGCAAATCGTGGTTTAAAACCGAAAACCGATCCGTATTTTAATGGTTTGGATTGGTTTGGTTCTTTGCCTTTTGTGGGTTGGTTTGGTTCTCCAAATTCATAATCTGTAGATATTGGTTTGGTTCTTGATTTACCATAAAACCGAACTAATCCGGACCATGCTCACCCCTAGTCCGCAGAGTAGTGTATATATGCAAAAAAAAATCAGGTTGAGCCAACATCGATAGGTATGTCAAAAATTAAATTTTGATTTTTAAAATTTAATTTTTTAAAAATTTGTTCCATTTGTGTTTAAGAAGACATTAAAAGGCTTCCTTTAACCGTTCCAATTTCTTTCAATTGTCAAACTTTCCCGTGAGTGTTCACAGCAATTTACCCTACTAAAGGTTTTCGGCCTTTTGAAAATATAAAAACAAAAAAATAAATGGTAGGGGTATCGAAATCATATACTATCAAAAGATGCGCTTAGGGATGGTAACGGGGAGGGTCGGGGGTGGATACCACTATCCCTGTCCCCGATCCCCGAATCCAAATCCCTCCCCATCCCCGCCCCGATCCCCACCGGGGATTTATTTTTACCCTCTATTCCCGCCCCAAACGGGGAACGAGGATCCCCGCGGGGAATCGGGGATCCAAAGATTCCAAAACTTTTTTTAAAAAAAGTCACCTACCATTAGAAAATACAAACCATGAAACTAAATTCCGAAAAAAACACAATCTAGGCTGCCATTACAATTGATAATCAATGTCAATTTCAACTTTCATCAAATTTTGGGAAATAGAAAGCCTCTAAAAAAACGTTTCATGTAGTACTTTTGACATGAACCATTTGTTCATTGGTTAATTGGAGGAGTACAATAACCAAAATGTTTTCTACTGCCATTTAACACAAAATAGTCCAACTATTCCAACTATAGGAATCAGAGTAAAAATTATGTATATATATGGTAGGCTAGTGGGATGGGGCTCGGGAACCCTAACTTATGTATATATAATTATTATATATAGTAATATAGTAGGCTAGTGGGGCGGGTACTAACTCATACTCACCCCCTACCCGTTCCCCACTTTTTTAAAATTATCCCCATACCCTACCCGATCCTCAAATAATCCCCGAATCCCCTATCCATTTGGGGCGGGGAACGGATCGGATTGGGTCGGGTAGGCTGAAATTGCCATCCCTAGATGCGCTACATATATTCACAATTAGGTCCCACTCCGTTAAAATTCTTATTTTTTAAGTACTTATTTCTCACTTTACGAAACAGGTTATTCTCTCAAAAAAAATAAGTATAAGTACTTATTTTATTATGGTTCTATTGAGTACCTTTTTCATTATCTATAGCAATGTTGTTAGAAAAAGATTCTTATAATAACCTCCATAATATACCAATTTACTTGCATTCTAATGAAGTGAGGCTTCTCAAATTAAGTTCATGGGTAGATAAACAAGTTAACTCTTGCGTTCTATTAAAGCTGCTTACATTTTGTTAATGGGTCAAGTTACAGTTTATGAGATGTTCTTAGGCTCCGTTCCGCAACTCCAAATAAGTACTTATTTTTTAAGAAGGCAATTTCAAGCTCCAAAATCATGTGTTTACGCAAATAATTTTCCTACCACTATGGATCTTGTTTGATAGATCTCATTGAGATCTTTAATACGGTGCAAAAAAAATTGAAAAATTATTTTTCATTTACATTATTTTTGAGTTTGAAAATGTGAAATAAGCTGCTTATTTTTTAAGAAGGTTTCTGGAACGGGGCCTACACATCAACCCCAAGGGATCGCAGGCTCGAATTTTACGAATGCTAAACATTTCGAACTTTTGGGGCCTGAAGAGTTTGTCCGATTGTCGACTTTGGGATCCAGAAATTAGTCGAAGTGCACACGAATTGGCCTGAACACACGCTTAATTATGAAAAAAAAATACTAATGTTCTTACACGTCATGCACAAACCAGGTTAGCTTGATTTGTGTTCAGCCCTTTAAAAGACTAGGCTCATTCAATTTGCCCATGACGTAACAATAAAGTTCAAAAACACTTTATAGCTCGTTGATTTCTTGAATCCAATTCAATTCAGCTCGATAAGCATGCAGTTTCGAATGAGTACTGCTATGGGGACCGGCAGTTCCATACCGAAATTACATCAATGGTCACGTCGGGCCGTCTTCGGCCACTGTACGACAAATTCAAGCCGTCCAAAAATTTTAAAAAATAAAAACCGAGGGGGCCTTTGTGGAAATCAACGGCATCCGATGTGTGTAGGATACATGATCTATACACGCTATTTTTGGTGTTTTCTGTGCAAGAAGATTAGAAATTAGCATCCATGAACAACTAAGTTCCAGAACGCGAAATAAGTACTTATTTTTTAAGAAGACAATTTCAAACTTAAAAACGATGGGCTTATTGAAATCTAAAAATATGCACTATGGATCTTGTTTGTAAGATCTCATTGAGATCTTTAATACGGTGCAAAAAAAATTGAAAAGCGATTTTCCATTTACATTATTTTTGAGTTTAAAAATGTGAAATAAGTACTTATTTTTTAAGAAGGTCTTCTGGAACGGGCTCTACAAGCCGAGCAAAAAAAAAAAAAAAACTAAATACAACAAGATCATGTGCTGCCTTATCCTCCCTCCGTCCCATAATATTTGTCCGGTCCGCAAAACGGGGACTAAAAAATAATTCATTTCTTTCAATAAAAAATTCAAACTTTTTTCATAAATTATTTTGAATTTTTCTTGCAAAAAACATATTATTTTTACGTCCTTGTTTTGCGGACCGGACAAATATTATGGGATGGAGGGAGTCTTTTTGGAGCAACAAAGTACGACCTTCTGAGAAAGTAACAGAATGCTATGGACTGTATTGAGAGAGAGAGAGAGAGAGAGTCCCACATGGGCCACATACGAAAATGATATGAGGACCGACCACCGCCGGACCGAAATCGTACCGACGGCCGCGGCCGTCGGTACGATTTCGGTCCGGCATTCCGTCGGTGTACATAGCACTACTCGGCCACATATGCCATTCCAAAAACACACCAGATGTTGGAGTTTTTCAAAATAAATTGGATTTTAGTTTGGAATTTTCAGAAAGGTACTACGTGAGAATTTTGTGAAAGGTTGTTGCACTTTTTCATATGAGTTGTGATTTTATCTAAATGGTTGTAACATCCATTAAATTGGAGTGTGTTCACTGGAAAAGATGTCATTGTTAGGAAGGAATGTGAATCATGAGGTGCCTCCAAGAGGCATGACCCTTCCTAATTAATTATTTAAAGGGTGCCTACTAATAGACATGTTCCCTTCTATTAATTGTCTTTGAAAGACATGATCCTTCCTAACTGGTGTCTTCAAAGGACATGACCATTTCTTATGGTTGTTTACTAGAGAAACAACCTTTCATATAAGGGTGTTTATAAGTCTACAAATAGACCATTTGTAAAGTAATTTAAAGGATCGAAAAATTCCATACTGAATTGTCCTCTTTTTTCTACACACTCTCTTCCTAGAAATGGCAAACTGATATTATGTTATTTCTCAAAATAGAGTATCAATTCTTGGTTCTTTACATTTGCTTAGCGGATATTCTGTCTGTCTTTGTTTGTGCAAACGGAGACAAAAAGAACCTAAGTTCGGATTCGACTTATCTTGAAGGCGGATTTACTGTAACCCGGTGCACACCTTTTGGTGGGGGCAAATGCTGTCTTTAGGAAAACGTTCTCCTAACGTGACTCGAATGCTTCTACCGTTTCAAGTTTGAAGAGATGACGCCATCACTTTCATCATATTGAAGACCGGATTTCCAACACCAGATTGAACTTTCAAAGTGAGCTTCTTTAATAGAGTCAAGCCTCCTTTAACGAGCCAAGCTCCACTCAGCTGTTTACTAACGAGCTGAACATTAACGAGCCGAGCCGAGCTGCTTGGTTCATTTACGCCCTACTTATAAACACGACAATCCAAAACAGGCACACCTAAATAGAGAATTACAAAGTTTATTCACACCAATCCAATACCTGTCTTAGATTTCGAGAGTTTTACAAACCATCATATGATACAGGCTGGGTCCAAACATCGCATATATTACATACATACATTTATTTATTTTTTCACGAGCTGATACTTTTTTCATTTTTTTCCTCTTTTTTTTCCCTTCCTTTTCACAAACATAAGATCATATAGCCCCAAACAAAGGGAAAACATGAATTTCCGTTTAGCCGAAAAAAAACAAAGGGAAAACACGAAAGCAAGCATTTTACAAAACACACACTACATGATAGGCACCGCAAGACCGTCCATGCGTACTTGCGTATATCTAGTCTAGTTATATAAGGATGGGAAAACACCTCCAGATAGCACCGCATTCAAATTCCAGGATCAACGTATTGGCTGCAATCAATACCCATCCCAGAAAATGCTTCCACAAGCTTAGGGAAGAGCTTAGAAAGCATGATCTTGAACCCGGTAGAACTCCCCCGTTGATTTTCGTGCTCACCTTTTGTGCACCCAAAATCACAGCCAACTGAAGCTCCTTCCATATATGCCTTACAAGCCAACAGAATATTTTCCCAGCGACGGGAGAAGTGTTCCTGCACGAATTCCTCAAAATGCTGCACAGAGAAAGGAAGAAACCTTTATTTACTGGGTGCGGTGTTAGCAATGTCATCTGTGCATTAGAAAAGTGTGTTTTTGACTAGTTAAACAGATGTTTTCAGAATACTGTATTGTGTGCATTTCTTTCGAAGGCATTATAAAACGGAATCCACCCATTAGAATTGTTTTCATTACAAAAAAATGTTGGGTCATAACAAAAAATTGAAGCCATGACAAATTTACAAAAAACAATCATGTGCAATAATTCTTGAATATACAGAAGTGATTACACACCTAGAATAGGATCGGTGCTAATGCAAAGTATGTGGAACACAAAATAAATCGACCCATCAAAAAGTTTGGTTACCAATAAAATGGCAGCTAGATTTTAAGACGCGTTTTATGAAAGTTCGGGCTTCAGAGGTCAAATAAGCAATAATCATTACTACAACAATAAAGCACACCGAGTACGTTATTATATACCTTGGGCGATTTGCGTAGTAGGTATAGCATGGACTTGCAATTGCCAATAAATGCATTTTCATTGTAGCTCACTGAGTTCTTCTCTCCCTCTACTCTTCCCATTTGATTATCATATCCAGCTTCATTATAGTAAGGTTTCTCATTAAGCACGAGGGCCTGAAGGGATAGGAGAACTTGGAGAATGGTGGAGCTCCCTGGATTCCATACTTCAGTTCCAGAGCCAGTCCAAGTATTGAGGAGACTAAGACAGACTTTTCCAGACTCGTACAAATTAGGGTTGATTCGGAGACCACCAGATTTGTAGTGCACCAACTGCGAATAGGTTTAATGCCCACAGAGACATTACATAAGACACATAATGGCGGTATGCGAATGTGGACTATGTGTCATTACATAAAATAGCAATGGACTAGTAACTTTGACTGTGGTAACTAGAGTGAACCCTATATTACAGGACTTGAAAATAAAACATTTGCATACGCGATGTAACTCATATTAAGGACGGGGTCAAAACCTAAGCAGGATTGATATGGACACTGGACTCGACACCGACACACACACATTCGTTTTCATAAACATGAAAGACACGACATATTGGAGACACGGTTAAAGAAAGATATTTGTGTACTCGTATTATGTACGGGATGTTTGGATAAAAGTAAATACAAGCACAGAATAAGGCTCTAGTTATAATGAAATATAATAAATGCCTTTTTCATTCCATGCTGTTCAAAAACAAAATGAATGTCATTACGTCTTTGAAATTTTTTTTTTATCTGATCATTCAATTTGTCATTACAATACTGCAAGTCTGCAACAGTTTTCTATCAAAAGTGTCTCATCATTCACATGTGCTATTACAATCTATCAACCATCATCTATCACACACAAAAAAGAACACTTACCTAATCTTCAACTAAAGGCTACTACGCGAGTCCCTATAGATTCCCAAGTGTGTAATAAGACACTTGATTTGAGTGTCAGTATACGATTCGTGTCCGACTTTGTGCAGGACATCTGACAGATATCCATGCTTCATACGTCCAAACTTACAACGTTTATCCTAGCATCATGTTTGTAAGTGAGAATAACAACAGTAAACTAAATTACTTACAGGTGGTACATGAGGATAGTCAGGAGGAAGGAAAATGTCAAAGAAGAAAAGTCCATCATGGTATGGAGTTCCAGGTGCACCAATAATGGCTGCCCGCAACAAATCCATCCTTTCCTCATACACGCGGACATAAATTGTTTCTGCCCAAATTACAAAATGCAATTATGTAAATAACAAGCCCACAAACAGCTATAAGAACAGACTCCACAGAAATTGCATAGTTCAATCTTCAAAAGTTTTTGTCATTCTTTCTTGATAATCCTTTTCAAATTTGTTGCTTAGAGAGTTGAAATTTCTTCCCTTTGTACTTTATAAATGCCTAAAACACAATTATCCAGTTGATTTAATTTGATGGCAAACCCAATATACTTCCTTGACATCTCTTAATGGTCATGAGTAGTGTTAGGAGAATTCCATAAACCTCTAACCCATAACACTTTTGTAAAAGGATATATATCCACCACAATTTGCACGAAGGAACTGTAAAAGATTCGGGCCAAAAAAAAAAAACTGTAAAAGATAAAACATCAGTCACCTTTGAATAGATCTCTCCCTACTGCAATTTCTATTGAATCTATTGATTATCCTTCCCAGATTATGATACTAATAGAATCCAGAACACCTTCGATTTAGACTTATGTATGGATCATTATCATCATATGTATAATGTTATGAACAATTGGGGTACAAACAGCTTTTTCTGCATTTTCATCACTCAAACCAACAACAATCAATTTTATAACAACCAAAAGGGAAGGCAGGTTAGTGAAACCGCTAATGCATTTTAGTTAAATCCAGTTTTAGATTAAATGAGATATCTCATCGCACTAGCCATACAAAATCAGTAAATGAGAGAATGAAACATACCGGGAAGATCTTTCTCCAGAATGCTCCATTCTTCCTGAATTTTTTTCAACCATCCTCTTTTGACCTATGAAGAATAAAAAGAGGGTAAAGTGTCACAATTTGCAATATGCTTTAACTGGTACAATTCAACAATTTGTAAACATAGGTTCTGTTTAACCTGAGGTAATGCTAATCCCTTGCCGGCACCTTCAACAAACTGGTGGTCCAAGCAACCAGTTACCATATCAAACTGCTTAAATGCTTCCCGACTCTCTTTGACTTGCTGCTCCAAATTTCTATCGCTAAACATCAGCAAGCCCTCATTGCACAAGTTGGAAGATTCTAGCACAGCTTCTTCCTCACTGTTACACACCAAGCCATCTCCTTCCAAACTGAGGTGAGATCTACCTGATGATGACGTGGAACCGAGAGAACCAAATAGACTTCCCATAATGCTAGTGAAAATCCCAATAGCAGCTCGAGGAAGGGAAGTGGTACCGGAGACCAACAAGTTCTGAGAATGTGAAAGAAAAGTCATTGTAGGGTAGGTTTGGTTAAGTTACCAATTGTCCCAAAAGCTTAAACTGTTAGAAAACAAGCCCAAAAATGTATATCAAGCTATTTAACACCCTCCCTCATGTACAACCCCATCCTGCACGTGAAGATGCAAATATCCATAAATACTGCGGAAAAATGCAAACGAGAGAAACACGATGCAAACAGGAAACAAATGCAAACAAAGAGGCTTGAACCCAAGACCTCTCGCAACTTGAGCTTTGCTATCATGTTAAGTTACCAATTGTGAAATGGGCCCAAAAATGTATATCAAGCTATTCAACGGGTTTATCAAAAATGATCCAACTATGAGCATGTAGCCCACCTCAATAGTCCCTTGATGCTCCACTCACTTTTAGAATATGATCAGAATGTTACATAATTTGTTCTTATTTTCAGTAAATTTCCAACAACGGAGTTCGGTAAATGTACTTCAGTCCCCACAAATAAAAACAGGGTGCATATTCTATATATGGACTAATCTGTCAATAAAGCTGCATGTAATTTTTCTGGATGATTCACCTATAGTGAAATATTAACAAATGCAATGGCTTTGTTTCATCAAAGGAGAATTTTATAGCAATAAAGAGTAACATATGTAGTCACTAAAAAATCCTGCCACTGCTACAAGATTTCATAAACGCCAAACTATATAAAATGCTTTGACATTCTACCGCAAATTTTCCGTGTTGAATTGAAGTATCAATGTATTCCCCTGTTTATCAGGATTTAGATCCCAGAGCTTCTCAATATTCCTAAGAATTAACCACCCCAGAGAGACAGCTCAACTTACGGAATCTTTTCACCTCCAAACAATTCCTAAATTTGTTAAGCCTTCAGTCTAGAGTGCAGAGACTATCGCGAGTGTGCAAATGGGTATGTTTGTGTCCGCGCGCATGTGAGAGAGAGAGAGAGAGAGAGAGAGAGAGAGAGAGAGAGAGAGGGCATTCACCTTCCCCTTAGGCAAAGATTCGTTATCATTCTCAGTCATATGTTCTGTTGTTCGCTCAACATTTTCCTCATGAGGCACAGGAATAGGAAATAAAGCTTCATACTTATCCATTCGAAAGATTTCATAAGGTGCAACCTGAAATTATATTGAAGTATTGAAAAAGCAATTAAAATTTCATTGAAGAAGAGGAAACAAACAAACTGTTTCACCAATACATGAAGACACAATCCATAAAGGTGGATTACAGAAGCAATATAATTTGAACATTAAGGCATGAAATAAAATGCACAAGATTCAAAAAAATTCACAATGCTGCAGAATATAAGCAGCTAGTGAATGCCCGTACCTAAAGGCATTTAATGAAAATGATTTCTATAAATTAGCTCAAGCATGTTGCATATTATTATCCCTACAAATCTAAAGCTACACAAACAGTTTTCTCACATTCCTAAAAGAGCCAGTTAAAAAAGCAAAAAAAATGAACTCAACACACCAATCATGATCCCCTAGATTTATCGTGATAGAGTTTAAATGTGTAATAGTTACTTGTTGAAGGGTATTGCAGAAAAATAAGGAGAGAGATTTCAAACCTATAGAGAAGTTTTTCTTTTTTGCTGGAAATTTTGTAGAGAATAGTGATTAAGGATATTAGCGAAACAATGAGGAAAGTGACAGAGTTAGATTTGGTAGAGAAAACGGTAATTGGATTATTTCACGTTTGAATATTCTCTAATCGCACGGCTACAACCTTAACAGAAAAAAAATGATCGAATGGCTGGAGAAGTAGTTCACATTTGTCTTGACATTTTAAAAGGTCAGCTCTATTTTATTAGATAGATGGTTGATTAGAAAAGGGAAGTATGTTTTGATAAAATCAAAACGTACTTTTAGCATAGAATAATATGGGATTGGAGAGAGAAGAAAAAATATATGTTTTTCTTCTTTAACAGAAAAGACAACATTCAAAAGGGGATACATTGCTTATGAAACTAAGAGAGAGGTAGATTTATTGAGGAAATATTCTTTGTCTCTATTAAAAAAGGAATTGATCAACCGGCTATAGCCTTAAAGTCAGAATATGATTGGCTGGCTGAAGAGATTGTTCTGCCTGTATGACAAGACATTTTGCAAAAAAACCGCTCTGTTGTATTATATAGACGAATCTCGTGTAACAGCAATAATTTTGGTTAAATACTTCAGGTTTCTTTCCTAGCACACCACCCAGCTTTATAAAGAATCATAACGGCTAAAACAGCTAACTACTCATTGTTTTGCCCTAAACAAGGACTCGGTTGTTGACTTATCAAAAAGGACTCAAACCTTTTCGAATGGATAAACCCTCCACATTGATATCAATGACTGGTTAAGAATGTTCTGTAAACAATAGAATAAAGTTTTTGCAGGGCCAGTGCGCGAACGAATAGGGGATTATCTTAGTATCAATACCATGACTGACGATGTTCGGAGATTTGAAAAAAGGGGGAAAACCTTTCCACCATACTTACTATTCATCTCAAATCATCAGTCCAGTGGTCCATGGTTCATATCCACAAGCTCTAATCCTCTGTATGAAAAAACAGACAGGCTCAATTATGCAACTTCACAGAGTTGAGCTAACAAACACCTACTAAGGGACCCCAAAGGCAGTCGGGTAAAAATAGTTTATCATAGGAACGAGAAAAACAAGCAATTAATCACATTTTACATTTGAAAATTGGAATTACTAAGACCTCACTAAGGTATTCCAAATCACATGTGCTATATCTCGTCTAGGCATTCCGTTTTTACGAAGGCATTACGCGTCTCTTAGATCCTCTTTGCAACAGAACACAAAATCACAAATCCCAACCCTAGCATAATAGTCAATTGAATCAACACAACAAAAAATAAGAACCTACCTTTGTTGTATGACCACTCGCCCATTTCACCTCCACATTTCCCTCTTTAATGCCCATAACAATTCCAATACAGGATAAGGAACAATTGTTCGAGAAAACGGTTTGTTCATCTCCCCAAATCTGTCCATCAATTTTATCAACTAACTTGTTCTTTTCCAATCGAAACACAACATCACCAAGATAATAGGAATAGTCTGGGTGTTCCATTAGTTCATATGCACTCACAGTTTCCTCCATTTCCTCTCCCCCCAATTCAATTGCTGGATTGACAACAGGAATATTCCACTTCACTCCCACAGTTCGTTCGTTTGCATGGAAGCATCTCACAAAACCCCATCTTCGACCACTAGAAAATTCTGGATCGTCAGATATACCCTTTTCCATCACAAACTGATCAGGCCAAAAATCATGAGCATCAACAGCGTTTATTGGAAATAAAGAATGTGAGTCTAATCCCATTGAACGGGTGCCATCCTGCCACAGAACATCAACTTTGGTCTTTATCTTCACAATGACAAAGATTTCCCCAAAGTTTGGGCTAGTCCTTCCCTGAAATATTTCTTCAGCCTGCTTTAACCTGTTTGTGAGATCACAAGAAGACCCATCCAGATAAATTCGCTCCATATCACCTTGGCAATCAGCAGCCGGAAATATACACCAATCACCTAGCTGCCAATTTGCATGAGAGAGAAATGACAACAAGGTCAGGTCTTTAGAATCCTGCAAACATGGCGGAGCAGGGCCCCTTTCACAACCAACCATAGCACAAGCAAGCCAATCAACATATACCAAACCAGCTTCCAAAGAAAAAACAGTTCCTTCATCTCGTTTCTCCTTCCCTGTGCCGCATGATAACCACCTAGCCGATCTAGAAACAGTAGAGAGCTCGATTCGCACCCTCTGTCCTGGATAATAAGGATATTGCGAATCTTCTAGAAGGTCGGGTCGAAGAGGTAAGAGCTTTTCGGGACCCATTGTGGTGAACTCAGACTTTGTGCCATCATCAAACAAAATGGTGACACAGTCAACTATTTTGTCCACCTTTCCAAGCCATGGCCCCAGCACAACATAATCCCCCACAGAAATGGTACGGATCTTTCGAATTTTGCTCGAACTGACATCTTTTATTTTTTGGCCCTGGAGATCTTCCAAATCCACAAACATATCAACATTCACCACTCTGCCCACCTGTCCAGAAGGGTCAGTAGAGGGACAAACAACATCGCCATATGTGAATTCGCTCTCAAATGAGAGGAAATCATCAATTTTTCCAATGGTTTCCTCGAGGCTTGTCAGAATGTTACATGCTTGTCCACCATACAAAGTGTCAATTTCATCATCTTGCTCCATACTGCTGTTACTCACACTGGAACAGTCAGACTCACTGAATAAATCCATTATATTGATGCCTATCGGTATGTGTCTGCAATTAAGGTAACAACATCAATCGACTACCAACTATATGCAGAACACTCTAAAAAGAGTAGAGGCATTGGTTCCTTAAAGAAGGCATTCAACTCGAAATATTTCATCTCATGCGTCAGAGTAACAGTACAAGGATCAGACCTTTTGTGGTTTCCAGAGCTCTCCTTTCTTGTAAAAACTCAGTCCTTGTTCATTTTCTGTTTCACAATCTGCTTTTGAAAACACTAACACTAATCTCGTTTGGATTTGTTTTTGAAAAAACATGATCTTCAAGAACTAAACATTTACTTGGGTGTTTTCATATAAGTAGGTTCCCAAATATTTTTAATTGGAGATGAGTTTTAATTCCATTAACCACGGAAGCTTTCTTAAAAATGCTCTGCTAAACTAATTTAGAAATGACCAATAAGAAAATCAGCGATTTCCTAGAATATCTAAATTGCAAAATATTAACTTGGTCGTAGACGTAGTACCTGGATACAGGTAGAGTCAAGGATGTAGATACCTGGATACAGGTAGAGTCAAACATGTTGGTAAAAGAGACAAGGATGCATGTACATGTAGATATCTAAAGAGACAAGGATGTAGATACCTAGATACAGGTAGAGTCAAACATGTTGGCATAAGCAGCATTCAAAATTTCAGTGCGATAGATACTATGCATATTAGTATGAGACATCATTAAACTCTACCATATTAAGCTTCATTTAAACTTTAACTTTGAGCTACGAATGGTCAATGTTTTGTAATATTTTTATTTTATGACAGAAACCAAATAAAGAACTGTGGGGAAGCAAAATCTTGAGCATACCAAATGTTACCTTGAGATGAGGGTATCACAATAAGAATCTCCAAGTTGGATACCAAATGGTGAACCGGTATCCACCATAAATCTTCAGAAGTTAATATATACTTTTTGATCAATCTGATCTTCCGATGCAGAGATCTAGATAGTATCTCCAAAAAGTTGGAGATATGCCAAAGGAGATTTGCCCAAATAGAGCTACAGGTTGTCTACAGAAGACTCCCCGAATTGCCAAAGGAGATTTGCCCAAATAGAGCTACAGGGTGCCCACGGAAGACTCCTCAAATTGCCAAAGGAGATTTGCCCAAATAGAGCTGCAGGGTGTCCACGGAAGACTCCCCAAATTGCCAAAGGAGATTTGCCCAAATAGAGCTGCAGGGTGTCCACGGAAGACTCCCCAAATTGCCAAAGGAGATTTGCCCAAATAGAGCTGCAGGGTGTCCACAGAAGACTCCCCAAATTGCCAAAGGAGATTTGCCCAAATAGAGCTGCAGGGTGTCCACAGAAGACTCCCCGAATTGCCAAAGGAGATTGCCCAAAAAATGGACTGCAGTTCCCACTAGAAAGGAACTGCAAAAGGAGATTTTTGTGACAGCAGAATTCTAGTTCTTGACAAGTTATGACCGCCAGATGAAATTTTCCGGACACGCTGCAGTGACAATCCAAACTTCCCTGAGAAGGTCTTCTCAATAGCCGAATAGGAGATTTATGTAAGCCGATAAGTGAAAATCTTCCAACACCAGCTAAATACACCTCCAGTATATCTGTGGAAACAGCACTGCCCAAGAAGAGAAAGCTCGTCAGTTTTGCCAAAGGAGATTTGCCCAAAAGAGCTGGATGAACAAGTATTGATGCAGATTTTGCTAAATTGACCGAATTTCAGAGGCCACTTCCAGCACCAGATAAATATACCCCTAGTATAACGTGGAAACAGCACTGCCCAACAAGAGAAAACCCTCAGTTTTGCCAAAGGAGAATTGCCCCGAATGAAGCCACCAATGTTTCACTCAGCTTTGTGTTTTGCCAAAGGACATAGATTTGCGTGACGTAAAAAAACGCCAACAATCAAGTTCAAGCCATCCAAGAGAAACACCAAACTAAACAACTTTATTTTGCGGCTTGACCATGGAAAGTTGGGCTTGTCAAAACTTCTTCTATTCTCGAAAATTCAATCAAGCTGCTGTATCCTCTTCGGAATCAGAATGTAATCTGTATAAAACCACCATTCAAAAATGCACAAATTAACTTGGAGTGAAGAATGGAAGAAAAAAAAATGAAGAGAAAGATCAAGTACAGCACTGCAGTTTCCATAATGCAAAACCATCACTTGCACCTGACAAGAACAAGGATTTTTTTAACACAAAGGAATGAAAAGTGAGTACACAAGCGCATGAATAAGAAAATAGAAGGTGGATTTGAGGACATATAAATGAACTGATGCTTCTATACAGTATTATAGGTTTCTAAGTATCAAACGAATATAATCAAATAGATCAGTCTGGAATATTGGGTGAGTATTATGCCGCTTCCCTCACACCCATTCATAAAACTAACCAAAGATGAGACCAGAATTTTCATGAATCAACAGCAAGACATATCACACAAATTCAACACACCCCCTTCGACACTCAAATTCAAACTATTTTATGGTTACTAAATGTCCATCGCGCAACAAGGCCACCCAGCAAAACTACAACCAGTTTAAGCCGCCACACACACGCACACACCAATAAAAAAACACATACCATTACAGAACCTAGCAGTAATAAAGCAGCAGTAAAAACACAACAATCACACCCATGACCCACCTCATTCCAAATTAGGGGCGGCTCCAGAATTTTAGCTCAGCGGTGACATAAACGTGAAGAACAATTTTGTATATATAAAATACATACTTATAGTTAATTGAAAATTTGTTAGGCCTAGTTTATTTTGTTTTGTTGAGCTATATTATCTGCTCTATCACAAATTTAAGTGAATTATCAATTACTTTGACAATTCATGAATGATTCAGTGCCGAGAATAATAAAGAAAAACTAAATTATATGTAAAAAATACAAAATTTTAGTGCATTCTTTGAACTCAGAGGATTCGCTTGAACTCCCTGGGATTATAGTGGAGCCGCCCCTGTTCCAAATTCAATTAAACTTCTAGCATAGACATTCAAAAATCATGCAAAGCTGCAGGTTAACAAAGTTTTTGTTTTTCCTCGAAGAGCTCAGATCTAGCTCTAATGTCATTCGTTACTCTGTCAATAGTCTTCTCGGTTCTTGAAGCTTTCAGTTGAAAATTCATATAATTTCTTTTTTTTCCCCATTTAAACATGGTATCTATCGGGTACTAAAGGGGTTGCCCTAGTGGTTAAGGATTAGAACTTTGGATTTGCTCCCTCCTAAGGTCTCAAGTTCGTCAACTCTTTCGAGCCAGTCCATATAGAGTATTGCTCTGGCTCCCCGCTACTGGGCAGTGGGTCTGTGTATCGAGGGATTAGTCAAGGTGCGTGTAAGCTACCTCAACAAACTGAGTCATCGAAAAACAAAGAAGGTACGAAAAGGCCTTCAATTTTAATGTATACTTACTGAATCATGTTTCTGTTCACCCACAAATCTAACTCCAAGAACCACTTGTGACAATAGACAGGTGCCAGTATTCCAATTCCAAGGGAAGTTCACACGCAGCAGAGCTAGAACTAGAACTAGAACTAGAAAGTCATGGTTAAATTAGCCTCCTAAACTATACATGGTTTTTGAGAATTCTAAGAAGTGAATATTTAAAAGTGAATGAACCTACATGAATGAACAAGTAAACAAAAGAACATAAGAAGTGTAGAGCAAAGAACCATACCATTTACTAAAAAAAAACACAGAAATGGATTGTAAGCTGATCAAAAGAACCAAACCCAGATGTCGAATTGATTATATAAAGCAGTCCCGTTTATTCAGAAATTCTTCATCTTTCCCGTACGCACTTTGTTAAAAAAATAGTACTTGAAAAGAGAAGGGCAGTAAGGGCTGGGGATATTCAGAGAGGCCAAGTCCCTACCCCAACTCCTTCCATCACTCCGTAACCGAACCTTCCAAACATGGCTAGAGTTTCACAAAGGACCTCTTTTTTGTTTCAACTCGGTTTTTCTCTCTCCTCAATTGGGTTTCTCACTCCTCTCAGACCTCTTTCTCCAGTCTTCAAGTCGTTGCGGGTTTCTGTGTGCCTCTTCCTTTTTTACGAGATCAGTTGGAATCTTTCAGCCAAAGATCGACTCTAATAAATTAATAATATATCCCCAGAATATACCAACAGTATCTCCTAGAGATACGGCATATGGCATACCAGTGGGAAAAAACAAAAAAATAATCCGAGTGTCCGAGTCGCTTTATGCGTGCCTCGACTAATTTTTCGAAGACAAATCTTATGATCCACTAGCGGTGGCCCAACGAAAATCGAGACAAATTTCTGCACGAACTAACCCGTAAGAGTTTTTATAACACATAAGAAATTTTGAATTTAAAATTTTAGGAAGGAGCAAACTCCAGTCCCAACTAAGAGCATCCACAGCAGTATAATCAAAATTAAAAGATTGTTAAGATTAACAACATTTGCACAAAAAATAGCTCACATTGAATAACCAAACTTAGCAACTCATCAAATTTTGGCCATTGGATAATTAAAACTAGCAACCTTTTGTCAATAACCAAATTTAGTTGTTTCCACATTTCCTCAACCAAATATACCATCATTACACAAAAACCTTACTCCGTATCTTTCTTCCATTTTCAACATGTTTCTAAGAAAAATACTTTTTTTTTTTGCAAAAACTGTTTTCTATGTCACAGTTTTTAGATTTTTATAAGTTGAAAATGTGATGTGGCAAGTTTTGGTTATTCAATTTTAATTGTACTATTGTGGACATCTACATTGCTAACCTTAGCAACATCTTAAATGGATAATCAAAAGATGATGTGACAATTTTTAATTATTGACTTTTGGTTATTCCACTACGGATGCTCTAAGCATACCAATAAAAAAAGATCCGCAACGCTTATTCTTTAAAAATTAATAATTTAAGGGTTACTCTAAAAAAAATTAGGTTAATCAAATATCAGTAACTGTTTTTTCAGAATTCGTAAGGAAAACCAAATAGTATTGGCATACGTATATTGAAAATGCATTTTCTGATATCTGATTGACCTATTTTTTTACCGTTAATCTAAAGAATTATTTTAAAAGTAATGAACGATTTGGAAGTGTTTCCGCTAACCAATATGTGAATAAGTTTAGGGCACCATCTTTCCTCAAAAGGTCTTGAGAAAAATTCAACTTTTGTATTAAAAACTTGTATTGTTGACAATTTGGGGGTGTATCCACTAACCAATAAGTTATAGACAACTTTTTGTTGTCCAAAAATGTGAAGTTATTTCTACAACCCACAAGTTGTAATTGTATATGGACGGGTCAGAGGGAAAAATGAAGAGAGAAAAATTATAAGTTCGTATTAAAAACAAGACAAAATACAATAAGTTGTAGTTCAAAATTTTTAATAGAAACGTCAAAGATTAATCCTTAATCTAAAGAGCTCAAGAAACCAAGCTTGTCAAGTTGGTATTCTCATCTGCCTCCTAGTGGCGGCTCCACGTTGAAGCTTGGGTATGCAATTGAACACCCTAGAAATTTTCTAGGGTATATTGAGTAGCATGTATTTTCATTCTACCCCTACTTTGAACACTCAACCAAATAAAGTTTGAACACTCTTCAACTTGAGAGTCACAAATCAACTCAGATTTGAACACTTTTTTCGGCTTTAATTGGACTCTTTGTAAGTGGGTGGTGAAATTGAACTACATGATTAATTGAAGTGCTCATAAGCTGACCTAGACGCCTGAATTATCAAAAAATATTCACATTTGAACACATACTAATAATTCAGTCTTGTTAAACAGAGTTAGCGGGGATTATGATTTTTTTGAACACCCTACCAAATATTTCTGGAGCCGCCACTGTGCCTCCCCAGTTGAGGTATGAGTTCGAACCCTATAGAAGGCACGACCAGTGTCCTGGGTTATGGATAGCCTCTGGACCTTTGTGAACTAACATACTAACTATCTAACTCTCCTAGATCTCGCTGATGAATAAAGATGAAAAGAAAGGGAAAAAAAAACCCGAAAAGCTTGCTAGGAAAATGATTGTTGGACCCATCACCACACATAAAAAAATTTCAAAATGGCACCTAAACTTTCACTCCAATGTCACCGAAACACCTGAAATTTATTTTATTTCAATTAAACACCTGAACTTTCAAAATCCCCAAATTGAGGCACCTACCGTTAGCCTCCATCCATTTCATTCACAAATCGGCTGATGTGGCTCATTTCTGGCGTTATATGGCCCCACTAGACATGTTAGAAAGTGAACTCAATGCACACAATCACAACCAGAAATGAGTTCACTTCCTAAATTTGTGCATTGAGTTCACTTCCTAACATATCTAGTGGGGCCCTTTAATGCAAAAAATGAGCTACATCAGCCGATTTGGAAAGAAAATGGATGGAAGCTAACGGTAGGTGCCTCAATTTGGGGATTTTGAAAGTTCAGGTGTTTAATTGAAATAAAGTGAAGTTCAGGTGTTTCGGTGACAATGGAGTGAAAGTTTAGGTGCCATTTTGAAATTTTCCCTAAACATTTACTTAAACTCAATAAAGAAGTAAGGTCTAAAGCACCGGAACTGATTCATTGGTTTATTTTCAATGAAGGAATTAGGATCAAGGCAATCATTTTTTAGAAAGAGAAAGGAGTACTATGGGGTGGGCAATGGGAGGGG
Organism: Rhododendron griersonianum; assembly: GCA_018127125.1. Taxonomy (NCBI): domain Eukaryota; kingdom Viridiplantae; phylum Streptophyta; class Magnoliopsida; order Ericales; family Ericaceae; genus Rhododendron; species Rhododendron griersonianum. The sequence continues at coordinate 29,079,422 of CM030800.1, forward strand.
GGCAATGTTTTGAAAATGCTTTGCAGAATTGGAGAATTGTTTTTAGACCAATTTTTTATAAATAATACCCATGCAACCAAGTTTGTTTAGTAATTTTCTTGCCAGTGCATGCCTTGGATAACTTCACTTCCAAGAACCAAAGGCGAGATTAATTAATTTGGGAAAAACAAGGTCACAGCGACAGCAAAGTGGGAGAAGGCCGGGCAACGGGGGATTTTAGTTTTTTTTTTTTCCCTCGACGAAAATCGATAGTGTTAATTGTACTTAGTGAAGTTTGGAACGGTCAATGGCGGAGGGAGTGTAGGACAAGGGGGGCACGGGCCGCCACTGAATTTCTTTTTTCTTTTAAATTTAAATATGTATAATTTTTCATAAATTTCCTTTTAATCACTCTAAGACATTTAAAATATCATTTCATTCTCATAATTTCACGTATTAGAACAATGATGTATAATGCAACAAATAGCCGTCACTTACTATTTGGAATTCCGTAAGGCGTAATGTCCAAAATTCAAAAGTGCCTCAACCATGGGCTTAGGCTATATGTTTTGTACTTTAGCAATTACAATGAAAGCAAGATTGCTAGATATTAGTATGTAGTGAATTGCTCTTAGACTTGATCTGTTAGAGAAAATTAATTCAAACAATTTGTTAATTTGTTTTTATATTCTATGTAAGTTACTTTCTTAATAAATATGTTAGTTTTCTTTTATTCTTAGCACAACCATTTTATTATTATCCTTCCACTGCTTAGTACTATATTTTTTGGTTGAGATGTGTTTAAAAGGTGACTCTACTTATTTAAATTCCTGGCTATGCCACTTCAACAATGGTTAGTTGGTGAGTGTAGAGGAAAGATTAATTTAAGAACTGTGGGAGATGAGGGCACTACAGGCTCAAGTTAAATTTTGCAGGTAGGTGTAAAGAGAATTTAGGACAAGAGAGGATATTTATGGGTTCAACCAATGTCGGCCTTCGCGGCCACTTTTTTTTTTTTTTTTTTCTGCCACAACGATAACAGGTAATATTATAGATCAAAAGAACAGAACATCAAGAGAAAACTCAATCCCTAAACAAGAATCAAGAAATCAAAAGGAGGGGATTCTGTCCAAAGACTACACCCAACTCCAACTAAACCCTCAACTCCAAACAGGCGGAGCACAGCAGAAAGTAACAGAACCATCCACGCAGGAATGAGAGAAGCCCCACAAACGGGGAAAAATCTGGAGATACCAAAAAAAAAAGAACCAAAAGACCAAAAAGAAAAATCAACCCAAACCCAACCCTAACAGAAAACAAGACACCACTCCACAGAAACGCCGAGCAACATCGGCGCTATCTGCAGACGCTCTGCCCCCAGCGCCGAAATATGAGAAACGCCAGAGGAGCCGAACCGACTCTGGATCAACATGCTTTGCACCCTGTTAACCAGATCGAGCTCCAAACGGAACCAGAGAACCAAAAAACGTCTGCCTCTGCCCCTACCAAAGACCGCCGCAGCCTCACCACCATAGCCACCAGTGCACCACCGAACCCATCCACCACCACACGCGTAGTAGGAACTTTGGATCTGGAAAAAAAGTGAAAAGAACGAGCTTTGAATAACCAGAACAAAGGAGGTAGGAAGAATCTGTGCACAAAAACACCCAAGAAAAAGCTTCAAATCAAAAGATTGAGAAAGAAAAACCCCACGGGGGGAGAAATCCCTCCCCTCCTGCCGCCAAAAATGAGTGTAAAACCCATTGGGGAGGAGGGAAAGGAGGGGGCTGCTGTGACTTTTGGAATAACCTAGCAGAGAGAAAAGTTTAGAGAGAGAAAAGGGGCTAGGGATATGTTCCAATCACTTAGAGTCTTGGCGGCCACTTTAAGCCCCAAAAAAGTGATATTTAAGTTATGCTTTTAAAATCATGTATTGTTCGATTATTTTGTGGGATTTTATCGTGTTGATAAGTACTTGTATTGGTTTTAGATAGAAAAAGTAATTTATCCATTTTATATTGTGTTCATAAAAATTTGTAAGGGCCCCATATATGAGTGTTGCTTTAGGCCCTGAAATATGAAGGTCCACGTACGCTGTCACCAACTAATATGCAAATATGGTACAAACATGTGATCAATCATAGTGTTGTAATTTTGGTATGTAAAAACCAAAGTGAAAAGAAGAAAAAAAACTTGGTTCTATTTTAGGAGAAATAATAATATTCCCCTAAGGGTGATTTGAATTTGAAGTGTAACAGCACCAAAGCACTATCTTAGTTGGAAAGACAAACACTACTAGTACTAAAGTTAGTGCATAAGAAAATGACTTGTTCCTAACCATATTTTCCACTCACAATAAAATATGTTCATGGTTACTATTTGTATCACTTATCATCATTTTGTTCCGAGCAAGGGTATGGTACATGAAAAGTTTTTCCGAAAATGTTCGGGAAAGAGAAATAAATTGTCCAGATTCACTTTGATGTTTGGATCCTACACATCAAAGTGAATCTCAATCACTAATTTCACTTTTTCGGACATTTTTGAAAAAACTTTTCCTGGATCCAACCATTTTCATTTTATTCCGGATATGTCCATCGCAATCAAACGCAAATAAAGTTCCTTTAACTAAAAGCAATCAGATTGGTACCACACATATTTTGCCTAATACTGTATTATATATGTACTTCTTTCTATTTTGGATATGTACTTCCTTCTCAGCACTTCTTTCTAAATGTAATTATATCGGTAATCGGCAGCATCCCGGATCCGGAAAGTTAACTTACTTACACATTCATTAATTTATGAGTTTTTTTTTCTTTTTATCCCCTAAACTATGCACATTTTCTCTATTTAGTCCCTAAACTATCAATTTGGCGATTTCATCCCCTCAACTATCATTCCGTTACCTACTTAGTCCAATAGATAACGGAAATTAAGAATTTGGACGGAAAATGCCACGTAAGGACTTGTTTGAGACCCTATAGACCAGTTATTTTATTATAACAGCCCTAGAGATAAAAATTAATTATGACCCTTTAGAATAAAAAAATCAAAAAAATAAGACATACGCACCGGTTCAAACAGATTGAAAATTGGAGCATTTAATTTTTTTTACGAGGTTCATATATCAAGATTTTACATGGCACTTTATAGCTAGAGACTAACAAATACATATTTTTTCCAAAAAGACTGACCTCCTTATATAGAATTTAGACTGTTTATATATTAAAAATATGGTTAAAAAGTAAGCGCTCTAATTTTCAATCCATGTGAATTGGTGCGAAAATCTTATTTTTCTGATCATTTTATCCTAAAAGGTCATAGTTAATTTTGTCCGTATAGCTCTCATAATCAAGTATCTGCTCTACGGGGCCTCAAATAAAAAGTAGATAATTAACTATGAAAGGCTTAGAGAAAAAAATTAATTATGACCCTTTAGAATAATACGATTAAAAAAAATAAGATTCTCGCACTGGTCCAAACGGATTGAAAATTGGAGCACTTAAACCTTCTAAAAAAAATTAAGTGCACCAATTTTCAATCCGTTTGAGCCGGTGCGAAGGTCTTATTTTTTTGATTATTTTATCCTAAAGGGTCATAATTAATTTTTATCTCTAAGGCTGTCATAATCAAGTATCTGCTCTACAGGGTCTCAAACCGGGCCTTATGTGACATTTTCCGTCCAAATTCTTAACTTCCGTTATCTATTGGACTAAGTAGGTAACGGAATGATAGTTGAGGGGATAAAATCGCCAAATTGATAGTTCATGGACTAAGTAGAGAAAAAGTGTATAGTTTAGGGGATAAAAAGAAAAAAAACTCTTAATTTATTCATGGACTATACTTTTGACAATTATTCATCTGATTTGGTCTCCCGAATCCTGGGATTTTTAATCGGTGTAAGTCAATATTGTTAGATTAGTACCTTGGAATGGGAGTCGGACTCCTAACCATCTTTCTCCTAGCACCTAAGTGCACTTCTGATGTCGTTAAGCCAAAAGTCTCTTGGCTCCGGTTATTAGAATTAGACAGGAAATTAGTTTGGAATTAAGTTGTAGACTCTGCTTCTGAACGAAGAATATTAAGTAACCGAACCCAAATAAGCAGCACAAGCAAGAGGAAGAGGTACATAATGATTTATTGAGTTGGTTTTGTTAACAAAAATCTCATGGAAGTGCATTTTTGCATTTTAAATGCGATAATAGATGGACAGTGGCAAGCGTGGATTTAGATTTCGGGGTTGCGCTGTTTAATGGGAGTACACTTTTATTGTTGTATTTAAAAAAAAATGAAGAGAAAGATTGAGTATAAAGCTAGGCTTTGTCCTTGGCTTTATTTTTTGTTAAAAAAGAAGAAAGACTTACATTCAATTAATCTGTAGTAATAAGTACTTAAATGAAAGCAATTAAGATTTTTTTTATGATCCGAACCATTCATCTTTTAAATCCCTCTCTCTTTGTCAGTTGTGTGAAAATAAAGTTGATGGGATCGGCGGCGGACACAGAATTTTTTGTGTCTAGCAAGGGCCCAAATCAAGTGTATTTTCATATTGTTAAATATATATATATATATATATATATATATATATATATATATTACTATCATAAAAGAGAATATTTCAATGTGCAAGCAGAATATTTAACTTTATTGGTGGAAGGATCACTCTCTTTCTTTATTGGTGAAAGTGGGCATTCACAACGGGTGAGGCCAAATGGATCCCCATTTCATGAACATAAATCTCACAAAAATTTAGTGCCCATCACATTGTGACGATTATGGGCTTGATGAATTCGTTTTCGGCGTACACGGTCAACGGCCTATATGAGAAAACAAGACATCAGTGTAGTGTCAACCAACACTCCTTCATTAATGCCTATGTATAGAGAAAGCTAAAGTATAGCTCAAATAATTAGGGTGCAAGAGTCGTGTACCTGTCCCTATCATTTGGGGGTGATTATACTGACACATTTGAATTGAAGTAGAATCCCATAAGGTGTAAATCTTTGGATCTAGGGATGTTTGATAGGACAGGATCACTTGTTGGGTCCAATAGCCTTTAACTTCCCTAGCTAATCTCCTTAGAATTAGGAATATCCGTGGGACGCGACCTGGACTCTTCGTGGTTATCCCCGTAGTGAAATGGGCGGCGCAAGAGAGTCCCTACCCGCCTAGAACTCCTTTGGGGGTGGTCGCTCCGATTAGTGATTACCGTAGCGGTTCCCCATGCTCAGCCACGCGCGGTTCATACAGGTCTTTCCGAACCGAGTAGAATTCTAGTCAGCGGTTAACTATCTCAAAGGAAAAAGTAAAGCTATTAGTGAAGTATGTCCAATATGTATATCTGCATCATAAACCATTCCCATACCCAAGTTGTGTAACTGATCGAGAAAACATAGGCGAGGGACTGAGGCAGATTGGGACAAGCTAAAGTAAGTCAACACTTGTCATCACATCCATGATTCCTATTTTTGTCCTTTTCCTGCCGCCAAACAGTTCCTTCTTCTCCCCTTAATTGTCTACTTGATACCATGTACTCTATGTTTACGATAACCTAAATTCAGCACTTAAAATTGAATCAATTAAGTAATAAGTGATTCAGTAGGTTTGATAACTACATTTTACATTACTTAACAAATTAAGTGTCCCTTAAAATGTAACCTAAAAAGTTGAAAAAAATTAAGTAGCTTTGAGCTACCTAATTCTGGATGAATTTTGTGTACTTGCATTTAACCACTATACCACCACTACAACCACTCCTACCAACACCTCCACCACTCCACCACCACCACAACCACTCCCACCAACACTTCTACCACTCCACCACCACTACCACCACCTCCACCACTCCACTACCATCACTACACCACCACCATCACTACACCACCACCACCACATCACCACCACCAGCTCCACCACTCCACCACCAGCTCTACTCCAGCTCCACCACTCCACTACTACCACTCCACCACCACCACCAGCTCCACCACCACCACCGCTACTCCACCACCACTCCACCATCACCACAACTCCACCACTGCCACTCCACCATCACCACTACCCCACCACCACCACCAATACCATCACTACACCACCACCACCAATACCATCACTACACCACCACCACTCCACCCACCACCATTACCATTACTACATCACCACCACCACCACTCCACCATTACCATAAATATATTGTGACTATTAGTAAATTAAGAGAGAATTGGAACAAAATTAATTCATAATTTTTTTAATTCAGTGCTTAATACATTTATCAAACAGCTTTTCAGCTTAAAAAATTCAGCATTCAGCTTTCAGTACTTAATTTTTCAGCTTTCAGTTTTATCAAACAACCCCTAGTCCGGGACTTAGAGGTTTGCTTCATTTTAAAGTTTCAAGTTCGAAACCACCCAGGTGCTATCAATCCCTTTGGGGCCACTCCATACAGAGTCTGATCCGGCTTTAATTGGGCTCTATGCAAGTGGGCAGTGAGATTGGATCTCGAGATTAGTCGAGGTGCTCAGGTGTGCGTAAGCTGGCTCGGGCACCTGAGTTATCGAAAAACACAATAAGGCAAATTTGTTCTACTCCTATTTCTTTTCCTTGAACGGAGATAAATGCACTATTAATTGGACCACTGATTATATCTGGTGTTCTGCGTGCCAGATTTCGTTCCATTTTTAGAGTTGGTGAGTGGCAATTGGCAAAACATAACAAGAACACAGTTCACTGTGTATGAAAAAGACTATCATATATGTAGTTCAAGTGTTCAACGTGTATTAAAGTATTTGGCAACCTATAGTAACTAGGGATTGAAATGGATTATGTGTGAGGTGTAAAAAGTGGGTGGTCAAGGTCTGAGACTAAGGAATTTGCTTCTAATTAAGATCTTAGATTCGAAACCTCACACGTGCTATCAACTCTTTTGGGATCAGCTCCTACAGAGTTTTGCTTCAGCTTTAACTGGGCTCCCCGCACGTGGGCGGTTGGAGGCCCCGAAGATTAGTTGAGATGCTTGTAAGCTGGTTGTTATCAAATCACAAAAAGAAAGTGACGAGGGTATTAGTATTATGACTATGAAATCCATTACCATGGCCATATTTAAAACAGAACAGAAGTGGAGCACTCAAGATGAGCTTTACTAAACAACTTATGCGTAGGTAGGGGATAGTTGGGCATAGCAAGTGAAGAGTCCACTTATTGGTAATAGTTTACCCAATTACCTACTTAGAGAATTCTCCAACCACCCACACACTCAAGTGGATATATATTTAGAGATCTAGATTAGACCTCAATGAGCAACATTAATGGAGGAGAAGTAAAAGCGTATAAACGGTAGCCACACACCACATGGCTGTTGACAATTTCCCAGATTATTCTGGACTCAGTATTTAACCCACTTGAGCATATGAACATAGTGCTCGCAGTATTTGTCTGCTGCAAGGCTAATAACCATGACAAAGAAACTGTATTAGACTGGTAGTTTTTGATAACGAAGGGTTCGGTTCGGGCCAGCTTACACGCATGACACACTTCAACTAATTCTGGGAGACCAATTCCACCGTCCTCTAGCGGGGGTCCCCATTTAAGATCAAAGCAAAGCTCCGTACAGACTGACCCCAAAGATTATGTGACTATACTCTTCTCTGGTAGTCCTGAGAGTTTCTATCATAGTGTCACTAGAGAGCAGACTGACAGCATTTTTTGAAATCTGTTGATTTTGCTGAATTCAATACAACATCAAACAATTGGATGCATTAGTTCTTTTATTGTCTTCTTTGCATTCTTCAATCTTTGTTTCCTTCCAACACAAGTTTTGAGAGAGAGGGTGAGTGGGGATACCAACTACCAAGGCTCGAGCCCAAAAAGTGGAATATAACACAAGGGTGCAGCCACCAGGGAAATCAAAGCCCAGTCGTATGCAAGTTCGTTTGTCGCTTTTTGTCATATGGGCCACGCTCCTTTAGCCATTCCATTGGAGATGCTCTAATTCCAATTCTAACTGGAGTGGCAAAAGCAGACCCAGCACAACCCCACGGGCTAGAATTATTCATTGAGGACTACCCTTACGCAAACAATGGCCTTTCTTATCTGATCTGCTATTGGAGCCTGGTTTAAACTATGCCACTTAGTAGTTAGTACTATCCAAAAGCAAGTTTGATCCATCATGATATAGAGCTACTATCCTGGTACAATGAATCTATTAATGTGGGCCACTCTAACGTTCAACATGCTACTTGGTGGCCCACAGTGTCCAGGACCTCCAGGTGATCTGACAACTACCCTCACCACTCCTATATGGCTTGCTCCTGCACAACACGTTGTAGTCAACTTTGGACTTTATCCCTATGTTGGGCATGTCCCAAACCACCTATCAGTAATGGAACCACTAGTGCCCCAAGAGCATGCCCACATGGGCACTATCTAACATCGTTGCCAAGGTTGTCCCAAGCAACAAATTTTACGGCTCAGAGTGACTGAGTGAGACAGCATCAATGCATTCACCAGAATCTTAGAGGAAGACAGACTAAGTCAACTTCGTCAGATGATCCTAAACTTGTGGAGGCTCTCGACAGATATTCGATGGAGATCCAAAGGATCCAGACAAAAATTGCGAAGAAGAACGTGGAGCCAAGCCTGAAAAAAAGAAGCGGTGCTGGGATTCTATCATATGAGCAGTTCATTCCCAGCTCAGGACTACTTGTAGGGGTACTGAATAGTTCAACTCTCCAACTGTGTGAGTAGCATCAATGGAAGCATTATCTTATCTCCAGATTATAGTTATTTCGTATGATTCACTTGCATGGATATTGATGAGCACAAAACCAAACTATTTCTAAATTGACTAACTGAAGAAATGAAATGCTACTAGGTTGATAAATTATGTACTAACCAAGTTAAACCTATACGCGCATTACTAAACTCTGACTACTTAGGGCCAGAATGCAGAAAGAAAAAATCTGCCGAAGGACAATGACAATCAAGACAGCAAAAACAATGCCTATTAGAAAAAAATGATTAACATGAAAATGATCAAGAAATGAAATGATATGAAAACAATATATTAAAAAAACTTACCCGTGACAATCCACCCAGAGACTGCAGTCATCAAGAGAGGTATTCTGGCTTGGGAAGAATTATTTGGAGTAAATACAATTGGATCAAAGTCACATCCCATTGCATTAGAATATCCAAGACCTACATATTAACTTCTTAACCATAGTTGCCGTATACCTCTATTGATACAATATACAGCGTGCTTATACTTTTCCATTAGAATGGCCCGTAATAGCAAAATACACGCTATAGTTCACAACCTTGACTTCACTAACTTTATAATTCGCAATCGCTATTCATTACCAGACTCCATAAGAAGAATGCTATGTCCTCTTTCACGACTTTTCGACTAATTGATTGCTTTTGGATCTTCAACACACAATCTTAAGCATCTAGCCCTGTTCTGTTTTTGTAGTTAGTGTTAACTCAAGAGTTTCATCATGAATGCATTCAACATGGTGACTCTACCTCTGAGAGTGTCAAATGGTTGGTACGTTATACACCGGATTTTCATCACAAACCTTAGCAACAGAATGTCACAAGTCACAACACATTTGTAATCTTAAATGATTAGTTCACACTAGATTCCATTCCACAAAACCTTCTCTAACCAACAGTACAAACTTATAGCATACTCCTCAAGTGTTCCATAAAATGAAACTTTATGAAACACCCTATTAATAGCAACATGAACTCAAGCCTTGATCCAAAAACCCATTATATTCACATTGTTAAAACAATCTTTCAAAACCAATTTGAAGTCAGAAACACCAATGTAGCCAGCAAAAGGGAGTAATCATACATAAAAAATAGTTCGCCAATTGCCACATTATCCATTCATATTAAAATTTACAAAAGGTCTTCTACATGAACCCAATACATAACTGATGTAGATCTCTTGCTCCTAAATTAAAAGCCAAGCCAACCCATTACAGCATTACCCTCAAATCCTATTGCTACCCTGTATTTTTAATTCATATATGCTATGTTAGATGGACTCTTCGAAATATAGGAATGTAGCCGCATAAAACACCCATACTTGAGTAAGGCTGCTGTATATGTGGCCAACATTTTTAACCGGATGCTCGTCTAGAAAACATATATATTTTAGTACAACATTCAACTTTAGAGCACAACTATGCATCAAATGTTCTATAGCACCTTGTAAGCCAAACTTATGTCGAGTCCCAAAAAGGGGGAAAAAGAAGAAGAAGAAGCCAAATTTACGTGTAAAAATCAAAGGAATATACAAAAAAATAGCATTTTTTTCAATGTGTCAAGTGTCCTTGATATAGAATTAAATGTGTCCGACACTTAAAACACATGTCGTACCCGAGTCCATCTAACACAGCATATACACATAAAAAAATACAATACGTACACATCTACCGACCACACATGTATGTATCGCACATGCTGATTATTACCGACCACACCCGTCTCACATATGTGATACGCATGTATGTATCGCACATGCTGATTATTAATGAAATCAGTCATATTTAACTTTCCAAGAGTAAACAAGAAAGAAAACCCATGAAAGAGCAAGCAAGATATCACCAACGATTTGCCTCAGCCAATCCCAAGCAAAATCTTCGACCCTCCTCTCAAAGTTAAACCTCCAGATTGCCATGGACACGTGGAGGGCAACGCATCCCTTGGCGAAGAACACGTGGAAGTCTCTGTCCCTGACGAATGCGACCATGAACAGGAGGAACCCGATCGCGCAGAGGAGCAGCCCGGAGAAGGAATCGGAGGTCCGAATGAGGAGCTGGTCGTGAGGGGTGGATCCGAGGAGCTTGGCGGCGGCCTCGGTCCCGTGCGAGAGGGTGTAGATCTCCTTCATGTAGAACATCATCAGGGCCCCGGTGGAGACGGCGATGAGCGAGTGTAGGAGGCAGATCACGGAGAAGAGAGAGAGACCCATTGATCAAAACAGCATTCTCGAATCAAAGGTGATACAGATATGGGTGTGTATAGATAGAGGAGTGGAATACAGACCATACGGTCAGTTATGGAGGGAAGGTTCGTGATGGTGATGGTGGCATTTGGAGGCAGGCGAGGTATGAGAATGAGGACAGAGTTTTTTCTGGTAGAGTGGGGCATGTATGTCTGTCTGACCGTCCAGGAGCGTTTTTCCAAGAAGAGATTATACGGAGTATTAAATTCGGATCGTTAAAAATACTCATGACGGTCATGATTGTGCCGTGCAGGTTACACTACAGAAAGATCCTGCAGGATCCCCAGACTATGGAGCAACAATTCTACAACCAGAGACGGAGACAGGATTTTGTAAACGAGGGGGTCGAACTATGAACAATATTTTGAAATTTCAAGGTTCCAAAATCTTTATAATAATATAGTTTGTTTGGTTTGGATTTTGAGGGAAGTTTCTTGGGTAATGGATTAAATAGAAAAAGAAATAAAATTAATAATTGAAGGAAAAACTTTTGGGAAACCGTGCGCAGAGAGGTGAAGTGACGTGAGTTGAGTTTTGGGATCCGGAACGAATACATTCTAAAAGCATTTAAATAACACTCAATACCAAACACAATATTTAGGTGCTCTTCATAAACAAAAAGCCAACTAATATTAATACTGAAATTAAAAAAAAAAAACTCCGAAACTGCGCGGGGGCCGTGGCCCTCATATGCCCCTTACTAGTTTCGTCTCTGTCTACAACTGAGTGAATAATTAATCAATCATTGGCGATACACGGCGCTCCATGACTTTTCTACCAGCGGTGCTACGTTCATCGCTCTGTTTCACTGTTCAACATACTACCGTTCGTCTCGGCAATCAATGGTTTGGATTTTAAAAAAACTCTTCCAAGGGAAAGTTGTACTTTTGGACGGTGAGATTTAAAGCGGTGGAGGAGTGATGAATTTTGAGTGATGTGCGAAGACTTTTTGCTTTTCCACCACATATAAGAACCATATACTTGGGTGGTAGAAGTCATACAAATCTATCACAGATTCAACCACACTCCTCTCGCGTATATGTGAGCCCCATACATAATGCCCCACATGGTTGTCTATTAGTACATGCCACATTTTTATGTTCTATTGGACTTTTGATTCTTACTAGTAGTATAAAATCCCAAAATATTACTACTAGGTATTAACTGGAGTATCATTTACAGTAACTTCTACGAATAATCCTAGTATTCCTTTGGAAAAATTTCTTTTATATCCCTTCGACTTTGACTAAAAATTCATTTTGGTCTTTCACCTTTTAATTTCGGCATAAAAATACTTCGACTTTTCAATTGTTTTCAATGTCGCCTTTAACAGAAATCAGGTGTCTTTTTGGACGGAAAAAATGACGTTGACTCCTTTTGAGGGGCATTATTGCCTTTTCCCCTCCTCCCTCTCCCCTCCCTTACCCTAGGTTCATTGGAGGGAACATTTGCCACCAAAAATGGTTCCCCCTATATAATGGTCCCCCTGTTTATAAAAATGGTCCCCTCTTCAAATTAAAAGTTATTTTGTCTTCTTTTTTTTTTTGTTTTTTTTCGCATTTGTTAATTTTGTGTGAAACTTTTGTGACTTATTGATTCGTCTCGACGAGAGGAATCGGAAAAGTAAAAAATTTGGATCGAAACTCATTATTTTTTTCAAAAAGACAAATAAGTAAAAAATCACATCTTATTGACTTATTTTTGTGTTTATTCAAAAAATTATGAGTTTCAATCCAAATTTTTTCTTTTTTGATTCCTCTTATCAAAACGAATCGATAAGTCACAAAAGTTTCACACAAAATTAACAAATGCAAATTTTTTTTGAATAAGGACAATAAAATACAAAGTCACTTAACTTTTTAATCCAAACCCACCTCCTTCCCCCAAAATCTTGGTCAGCTTTTTGCCAAAAAAAAAAAACAGTTTCACGTTTTTGCCAAAATAAAAAACAAAAAAACAGTCTACACATTGGCCTACTTGCATATACAGTCTAAACAAAAAAACGTTGCATTCACATTCTTCGACCATAAATCGTGTATGAAGACCAAAAATGCTGCGTTGACATTCTTCAACCAGAAATCGTACATCAAGACCAAAAAAATCATTTTTTTTTTAAAGATTTCAAGACCAAAATCGAAACCCAAAAAGCAATCTCACCTACGGTTCTTCCATCCTGTGACATTCTTCAACCCGAAATGCTGTGTCTCCGACGCAATCGTTTCACCTAGGGTTGTGTTTTTGAGTTCTGGGATTGGGTTTGTTGGGTTTTGAGATTTTTGGTGTTTTGTATACAGGTGGGTTTTTATTTTGACGACCTAGGGTAAGGGAGGGGGGAGGGAGGAGGGGAAAGGGCGATAATGCCCCTCAAAAGGAATCAGCGTCATTTTTTCCGTCCAAAAAGACACCTGATTTCTGTTAAAGGACGACATTGAAAACAATTGAAAAGTCGAAGTATTTTTATGCCGAAATTAAAAGGTGAAGGACCAAAATGAATTTTTGATCAAAGTCAAAGGGATATAAAAGAAATTTTCCCTATTCCTTTTATATCTTAAACCTCTTAATAACATCCTTATAAATTTGAAGAAAGACGACACAATCATCGATTTATCCAACAATTAGGAGTTTTTTTTTATGGTTACGACTCGTGTTGATATATGCCTTTAATTTCACCGAATAATAATCAATAGATAGAAAATGCCCAAAGGACTACAGAGTTCCGAAATCCGGAGCCGTTTGTCTGGGAGGGAATCGCGATTGGACTATACTTATTTTGCTATTGAATTAATGGGCTTTTATGTTGTGGGCTTCGTGTGGTTTGTTGTCCAACTAAAATGGAAATGGAATCATTGGAATATCATATGGAATGTTATTATAAGAAGAGATGAATAGAATATATTTATAAATCGGACCATCACCGTCACGTTAGCGGGGATAGCTCAGTTGGGAGAGCGTCAGACTGAAGATCTGAAGGTCGCGTGTTCGATCCACGCTCACCGCATTTCTATTTTTCATTTTCCGCACAGTTTTTTTTTTTTGAAAACAGGCAACTCATTCATTCATACTCAAAGGCACAGTACAAACCATTAGACAAAAAGCACGGATGTAATCACGACAACAACAGAATACAAGCGAAACGGAGAAATCTGCTCCCAAGGACATGCCTCAAGGGCCGCCGGCCGGAACTGGATCAGGTGATCCAATATCCGCACAGTTTGTGCTTATCAAATGCTAGCATTATCAAACAGTCGTCAAATATCCACTGGTATCTCTATTTGTTTTTTTGTTTTGATTGGAATGTTTGTTGGTAGGACTTGTCGAGAGCGTTAACCTTGTCAAAAATTAACTTGACCAATTCTAATTGGAATAAATTTGTCTCCACGTCTCTTTTATAAAGTGTTCATTTTTCCCCCCTAAATAAGTAGCTTCCGATCATGTTTATCCAATCACTGCGTACTTGATGTGCTCTACAAGTAGAGCTGGCTGTGACTTTTCAGAATTCTTAAAACGAAATTTAAAGATGAGGCCTTTTGTTAGACCATTGAAAGAGATAAAAAAAATAGGATTGGCCTTGAAATTCAAATATTTTTGAAGACTTAAAATGGCTGCAACACAAGTTTTAGCATAGAGCCGGCTTTGTCTACAAGCTTTACAAAGTCTAAACGATACCGATCATTGAATTGGATCCTTCTCATCGGCCCAAAACAATGGTTGAGTGCGCACGGTGTGTTGTTCCTTTCTCAACTGCTTATGAAATAAGGAAGTTCGTTTAATTTTTGATAATTGATTTTCACACTTCCCTCATTTATATTCACTCTTTGTTTGTGGAAGAAAAACATAACTTAATTTACCCCAAAAAAAAAAAAACATAACTCAAAATTAATCTTTCTTTATATATTTTTTCAAGAACATCGTAAATTCAAAAAAAAAAAAAAAAGAGTGTGAAAAACACGTTCAATCTTTTTAGTATGATATTTTTAAACTGATACAGTACCAATTGTTTGATCAGAAACGAAAAATAAAAGGATTTTTGTTCTTGTACTCCGTACAAGTTTTGAGGGAAAAAATTTACTCTGTGCACGGTTCTCAATAAGATTTTTTATATCTATCTCTTTACTCATTATCACTAATTACATCAAATTTTTTGAAAATTGATTTTGCCACTCCGTTTTCCTTTAACGGCACTCTCCTTATCTCACAAATCAAATCATGCAGTAGAGACATACTCCCTCCGTCCCATAAAGTTTGGCATTTTCAGAAATGCGTGTCATTTTTAAATTGCTTATATCTTTCAATCTATAATGTTTTAGGCGATTTTTTTAACTTTGTTTAATAGAACAAATTAAAGTCTATCAAACAAGATTCATATTGCTTATGAAAAACATTACGGATTAAAAGATATAGTTAATTTTTTCATAGGGCTGGAATAGTGAAAGTGCCAAACTTTATGGGACGGAGGTAAAGGGAGTGGCGTTAGAGAATTTTTTTCCTCAAAAGTCAAAACCAATTGTATTGAATTGCAACTGCAGAGAATAGCCTCTTTTGTTTCGGATTCGGACAAACGCCCTGTTGCGGAAGTTTGAGCGCCGTGTCACCTCACCGTGGTTCCAACACACACACACACACACACTCTCTCTCTCTCTCCCTCTCTCTCTCTTCGTGGATCTGCTTGGGTTTTGTTCAGCTGATTTTATGTTTGAAGGTAACATCTATAATCTTTTTCCTTCTTCTTCTGCTACTACTTTTACGTTTGCGTTGTTAACGTCGCTGATCTTCTGCTTCAGTCGGAGCCGTGTTCAAATTTCTCGTGCTTGTTTGAAATTTCATTTCATTACCTGCGATGAAAATTTCTCGCTAAGTTGTCTACAGGCCCTCTGATTGTGAGAAAAAAACGAAGGACTGGGAAATTTGGTGAGAATCGAAGTAAATTGACCGGTGAAGGTTCATTTTTTGCCCCTTATTTCTCATTCTTTCTTATTATTAAAAAAAAAAAAAAAAACCTCTTTTGGCTATCCAATTAAGTGAAAGGATTTACCTTTCTTTTCTTTTCGCATCCTTTCTCACCATGTAGAGGGGCTGTTAATGTTCCTTTGATTATAGAATGCCTCTTTTTTGTTTAGCCCCCAGTTTCTCACTCTGTTCCTTGGTGGGGTTTCTAGGGTTTTGCGGATTTTTTGGGTTTGCTCTTGAAAATTTAACCCTTTATAGATCGAGTGAGAAAACAAAGGATTATTCTTTCTCTCCAATCTCATCATTTTTGGTGAGAAACTAGATAAGCCTTGCATCTGCACACATTCCTCATCTTTTCCCACCTATTTATCCAAGTAAGGGGTGAGATTCTCGTTTCTATTCGTTTCTTTTCTCACCAAACCCCTCAATCCGAAGGGAACTGTGAGTAGTAATTTCGATTCTGTTTTTCATTATATTCTCTGGTTGCTTGTTGTAGGAAGCATTTTCTACTAGATTCTCAGTTCATTTTGGGATTTTTCCGACAGCTTTTGCTAATTGAGGCTTTTTCTTTGTCAAAATTTTTCCGTTTTTCCCATTGTCATTGCCTGTGTAGAACATATCTCCATAGCTTGGTTTTGTAATTCTCCTTTGGTTTACTCTCCATTTCCTCCCTCTGTTACTTGGTGGTGTTAATAGGGTTTTTAACTAACTTTGGGGGGATACCCTAAAATTTGATCTTTAGTCAGCATCTGCGTAGAAAGGATACTAAAAGGTGTGCGTTTCCACTAAACTAATGGAAAATAAGTACTTATTTGCAATTTTCAAACTTAAAAATAATGGACTTACTAAAATATTAATTTTTTGTGTAATATGGATCTTGTTTGATATATTTGAATGAGATCTTTTGAACGGTGCAAAAAAGGGGCGCCACCAAACTCGTGGTTTATAGAAAAAGAAATAGCCGTAGAAATGGTTTCCAGGGTTGGGAGGAAGTCCCCTCTTGAATTTATTAGATAGACACAAAAAATTATTTTTGTAAATACATTATTTTTAAGTTTGAAAATTGCAAATAAATACTTATTTTTTAAGAACACTTAGTGGAACACAAAACCCATGTTTTCAAGGATTTCTAGACAGGTCATTCTCCTCATATTTATTAACTAAAATACCATTTAGCGGAAACAACTTGACTATTATCTACCCTGTAGTCCATTTAGTTTTGCAAAAATGCACCTTGCGTAAGGAGAGAGCCACTTTGTGGATTCATTGCCTGGAAAGGTCCATACACCGTCTACGCCTCCCAGACACCCATCAATGTTTGCTAACTTTGCGTACTTTCTTGTTGTTTTTGGTTATTTTGCTTCTCTTTCTCAGTATATCTCTACGTGCATGTCGTACAAAGCATTTGCGTAGAACTTGTCTCCCTCGTTGGTGAATGTTGCGTTGGTCTGTAATTCTTGTTTTGTTCCCCAATTTCTTGTCCCATTATCTGGTTGGGTTTTGCGGTTTTTGACTAATTTGGGGGACTGTTTGATTTTCTCTTGGACACTGGATATGAATAGTTATTTTGCTTCTCTTTGTCCACCAAGATCTTTTTCTTGCATGTTGCAGGAATCATCTGGGCGGATAGTTTATTTCTAGTTGGTGGAATATTGCTTTGTTGAGTAAATCTTTTGTTGTTTAATACCAACTTTGTCACTGTGTTCCTTGGTGGCGTTTCTAGAGTTAAGAGTAATTATAGGGTCGTTTGTTTTTTCTCTTAAAAGATATTTTAATTTCAGTAGTTATTTTACTTCTCTTCCTCAGTATACTATACACTCTTTACTTGCATGTTGTATGTAGCACTTTTTACCTCTATTCTTACCGTGAAGCCTTGTTTTCTTTTCGTAAAAAATCCCTGATATTCTTCTTCAGTAGTAAAATTATTCAAGTTTTTCTTTTGTTTATTGTTTCATCGCCTCTTCTCATTACATGCGTATAGCATGTTTTGGAATTTGGTGAGCACTGTTTTGTTGTTAAATCCTCATTTCTTACTCTATTGCTTGGTGGGTTTCTGGGGTTTTGACTAATTCTTAATGCTTTTTGATTTGCTCTTAAAAATTGGACCTTAGTTGCCATTTTTTCTCTCTTTTCCAGTATAATATCTGCTTGCACGTTGTAAGAAGCTTTTTTTTTACTGGATTTCTCGATCGAAGCCGTTAACTTTTTGACAGCTGTGGCGCAGTCAGCTCTATTTTTGCCCAGGTAGTTTTGTCTTCTAACTTTCGTTTGTCTTTGTTGTTTTCCGGTTTTCATGTTGTGCTTAATATTCCTCTGGCTTTAAACTCAGATCTTTGGTGGCAAGATGAGAACCTGTCATACAGAGTGAGAGTGGTGGAAGAAGAGAGTGAATAATAAACATTTTGCCTTTTTGGTATTCAAGTGTCTGTGGAATTGTAATTTAAGTGGGTTCCAATAGTGTTGATCAGTTATGGAACAAGGTGTGGGTTCGGAGTCTATTCCTACACCGGGTTCTATGGATAAATCTAAGATTTTTGATATAAGGCCATTGCGATGTCTTGTTCCAACATTCCCATCCTCTCCTGGCACGTCCGCCTTCTCATCTCCCCAACCTTCACCCTTCATGTGTTTCCCTCCAACTGGTCCTTTTCCACCTGGGGTTTCTCCATTTTATCCCTTTCTCGTCCCAACAGAGTCTCTAAGGTCTGCGGTACCCAATCAAGCAGGGCACAGTGGCTTTAACAATGCAATCCCATCACCTGTTCCCCTAACTTCATTTAGGCCAACCTCGACAAAGAAGTCTCGGGCTGCAAATGGAAGCACTGGGCCATCCAGAAAGAGTTCTAGATATCGTACAGCTGCTATCCATTTGGATGTAGATGGTTATAGTGACTCTCAACATCAGACTGACCAGTATCTGAGTGGCTTCAGTATGCATGTCGCTGATGCAGAAGATACCAGTAGTAAGGTGAGGAGAAGGAAAGGAAAATCCGAGATGAGGACAAGGAGTGGCCGAGAGGTTTCTCCTGGTGTTGACATTGATTTAGTAGCCAATAGTTTCCTGGAATCTTTCAATCTTGCGGAGTTCGATTCAGTTAGGCAAGCCGATGGTGATACCCAGTCGATTAGATATATTTTAATGATATTTGATTTGCTCCGGAGAAGGATAACTCAAGTTGAGGAAGGAAGGGAGGCAGCTCCAGGGGGATTAAGACGTCCAGACTTAAAAGCTGGCGCTATCTTGATGAATAAAGGAGTTAGAACAAACACCAAGAAGAGGATTGGAGCTGTACCAGGGATTGAAATAGGGGACATCTTTTTTTTCAGGATGGAAATGTGTTTGGTGGGTTTGCATGCTCCATCAATGGCTGGGATTGATTTTATGAGTTTCAAGCTTGTTCAAGGCGAAGATTCTTTGGCTATAAGCATTGTCTCATCTGGAGGATACGAGGATAATGTTGACGATGGGGATGTGTTGATTTACAGTGGCCAAGGTGGAAATATTTACAGAAAAGATAAATTCGTAGACATAACGGATCAGAAACTTGAAAGGGGTAATCTAGCATTGGAGAAGAGCTTGCATCGAGGTAACCATGTTCGAGTTATTCGCGGTGTGAAAGATGTGGCGAATCCAACTGGGAAGATATACCTCTACGATGGCCTTTATAAAATCCAGCATTCTTGGGCGGAGAAAGGAAGGTCAGGTGTCAATGTTTTCAAGTACAAATTGGTCAGAGTTCCTGGCCAGCCTGAAGCTTTTACCATGTGGAAATCAATTCAGCAATGGAAGGAAGGCATTACGTCAAGGGTTGGGGTTATTTTGCCAGACCTGACTTCAGGTGCAGAAAATTTACCTGTTTCTCTTGTAAATGACGTTGATGACGAAAAGGGCCCTGCTTATTTTACATATTTTCCTACCCTCAAGTATCGGAAACCGTTTCATTCACCACAACCTTCTCGGAGCTGTATGTGTCGTGGTGGATGTCAACCTGGTGACTTAAACTGCTCTTGCATTCAGAAAAATGGAGGAGTTCTCCCTTATACTGCACTTGGGGTTCTTTTGATTTATAAGGCTTTAATACATGAGTGTGGTTCTTCTTGTTTATGCCCTCCCAATTGCCGTAACAGGATGTCCCAGGCGGGTTTGAAAGTCCGCCTTGAGGTGTTTAGAACTAAGGATAGAGGTTGGGGTGTAAGGTCTTGGGATCCCATCCGTGCTGGAGCTTTTATCTGTGAGTATGCCGGAGAAGTCATTGATGTATCGACAGAAGAGGAGCTTGAGAGGGAAAGAGAAGATCACTATATTTTCGACGCTACTTGCACCAATGAACCTTCAGATGTTATGGCTGGAAATTCTATTGAGTCTCCAAAAATCCCATTTCCCCTTGTTGTAAGTGCAAAAAAAGGTGGGAATGTAGCTAGATTTATGAACCACAGCTGTACTCCAAATGTCTATTGGCAACCTGTGTTGCGAGAATGTAATAATGAAGCTTACCTCCATATTGCGTTTTTCGCAATCGGTCACATTCCTCCTATGAAAGAGTTGACATATGATTATGGGACAGGTCAGTCCGGCCAAGCAGGGCAGAGGAAGAAAAAATGCCTATGTGGTTCATTGAAGTGCAGAGGGCATTTCTAATGATGGGTGTTTTTTCATGAAGTTGATTGAGGATGTTAAAGCTCATTTGCCTCTGCAATAAGGTTGGATATTTCCTATTTGCATACCTGGAGATTTCGTTTGTGTCAATTATGTTTTTTTCTGTTGAATGATTCAAATGCTCGTTAACTGTACTGTGCATACGATATTCTTTGAATGAGTGAGAATGAGGTATTGATTTGCTGTATTGGCGTTTGTATGGTTTTTTCATTTGGGTTTTTCTTTCATACTTAAAGTTGGCGTGTCTTGTGATTTTTAACAATAAGATTTTCGTTTAATGAGGAAAGAGAGAAACTGAACCAAAGAACTTTATCCCTACAAAGAAAAATGAATACATGAAGAAGAAAACTGTATTAAAAACAGTGTGAAGCTTGTTACCTCTGAAATTTGTTTGTGGTGAATTGATTTACACCTTGTTAGCACTTCCCAAAGTTTGCGTCTTGCTTAAGCCTGAAACGATTTTTGACTTGCTTTTTCAGTTTTTTTGCTTCCTTTTCAACGATGGATAGCCTAGGGGTTGGGCCGAGTCACTGGATTGTCTTGTTTCCATGAAATTCAATTTCAACTTTCAACCTTGGTATTAGCCCTTCCCTTGTCAAGTCTTAAAGACATGAAGAATTTGAGCATTGAGGCATAACTTACCTTTTTGCTAGTTGCCCAAGTCCCATATCCACCTGTGCATAACATATGTACTGGACCTATACCAAACTTTCACACTTGGATCCATCACGTGTGGTTGCGATGTAAGCAGCTTGTAGTTAGTATTGCTACGAATGAATGGATTCTATGCCTCTTCCCATTCATCTAGACTCTGTGTAGGCAAAGATACAAGCATTCGCGGATAACAGGGACATTATCCTCCTTCACGGTACTTTGTGAAACTGTGCAAGATGTAATCCTGTCCCAATCCACATTTAGTAGACAATCAAGGTGGATCCCAGAACCCTAGGATTTGGGGTGATGTAGGATAAGTGTCACGAAGTAGAGTTTTGTTACTGGTTTTAATTGTTTCCATGAAGAAAGGCAGTTGCAGTATTTAGTCATCAACTGTTTGTGTTCAAGAAAAAGGTTGGGTAGAACAAGAGGATGTTTTGAATAGAGTACCCTGTGAACACTAATGAATGTTATGTGTTCTTTAGGTGCTGGAGTTGAATAATTGTGTTGACACAAGTAGTTAGGATTGTGAAGACAGGTTTTTAGGGTTGGGAAAAGGTTTATTATTATGTCTTCATAGAGCTCTTTTTTCTGGTAATTTGGTCATGGAGTTTTTGTGTGGGTCCTTTATCCCGTCTCCCGCAGGAAAAACCCCAATCTTGCATTGTATAGATATCTATGAATCTGGCATTGTTCCATGGTATTGTAGTATCCCCTACTTGGTGGGGTTAGCCCTATCCTATGGATATCTGATCCGGGCTGCAAACAGTTTTAACCAAACACCAGATATGTAGTTCTGTCATCTATATAGTTCAATCTGATCCTCATATCCAGCCAAATAAACGGACCTCACCTCTCAATTTCTGGATTGCTTGTTGCCATTCAGTTCTGAAGTGCAATAGCTCTACATTCAATTGTTTGAAAATGGAAGCACATGGGGAATCTTAAAATTTTACTGAGAACATTGACGCCCTGGATTGTGCAGACGCTTCTATTTCATTACCTGTTTTCCACATGGGAGAGATTTTGTTGTTTTTAACTTGCTTTCACTATGGTAATGTTACATAACGCACTGTGCCAAATAACTCCATTTATTCGAATCTCACGGTCTCATCTATTTGATGCTGCTTCATGCATGATGGTCGGGATTCTTTTTATGCCGGTGCTAGAACTTCCAACTTGTGAAATGACTTCCTCATTTATACTGACTTGCAATTTTTCGTTCTTCATTTGATTTGCAGTTTATGGTTAAGGAGGAGCTCCAGCGAATACCGAGTGCCTTCTGTTCTCAATACATTGCCCCAAGCTGTGTGGTGCTACTGGTAATCCTAGAATATCAGATTCCGTTGTAAAATTTAGCAGATGATAAGAGAATCCTTTTTTCTTGTTGAAATAATGTATAATTATTCCAAAACAACTGTAACATGGATGATGGAACTTTAGGATTCAAAGTTTGTTTTAGTTTGTCGAGCTTTCTTTGTTTCTCTGCTGATGTTGCTTGAGTATTACTTGCCGTAGGCCTTGTTCAGTTGCATGGAAATGATGAGAAAGGATGGGCAAAATTGACTTCCTCATAAATTTTTATCTGTTTATTTATCAAGAAAGTTGAGGGACTCGTAACTTCAAGTTGCCCGCTGGAAAACACTTTCTTTCAAAATATATCTGGCTAATAGAAAGGAATTTTATTTTTCATGCAAGATTCCTCATCACTCCACCTTTTCTGCGAATCTATTTTCCAGGCAACATTCCCGACAACTAAACGCATAAAAAGTGTGGGAAACACTCTCATATAAAGTGTGGGAAACACTCTCGCCTCGTCAAGTAGTGGTAGGTGTTAGAGAATTTTGAATGTTCAGAGCTTGAAATGAAGCAGGGCAGAAGTCCCGTCCAGACCTTTGGCATGTAAGTGAGCTGAAAAATCTCGTGCAGTGGCCTCCCGGTACTTTGGAGGATTATCTTCGGACAACAACTCGTTGATAGGCCCGTACAGCTTTGTCGATGGCGACATTCCTGTGGTGAAAAAGCATGCCACCGATACTCTTGGACCCACACGGTTTGCCAGCACCCTATGCTCGATGCTTTTGAACTTGTCATTCGTTACAAGCTGAAACCCCCAGCAAATAAACAAAGTCAATTGCCTGTACTTCAGAGCAAAGTTAACAACTCAATGCTAAAATGTTGTAATTGATGGTTTCTTACTGCAGTTGATGGTTTGTTATGTTATTGCAGCTCACTCAGTGACTCAGTCTCAGTTGTTATGTTATTGCATCTCACTCAGTGACTCAGGTAATGAACATAAACTACATCTGCAGAGATAATTGGAACGATTTCATCTGAATTATGCCGACTGCTTAATTGACTATGGTTCCCAGCACCTGAGGTAGTCTATTACTATGTTATATCGATTCAAGTCTGTGAAACGGGTGTGGATGTGTTTTCAGGCGTTGGACCTCACAAACCCATGATTTTTGGATAGAGAGATTTGTATCCAAAAGTTAGGTTCGAGCATGTCAAAAATCAAGAGCGCATAACACTTCGATAAATGACGGAATAAAGTACGTAATAATGCACTTGCAATTATACGAACTTCCATCCGTGCGAGAGGCTAGAAGGTTTATCAAATGTGAGTTTTCTCTCTTCAAACATCGCAAAAAGTCAAAGTACTCACACGAATCACATACTCTCGAATTAGGAGTGAGCACCAGACACATATCTCAGACGCTTAGATTGTCGCAGTTCATTTAACTACCATAACAATGAAATAAAGCATAGAAGAAAAGTGCCAAACAAAATTTGTTTTAACTAGTACCACAGAATCAAAAAACAAGGTGAATAAATGGATCATAGACTTGCCTGAAGAAGGTCTCCAACATTTACCACAAGTGCTCCTGGAGTAGGGGGTACATCAACCCACTGGTTCTGGTGCAGGACTTGGAGGCCTCCCACATGATCTTGCAGGAGCACCGTGATGAAGTCATTGTCGGCGTGGTTGCTCGTTCCTAATGTTTGTTCTGGCTGCGGGCATGCCGGATAGTAGTGGCACAGAACTGCAAGCCCCTCGGCGCAGCCCATGTCTTTCAGGTGGTTAGGATTCAGCCCGAGAGCCTCGGATAATAGCTCGAACAAAGAACAGCCTAGTTGCTTTACTTGGTTTGTGTACTCCATTACAATATCCCTGCAGGGCAAATTAATTAAGACCCATCTACATGAAGTTTGTTTGGAAAACAAGTTCTCAAAACCAAGATTATGGACTTGGGAAACCTATTAAGCTGCTTTCCGATAATGAATTTGTGGAGGGACTCATGGACGGAAATGAAAAGAGGTTGTCAATTGCTATAGTGTTTGATCCGTAGGGCGCCCTACAAATTCTGAAACAGCTTTTACCGATATCGGATTGTGCTAATTTTTTTTAGGAACCCATAAAAAAATATTTTAAAAATTACTTGCGGCTTGAATCATCTTTGTAGGACTCGTAATTGGCCCCAACAAATCAAGAAAATCATTAATTTCTTGCCCATAAAAGGGAGGCCAAACGCGGATTTGTTGAATGAGTGTGAATGAAGCAAAACGACGTCGTTTTACCCGGACAACAAAAAACCTACCAAATGGAATGGAGATATTGCACTTCCTTAAAATGCAAGAAAACAACAAAGTCAATATTTGCATTTATCTAAAGAGAGAGACTTATTTACTGCTCCGTGCGATCTCGGCCGTTCGTTTCGGCTTTGCACGGTTCGAATTTAAATGAAACTTTTGGACGGCTGCAATTAGCGCCGTAAACAACTATTCAAGAAGATTTTCTCTTGTCTAAATTGAAACATACCTGCAAGTCTCAGGCAATTCCTCTGGATTTGGGGATTTTGGAGCTATAATACAAAAAACGGTATCCCTCCAGTTAGCCGCCGGCGCTCTAAACAAATCAAAATTGCTGTTATACACAAAAGCTCTCGACGAATCTCTCGTGTACCAAAGCTTTTTGACCTCGGTGTCCTGCTCGTAAAACCTCCGGACCCCATTCACCATCTCCTCCAACACACTCTCGGGAATCCCGTGATTGATCACTTGGAAAAAACCCCAGTTCTCCGACGCGTCGAGGACTTCTCCGACGGTCTCCTTTCGCCGGATTGGATCCTTGTCGATGCCGGCGAGGTCTATGATTGGAAAACTGAGCTGGGTGTTGGTTGGATTTTGTGGGTTGTCAAAGTTATCTGGTGGGTGGATGAATATCCGGGGGATTTGCGCAACGCCGGCGTCGACTAGTCCTTTGACCCCGGTTTTGGTTTCATCAAAAGCTCGTAATTCACTTGCTCGATCATAGTTCAGTTCCATTGGAGCTTGCACTGAAATTTTGGTGGTGCTGGCAACCATTTTCTAAGTAGGTTAGCTCGAGCAAAGGAGAAATTCTGGTCTGGTGAGCGGTGGGGAGAATGATGGGGGACATTGTTGGACAAATACAGTGCACAAAGCAGGGAAATGTAACATCATTGACTTTCTTAGCAAGTACTCCCTCGGTTCCATATCGAGAGTTTATCATGAAAAGTCGTGTTATTTTTTAAATAAAAAAATCAATTACTTTCGTGTATAATTTTTTAAATTTTTTCCCATCAAATTAAAGTACTAATCGAGATCTTTAATACGGTGGGAAAAAATTTGAAAAATTATACACATAAGTAATTAATTTTTTTATTTGAAAAAAGGTAAGAGAGAGAAAATATGACTTGTAGTACAAAAGGAAATCTAACACCATTGCCTGCTACAGAAAGTAACAAAACAATTAAGGCTAATCCACTGGCAAAGGGCCAATAAAATAGGAGTGTGTGGAAGAATAAGAGCCAATATAACAGCCTGTTTGGTACTAGGCGGATTAGAGGGTGGGATATAGCTTTGTCCCGATATAGATATCGGGTGCTTTATATCCTTTGTTTGTTTACCAAGTGGAAGCCGGACATCATAGTCCTGGGATTATATAATCCCTCCAACCTCGTTAATTTTAACCACCCCGGTATCCAAAACATATTCCCCATATCCCCCATTCCCACATTACCAAAATACCCCATGGCCCCACAAACCTTTGTTTACGGAGAGAGAGAGGGAGAGGGGGAACAAAATTGGACGAAGGCGAACTGGACGGCGACGAACTCGAAGAAATCACTAACAATTCCGACAAAATCAGAGAATTAGATTATGATTTTACACGATTAGGATTTTGATTTTACAGAACTGCAGGTTACACAAACTCACAGAACCGCATTTTACACGATCTTGACGGTCCTCGTTTGATGTGCGGATAAAAAAGAATGAGAGATTAAAGTTCATCGCATGAGTTTCCTTGCTAAATAACAATCGAAAACATTCCTGTTTCCTCTTCCCCCGCACCGCACCGCACTGGGATGGTGCCCAAAGAACAATCACGAGAGAGAAATTTCAACATTGATTAAAAAAAAAAAAATGGAAGCCAAGGATTATGGGCCTTCTGTGCTCAAAGCAAGAGTAGATGAAGATTTGATTCCGTTAAACTTTATGCATATCTTATTTTTAGGCATTTATGTCTCATATACTCCCTCCGTCCTATTTTCATTGTCCATTTTCGTGTCATTCTTTCAACGCTTATATCTTCCAATAAGAATCTTAAAAAATATGTAATATGGATCTTGTTTGATAGTTCTCGATTAAATCTATAATATAAAAATTTCAAAATTATGAAAAACATTATAGATTGGGAGATATAAGCGTTGAAAGAACGGCACGAAAAACGAAAATGGACAATGAAAATAAGACGGAGGGAGTATATGTCTGCACAATACACATTGCATAACGCGCTGTGCCAGATAACTCCATTTATTCCAATCTCACGGTCTCAACTATTTGATGCTGCTTCATGCATGATGGTCGGGATTCTTTTTATGCCGGTGCTAGAACTTCCAACTTGTGAAATGACTTCTTCATTTATACTGACTTGCAATTTTTCTTTCTTCATTTGATTTGCAGTTTATGGTTAAGGAGGAGCTCCAGGGAATACTGAGTGCCTTCTGTTCTCAATACATTGCCTCAAGCTGTGTGGTGCTACTGGTAATCCTAGAATATCAGATTCCGTTGTAAAATTTAGCAGATGATAAGAGAATCCTTTTTTCTTGTTGAAATAATGTCTAATTATTCCAAAACAACTGTAACATGGATGATGGTACTTTAGGATTCAAAGTTTGTTTTAGTTTGTCGAGCTTTCTTTGTTTCTCTGCTGATGTTGCTTGGGTATTACTTGCCGTAGGCCTCGTTCAGTTGCATGGAAATGATGAAAAAAGATGGGCAAAATCGACTTCCTCATAAATTTCTATATGTTTATTTATCGAAAAAAGTTGAGGGACTCATAACTTCAAGTTGCCCGCTGGAAAACGCTTTCTTTCAAAATATATCCGGCTAATAGAAAGGAATTTTATTTTTCATGCAAGATTCCTCATCACTTCACCTTTCCTGCGAATCTATTTTCCAGGCAACATTCCCGACAACTAAACGCATAAAAAGTGTGGGAAACACTCTCGCCTCGTCAAGTAGTGGTCGGTGTTAGAGAATTTTGAATGTTCAGAGCTTGAAATGAAGCAGGGCAGAAGTCCCGTCCAGACCTTTGGCATTGAAGTGAGCTGAAAAATCTCGTGCAGTGGTCTCCCGGTACTTTGGAGGATTATCTTCGGACAACAACTCGTTGATAGGCCCGTACAGCTTTGTCGATGGCAACATTCCCGTGGTGAAAAAGCATGCCACCGATACTCTTGGACCCACACGGTTCGCCAGCACCCTATGCTCGATGCTTTTGAACTTGTCATTCGTTACAAGCTGAAAACCCCCAGCAAATAAACAAAGTCAATTGCCTGTATTTCAGAGCAAAGTTAACAACTCAATGCTAAAATGTTGTAATTGATGGTTTCTTACTGCAGTTGATGGTTTGTTATGTTATTGCAGCTCACTCAGTGACGCAGTCTCAGTTGTCATGTTATTGCATCTCACTCAGTGACTCAGGTAATGAACATAAACTACATCTGCAGAGATAATTGGAACGATTTCATCTGAATTATGCCGACTGCTTAATTGACTATGGTTCCCAGCACCTGAGGTAGTCTATTACTATGTTATATTGATTCAAGTCTGTGAAACGGGTGTGGACGTGTTTTCAGGCGTTGGACCTCACAAACCCATGATTTTTGGATACAGAGATTTGTATCCAAAAGTTAGGTTCGAGCATGTCAAAAATCAAGAGTGCATAACACTTCGATAAATGACGGAATAAAGTACGTAAGAATGCACTTGCAATTATACGAACTTCCATCCGTGCGAGATGCTAGAAGGTTTATCAAATGTGAGTTTTCTCTCTTCAAATATCGCTAAAAGTCAAAGTACTCACACGAATCACGTACTCTCGAATTAGGAGTGAGCACCAGACACATATCTTAGACGCTTAGATTGTCGCAGTTCATTTAACTACCATAACAATGAAATAAAGCATAGAAGAAAAGTGCCAAACAAAATTGTTTTAACTAGTACCACAGAATCAAAAAACAAGGTGAATAAATGGATCATAGACTTGCCTGAAGAAGGTCTCCAACATTTACCACAAGTGCTCCAGGAGTAGGGGGTACATCAACCCACTGGTTCTGGTGCAGGACTTGGAGGCCTCCCACATGATCTTGCAGGAGCACCGTGAAGAAGTCATTGTCGGCGTGCTTGCTTGTTCCTAATGTTTGTTCTGGCTGCGGGCATGCCGGATAGTAGTGGCACAGAACTGCAAGCCCCTCGGCGCAGCCCATGTCTTTCAGGTGGTTAGGATTCAGCCCGAGAGCCTCGGATAATAGCTCGAACAAAGAACAGCCTAGTTGCTTTACTTGGTTTGTGTACTCCATTAGAATATCCCTGCAGGGCAAATTAATTCAGACCCATGTACATGAAGTTTGTTTGGAAAACAAGTTCTCAAAACCAAGATTATGGACTTGGGAAACCTATTAAGCTGCTTTCCGATAATGAATTTGTGGAGGGACTCATGGACGGAAATGAAAAGAGGTTGTCAATTGCTATAGTGTTTGATCCGTAGGGCGCCCTACGAATTCTGAAACAGCTATTACCGATATTGGATTGTGCTAATTTTTTTTAGGAACCCGTAAAAAAATATTTTAAAAATTACTTGCGGCTTGAATCATTCTTTGTAGGACTCGTAATTGGCCCCAACAAATCAAGAAAATCATTAATTTCTTGCCCATAAAAGGGAGGGCAAATGGGGATTTGTTGAATGAGTGTGAATGAAGCAAAACGACGTCGTTTTGCCTGGACAACAAAAAACCTACCAAATGGAATGGAGATATTGCACTTCCTTAAAATGCAATATAACAACAAAGTTAATATTTGCATTTATCTAAAGAGAGAGACTTATGCGATCTCGGCCGTTCGTTTCGGCTTTGGATGGTTCGAATTTAAATGAAACTTTTTCGGGAGACGAGTTTAACTTTTTCCGGGAAAAGTTTCATTAACATTCGGACCGTCCAAAACACTTTTGGACGGCTGCGATTAGCGCCGTAAACAACTATTCAAGAAGATTTTCTCTTGTCTAAATTGAAACATACCTGCAAGTCTCAGGCAATTCCTCTGGATTTGGGGATTTTGGAGCTATAATACAAAAAACGGTATCCCTCCAGTTAGCCGCCGGCGCTCTAAACAAATCAAAATTGCTGTTATACACAAAAGCTCTCGACGAATCTCTCGTGTACCAAAGCTTTTTGACCTCGGTGTCCTGCTCGTAAAACCTCCGGACCCCATTCACCATCTCCTCCAACACACTCTCGGGAATCCCGTGATTGATCACTTGGAAAAAACCCCAGTTCTCCGACGCGTCGAGGACTTCTCCGACGGTCTCCTTTCGCCGGATTGGATCCTTGTCGATGCCGGCGAGGTCTATGATTGGAAAACTGAGCTGGGTGTTGGTTGGATTTTGTGGGTTGTCAAAGTTATCTGGTGGGTGGATGAATATCCGGGGGATTTGCGCAACGCCGGCGTCGACTAGTCCTTTGACCCCGGTTTTGGTTTCATCAAAAGCTCGTAATTCACTTGCTCGATCATAGTTCAGTTCGATTGGAGCTTGCACTGAAATTTTGGTGGTGGTGGCAACCATTTTCTAAGTTGGTTAGCTCGAGCAAATTAAAGGAGAAATTCTGGTCTGGTGAGCGGTGGGGAGAATGATGGGGGGACATTGTTGGACAAATACAGTGCACGAAGCAGGGAAATGTAACATCATGGGTAAATTTCACTGACCTCCCCTGAGGTTTCTGAAATGTCACTGCCCTCCCTTGCTTTTGAAAATATTCTATAGATTCCCCCTTACAACTAACTTGACGTAAACGGTGTCAACTTTTGGAATCAAAAGTCCTCAATGCCCTCTCCTTTATTCTACTCTTCCTTTCCTTTATCTTTCTCATTCTCTTAATCTTTGTTCATTTTTTCCCCGTGTCAGAAGTGGAAGGCAGCCACCATACACTTTTACGAGAGAAAGAGAATTAAAATAAATCATAAAATCATACTTGGTTTTATTTTGAAAATGAGTTTTTAATATTAAAAAGTTATATAAGGTTAATTACGCATTTTTTTTGGGGGTTTTTAGTCAAAATTTTTTCAATTTTTTTTTATCAAACTTTCTTACTTTTGGGTATATCTAGTTTAACCACACTTGAAAAGTAAAAGAATGGATAAAATTTGATGAACAATGAAAAAATAGTCACCTCTGACTTGGCATTTTGAAGTAATTATTTTTTCTTTCAATTTTATTAACTTCTTTTTTTTAGAAATTCCTTTACTTTTAAGAATGAGAAAGATGACATATAATCACACAATTTCGAAAACATAATAAATTGGAGTCTTATAAAATATTTGGCGTTTAGGTATGTTAATATTATGAATAATTATTGGTAGTTTTTTCGATTTATTTTATTTTTAAGTACGACAATTTTTTTCATAGTTTAGTTAAATCTTTTGACTTTTTTGGTCCATCTTGTGAGAAGAAAAAAAAGATTATGAAAGACTTAATTTAATCAAGGGGGTTGCAATTTTTTTCACTTGCTAAAGAAGTAAGTGGACGATACTCACTTTAGATGAGTGTGAGATAATTAAGTATAAATAAATAAACTCAAGTCCATACATTGAACTGAATGCAGATTGGGTGTGTACACGTGCTTGTGGGAAGTTGATGATTGGGTTTTGGGTATGTTGGGTCTAGAGGTCCCCATGGATTTGGTTAAACAACTCCATTCCTTGCGATCACTCTAAAAACAAACTTATGGGTATAATATCGAATGCCATAAGAGACTTAATTAAAACACCCCCTAACACCAATTGGTTTTAGGAGAGATATTGGAAAAGCGGTGCAATGTCGAATGACATAAAAGACTAAATTAAAACCCTCCCTAACACCAATTAGTTTGTTTTCCTTTAGCTTAGTTATTGTCATTCCTGGTTAAAATGTCGATATATCTATATATCTATTTTGTGAACGTATATACAGTGGAACTTTTAAAAAAATTATTGACAAAGCCGAGCTGAAATTGGTGGCTCCTTGAATAAGGAAATACGTTGTCTTCGGACATTGAAAACATATTCACTGGAGAAAGACATAGATAATGAAAAAACAAAGTAGCGTGAAAACTATTACTACTAATTTTTATTACATAAACCAATTAAAGTTTCCTAAAACTATACAATTTCACAAAGTTTCCAAAAAAAAAAAGTTAGGCTATTTCTTTTCGCTGTACATAAAAAGAAGGTATAGATGTAGAGACCCAATTATTTTCTAATTTTCGAAATACTAACTAAATGCTTAATTGAGAAAATATGGATTATTGGTGAATAATTGATTCGAGGACCATAGTGATAGAATTGAAGTTTGAGGGAGAAATGTGTGATTATATGATTTGTGAGTATAAATAGGGGTGGGTGAGAAGTAGGAGATAATTTCATCTCCCTTTCCTCTCTCCTCTCCACCGGCTCTCCACTTTCCCCCCCCCCCCCACCGATCTCTCTCTCCCTCCTCCTCTCACACTCAAAACTCCACCTCACACCCGAAAATCTTTGAGAACCAACCTCTCCTCGACCTTGCAATCGCGTTTCTAAGCTCGGAAATCCTTGGGTGGTGTTCGAAACGGAGCTTTGGAGTTCGAAAGTCTAGGGCTCGCCCAATAACCCGGGAATCTTGTTCATTGTTTCGAGGTAGGAACTTCTTGATCTCTTTTATATGTTTTCTTGTTGTTTTGGTGTGAAATCGGGCTGTTAGTTGTTGAGTTTTGGTTGTTGATCAATTTCTGAAAATCTGCTGAAATCGCTACCCGAAGCCCCGTGGTATCGATATGGATTTTCGGCGTATCGATACAGTAAGCTTATCTTTTGGACAGCCTCTTCCGTATCGATACGGATTTTTCCCGTATCGATACGGGAAGCTTATCTCCAGATTTTGTTCCTGTTGACCATTTATTGATTGATTTGGCTCTCAATCACTTCTAAACCCCTTGATACACTTCCTAATTGATCCCAAGCTCGTTCTTTTGGCTTCTTGCGACTTTTCGATGCTTTCTTCGTTCGTTGGCCTTCCGTTGACCCTAATTGAATATGGAATCATATGGTTAAACGTTGTCAAATTGCTTATTGGTCGATAATTGGCATATGTGACTACTTGTGACGCATTAGTGATAGTATTGGCACGTTACGTGACATTACGTTTGAGAATGTGATCTCGGGAAGTCATAGCTTGCATGTTAGTTGAGGATTGTGTGGTTTGAGGTCGTATGGTGGTTTAGGGAGTCCCGTACGCAAGGGGTGGTAATACGGTGACACTCTAGGGTTTCGTACGCAAGAGGTGGTAATACGGTAACCCTGGGTTTGTAGGGATCACTGTGACGCAAGGGGTGGTAACACGGTAATCCACGTGGAGCTGTATGGTAACGCAAGGGGTGGAAATACCAATGGTGGGAGTTAAATGGTGTCGAGTTGAGTCGGGGTCATCGAAGTTAATGAGTCGTATGACACGTACTTAATCGGGATTACGGATCCTTTTACAAGTTGATTGATCATTCAGTGTTGAGTATTGTTTCCTCATCTTTCTTTCTATTGCTCTAATCAACATGTTTGCATATAACATTGGTTAAGATTTTCCTACTGGGCTTTGTAGCTCAACAAAATCTTTTTTTTCAGGTTCTAACGCCGGTCAGTAGCATCATGCGTGCATGCTTGGGTTGTGGACAAGTTTTGGAAGCCCATTGCATTGTAGTTACTTCTTCATCTTGTAATAGTCTCACTTTTGGGTCAAGATGACCTTGTAACTAATGTTTCATGAACTATCTTTTGACTAGGTTTTTTTTTTTTAATGAATATAAGTCAATTTGGGCCGTGGTGTCAAAGTTGTATATTCTTTAGAAATTGGGGACTTGTTGTAATTCAAACAGGTGGGATTACTATTTTGGGAATACGATGGCAGGCGAGGTTCTTTTATTTAAAATGTTTTATGTAATTTATGTTAAAAATCCAGGTCGTGACAAATTGGTATCAGAGCGTCTAGGTTTAGAATACCTAGAGACCGTGGGGAGACTTCTAGTCTCATGGGTTCAAAATGTCACGAAATCTTCATTACATGTGTGTGCTTGTGTGCATCGACATTACTTGGCTTACGTGGTATAGTATTTCAATATAGTAGAACGGTGTAGCGTTGTTTTTGACACAACACGATGAGGAAGCGGGAGAATTTCGTACTAAGTTTCTTAGTGGCAATGCTTGAGAGGGATGGATGATTCACGCCGACCAAGGTTTGCGATATAAGGGAAAGCTGTTCGTACCCGTTTCTTGTCGAGAAGAAATTTTGAGGGAATTTCATCACTCACTGTTAGCCGTGCATCCGGGTGGAACGAAAATGTATCACGACTTGCATAGACAATTTTGGTGGCCGGGAATGAAGAGAGATGTCGTCATCTTCGTGTCCAAATGTCTTACATGTCAACAAGTCAAAGCCGAGCATCAACGACCCGCGGGGGAATTACAACCATTACCTGTGGCCGAGTGGAAGTGGGAAAATGTGACAATGGATTTCGTTACCGGATTACCGAGATCACCGAGAGGGCACGATACCATTTGGGTGATAGTCGATCGATTGACTAAGTCCGCGCATTTCTTACCGATTCAAGTTACGGATTCGATTGAGTCGCTTAGCCGCCTTTACATTCGTGAGATTATACGTCTTCATGGAATTCCCGTCTCTATTGTATCGGATCGAGATCCAAGGTTCACCGCGCGTTTTTGGCAAAGCTTGCAGGCCGCTCTTGGTACTAATCTCTTGTTTAGCACTGCGTATCATCCTCAAACGGATGGGCAATCCGAGAGAACGATCCAAATTCTAGAAGATATGCTTCGGGCTTGCGTTGTGGATTTTCGGGGTAGTTGGGAGGATCATTTGCCGTTAGTCGAATTCGCGTACAACAATAGTTACCAATCTAGTATCGAGATGGCACCGTATGAAGCTTTGTATGGGAGACCGTGTCGATCACCCATTTGTTGGACCGAGTTAGGCGAGGCTACTTCGGTTGGACCGGAATTAGTTCAAGAAACCTCTGAAAGCATGAGAGCGATACGTCTACGTCTTCTTGAGGCTCAAAAGAGAACCACCGAGCAAGTTAAATTGATTCGACAACGATTGATAACCGCGCAAAGTAGGCACAAGAGTTATGCCGATCGTCGTCGTCGACCGTTAACATTTGAAGTGGGGGACCACGTGTTCCTTAAGGTG
This sequence comes from Rhododendron griersonianum, assembly GCA_018127125.1. Taxonomy (NCBI): domain Eukaryota; kingdom Viridiplantae; phylum Streptophyta; class Magnoliopsida; order Ericales; family Ericaceae; genus Rhododendron; species Rhododendron griersonianum. The sequence goes on from CM030800.1 coordinate 29,114,465, forward strand.
TCGCCGCGTCGGGGATTATCTCGTTTTGGGCAAAGGGGCAAGTTATCGCCGCGTTTCATCGGGCCGTTTGATATTATCGAGAGGATCGGAGAAGTCGCGTATCGTTTGGCCTTACCGCCGAGATTGTCGGGTGTCCATGATGTATTTCACGTATCAATGTTGCGGAAGTATGAGCCGGATCCGTCACACGTTCTAGAATGGTCCGAACTTGAGTTGGAAGCCGATGCTTCGTATGAGGAAGAGCCGATACGTATCCTAGATTCGCGCGAGCAAGTTTTGAGGGGTAAAACCATTCCATTAGTGCGAGTTTTATGGAGTCATCTCGGAAGGGAAGAGTCGACGTGGGAAAGGGAAGACGAAGTGAGGGAGAAGTATCCACATTTGTTTCCGAGTTAATCGATGTGAGTCTCGAACTTATAACCTTGTGATAGTTAACTTATTGTTGGTAATATGTGTTGTTGCATGAGTATGGCTATTTGATGCATGATCTTGGTTGACTTGCGTTGTAAATTTCGGGATGAAATTTCTTTAAGCAGGATAGATTGTAGAGACCTGATTATTTTCTAATTTTCGAAATACTAACTAAATGCTTAATTGAGAAAATATGGATTATTGGTGAATAATTGATTCGAGGACCATAGTGATAGAATTGAAGTTTGAGGGAGAAATGTGTGATTATGTGATTTGTGAGTATAAATAGGGGTGGGTGAGAAGTAGGAGATAATTTCATCTCCATTTCCTCTCTCCTCTCCACCGGCTCTCCACTTTCCCCCCCCACCGATCTCTCTCTCCCTCCTCCTCTCACACTCAAAACTCCACCTCACACCTGAAAATCTTTGAGAACCAACCTCTCCTCGACCTTGCAATCGCGTTTCTAAGCTCGGAAATCCTTGGGTGGTGTTCGAAACGGAGCTTTGGAGTTCGAAAGTCTAGGGCTCGCCCAATAACCCGGGAATCTCGTTCATTGTTTCGAGGTAGGAACTTTTTGACCTCTTTTATATGTTTTCTTGTTGTTTTGGTGTGAAATCAGGCTGTTAGTTGTTGAGTTTTGGTTGTTGATCAATTTCCGAAAATCTGCTGAAATCGCTACCCGAAGCCCCGTGGTATCGATATGGATTTTCGGCGTATCGATACAGTAAGCTTATCTTTTGGACAGCCTCTTCCGTATCGATACGGATTTTTCCCGTATCGATACTGGAAGCTTATCTCCAGATTTTGTTCCTGTTGACCATTTATTGATTGATTTGGCTCTCAATTACTTCTAAACCCCTTGATACACTTCCTAATTGATCCCAAGCTCGGTCTTTTGGCTTCTTGCGACTTTTCGATGCTTTCTTCGTTCGTTGGCCTTCCGTTGACCCTAATTGAATATGGAATCATATGGTTAAACGTTGTCAAATTGCTTATTGGTCGATAATTGGCATATGTGACTACTTGTGATGCATTAGTGATAGTATTGGCACGTTACGTGACATTACGTTTGAGAATGTGATCTCGGGAAGTCATAGCTTGTATGTTAGTTGAGGATTGTGTGGTTTGAGGTCGTATGGTGGTTTAGGGAGTCCCGTACGCAAGGGGTGGTAATACGGTAACCCTGGGTTTGTAGGGATCACTGTGACGCAAGGGGTGGTAACACGGTAATCCACGTGGAGCTGTATGGTAACGCAAGGGGTGGAAATACCAATGGTGGGAGTTAAATGGTGTCGAGTTGAGTCGGGGTCATCGAAGTTAATGAGTCGTATGACACGTACTTAATCGGGATTACGGATCCTTTTACAAGTTGATTGATCATTCAGTGTTGAGTATTGTTTCCTCATCTTTCTTTCTATTGCTCTAATCAACATGTTTGCATATAACATTGGTTAAGATTTTCCTACTAGGCTTTGTAGCTCAACAAAATCTTTTTTTTCAGGTTCTAACGCCGGTCAGTAGCATCATGCGTGCATGCTTGGATTGTGGACAAGTTTTGGAAGCCCATTGCATTGTAGTTACTTCTTCATCTTGTAATAGTCTCACTTTTGGGTCAAGATGGCCTTGTAACTAATGTTTCATGAACTATCTTTTGACTAGGTTTTTTTTTAATGAATATAAGTCAATTTGGGTCGTGGTGCCAAAGTTGTATATTCTTTAGAAATTGGGGACTTGTTGTAATTCAAACAGGTGGGATTACTATTTTGGGAATACGATGGCAGGCGAGGTTCTTTAATTTAAAATGTTTTATGTAATTTATGTTAAAAATCCAGGTCGTGACAATAGATCTAGATTAATTTTATGGAAAGTATGGGATACTACATGGGAAGGAAAAAAAGAGAAATGGAAAAAAAAAACGTGATTTGGTTGGTGGATGTAATTGGTTTGTTTTCAAGGGTAATCTTGGCATAAAACAAAGAAGCAATGCTTATGTCACACTTTACCGTTAATGATTTAACGTTATGTTGATAGAAGGGGGAGTGTGGACAATAATTCAAAAAGCAATGGAGGGCAGTGAATTTCAGAAACCTGAGGGGATGTTTCTGCATTTGTCAGAAACCTCAAGGGAGGTCGGTGAAATTTACCCAACCATTGACTTCCTAGCTAGTACTCCCTCTTTCATATTGAGAGTTCATCATAAAAAATCATATCATTTTTCAAATCAAAAAATCTATTTCCATGTATAATTTTTTGAATTTGTTCGCATCAAATTAAAGTACTAATCGAGATCTTTGATACGGTGCGAAAAAATTTGGAAAATTATACACGAAAAAAATTAATTTTTTGATTTAAAAAAAGGTAAGAGAAAGAAAATGGGACTGTCATTATGAAACAGAGGCAGTACAAAAGGAAATCTAACACCATTGCCTGCTACAGAAAGTAACAAAACAAGGTAATTTATTTCAAACTCAAATATAATGAAAATGAAAAATATTTTTTCAATTTTTTTTTGCACCGTTTAAAAGATCTTAATAAGATCTATCAAACAAGATCTATATTAGTAGGAAAATTATTTGCATAAACACATGATTTTTGAACTTAAAATTACCTTCTTTTTCAAAAATTATTTTTTTGAAGAAAGTGGAACACCCTAAGGCTAATCCACTGGCAAAGGGCCAATAAAACAGGAGTGTGTGGAAGAATAAGAGCCAATAACAACCTGTTTGGTTTTAGGCAGATTAGAGGATGGGATATAGCTTTGTCCCGATATACGCGTGTTTCAACTGGTATTTTCTTTTTCTCTTCTTCACATACTCTATATCTTCTTCACTTCACCGACAAATTATTTCTCTTTCTTTCCCTCCAAAAGTGAAACTCATATCTTTTGATCATCTACAATCCAACTCATCGTCGCCGGATTAAGGTATTTCACTCTTCTTTCCCGTTTTTATTCCCCCCCCCCAAAAAAAAAAAAAATCATAATATCAGGGAAGAAAGTCACCGATTTTTCCCCAAAATGAAAAGAGGAAATTGATATATTTTGCCCAAAAAAACGTAAATAGAGGGAAGTGAATGGCGCGCGCACGCGTGTGTAAGAGAGAGAGAAAAAAAATTGTAGTGGACCCCTTATCTCTTAAGTGAATAATCAAAAGCTGATGTGTCAACTTTTGGTTATCATTTTTTGATTATACCACTGTGGATGGCCTAATAATCCCCTCCAACCTCGTTAATTTTAACCACCCCGGTATCCAAAACATATTCCCCGTATCCCCCATTCCCACATTACCAAAATACCCCATGGCCCCACAAACCTTTGTTTATGGAGAGAGAGAGAGGGAGAGGGGGAACAAAATTGGACGAAGGCGAACCGGACGGCGACGAACTCGAAGAAATCACTAACAATTCCAATGAAATCAGAGAACTAGATTATGATTTTACATGATTAGGATTTTGATTTTACATAACTGCAGGTTACACGAACTCATAGAACCGCATTTTACACGATCTTGACGTTCCTCGTTTGATGTGCGGATAAAAAAGAATGGGAGATTAAAGATCATCGCATAAGTTTCCTTGCTAAATAACAATCGAAAACATTCCTGTTCCCCCCCCCCCCCCCTTGCACTGGAATGGAGCCCAAAGAACAATCACGAGAGAGAAATTTCAACATTGATTAAAAAAAAAATTCTGTAAATGATAATGAAACCAATATGAGAATTTTCTTAAATTTTCACTGGTAAAAGAACAAAGCCTTGGATTAAGCACTGCTCCTTTGAAAAAAACCAACCCGGACATCTCCTCCTTAATCATGAACCAAAAAGGATGATCAGCTATAAAACTCGGCCGTTTTGGGAGTAGACATGATGTTGCAGGCATTGTAGCTAAGTGTTTACAAGTAACAACAGCAGCTTCGGTGCCTTTCTCATCTACCTTAATAACAACTTTCTGCATCATTACTGAAGGGTGGAATGGCCGGATCCCCTCAGGAATTTCCATCATCTCCAAAAGGTCTTCTGGATTTTCAAGGAAAGGAAACGTCATTCCCATTTCCGTCATGGTCAAAGAAACATCAAATTCATACGAGAATTCAAACTTTGGGATCCAAACTCGGTCGAGACTCTCCTCACTCAAATTGAAGTAATCTTGCTTCGAAGATCTAGAATCAGAACAAATCTCTTCGAGAAGATTTTGTAACCCAACTTTCTCATGAGGGAGAAAGAAGTACATAGAAAATTTCCGATCGAGTTTAGAACTTTGGTATGGAATTTTGAGGACCTTGAAACTGTCAAATGATCTGTAGTGATACCTCTCACGACGACTCGTCATGAATGGAATCGAGATGGTGTCACCAGTGAGGAGATAGAAATTCCTTTCTTCAGTGAGACTCGCATCAAATCTACGTTTATGAGTCCAAATTCCTTTGAAGTATAGCCCATTTGCAAGAATGATTACTGTGTCTCGAGATAACGGCCCAGGTTGTAGAAGGTTTTTGATAAGGCCTTTTGATGCATCTTCGGCCCATGAGTTGACTTTCTTTACCCCTTCTTTAGCCTGTGTACGTAGTTATTTCGTCGGTCAATTATAAATACTAAGATGTATATATACAAAAATACTCAACTCAGTCTCTTCACCAAATTCTTTGTCTTTGAGAGTAATGAAAGTATTGGTAGAAGTCACTTTCGTAACTTGGTAGCAAATTAAAGAAACAATGATCGAACTTATTGATTTCAACCTTCCTAGGGCATGGGTACAGGTCTTGTATTCAATTAAACTAAGAAATTAAAGAAGAAGACTTATCCAAAGAAACAATGTCTATAAAGAAAGAAAAAACTGATTATTGCTATTTTTTTATACAAAATTTCTGCTTTTGTTTGCAATACTATTAGAATTTTTTTTATGAATTAAAAAATACGTATCTTGTAAAATGTTTTTCCATTTTTCGTTTACTGTAAACGTTCCACAAACATAATCAAATTTCGTTTACCAAACATGTTTTATTTTCGTTGTTTTGTTTCCAAACTGGTTTTCCGTTCTTCAGAATAATTTGGAGAAAATGAACAAAATCGTGTTTTTTAGTTTTTGATAAGTTATAAGTTAAAAATAAAATCAATAAACGTAACCAAACGCACCTTTAAATATCAGTTATTTAACTGAGACTCATGCTCAACAGTGAGATGCCGCATTTAGGAGCCAATACAGTATGGAAGATGAAAATGTGAACCATGAGATGATACTTTTTTTTCTTTTTGCCTTACGGTAGGATATTAGTATGTTAGTAGGTAAGATTATTACAATCCAAACAGTAAGATTTTGCGCCAGAAGGATTTTTGTTTGGAGGGGCAGCGGCTGTAGGGATTCTCGGCACGGACCAGTTTGCGGCATATTGGGTGGGGATATTTGGGTGGCAGTTTGGGGAGGCTGTGGTGGCGGCAGGTGGTTCATGGCGGCGAAGGCAAATGGATTGCTGGTAGTGGTCGTTCGGATCTGTTTGAGTTGTGTGCGGCGGCAATGGGTGGTGGTTGGGATGCGAGGCGTTTGCGGCTGGCTTGGGGCGTTTTTGGGACCGGCGACATACGGCAGGTTCACGGCGGTCTGTGCGACAGCGGCGGCATTTCGATCCTGATCATTTGTTAATCTGGGTTTTGGGTGGCAGCATGATTATCGGCTATCAGAGCAAGAGTTCGAGTTTGGAGTCGTTTAGGTTTTGTTGGTCCTTCACCAACACTTGGGTCTTGGGTAGCTTTGAAAATTAATTAATTTTAATTTTCTTTTGCCCTTATCATTTTAATCTTTGTAATTTTCGAATTCGAAGATTAATAAAATTTTATGCTTATCAAAAAAAAGTTAAATTATTACAAAGGCCGCTGCTCTATCAGCTCGAACCCACGACCTCACCCTTGAGTGTTATGTAGTTAGATTACTATCAGTGGCGGAACCAGAATTTTGATATGAGGGAGGCCGGCTTAATAGACATATTTTTTTATTGGAACGTATACTTATTATATCATTAATTTTTTGCTTTCTGGTACATTAAATTTATACGTTGAAATGATTCTAGCCTAATGCAGTTAATCATTTTGCTTTTTTCTTTAGGTTACTTCAATAGTCACGTGTTTATTTTTTATTTATGAAAAAAATTAAGATATAAGAATGTAAAATGGCCAATTTTTAATCAAATCAAACCAAAATTATTAAAGATTATAAGTATCTATACATGAATAATTATCGATAATATTCAAAATCAGCTATATAAAAATAAAAATTTTTAAAACTCGGGGTCAGGGCCGGTCTAACATAGCTCCGCCCCTATTACTACATAACACTCATATTGGATACATGGTATTAATCACACAAATTCAAAACATTAATCACACATCAACTCATAATATCACAACATGATTGATAGATACAGCCAGACAGATCTCGTGGTGAAAAAAATGATGCTAGTGTTATGAGTTAATGAATCTTTTTTTTGTCGATAAAAAAAAAGAAAAGAAAAGAGGCTCGTTCATATTAAGTGACACAAATTCAGCACCACCAAGTCTCCTGATCAAGGATTTAAATAATGGCCGATGCGTAGCGGGTTTTGCGAGCTCTGACACCGTTATACGGTTATACCCTAGTGTCAAAAATGTCTTCGAAAAATTCACGACCTCTACAATCAGTTTCTATTAAGTGTCCCGATACCAATATAAACCTTGCTCGTAACAAAATACAAAATGGGGCTCACTCGTTATGAACCTAAGGTGTGCACAACAAAAGTGTGTTGTAGTTGTTTTTCTTTTTGTTATTGTAATAGTAATCTTTTGGTTTCAATATAACTCGGATCGAATTTGGGGCGGGGACAGGTTTACCCCCGAATCCTGCCCAATTCCCAATTTTTTTTTATAAAAAAAATCTCTGTATCTGCCCCGATCTCCAAAAAATCCCCAAATTCTAGATCCGTCCAAGATGGGTAACGAATCAGATACGGACGGGTTAACCGAGATGGCCATCACTAGTGCGTGTGAAGAAAGCAAAGTAGGGAGAGAGAGAGAGAGGATTACCTGATTGAAAAAATCAACACTTTGGGCATCACAACCGTAGATACCTTTTAGAATTTCCTCCTTATAAAACGTTCGTCCACCCAAACTCCGTTAACCATACACAAAACCGGGCCGTCACCGCCCTCATCACCGCCGCCGCCATCATTGCTGACGCAATTGACTTGATCCCGTCGATGTCTTGCGTCCCAAGAAACGCCAGCATGTGTTCCAACGTGGGGCCCCTCGATCCGGCGGCCGCCATGGTCAGAACGATGTCGATCGATAAGGGAGACAGCGCAAAGTTCTCGTTGGAGCCCTTCTTGACTCGCTCGAGCAAAAGCTGCTTTGCTATCGCCGTCGAGTAATCCATTCTCGAGTAGGTGAGTTCGGGGTTCGGAGTAGCGGTCATTGGGTGGGGCAAAGGGAGGTTTTTGGCCGGTGAAACCTTTTGCCATTCCGACGGCCGTCGGGTAGTGTTTCCCGCGGACCCTTTTTTCTTCTTGTCCGGCTCCATTGGTGGATTGGTTTTCTTTTCCTTCTCGTAAAGAGTTGGACACGCCGAGTATTTCATATAAATAGGTGGATTGGTTTTGTTTGGCATAATAATTCAAATGGCTTATTTATTTGTCCTTATTTTTTTTTTTTGTATTTGTTAGTTTTTCGTAGATTTTTTTAGGATTATTGCTTCTTCATGACGAGAGAAATATAAATATTAAAAAATTTCAATTGAAATTCAATTTTTTTTAATAAAGATGAAAAAATTGGCTTATTGGGTTATTTTTGTCTTTATTAAAAAAAATTGAGTTTTGATCGTAATTTTTTACTTTTTAAATTTCTCTTGTCATGAAGAAGCAATAATCCTCACAAAATTGATGAAAAACTAACAAATATAAAAAAAATTAAATAAGAACAAAAAGAACAAAAAAAATAAGCCAAATTATATTGCCAAACCACCCCTTAGAAGCCCTTATATCCTGCGAACTCCAAATCAATAGCAAAATACACCAAAAAGATTTTCAAGAATTTATCCCCCAAAATTGTCTCTCGTTTTTTGGAATCACTACTACAATTGCGCGTGATCTTTTCTTATTATCTATTAAACCTTCTTTTTTTGTCATTGCCAAGTTTCGAACCCATGCACCATTGATTGATTTCCTAAGCCCTTACCACTAAGCTAGCCAAGAACTTCTGTTACAATAGGAAAACAAAAATATTTATACTTATTTCCTAAAGTGAGAAAACTTTTTTTTCCTTAAAATTTGCTGAATTTTTCGAAATGCAATTAACATGATATAGACAAATTTTATGAAAATTATCACAACATGCAAATTGTAACATTATAGACAAACTTTAGAATTTTTTTTTTTATTATAAACTAATCATTTCACATGAATTTTGTGTTTACATTGAATTTCAATTTCAAAGGTGGCTTCCCAATTAAATTTTAATCTTTTTCAGACAAGGCTAAGCCATAATAATATAATTATTTTTTTTACCTAATGTGTCAAACACTTGGAAGAAATCCGAAATAATTAAATTTTACTACAACAAACCATAAAGATCACAACTCGCCCACGTGAAAATCGGGCACTAGTGGAACAACCCGCCATTCGTCAAAGAAACAAGTGGACACTGGTGGAACCCGGCCAGTCATGGGATTTGCCTTCTCTCTCTCTCTCTCTCTCTCTCTATCGATCGATCTTTTTGGGCATGAAAATGAAGATGAAACGTAAAGATTTTTAAGGGTAAGTATAATTAGGGCTTATCTTCTTACCTTTTGTAATAAAAAAAAAAAACTTTTTCAGGTCCTTAAACGACATTGTTTTCCTCACATAACTTTTCAAAGCCCGCCCACATGCAAATTCAGACCGCGCGCCTAAATAGGTAGGCTTTTTATCTCATCGCAAGAGTGAGATCATTTATCTCGTTTTTTTCCGCGCTAAAGTTTTTTATCACGCTTCAAGGGTGAGGTCTTTTCTCTTTTATCTCGCCACAAGAGCGAGATCTTTTATCTTATTCTTTTCCACCCTAAAATCTTTTATCACACCACAAGGGTGAGATCTTTTCTCTTTTTTTTATCACACCACAAGGGTGAGGTCTTTTCTCTTTTATCTCACCACAAGAGTGAGATATTTTATCTCATTTTTTTCCGTCCTAAAATCTTTTATCACGCCGCAAGGGTGAGGTTGTTTTTGTTTTATCTCGCCGCAAGAGCGAGGTCTTTTATTCCGCGCTAAAATCCACTTTTTATCTCAGTTTTAGACTTAAACTGTGATAAAAAATTTAAGCACCACTTCTTATCACGCTTTCACTAAAAACCGTGATCTTTGTGAATCTCTCTAGTGTGACGCATATCTATTATTGTAGTAGTGAATTGAATGTGATTTTTGACTTGGTCAATGTTTTTGATGAGTTCTAAAAAGTGAACGATACTGATCATCATTATGGGCCTGGAAAGATCCCACAAACGGTCCAAAACTAGACAGTGGACTGGTTGGAAGCAAAACTGGACGGGATCCTCTCCCGGTTTATATGGATTTTATCAATGGGTATTTTGGTCACATTTTTATCATGGAATTGCAACGTGAGATTCATTTTTGAATTGATTCTTAAGCCCAACCAAACACGGAATAAGAATGTACATTCCAACCTCATTTTCGGATGGTCATTTGCATTCCAGACGTTCGGTTGTAGATTCGTTTTGCCTTAAACATTGGCTTTCATGGAGGTCGAAAAGGTGATACCGTGGACCCTTTGATGGGTCTAGCGGATGATCAGATGAACTTTTATTTTGGGTTTTATTGATCGGGTATACAAAAATACTCATCTTATGTCTTCACTCAATTACTAATTTAATTTGACGACTTCTTTTTTTTTGATAATCGAACAACCGGGTACAACCCTCAACTAATTCAATTTGACTTCTTGTTGCGAGCAATGTAGTTTTACCCCGTGTTTTCGATGAACCCGTCTTTACCTGATCAACAAAATCAACAGTACTTTGTCCACCCGAGCGCCGTTAACCATACACAAAACCGGACTGTTACCGCCCTCATCAGACCTTGCTGCCACCATGCTAAGATTGTCCATCGATATTGCAGACTGCGCGAAGTTCTCATTTGAGCCTTTTTTCGACTTGCTCGAGCAAAAGCTGCTTTGCCATTCCCGTGGAGAAATCCATTCTCGATTCGATGATTTTAGGATGCTGGCCCGCGACCAACAAAGCCTCTCATCCAGACAATAAAAAAAAATATACAGCCACACAATATGAGAGGAAAAAACAAGAAAGCCTGCTTTCAAAATATATTATCTAAATGGTTAAGTTGATCACACAACCAATAGGCATAAGGGACTAAATTAAATATATAATTAATCATAAACTACGTACCTATGCTTCAAGATATTTAAACTTAGAATTCCAAAACTACTGTAAATGATAATGAAACCAATATGAGAATTTTCTTGAATTTTCAATAGTAAAAGAACTAAAGCCTTGGATTAAGCACTGCTCCTTTGAAAAAAATCAACCCAGACATCTCCTCCTTAATCATGAACATAAAAGGATGATCAGCTATGAAACTCGGTTTTGGGGGCGGACATGACCTTCCAGCCGTTGTAGCTAACCGCATATAACTAATGACCGCAGCTTCGGTGCCTTTCTCATCTACCTTAATGACAACTTTCTGGATCATTACTGAAGGGTAGAATGGCCGGGTCCCCTTAGGAATTTTCATCATCTCCAAAAGGTCTTCTGGATTTTCAAGGAAAGGAAACATCATTCCCATTTCCTTCATGGTCAAAGAAACATCAAATTCATACGAGAATTCAAACTTTGGGATCCAAACTCGGTCGAGACTCTCCTCACTCAAGTTGAAGTAATCTTGCTTCGAAGATCCAGAATCAGAACAAAGCTCTTCGAGAAGATTTTGTAACCCAACTTTCTCATGAGGGAGAAAGAAGTACATAGAAAATTTCCGATCGAGTTTAGAACTTTGGTATGGAATTTTGAGGACCTTGAAACTGTCAAATGATCTGTAGTGATACCTCTCACGACGACTCGTCATGAATGGAATCGAGATGGTGTCACCAGTGAGGAGATAGAAATTTCTTTCTTCAGTGAGACTTGCATCAAAACTACGTTCATGAGTCCAAATTCCTTTAAAGTATATTCCATTCGCTAGGATGATTGCTGTGTATCGAGATAACGACCCAGGTTGTAGAAGGTTTTTGATAAGGCCTTTTGATGCATCTTCGGCCCACGAGTTGACTTTCTTTACCACTTCTTCAGTCTGTTGAACGTACTTGTTTCGTCAGTCAATTATAAATACTAAGATGTATACAAAAATACTCAACTAAGTCGATCTCTTCACCAAATTCTGTCTTTGAGGGTAATGAAAGTATTGGTAGAAGTCACTTTCGTAACTTGGTAGCAAATTAAAGAAACAATGATCGAACTAATTGATTTCAACCTTCCTAGGGCATGGGTACAGGTCTTGTATTAATTGAACTGAAGTAAGAAAAGAAAGAAACATTAATAGTATGTTATGTTAGTAAGTTGGATTACTACGAAGGAACCGGCCGCTGTTTTATCAGCTCGAACCAACGATCTCACCGTTGAATGTTATGTAGTTAGATTACTACACAACACTCATAAAGGATACATAGTATTAATCACACAAATTCAAAACATTAATCACACCAACTCATAATATCACAACATGATTGATAGGCACAGTCACACAGATCTCGTGGGGGGAAAAATGAGGCTCGTTAATTCGACGTAGTCTCCTGATCAAGGATTTAAATATAGGCCAATACGTTAATGGCCGATGTGTAGCGGGTTTTGCGTGCTCTAATACCGTTATATCCTAGTGTATGAGGGGTAACAAATGGTTCCGTATGATCTATTTTCAATTCATGGACTAGTTCACGACCGTTACGGTGATTCGTTACTGTTATGACTATTTTTTTTTTTAATTGTTAACTTTTGTTATTGTTGCCATTGAAAAAAAACCCACAAAAGGAGTGTGTGTGAAGAAAGCAAGTAGAGAGGGAAGAGGATTACCTGATTGAAAAAATCAACACTTTGGGCATCACAACCGTAGATGCCTTTTACAATTTCCTCCTTGTAAGAATCAACAAGAGTAAAACGTTCGTCCACCCAAACTCCGTTAACCATACACAAAACCGGGCCGTCACCGCCCTCATCACCACCACACACGGCCGCCGCCATCATCGCCGATGCAATCGACTTGATCCCGTCGATGTCTTGCGCCCCAAGAAACGCCAGCATGCGTTCCAACGTGGGGCCCCTTGATCCGGCCGCCGCCATGGTCAGAACCACGTCGATCGATACGGGAGACAGCGCAAAGTTCTCGTTAGAGCCCTCCTTGACTCGCTCGAGCAAAAGCTGCTTTGCTATCGCCGTCGAGTAATCCATTCTCGAGTTGGTGAGATTAGGGTTGGGAGTAGCGGTCGTTGCGTGGGGCAAAGGGAGGTTTTTGGCCTTTGAAACCTTTTGCCGTTTCGACGGCCGTCGGGTAGTATTTCCCCCGGCCCCGGACCCTTTTTTCTTCTTGTCCGGCGCCATTAGCGATTGGTTTTTCTTTTCCTTCTCGTAAAGAGTTATACTGGAGGAAATAGGCTTCTTCCCAAATAGCTAGGATTGTTTTTGTTGTGAAGTACGGGCCGGTCCAACTTAGGGTTTTTTTGGTTAAATAATTCATTTGTGATTATTCAAATTTTTTTCGTATTTTTGTTTGTTTTCGTCAGTTTTTTTTGGATTATTGTTTCGTCATGACGAGAGAAATCTAAAAAGTAAAAAATTAACATCGAAACCCATATTCTTTTGAATAAAGACAAAAATAAGCCAATAAAAAACTAAAAAAATAAAAATAGTAAAGTAAAGTATGAAATTGTATTTAGTGAAAGGGTAAAAGGACCAGGATAATCTTCGTAATGAGTTTGTCCTTAGAGGTCAAAATAAAAATTGAGTTCATCTCTAATGTGAATTAACATGCAAATATATATGAGGTAATTTGCTGTTGGTTTTTTCTTTTTTTTCCAATCAGGCTTCTCCATGGTCTGTGTTTGGGCAAGAGAGCAGTCTGTTTAACTTCATCCGTCGAAAAGTATTTTTATTGGTGAAATTACGTTGAAATTTTCTTCCAGGGATGAAACTACTATCCCCAAGAAGAGTCTTTTTAATATCTAGTCCCTTAATAACTACGTTGGGATGAACGGTTAAGATGAAATTGCAAAGGCTTCTTTGCAATTGAACGGTAGAGAAGCCGAATTATTATTATTATTATTATTTGTTGAAATTCACATAAACATCTTATTTCGGTGGTGTTACGCAGCAAAATCTTTTCGTGTAAATAGAGTTGGTCTATTGACGCGTTTTTATATGAGAACTAGTGCTAGCACGTGCCTACGGCACTATGCATCCCAGTTGGAAGGGGATGACAGTTGTGTGATTTAGGTGAAAACCATGTGCACTTAACCGGGCAGTGGGATGATGCACTACAGCCTTTGGATCAAATGAATCTAAGCCGTTCCAACAACTTGTTCCCACACCCTTCTGTTTTATAATAGATATAAATTTAATTCACCGTCAGTGTAAAATCCCATTTTTTCACCATCGCCTATTATAGAGCCAATCGGGTGTTTATTATTGTGATTTGAACCGTTCATATTTCAAGACCCGCAATATATATAGCATTGCCATTGATCCGCACCCAAGATTGTATAATCTTGGGGGCTTTTAGCTTGTTATTTGTAGCGGTTCATTCCCATTTATCCCTTTTTATCTCATATTGCGCGTAAGGTGTGTTTTTAGTGTTTTCAGGTAAAACGTGCTAATAAGGCGGTTTTGAACGCCAAGGAATGCTCCGGATGCAACCAAGTGCTCAAGGTCACGTGCCACCATGTTGTGGTGCCCGAGGAGTCATGAAGAGGTGGTTTAGAGGTTGCTCGGGTCGCCCAAGGGTCAAGAGAATCGATGGAGAAGTTAGGATTTTACCAAAGCTACTCATCTTCCGACCAGCTGAGGGTAGAATCGTCATAACTTTTGATGTACAAATAATATTGGATCCAAACCACTTGGGTTAGAAAGTAGACTCGACGAGCTTTCCAACGGTCCAAAGAACACCCATTTTCGAGTTCGGGAGTGTCCGGAACGAGCCCGCGAAGTTGGCCCAGAAATCTGCCAGCCATGAACCGGTACGGGTAAATCATCAACCGGTTCATGCTCGGCAGAAATTGAAGTTTGGACCTTGGTCGAGGCCATGAACCGGTACGGAAAATTCATCAACCGGTTCATGCCTGGAACCCGAATTCTGCTTTTTGCTTTTGGGATATTTTGTTTGTCTCACCTTTTGGGATATTTTCTAGGATATTTTGTGAGAGATTTAGGCCACCTTGTATAGTTAGTCCTCTCTCTCTCTCTCCCTCATTTAGTTAGTTCATTTTTACCTTTAAGTCTTTTTTATTTTTAGAACTCCATTAGAGCTTCAAGCTTTCCTAGCTTTAATCCTTTCAAGAACTCTAGTAAGTATTTGTCGTTTATTGTTTTGTCATTTATTAATGTTGTAGCTACGGACTAGAGCTATCTTAATATCAAGTTTATTTCCATTTCTGTCGGTTAATCATGTTTTCTCTCTTAAGCATGCTTTCTAGTCTTTTTACTATGTGTGAGTAGTTTATTGGTTAAGTCTCGGGATAATCTTTCCGAGGACTTAGGCGGTTATTTGGTTCTCGAGCCATCGGGCTTTTAAAGCATGATTTTCCGGTTAGAGCTTAATTTGCATTTTAGGTCTAAACTAGGGGTGTTAACCCCTTGGTAACGAGCTTAGTCAAGCGGTCTTGGCTAATGACTTACCGAGGCCTAGTGGCCTCCTTTGTGTTCGATTAACATTAAAAACAAGTTAACTCGCCTCCGAAAAATCACATCTTTTGTTAAACGTAATCATTAAAGTTAAATCCTCCGGGAGTGAGCACGCGGTCGTGACTCTCGCCTGAGTTATAATCGAGAACCGGTAATAGCCTTTGTCAAGGGTTAGAAGACCCCGAGACTTGCCTCGTTAAGTTAATTAAGCGTTAATCTAGTTTTCGTTTTAGTCATTCCGTTTAAAGCAAAACCATAGTTGGCGGGCTTAAACGCCGAACCCTACCATATAAAACCTACAATCCGAATCAAGCTATAATCGAATTCTCTGTGGGAACGATTCTGGACTTCCGGATATTATGCGTACAACGACCTAGCCCTACGCTTCGGGTTTCTATCAACCTTGTATTTGAAGGCAAGATCGGGAAGTAAGCATTTTTGGCGCCGTTGCCGGGGAATTCTCATTTAGCTTATTTGGAGGTTCGTCAAACCATTGTAAGTAGCCCGCTTTATTTTGTTTTGTGCAACTTATACATAGTCTAGCGGATACCTCTAACCGTTCTTCATATCAAATTTGAGGTGTAACGAAGCTAGAGTACGTATCAATTGCCTTTTCTTTTATTATTTGTATAACGTGGCGGTGGCATAACCCCACGGAGCTGTTTTGAGAGAGGTGGCGGCATAGCCCCTCCAGCCTGTTTACTTTATGTCTTATCTATCTAGTAGAATGGAGGCGGCAAATGGGGAAATAGCCCCCATGCCTATGTGGGAATACTCTTATCCCGATCATGCTTTTCCTCACAAGACTTTGCGGGAGTACCTTTGTCCTAATCAAATTTTCACACCCCCTTGCATAGCCACTCATGACGCCAATGTTTTTAAAAGTCGTATGACCTTTTCCAAATGGCTTGATCTTAAGTACCAAATTCAAACTTTTGCTGAGAGAGAGAATGAGTCGTTTTATGCATGTTGGGGTAGATACAAGGACTTGCTCATTGCGTTCCCGAATCATGGCTTTGAAAATTTTCAAGTTGCTAACTATTTTTATGATGGACTTTCTCTAACGAGTCAACGATTCTTAGACAAGATGTGCGATGATAAACTTTTTGAAAAAGAACCCGCTCAAGCCTTAAATTTCTTTGATCGTTTGGCCGAAATTTTACAATCTCGGGTTTTTGTTAAACATTGTCAAGAGTCCAACTCAAATGCCATGGAAGAGGGAATTGAGCCACATGGCTGTGTTGAAGATGTTAGTTTTGCTTATGAAAGCCCCGTAGAGTCTGAATGGGGTGATGAACTTAATTTCCACTATTCTCCTCATGTGCAACCTAGATTCATGGATGATTTTGATTCGTATTCTGAAAATTCCTCAGAGTTTGGAGGGAATGATGAGCTTCACAGTACATGTTCCCCCCTTGAGTCCTCCCCTCCCCTTGAATTTTTGCCTATGTGTGAGGCTCCGCAGGAGAAACATCTCATAGCTGAAGAGATGGAAGTGGATGAGGCCAATAATGGATCTCCTACGTGTGAGGAACCGGCTCTTGTGATAGGCATGATCGACCAAGTATCCTGTCCTTGTGGTATCTACCCATTGGAGAAAGTACTCACTGTTAAGGAAATGGACGAGGAGGTAGACTATTTGTATTCCTTGTTAGAAAAGCAAGACAAAGCGTACGAGACCAAGGGTGGGTCTCCTACCCTTGAGGATACAAATTTTGATGCGAGGGAAAAAGAGCACATAGAGCCGCTTGTCATTAGTAAAGGCTATATGCCTATTGAGGAGCCATTGCCAATAGTTGCATTGCATAATCCATTAATCTTGGCTCTTGATGATGCCGCCCCTCCTATTGAGTCTCAACTTTCGCAAGAATTTTTAAAAGTCGAATGGATTGATTTTGTTGGTGTTGATGAATTTGATTTGGTTTACCATCCCTATCTTGTGGATTTTATCAACTCTTTGAAAATCAATCTAGTTTTGTATGCGCACTTGGTTGAACTTAAATGTATGAAAGGACTTCGGCTCTTGCTTTATTCTAAGTATTTATTTTTGTGGCATGGTCGGAGTCAATTTTTGAAGCAGAATATGGAGTGGAGTGCTATGTTCATTTTATTAGCTCTCGTTGGTTTGATAAATGTTCGGAGCCCGCGTTTGGCTAACCGTACATAAACTCTTTCTTTCTTTGTCTCTTTTCTTTTTCTCTTTTGATGGTCTGGTATAGCCACTCGTTTCTTACTTAGGAAAAGTGGAGAAAAGTAGTACCCGTGTAATCGCGTGAAGATTTGGTTGTGTTTTACTTTCGGTTACTTTTGAGCCCGGATAACACGAGCCGGGTGGTTCTAATGTCATTTGCTTCTTAGTAGGTAGTTGGTTCTTAAGTCTTTTGCAGGATAAGCATGCTACCACACCAGCCTTGGTGGTTTAGGTCTAAAAGCTAGAGTGAGTGAGGCATTCATGAGCCCTAAGCATGGGTGCGGCTATGTGTCGCGGTTGTAAGACCAAGAAAGCTCCGGCGATGACTTTGTGTGACTAGCTGTGGTTCCGATGGAGGAGCCGAAAGAGTGAGCCTTGGAAGCAGTTCCAATGACGAAGGGAAGCAATGACAAAAAAGCCTCTAACTTGGTCGAGGTATACGGGGGTTGACATTCCCCCGGAGGTATCACCTTTTGTTCCTTTCCTCTCAATACTGTTGTTCTTCATGCTATGAGGACATAGCATCGTTTAAGTTGGGGGGAGGGATATATATGTTATATATATGTTCATGAGACTTGTCTCATTGATAAAATTTTCAAATTTTCAATTTTGTGTGCAATCTTCCCTCGTTAGTAGTGTTTTCACATGCTAGATACTTTAATTATGCTCAATTGTGTCAATATGGCAAGAGTCATGTATCCCGTCGAATTCGGTTGTGTGTTTGAATCCATGTCATTTGCATATACATGAATTTTGATGAACAAGTTGAGCCTAAAAGTCGAGTCAAGTGTTGTGCATCGCTAGAGTGGAGATTCATCTTTTAAGCATCCCATGCTTTTTGTTCTCTTTTCCCGCACTTGCGTAAATAATATCTTTTGTTCATGCTTGAGTAGTGTATATATCTTTCTTGCATCTTATTGGAGTTGTTGGCGTACTTAGGAAATGATTCAAGGCATTTTTACTTGATTAAACCACATAAGAGTCTCATCGTCCTTATTTTGAACCATAGTCCGAGTCTCTTTCATTGTTCAAACCTAGGTAACCGGATGTTTGGAGGGTTGCGTGAAAGTGTTTTTCAATGTCTAAAGGATGTTTGGGGGTGGTGTGAATATGATAGAAGTGGTTGGGATGCAAAAGGAGAATTGGTATGTGATTCCTTGTTTCTCCTCTCCCACTACAAAAGCTTAAGTCCCAAATTTTCATCTCCCTCTCCAAAGCTTTCAAATTGGCTAAATCTCTCTTACTACAAATCTCATTTCAAATAACCCTATTCCTCAAAGAAAATCAAAGAAATGCTATAAAGAGCAAAAGCATATTCGAAAGAGGGTTGAATACTATGATGAGAGGATTGGTTACACCTCCGGGCTAGCTTATATTCCGGATGAAAAAGAGTCCGATGAAAAGGGGGAGCTCAATGCTCAATACCAAGAGGAGCCGGATGAGGATGTTGACTACGTGTGGTGGAGTCGGTGGTAGTAGTTTTTCTTTATTCTTCGTAGTTTTGTTTGATGTTTGGCCGATATGTGGCCATGCCTTGGGTAGTTAGGGTTGGTAGTGGCCAAGGGTAGATGAACCGTGCTAGTATATGGCCACTACATTTTTGTAGTCCCTTTCCCTTTGTATCCAAGGTCGTTATAAGCTAATAAAGTCTTCCGTTGATCTTTTGTACGCTAATTAACTCCGTTTGATGCATGTTTGATATTTACAGCTTTTTGAGTATGATTTATCCTTTGTCGTGCATAGTTGTGAATAATTAGTTTTCCTTTCGTTCTAAGCGCTCTTTTGATAGCATGCATAGCTTTTTGTCTCTGGCTATTGCATTTCCTCGCTAGCGCTTGTCATGGGATGTATCTTGTATCTCATTGTGTGAAAAGTCGAATAAGAGCGTATCCTTTTGAGTTTTGGAGTCGAAACTCGTTGTGGTGCATGCATGCTTGACTACTCTAATATGGCATAATTTCTTCATCCTAGTTCATGGCATGTTTGTGCGGGGATTACATGTACTCGGGTTTGAAGGGGTGTTTTTGGACTCTTGCCTAGTTGTAGTAGTTGAGCATAGTTTATGTGTCTTGAATTTCGAGAAGGTTGCATAGCTTGGTTTAGTATGTTTTGTTTTATTTTGCTAGGGACTAGCAAAGCTTAAGTTGGGGGGCGTGATCCGCACCCAAGATTGTATAATCTTGGGGGCTTTTAGCTTGTTATTTGTAGCGGTTCATTCCCATTTATCCCTTTTTATCTCATATTGCGCGTAAGGTGTGTTTTTAATGTTTTCAGGTAAAACGTGCTAATAAGGCGGTTTTGAACGCCAAGGAATGCTCCGGATGCAACCAAGTGCTCAAGGTCACGTGCCACCATGTTGTGGTGCCCGAGGAGTCATGAAGAGGTGGTTTAGAGATTGCTCGGGTCGCCCAAGGGTCAAGAGAATCGATGGAGAAGTTAGGATTTTACCAAAGCTACTCATCTTCCGACCAGCTGAGGGTAGAATCGTCATAACTTTTGATGTACAAATAATATTGGATCCAAACCACTTGGGTTAGAAAGTAGACTCGACGAGCTTTCCAACGGTCCAAAGAACACCCATTTTCGAGTTCGGGAGTGTCCGGAACGAGCCCGCGAAGTTGGCCCAGAAATCTGCCAGCCATGAACCGGTACGGGTAAATCATCAACCGGTTCATGCTCGGCAGAAATTGAAGTTTGGACCTTGGTCGAGGCCATGAACCGGTACGGGAAATTCATCAACCGGTTCATGCCTGGAACCCGAATTCTGCTTTTTTGCTTTTGGGATATTTTGTTTGTCTCACCTTTTGGGATATTTTCTAGGATATTTTGTGAGAGATTTAGGCCACCTTGTATAGTTAGTCCTCTCTCTCTCTCCCTCATTTAGTTAGTTCATTTTTACCTTTAAGTCTTTTTTATTTTTAGAACTCCATTAGAGCTTCAAGCTTTCCTAGCTTTAATCCTTTCAAGAACTCTAGTAAGTATTTGTCGTTTATTGTTTTGTCATTTATTAATGTTGTAGCTACGGACTAGAGCTATCTTAATATCAAGTTTATTTCCATTTCTGTCGGCTAATCATGTTTTCTCTCTTAAGCATGCTTTCTAGTCTTTTTACTATGTGTGAGTAGTTTATTGGTTAAGTCTCGGGATAATCTTTCCGAGGACTTAGGCGGTTATTTGGTTCTCGAGCCATCGGGCTTTTAAAGCATGATTTTCCGGTTAGAGCTTAATTTGCATTTTAGGTCTAAACTAGGGGTGTTAACCCCTTGGTAACGAGCTTAGTCAAGCGGTCTTGGCTAATGACTTATCGAGGCCCAGTGGCCTCCTTTGTGTTCGATTAACATTAAAAACTAGGGATGGCATTCGGGGCGGATATGGGGATTTCCGTACCCGATCCCCGAAACCGAAAGGCAACCCAAATCCGCCCCGATACCCGAACGGGGAGAGGCCATAACCGAACCAAACGGGGTTCGGGTAATCCCCGAACCGAATGGGTAACCGAAATCAATTAGAAACCAAAAATAAATAAAATTCAGAAAACAGATTATCAGGGCCGGGCCTGCACAGAACAGATCTCATCTATCTTCTTCTTCTTTTATCAGAAGAAAAGCCAAAACACGACTATAGAGTCACTCTTACATCAGATTTTAAAAAATGAAACAAAACAGAAGGGAAAGATCTTAACAATCGAAGTTTGAAACTTTAACTTAGGGAAAGTGTTACTGGTGTAGGAAATCAGCATGCAAGTCTTGCCGACGGCGCCGTCACCGACCGTACAAACTTTATGGCCCCGCCGTTGTCATTAAATCAGGAAAGTGAAGTTTGCGAAATGGAGGAAGATGAGACCTGTTCGTGGCATTTTCAACTGCATGAATTGAATCGACGCACTCATATCCACCAGATCTGAAGGATTGAAAACCGAAGGGGTTGTAAATTGGAATAGGTTTGAGAGTGATCGTGACATTGATTGTGGATAAAGAGAGTTGATTTGAGAGAGAGAGGGAGAGAGAGAGATTCGCCTACCTGATGTGTCTGGAGGAGAGCAGGAGAGGAGTGGAGACTTTGAGGGCTGCGGGGAAAATGAAATGAAATGGGAAAACCCTAACTCCTACATACCTATATATATATATATATATACGGGGGCATTTTTGTAAATAACCTGTTTCGGTTCGGTTCGGGTAACGGTTCGGTTCGGGGAACGGTTCGGTTATCAGCTGAACCGTAACCGAACCGAACCCGTTCGGTTATCTCCCACCCTCCACCATATCCGCACCAACGGGGAATTTTTCGGTTATGGTTCGGGGAAAAAATGCGGTTTCGGTTCGGGTATCCATTCGGTTCGGTCGAGATTGCCATCCCTATTAAAACCAAGTTAACTCGCCTCCGGAAAATCACATCTTTTGTTAAACGTAATCATTAAAGTTAAATCCTCCGGGAGTGAGCACGCGGTCGTGACTCTCGCCTGAGTTATAATCGAGAACCGGTAATAGCCTTTGTCAAGGGTTAGAAGACCCCGAGACTTGCCTCGTTAAGTTAATTAAGCGTTAATCTAGTTTTCGTTTTAGTCATTCCGTTTAAAGCAAAACCATAGTTGGCGGGCTTAAACGCCGAATCCTACCATATAAAACCTACAATCCGAATCAAGCTATAATCGAATTCTCTGTGGGAACGATTCTGGACTTCCGGATATTATGCGTACAACGACCTAGCCCTACGCTTCGGGTTTCTATCAACCTTGTATTTGAAGGCAAGATCGGGAAGTAAGCAGTCATGCAAAAAATCAGCTTGATCGGAAGTAGATAGATATATCAAAATTTGAATTTTCGTTTATAAAATAGACGATCAGATTTTTGTCAATAATAATAAAGATAAATTATCTATTTTACAAAGCAAAATTCAATTTTTGATACTCCTTTCGATGTCCGATCAAGTTTATTTTTTGCATGGATACACTATTATGCGGGGTCTACAAGATGAACGGTTCAGATCAACAATAAACACACGGTAGAACTGAAAAAGCTGGTGGTGAAAAAGTGAGATTTTCCACCGCCGGTGGAAAGAATTTAATCTCGTTTTTTATACCCTAATTGCAAAACTCATGAGGTTAATTAATTAATTAATGTAAATCGAAAATTCCTGAGGATAATTATTGTAAATCGAAGTCTTTAGAATGTGTACCCATAACAGTCGGAATATACTGGTTTCTGTGACACAATTTCAGGGAGTGGTTAATGAAGAATCATATCCGGTCCCGATCAAGTCCACTCCTCTTACGGTCAGGACCGTCTGCATCTCCCCTTTTCCGATCGAATTTCGATGATCCTAGTCGCTCAATGTGTTCAGAATGTGATTTTAAGGGTACCCGCGAGAAATCGGCAAAAAAACCGGGAAGGGCTTGATTTGAGCAATTTTTTATTGAACCGTTCAATAAAAAATTGTTCAGATGAAGCCCTTCCCGATAAATTTTTTGCCGATTTCTCACGGGTATCCTTAAAATCACGTTCTGATCACATTGAGCGGCTCGGATCATCAAAATTCAATCGAGAAAGGGGAGGTGTGGACCGGAATTAGGTCAGGGATCTCTGACCTGATCCGGATTGGAATCATATCAATATACCTAACATCCTAGCGTCTAGGAAATAAATTTCCAAAGTATGAGATCTAAGTTGGCCTTTCATTTAGATATTTTCACCAGTTTTACAGTACTATTGCATCTAGATAGGAAACCTCTTAGGTGAGATGTGAAAATTTTGGAACTTAATGAGCTTAGGTTTAGCCGCTTAAGCTCAAGCTTGAAAGCTCGAGATTGATTTACATATTTCACGAGGCAAATCAAGCTTATCACGAACACAAAATTTTAAATGTAAGCCAAGCTTGAATAATTAGTCTCAAAAAATTCTCAAGCTCGAGCCAAGCTTAAACACATGCAATAAAGAATCGAGCCAAGCCTTAGCAATTAATGGACTTGGCTTGTTTAGTTCGATTAGCACCCTAATCCTCGTGTTTCCTCTAATCCTAATCCACTATGCATGTTTCTTGACTGCGAAAATTCTGGACAAACATGGCCTTAGTTGAGATGATGTGTCTAATAACATGGACACATGATATATAGCACTAATAATACCATTTGAGAAGTGGTATTGACTCAAGCCCACCATATATTAGCCATCCTATTGGTTTACCTAGCAAATCAAACATGATATTAGGGGAGTTTTTTTTATCGGGAAAACATATTTTATTAATCCTTGAAAACAAAGATTAAACGGATCATGGACACACCGGGATACGCCACCCGAGAACCAATTCGAAAGGAAGGCAAGAAGCTGACTGATACAGTACCACAACCAAAAAAGAAAATCGAAAACCCACAAAAATCCCAACAACCTACTACCAAAAAAACTAAGCCCAAAGACCGAGCTGAACCTGAAAAGAACAATCCGAAAGAAAGAAAATGAAGACCAACAAACACAAAATTGCCAAAACCCCGGATTTAAAATTCTAGAGAAAGAGAGACATCTTCTTTGAAATTCTTCCAAGAAATTTTTTTCCTCCAAGTCATCCAGAGTGTTAATCCTTTCTGCTGTTTCGATCTCCTCGATCCATTTCCGATATCAAGGTACCGAGTTTCACGTGTGACCCGCTGGATTAGTAAAGTTCTTACGAAAAATTATTCAATATTTTACCATTATGGTATGAACATGCACGTGGTGCTCTAACCCCTCTTTTTACCATACATTTGTATGGTTTCCATCACCAAATTTGCGGAGCCCATACAAATGTGGATCCGGGGACACCACCATGCACACCGTGCCTAGCACCCTGCCAAGCACCTCAAAACAACGCCGTTTTGACCAAAAAAGGGGCGCCATCAATACTACGTCGTTTTGAGTGGGAAAAATAGCACCGTTTTTGGACCAAAAAAAGGGCTACTGTGTTGGTTTTAATTCCTTGTTTATTTGGTTGGCATTCCATAACAAGTGTGATTGTGGGCCTCATTATGAATTTTAAAAAAATGATTCAAACCAAGAGTTATTCTTAAAATATTTCCTATGGGTTCCTGAAAAAATAGCTCAATCTGATATCTGTAAGGGTTGTTTTAGAATTCGTAGGGCGCCCTATGAAAGCCTTAGAGTTAAAAATTAATTATGACCTTTTAAAATAATATGATCAAAAAAATAAGATCTTCGTACCGATTCAAATGAATTGAAAATTGGAGTACTAAATTTGTTCACCATATTTTTTTAATATATAACAGTCTAAAAAATATGGTGAAAAAATTTAGTGCTCCAATTTTTTAGACGGTTATATATTAAAAAATATGGTGAAAAAATTTAGTGTTCCAATTTTTAATTCGTTTGAACCGGTGTGAAGATCTTATTTTTTTGATCATATTATTCTAAAAGGTCATAATTAGTTTTTGGCTTTAGAGCTTTCATATGGCGCCCTACGAATTCTGAAACTCCCTATGAATTATGAAACAGCCTTAACCGATATTGGATTAAGTTAATTTTTTTCAAGAACCTATAAAAATTTATTTTAAGAAAAAGTTGCGGTTTGAATCATATTTGTAGGACTCATAATAAGCCCCATAGAAATAAAAAAAAAAAAAGAGAGTATAATATGTTGAGGCAAACCAAACAAGCAATAAAACCAACACACAGCAGCAGTCCCAGCGTCCCTTTTGCATGATCAAACGGTGTCGTTTGCCGCTTGGAAGTGTGCTTGGCAGGGGACGCTTGGTAAGCGTCCCCGGATCCTACAAATGTGTAGTGAAAAGAGGAGTTGGGGCGAAACTAATATTTTATGAGACCCTGTAAAAAATTTACGGAGCCCATACAAATGGTAAGAAAAATATCATAAATTTTAAAATAATATTTTATGGGACCCTGTAAAAAATCAGCTCCAACAAATATCGGTAAATATTATTTACGGATTTGTAGGGGCGAAACTGTACAGTTGAGCAGTTTCGCCCCTACGAATCTAGAAATAATACTTACCGATATCCGTTAAGTTGATTTTTTCTAGGGCCCCATAAAATATTATTTTAAATTTTTATGAACATTTTTTTGTATTTTTTTGGAACCCGGGGTGGGCCCCACAAAAAAATGTAGTGAATGAATGTAGTGTATGTAGCATCCATATTCGACCCATACCTACTCATATTTAAATATGGTTTCTGTTGACCCATATTCGACCCAACCCATCTTTTGTTGACCCGTATTCGATCCACGATCCGTTTCAATCCGCTCATTAATTGCCACCCCTAGTCATGACTTTTGTACATCCCATGCTTTATATTCATATATATATATATGAAGCCAAAGTACGTGAACTTGTGCCAATCTATATAATATGGAAGAGCGGTACATATTTTTCACCGTTGGATTGGTACATATTTTTCAACCGTTGGATTGGAAATACATGCCTTTGAATCCTTTTACATGACTTTGAATCAATCATGCCTAATATTTCGGAAATTAGTGACTAATTATGGTAATCTACAACTAATGAAGTCATCCTAATCCTAATATGCTATAATCCCCCAAAATTGTATATTCCGGAAATTGTGTAAAAATCAAATAACTTTTTTTTTTTTTTTTTTTTTTTTTTTTTTTGCTCGGCAAAACGAAGAATTTTATTAGCTCGAACAGGGTACATCGAGATGAAGCTCACAAAGCACAGGCGCTTACGAGCAAAGGAAATGTTCATATGGATTTGATTCTATATGCCACAAACGTGGTCTAGGATAATCCAAAACATGGTCTACTTTCCTTTTTGCATTTGAAGAGTTACGATCGAGTTATGAGTTACAGAATTAAAGGAATTATTCATACTTTCCGTTTAAAGTTTTCGGCCTTCTATTCATACTTTCCTTTTTGCATTTGTTTATACCTTCTATAAGGAATTATTGTCGAGATTTTGGGTTAAGAATTAAAGGAAACCTCTTATTGTTTGTCTTCTGCCGAAAGTTTGTTTGTCTTCTGCTTGATTTCAACCCCTGATTCTGAACCATAAGGACCATTGCAGACATCACCGAGACACCAATAATGAGGTAAGTTCTATTCTGATGTGCTACTTCAATGATTTTTTTCAGTTCTCATGCACGGGACTCAATCCCCTCCCAAGTTCTATCTTTACCTTCTCATTCACTCTTCATGAATTCCTTCCCATTTGAACCATGTGTGCTAAGCAGACAAAAACATTCTTAATAACTCACTTTCCTCTAATGCCGTTAAAAATACTCATGGCAGTGCATGTGACAAGTGCTAACCTCTCTTTCTCCAATATGTGCGCCACTTTGATAATTTTTCCTCCATCATCTTTTCCAGTGACCGAAATAGTCGAGACGCATGAAGATGCTCAAGTAACAATTGAGGAGCAGAATATGAAAATTGACCCACTAATTTATAAGCCTTCTAATTACAAATACTAAATTTACCATATAACTAGGAATGCCCAACACATGAGGAATGAACTTGTAGTTATTTGGTTTTTATAGTAGTAGACTATTTTTTATTCAATTGTATGTGTTTTGTATTTAGTCATAAGATCAGTTCATGTTAATAGATGCGAGTGTTTCATCTCTTTTTTTATTTCCGGTATAAGGCTGCATAAACCAAGAACAGCAAATTAGAAGGGTAATAATTTTCTTCCCTTTTCAACCGTTGGATTGGAAATTAGTCACTAATATATACGTACAGAAGGAATCGTAAGGTAGTAATCCTACTTAAGGAAGTCAATTACGGATCCGGTCAAACTATAAAGTAGATTTAATGCCAATATATTTGTCCCAATTACTTTACTACCATGATGAATTTTTTTCTTTGTCGTTCCTTGCTTTCTTTTTCTTTACGTTTACTTGGTGTTCCCTAGAGATGGTCCAGATTATAATATAACAGGGTGGTGTTTGAATCCAAAAGACAACCAACGGTCCAAATTTATACCCTTCATAAATCTAGACCGTTGGTTGTTCAAAATGGCAGCTTGGTAAATACCAAATCCATCCGAGGGTTATCTTTACCGACTAATCAAAAAAAAATTCCGGCTAATCAAAAAAAAAAATTCCCGGCTAATCAAAAAAAAATTCCCGGCTAATCAAAAAACATAATTTCGGCTAATCAAAAAAAATTTTCCGGCTAATCAAAAAAAAAAATCCTTTTCCGCCTCTCTCTTCCTACTCTTTCCCTTTTTAAAATTTACATGTCCGGCTAATCCAAAAAAAATTTCCGACTAATCAAAAAATAAATTTCCTTTTCCGCCTCTCTCTTCCTACTCTTTCCCTTTTTAAAATTTACATGTCCGGCTAATAAAAAAAAAAATTCCTTTTCTGCCTCTCTCTTCCTACTCTTTCCCTTTTTAAAATTTCCGGCTAATCAAAAAAAAAAATCGGTTTGTTTTGACAGGAATAATTGGCATCTTGATGCGGACAAGATGCCGATGACAACAGAGGAAGTCTTTGTAGTTAGTCATTTTCTCTAATTTGTGATTAATTTTCTCATACTGTCATTATTTTTGTAAAAAAAAAAAAAACCAAACGTCTAAAATCTGCCATATAAAGCTACCTAGGCTAGCTAGGTCTCTTTTCATCCATTAAAAGGATGGACACAGCAATAAATTGCTCAATTTCGCATCAAAGAGTTCTCTGTTAAAGGGAAACTCATATCTTTGTGTGAGTTCTGAATTTTTCGCGTTGCTAAGAAGGTTGAAGTAATATCATAAATAACAATAAAAATTTGAGGATGTGTTGAATCATAATGTATCTGTTTCAACTTATTTTTAGAAACTCTCTATGTCAAGTTGTTTTTTCTTCTTTTTATTATGTAAGTTTGTAGGATTACAATGTTCACATAACTAATTCATTGCACAATTGACGTATATCTTTTTTAGAGTTGTGATTGTTATCATGTTGCTAGAATCACTGATTCACCAGCTTTATATGACACAACACCATTGCCATTTGGTTATATAGGGCAAAAGCAACCTATCAATGTTTCATCCCTTGACATTAACAACACTATCTGGTGAAGTTCTTCAAATTAGACAGTTAAATAATTGGATGAGATAAAAGAATGTTTCTTAATCAAGATTTAACCTATCCATTCCTATTTTATTTGATTTAATTCTATTTTGTTTTATTGCCATTTGACTATATATGGGGCATACAAAGGTTTCACATTGGTAAATTTCACTAGCTGTGTTTTCTATTGCCACACCATAGTATGCCAAGTGCCATAACACCTTTTCATAGGCATCAACATCCCAGCTCAAATTTGCTTCGCTTGGCTTAATTTATTGTATGTGAGACAAGTACATGAAGTGATCATGAGTTGTGGATGAAGTGTAAACTCATTGCGTGAAACTAATACTACGGTAAACATAAATTTTTTTCTTACTTATTAGATTCATTACCAACATGCTTTCTATTCCGGTTTCTTTTGGGTAATCCAATTCCAATTGAAAGTTGTGCATTTTTTGCTTTCTTAATGTTGCATTGAATTGATATGTGGTGGGATAAATAAAATATTATTTGTTTTGTTAAGATGATCGATATTCTTAGATTTTTTTAATTTGCTTTTTATCATGTTTATATGAAGCAGGGATTGGTGTTGCAGTTGGTAGAAACTGCATGAGAGAGCTACAAAAAAATATGTCGATTGAGGTGGGCGGGCGCACAAGGATCACATGCAATATATGGGTTCCAGTTTTCGTTTAGAAATATTGCGAGACATGAGGTTCTCCTACTATTGCTAGAGTGAGATGAGAATAGAGAATTTGATTATGGTAATAAGTAGACAGGGATACGAATGAGTTGAAGTGGGTTAGAATCTGAAGGAGGATTCGGCTATAAGTCATGATAAATTGGGGTTTGAAATTTACTACGGTTAATTGTGTTTTTGTGGGTTAGAGGAC
Source organism: Rhododendron griersonianum (assembly GCA_018127125.1). Taxonomy (NCBI): domain Eukaryota; kingdom Viridiplantae; phylum Streptophyta; class Magnoliopsida; order Ericales; family Ericaceae; genus Rhododendron; species Rhododendron griersonianum. Next base: position 29,143,884 of record CM030800.1, read on the forward strand.
GGAGATGGATTTGTTGGACATGCAATCACATTAGGTTTGGACAAAGATGACATTGTTTGTAGTTTATTTGTGAATAACTCTCGATGGAGCTATTGAATTCTAGATGAGTCGATGTGATCCCCACTAATTAGAAATCAATTTGTATTGGGATCAAGTTATATGGGTGTGTGCCCTTAGCACGGACAATTGCCCACACCTTGCTAAAGAATAAAGACAATAAAAGCCAGTTATAACACCACATTCTTCGAGCCGTACCTTCAGGTACGGGCATGCGCTAGTGCCAAAAATATATATTGTAGCCCACTGTAATTTTGGGTAGACAAAAAGAAAACAAGGGGTGGTAAGTGGTAACCAAAACAGTTTGCTGCTGATATTCCACAGGTGTTGCTTTTTCTTTTTTCTTTTTCCTTATTCTCATTGTTTTGTGCTGTATGAGTCATGGACGTGTTGAGATGTGGCTACAGTGATCAATGATGAATAATTGGACTATTAAGCTAATGACGTAATTTCTTCTATCTTTTTTGAAAAAATTAATTTGGAAAATAGCTATCCACACATCATTAATTTTTCATTGAAGGATTGGGAAAATAGCTAACCAAACATCATTTTTCACCGAATTGGGAAAATAGCTATCCAAACATCATCCCCAACTATACTTTTATAGCAGGAAAAAGGCCCCGAAAAAAGAAGAAAAAAAAAAAAAAGGGCCGGAACCCGATGAGTGGGCAGATTGTTAAAGCATGAGCTTTTGCTCCCTCTTAAGATTTCAAATTTAAATACTTCCGGGGTGCTATGAACTATTCTGGGACTAGTCTATATGGAGATTAGTCCCAGCTTTAATTGCGTCTCTGCTAGCAGACGGGGGTGCTATGAACTATTCTGGGACCAGTCTATATGGAGATTAGTCCCGGCTTTAATTGCGTCTCTGCTAGTAGACGGTAGGATTGTTCCCCTAGTCGAGGTGTGCGTAACTTAACCGGAACCTGAGTGAGGGAAAAAAAATTACAAGAACGAGGGGATACATTTGATTGCCAAAATCCCAAAATTTACATTCTCACTGACACGGGCTCATCTCCATTGGAGAGAAAATTTGAACAAAAATTACATCATATGAGATTATTCCATAAGTAACTTTGTGGAAATTAAGGATTTCCCTCTATGGCCAAACAAGATCGGAGCAAAATCTCGGCTCTGGAAGATCTTCAACAACCACCTCCTGATCCTTTCTACAGCTGCCCATAAAATTTCTGTCAACCCGATTGGCCTGAAAATACGAGGGAGCTGCCGTGGGGCGACCAAAGGAAGAGGAAGACGAAGGCGGAGGGGGAAGTTGCGATATCGGCTGGGCGGCAGCCGGGTCTGGACTCTGGTGCCTGAGGAGTTCAGACAAGAGGAGAACAAGTGAAGCCATGAAGACCAGCTGAACGATTTTCTTGGTGAAATACTAGAGTTTTCGAAACAATATGAAAGTTTGTTTTAGTAGCTTTTATTTAGACAGTAGGGAATGGTCATGGGGGGCATGCTATATTTATAGCACAAGGGCTAGGAGAGACAAGCCCAATAGCCCATTGGAATACAGTATTAATTTGCATTTACTGATAAAATAAGGTGGTTGGTTTCTTTCCCCGAGTTGGCGGTTTTTTCTTGCTCTTTTTGGGTCCCTACCCACTGGTTTGACCCACTGTTTATGCTGATTGCTGAGGGGTCCGTTTTCCGTTGAGAAGGCGTTGCAGAACCCAATCGTGCACGATCAAAATGTTTTTGAACGGTCCGGATTGAAAGTCAATTACAATCGGTAATAATTAGTTGTGACCAGTCAAAATTGAAAACGAATCTCAATGATTGCGATAATGGACAGTTGTGATTGCGCCGCTCCGTGAACAACCCTCCGTGAATAAGGTTCTCTCATTTACGAGAGTGTGTTCCATTGTACTTATTTTTTAAATTAAATGTGATATATTGTGAGAGAATAATCTGTCTTGTAAAATAAAAAATAAGTACTAGTAACAAAATAAGAATATTAGTAGAACGGAGCCTAAAACCATGAGTCCAAGCCTCTACCATGGTCTTAGCCTGGTTGGCCTGGTGAAGCCCGACTTAGGGGTTTAATCCCTTCTAAGATTTCAGTTTCAAAATCTCTTAGGTATTAACCTTTTTTTGGGGGCAGTCCATACCTATTGAGCTTTCATTCGGGCTCCAGTTTTAGTTGAGCTCCCCGCAAGTTGGCGGTGGGATTGGACCCTTAAAATTAGGGAAAATGACGGCCTGTTTTGATAATTATTAATTATCAAAACACATCGTGAACCGTCATTTTCTCCTAAAATTACTCGTGCTACGGGTAAACTGGCCCAGACACACAAGTCTTAAAATATGTGGGTCTTAGCATTTCAGGCATTTTTAGGGCAAAATTTGCTAGGTAATCCAGTGCCCCATAATCTAACTGGATTCCTATCTCATTAAGAGGTTAGTAATAACATATCACCGGATATTATGAGCTCAAAATTTTTTTTTTTTTGCCACTCGGTATAGTTAGCAGAGTGTGTACAGATTAGCAAAGAGGGATTCATGGACTATTCATAGCCTTGCCTCTTGAATAGAGGGCAATGGTAGGCAAACCAGCTAGCTACACTAGGTAGTGGTTCCTTATGAGCTCAGATTTAATAAAATATCTTTTAAACATTTGATTTGGACCTTAAAAGTTCCAGCTAAGAGCATCCACAATGTAATAATCAAAATCAAAATATTGCTAAAGTTAGCAATGTGTGTTTAAAAAAGTGCTCACATTGTAATAATCAAAGTTAGCAACCTTCTAACCAATAATCAAATTTGGGCATTTGAATAATCAAAAGTAACAATGTGTGACTTCACATTGCTAACTTTAGCAAACCTCTAAATGAATAATCAAAAGCTGACGCGGCAAGTTTTGATTATTCACTTTTGATTATTACATTGCAGATGCTCTAAGCGTATCCTATTTTTTAAACTTTTTACTAGCGTGGCTTGAGAAAAGTACAAAAATATAACTCGATCTTAAAATTCTATGAATGCCTTCAATCACATATGCCGTCACACTTTCCACAAAATTGTACCAACAAGCGTATAACCATTGACATATGCCATCATCATCTTCTATCAAATTATGAAGTACGTATACAAATCAGAGATACGAATACGATATGACACAAATACGAATATTATGATGCTAAAAACTTTAAAAAAAGAAAAGAAAAGGGATATGCATACATCGGATTGCGTAGGTAAAATCTTTTTAGTATATTATAATAAGTTCTGATAACTTATTATACTCAAACAAGGTACTTGGAAAGATGATGAACAGATTGCCTAGTCTAGTATTTGCGTATAATTTATGTTTTTATCGAGTGTCTAATATCTCTTGACTACTTTTTCTTTATGATTGTCAGACCGTTAATCGAATCGAAAATCGGAGTAGACATTTTTTGAATAGCAAATGGAATCGATCGAATCATGAGTCGTATCAAGAATCGGAGTAGCCTTTTTTTGAATAGTGAATCGAATCTGATTTGGTAAAAAAATTCAAAAATATGTTACAGACATCATGCATTAATTAGAATAAAGGTATCTTGAATATCTGTATGAATTTGAATACCCGCACCTCGACTAATTCTAGAGGTTCAATTCCACCGCAAACTTACAGGGAGCCTAACTAAAACTGGAGCTCGAATGAAAGCTCGATATGGATCATTGCCTCCAAAAGAGTTGATACCTGAGAGATTTTTTGAATCTGAAAGCTTAGAAGGGATTAAACTCCTAATCACCAGGCCAACCAGGCTAAGACCCACGAGTTAGAGGCTTGGACTCATGGTTTTAGATTAAAAAAACTATGGGTACATATAAACATGTACATATCGTGCACATATGGATTTGGTGGGGCCCACCTCGGGTCCCACAAAAATGATTCGAACTGCCCATTATTTTAAAAATATTTTTTTATGGAACCCTGTAAAAAATCAGCTCAACGCGATATCAGTAAAGATTTTTTCGTAATTTGTAGGGGCGAAACTACATAACTGCTCAGTTTCGCTCCTACAAATTCAAGAAAAATCCTTACCGATATCGGGTTGAGCTGATTTTTTACAGGGCTCTATAAAAAAATATTTTAAAAATAATGGACGGTTTAAATCATCTCTGTATGACCCGAGATGGGCCTCACAAATCTCATATGTGCATGATATGTACCTACTATATGTACTATATGAATCCTAAATTTTGACCAATTCATTGAACGGACCCCTCAGCAATCAGCATAAATAGTGGGTCAAACCAATGGGTGTATAGGGACCCAAAAAGAGCCAGAAAAAACCACACTCGGAGAAGAAACTTAGGCCTCGTTTGATAACAGTGATAGATGGATGGGATTCGTAAGGAGATGGGATTAGGATTGGGATTCGTAAGGAGATGGGATTGGTAATGAGAATGGATTGATAATGAGTATGTTTGTTTGGGATGGGATTAAATGATGGGATTATTAATATCATGTTTGTTTGAGATGGGATTAGATAATGGGATTGGATTGATAGAAGAAATTGGTAATGAAAAGGGATTGATAATGTGAAGGAGTTGGGATTGGACTATTAATACCCCTCAATACCAAGTCCCACGGGGTATTAGCAATACCCCCTATTACCCGAATTTTTAATCCCATCGGACTATTAGTCCGAACCATTTTTGGTTACCAAACAAGGTATTAATAATACCAACACTCTACCAATCCAATCCCAACCCCTTGGAGGGTTATCAAACGGGGCCTTAGTCTCAAGCTTAGAAGGAAGCAAATTTCCTAGTCTCAAGCTTTCTTTTTCTTGTGATCAAGTATAGAGCACTTTGGGGGTGTTTGGATAGCTCATTTTTTCATTTTGGTTTGTGAATTTTGGGATGCTTGGTGTTTGGCACCTTAATACAATATATAGAGGAGCTTTTGCATTTTGAATTTGAATTACTATTATTTTTTCCTGTATGGAAAGACTTCTTTGTCCTTAAGCTATTCACCAAATTTCAACCGCAAAACCCTATATATGTGAACCTAGGCATTGAGGCAAGGACAATATTGTCAAAAAAATGTATCAAAATCTATTCTTCAAAAGTATAACCCAAAACACTAGTAGGATGGAAAATCTGTTTTGCTCACATCAACCAAACACTTCCACAAATTCATAATCTATTCTAATTATAATCTAAAATCTGTAATTCAAAATCCAAAATTCATACTATTAAAAAAAAAAGGTGAACTCCTAAACACCTGCCTCGGATGGACTGAAAGTTTATCGAGGCTGATTGATGGGGCAACATTTTGTCGGGCTGGGCCCAAGGCCTAGTACTTTGTCATCATCTCATCTTAATAAATTCTAACACCTCGATCATTTCTTGCTGATTTTCGCCACTACTTGATTTGTTTTGGAATGGATATTGGTAGGTAGATATAGAACTTAAAGGAGAACTTTTTCGTAATTTTGAGGCTGGATATAAGGGCGGATAAAGGGTGTTTGGTAACTTACTTTTTGATTATTTTTTTTTTGATCAGTACTTTTTGGCTTTTCATTTTCAGTTTTTTGGCTTTTTGGTTTATTGAATTATGGTCAAAATGTATTTTTGAGTATGGTAGAGTGTTTGAGAAATATGTGCAGAATGTATTTTAAAATAGTAGTAGTGTTTGGTAGATGAATGATGAAAATGAATTATGAATTAAATTTTTACAAGATTGCCCTTTGCCTTTATTATTGTGTTAAAACAAACTAAAGAGTACTTTGGGATATTTTGGTCATTCAACCGAAAATGGGAAAAGCTCCTCTGGGAAAAGAAAGGTTAGCCAGATTCCTACTAATCTATCAACAGGTCCATAATTCCTACGGCAGAAAACAATGGGAATACAGGCACACTACAAAAGCTATCAGCAACCCCAACAGCTGTCGAATATCTGCAGTCAACTGTTTCTGTTGCCACCCCTTGTTTTCCCCTTTTTTTCCGGTCCAACCAATTACAGTGGGCTAGGAATTTTTCACTTTATACTTTAGCCCCTTACAGAAATTTTTGAGTGCTGGGCGGATACCACGTGGTGCCTGCTCGGCGCATTCGGGCTGTTTATTTCGGTTTTAGACAGCTCGAATTTGGAGAGAGAAAAATGAGAGAGAGTGGTGGGGTGAGAGAAGAGAGAGTATTTTAATCTGAACCGTCCAACAAAGTTTTGGACGGCCCGATGGGTTGCTCGGGCACCACGTGGGCACGGCCATGTGGTACCCACCCGGTACCCTTTAAGTACTATAAAGCATGGCATGTACAAAAGTCACGACATTGTTCAAAACTCATATCTATTCTTCGTATTCATACATGGCTTCTATTGTTCTTCTCTTGTCTGAACTTCTTAAGCACCAAACTCCGGACCCGACACGGCATCCCTCCTCCTCTTCTTCTTCCTCCTCATCCGCCCGTGTTGCTTCCGCGGCTCCTCCCTATTCTACGGCCAATTGGGTAGCCGAGAAATCGTCTACAAATTCTACGGACATCTGCAGAAAGAAGATCGTGATCGATTCCGTTGATGATTTTCTAGATTCGAAATTTTGTGGTGACCTTGTTTGGCCTTAGAAGAAATCTTTTCCACTTTACTAATTTGTGGTTTATATCGTTCCAATAACCAATTGTTTTTCTACGGAACAAATGGGTCGCGCGATCCTTTCGAATTCTGGGGTGTGAAATATTATAACCAATTCATTGATCTGCACCAATCACCCAATTTGTTGGTTATGGTACTTCTTGTAGTATCTTTGTTTCAGTTAATTTATACTTGAAATGATTTCCAAGAAACCAAAATCTCTCACACAAATATTCAAACACCTTATGTGCCACATCTAATTCTTCACAAGACACCAACATATGAATGATGAATCAATTGGGCATTATGCACAAATGCATCCAACGAGTTAAACATCGTTCGGACACCCCGGTATGGCCGCATAGTTAAAGTACGTGGCCGCAGATTTTGAGTATCTGGCCGGCTGGCCGCAAGGTTTGAGTACATGGCCAAAATGTTTAAGTATGTGGCCGCAAGGTTTGGTCTTGGTTAGGTCCAATTATGCATTGTAAACATGCTAAAACATTAGAAGTAACACGGGAAAGGATTTAGAAATGGTAAATCTACCTAGATCTCTCCCTGGTTCGATGTCGAAAATGGTGGAAACCGCTGGTGAGTTGGTAGTTGTGATGCTTCGACCCAACCTTGCCTTCCAATAAGGTTGAAAACCCCGAGCGTAGGGCTAGGTCGTTGTCAGCATAAAATACCGAAAAGTCCGGGATCGTACCCACAGAAATAATCTCTATAGCTTGTTAGGATTTGTAGATGCAAGTGTTCCGGGCGTTAAGACGATCAACTATCGGTTTTGCTTTGAAAGGTGATAAGCACTTATGAAAAAGACTAGAAAAGAGTTTTAACTAAGAATTAAAAGCGGCAAGGCATAGAAGTTCATGACACCCGTAACTTAAGCCAATTAACTTTTCTCAACGAAAACACGGTTGAATCACACGGCATAGGTTATCAACCGGAAGATTTAGCGGAGAAAATGGTTAGACTTGATATAGAGTTTGAATAACAAGCTAAACACAAGGCGTGACATCGCTCTCGAAACCATGTGAGCAAGCACATGATCACCGGAGATTAACAAACGCCAAGACTTGAATTCAAACTAAATATCAAGGCCAAGAACTAGAAGTATAGTTTGGAAAGCGAGCAAGTTCTTTGGTTCTTTTGGCAAACACGAGGCGAGACATAGCTCATTGAACCATATGAGCGAGCATATGATCACCGGAGGTTAACATCGACAAGTTTTGTTACATAAAAGGCGAACTACACACATTTACAAACCAAACCTCAAGTCTTTAGTTGAGAAGAGCAAAATTAACCTAAATCACAAGGTGTTATTCACCCCATGGCCAAGCCTAATTGATTACTCACACATATTAAAAAGACTAAAAAGCAAGGTAGATATTGAAAACATGATTAACCGATAGAAACGAAAATAAACTTGATTTATATAAGGATCTCAACCGTAGTTACAACATTAATAAACGAGAAAACAATAAACGAGAAGGACTTATTAGAGTTCTTGAAAAGTTAAACTTGAAAACTTGAGCAACAACAATGGAAGAAAGACTAACCTAAACTAACTACTTACTTTCTTACAAGAGAGAGAGAGAAGAGTATTTATATAACTCATCTTCTCTCCCAACAAATATCCAAAAAACATACCAAAAGTAGCAACTATTCCATAAATGGAAAGTCCAAAAAGCAACAAAAATCTGGCCGAAGGCTCCCCGTATCGATACGGTTTAGTCAAAGTATCGATACCATGCTGTTATCCTGAAAATGCCATTTTCCACGTAGCAATCCCGTATCGATACTTAATAAGGCCGTATCGATACGGGATCCTCTGATCTCCCACGAGACGAAATAGTATCGATACGCTTCATATCCGTATCGATACGGATCTTAGCAACTTCTAGCTCCTCAGCATCTTATTTTCATTCTCTAAATTTAAGTAAAGATTTCTTTACTTTAATTTTATTTAATGAAAATAAGAAAGTACCCCCCATTTGGAAACAATGGCATTACCAGAATTTTAAGATTTCAATTAAATCAAAATGTCAACCCCCCACTTTTAGTACAAAACAGAAAACTGCACAATTTTCTCAAGAGAAAAAGGCTCGAAACATGACCTTGCTCTTCAAATAAAACCTTGCAACTTTGTAGTTACTCTTAGAAAAATTCAAGGATCAATTACCGCCATTTTTAATCTCGAAAATCAGAACTTTTTCAGAAAGTCATTTTTCCATACTTAGACAGATTTTAAGGGGCCGACAGGGTCTTCGGGTACTTGGAAGCACTTGGGCCATCCATGGCGTCAAACTACGCCTTATTTGCACGTTTTACCTGAAATACACAAAAACTACACCTTACGTGCATTAACGCTATAAAAGCTAAATAAACATAAGTAAAAACAAGATAGAACGGGACTAGTCGCACCAAATATCTACAATGTTGGGTGTTCATCAAGTTGGACCATACGGCTACGGATTCATCGGCGGCTATTTGGGGCTAAAGAAGGTGGTGCTTCGTAACTTCGGCTATATTGCATCTGGTACTGGTTTTGTTCGGTGACCGTGGCGGAGCTAAGCGGCAAGGTTGATCATGGGGTGTGTGGCGTTCCGGGACGGTGATGGTTGTATACTTACTTCTATAGTACGGAGTATTACTTAAGCTAAAATAGACTAGGGGCTTTTGGCTTAATTAATGTTTAGACTTCTTGGTATGGTTTTTTTTTTTTTTTAAATTTATTACTAGATTTGGGGACGAATTTTTACATCATATTTCTCGGCGAGAAGATTAGAAAAAGCATAAAAATCAATATCAAAATTGAATAACGTTAATTTACATAAAACAAAGAAAAAGACAAAAAGAATCTTTTGTGATGCCAAGGGCTTGTGGCAGCTCGAGTTTATCATCCCTTGTGTAAAGCTCATCTTAGGTCCCATAAAAAAAATTCAAGACATTAATTTTTTTAATATTACTTTTAATATGCCTTATAAAAAAATCAGTTCATTCGGATATCAATGAGTGTTTGCTTAATTCGTTCAATATTTTGTCCAGAATTCTTGATTGCGAATTTTGAACCAAAATTGAACGAAATGGTCAAGCACTTGTCAGTATATATGTAGAACATGTAGATAAACATTTTTTTTTACAAGGCATATTAAGATATAATTTGGAATAATATGAATTGCTCGAATCATTTACGCAGTATCCGTATGATCAAGCTAACAAAAGGTTTTGGCAAAATCTTTTTTATAGTTTGTTCAACTTTTGTTACATTTGGTTCAAGAAATTGTCAAAGTCATTTTTTCCCACGTCGTCTAGAATGGCAGTGATCAAGAATTATTCAACTAGAAGACATCATGGTGTTCCGTGGACACTTTTATACAAGGGCAAAGTCCACTTTAACCCATTGTAATTATCGCTATGTGCAGATATCTCTCTCATAGTTTAAAACTGAGCACATAACCTACCTGTGGTTTTGAAAACATGCGGATAGACCCCCTACCATCATGTTTTTCATCCATATTAACGGAGGTGTATCTCACATATCTCTAGAATTTGATCTGAGTCGTTCATAATGTATTAAATAAAGAATAGAGTATCTCTGTAAAAAAATCATCTCGATCAGGAATCAATAACCCAGTGATTTAATTTTTAGTAAATTCAAATTTGAAATTTTAATTTCATTACAAAATTGATTCGACCATGAGCTTTTCGTTTTTTGATTGACTTGAATTTTGGCATAAATGTAGTATTCGTCAAAATTTACTATATCAACGGTTTGGATTCAATTTTTGGTATATGGGATGGTGTGGTTAGATTTAAAAAAGAAGAAGAATCAAGGGACATGATGAGAGTATATCGGTCTTTTAATGTTGTGTCCGTTAATATGGATGGAAAACATGACGGCAGGGGGTCTATCCGCACATATTCAAAACCACAGGTAAGTTATATGCTTAGTTTTGAACCATGAGAGGGGTATCAGCACATGGCGATAACCACCTGAGGTGAAAGTAGACTTTGCCCTTTATACAACCACCTATAGAATAAGTCGAAACCCCAAAGGATATGGCCAAGTTGGTATAAGAAAGTAATTAAGTGCTCGTCTTTCATCGAAATATCTAATCGCATGTTTGAATCCAACATAAGCCCAATATTTCAAAACTTGGGTCCACTCGTCACTGGAAGATTTGTTGAATCATCAACTTCCGCATTTTGACCTTTATGAATTACAACGTTGATTTTCATTATCCTTTTTTTATCCTAGAAAGACAATTTCATAGTCCTCATGTTACCAGGGCCGGCCCAGGGGTAAGCCCTGCAAGCCTTCGGGTTTGGGCAATCCTTCTAACTGAACAGAGGCAACTTTTGCTGCGAACATTGGAAATTTACTCGTGCCTTCTAACTGAAACTAAGGCTCTATTTGGAACCCACGGAAAAAAAATGAGAGAAAAATTGGAGGAAAAATTTACTATTTACAAAACTTAAAATTATTATTTTCTTTTCTCTTTCTCTTCCAACCAAACAATAGGAGGGAAAAAATTTTAGTTTTAGGATCTGTTTGGAACCTAGGAAAATAATAGATCTAATTGAGAATGAAATTAGAGAAAACCCGGAAGAAAGTTAAATTGAGATTTGAAATTTTTCTTCCTTTTCTTTAAAAAAAAAACAAGGAAATGAATTTTTTTTTAAAAATTTCCACTTCTTTTTACAAGTCCCCACGTAGCCTAAGGCTATAGTAACAACTTTATGTTTGTCACTAAATATTTTTAGATACACTTCTGTAATGATATTTTTGTGACAATAATTTTTTCGTCACTAATATAGTTTATTGAAAAATTTTGCATGTCAATATAGGTCAATTTTCTTGTAGTTTGATTTGAAGAATTTGCTTAATAAGATGTTTTTTTTAAAGAAAAAAATCGGATTGTGCTAATCATAAAACACTGTATCCAGGATTTCATTTTAATTTTGATTTTTTGATGTAATTTAAACTAAAAGTACAATATAACCTTAATGTTATAATTTTTTACTTATATATATATATATATAGTATTAAATAATAAGCGGGCAACCAAGTTTGGAGTAGGGCTTGGGCAACCCAAATGTCGGGACCGGCCCTGCATGTTACATTTAGAATGTTGAGTGAAAGAGTTGTCTGCTTTACTCCTACGAGGTATTTTCACAAAGCGTTAAGTTATGGATTACTGTACTTTTTATACTCCAATACATAAATGTCAAGTTATTTCTATTAAATTATATATTGTAGAAAATCTGTTGGGTTAATTGGTAGGAGAAAATGTGTTAGATATTTTAGTTTAAATGAAAACAATTTAACTTTTGACAAATAGTTTAATATGAACAACTTCACATAAGCTGATAAATTGTAGGGCAACATTTTTAGTGGAAGTGGGGCCCTAGTCTATAGTAGTTGCTAATAATTAATGGCTATGAGTTACGAAGAATTAGAATAGGAGACATGATCTTTTGTGCCGAAAATTATTGTGCCTCTGTGCCAAAGAATTTTTTGTAACAAGAGTTTTCGGGACACAGGAGATCTGACCCCTACTCGATTTATGTTTTGGCACGGGTTCAACTACCGAAGTTATTGAAATTCACCCAAAAAAGTTAATGCAATTCGTGCAAAACGGGAAACTTTAATTATCTGCCCCTGTGCATGTAAAGCACTATGCCACCTGGCCACCTAATCTCCACTTCTCGATTACTCCATTAATTCCAGCTCCCTCAAATTTAAGGGCAGTCCCTTTGCGACAGAGGCTGCCGACCCATGAAACGGCGCCGTTTCACGGGTTTGAGGGGTTCCTCCTTTTGGTTGCTATAAATAGGAATTTTATTAACTATTACCCCTTCAGGTTTTGAAGTGGGACTCCAACGGCAGATGAGCCCGGGCAATTGCCCTACCCAAGTTTTAATTTTAAATTTTTTTTATAATTATAGTATAGTAATTTTGCTATTTTTTTTTGTAACTGTATAGGTTTGCCTGCCCAAAATTTTTTTTTCAAAAATCTATTACCCGCCCATTTAAGATTTTATGAAAATTCAATATCTAACATTTTTTCCCTTAAATAAATAGGAGTAAATTAATATCTGGGTTTATGTTCTCTGGGCGCTCTCTTGGATTATTTTGATTAATCTTCACTCCTCCCAAATGCAAATCCAAGAAGTGTGAACAGAAAGTCGATCCTTTATCCCTTTGTTGATGGATGGATTCGTCTTGTGTTAATTTTACCGGTTTAATTCTACGGCGACAACAGAGCGAGCATTTCAGCCATGCATGGAGTTAGTGAAGACAAGAAGACTACATAATAAAATAGAGTACAATTTTCCTACAAGTTATATGCTCAAGTGCATTGGGGAAGACATTACCCGACGCTTTAATGTTGATTCCATTATTATGCATTTTATATCGCGAAACATCGTCAAGCGCAGTTTTAAGTTCTTACTTTTGCATAGAGATGTAAGTTAGGTTATACATTTTACTATCATATATATTCCCATTAACCAATATTGATCCAAACTATATTGTATATGATAATTTTGCAATTTGTGTTGCCTTTCATGTGTTCTAAATTTTGTTGTAATATTCGCCCAACCCATACTTGAATCCTGCATTCGTCAATATTTTCTGAGACAGAAACAAATGGTAACTAGGGCTAGCTACAAAACAGTGACATACTACAAAATAGTGACATAGGGAGTAACAATTAGTTCTAGGGGCTGATTCGTAACAAATAATTAATGCGGGGTTTTGTGAAAGAAAAACTATTATGTCTTGATTCTGAAAAGGCCCCTATAAATCCAATTCTCTCACACCCATTACCCATTACTTCACTTCACTCTATTTTACTCTCTCTCTCTCTCTCTCTAACTAGAGACTATGGCTAAAGCTCTCGTCCTTCTGCAGCAGCTCACACTGCTGCTAGCGGCCGCCTGCTTCACTGTCTCAGGCAATGAGGCAGAGGGAGTAGCTTTCTCGGCACAGTCTCCCACCCCTTTCCCCCATTCCCCAATCTACTCTCCATCCGAATCCCCAAAATACCCCAACAGCCAACCTCCCTACCCCCACCCCCACGAGATCCAACCCCCGAGTCAGCCACCGGTTCATCCCCCAACTCACTCACCGGTTCAGTATCCGCCGAGTTACCCCATCCCCAAGAGGAGTCTTCTGGCCGTTCAAGGAGTAGTGTTTTGCAAGCCTTGCAACTACTCTGGGGTTGACACCCTTTTGGGGGCTACCCCACTCGTTGTACTACTAATTATTTTTTTCCAATGCTCCTTCAATTTCTTTTAGGCTTCGTTTATTTTGACGTAAAATATTTTTTTCCCGCTGTTTGGCTTGAAAAAGGAGAAAAATATTTTCGATGAAAAACATTTTGCACCAACGGAGTGAAATTGTTTTCCTCTAATTTTGGCCGTACGTTATTTTTGCATTTCACCTCCATGGTCCGACATTTCTCAAAACCACGCGTTCCATTCCCTTCTCCTCTCAAATCATATTACTATATTAGATCCAAAATGAGAGAGAAGAGGAGGGGAGAGAGAGAGAGAGAGCACTTACTCGATTAAAAAATATTTCTAAATCAGCAATCTATCATTATTTTGAAAAATATTTTTCACACACAAACTAAACACCGAAAAATAAAAGTTTTAAAATTTATTTTTTAGAAAAACATTCTACATTGCAAAATATTTTACGGAGTACATCGGAACAAATGGAACTTAAGTCTACGTAGTTTTTACTAATCGGTTTTTGTATGTATATTTTTTTAGCATGTTAATTAATTGCATTGGACTAACTCTCTCTCTCTCTCTCTCTTTGGGTGTCATTTTATTTTTTGGTGATGTTGCTTACAGGTGCTTCAGTGAAACTCCAATGCAACAACACAAAGAGGCCACTGGTCCAAGAGGCCAACACAGACAAGAATGGCTACTTCTACATGATGGCCCCAAAGAGCATCACCACATTTGGTTCCCACAAGTGCAAGGTCTACCTATCCTCCTCCCCAATGGCCACCTGCAACAAGCCCACAGATCTCCACTACGGGATGCAGGGTGCCATCTTGATGCCTCAGAAGCTGCCGCAGCCGCCTGCCCAAGCCCCTCAACTGAGCCCTCTCTCACCTCGTTACGACCCAGCAGTACTGTTCCCATATGAACTATTCACAGTTGGGCCCTTTGCCTTTGAACCCCAAACCATATGCCCACATTGATCTCGATCTGCATTGGATTCGTAGTTATGGGTATCTGTGTTTTGTGTTCTGATGGGCTACTACGTAGGTTTTTACTTATTGGTTTGAAATACTCCGTATGTGTTTCGGTGACATTAGAATGTACTAATGTAGTGTTGGTACGGTTTAGTTGTTAAATATGAATAAAAATACGCGTTTATCGGGGATGTTTCGGCCAAAGTTTTAAATAACAGTATCGGGATACATAATGGTGACAATTGGGGTGATTCGTAATGGAAATCGGTTGACATAGTTGTTAATTTTTAAGAAAATCATCTTTGAGAAGAAAAAAAAAATTGAGCGCCTAAGTTCACCCGCAAGGGTCGAGTATCAGGGGTAACGGCATGAATTGGTCTGTGAATCGGTAACGGACCGATACATTTTTGGCCTGTGAATCGGTACATGATGGAACCGCGTGATACCAATGTGATTATTCCTCTCATTGGTATATTGGGGTGTGACGGTATCGGCATGCGATTATCCCTTTCATCGGTATTTTTAAATCCTTGGTTTCAGCAAAACTGGTTAAATTAACTTTAAGAGTTACCAACGGGACTGTATCACTTGTGGCATACATCCCTATTTTTCTTTTCAGGGAGAAGTAGGTGTGTTTTGATAAAGATACACGAGATTCGTGGCCAATAATTTTTGCTTGTTTCTATCAATAAAGGAAACTCATTTAACACTCCACTTTTTAATAATCACACTTCAAAATTTATTTTATGGTGTATTATCAAAATTGCACTATGTACTGTATTTTAAACACCAGAAAGATAAATAATAGATGGTTCACATTCGACCAGAAAGTATTAAAAAAGTACTAAAAATTAAGCGAAACTTAGCCTAGTTTAGTGATTTTTTAATTTTGCGAAATGATTTTTGGACTACTCCATTTTTTTGTAAGTGTAGTCGGAGTTTCGACTTCCAATATTTTTGTTGTGTGTAATTTGAGACACCAAAAAGACAACTTTAATTTAAAAGTGCATTTTACAAAAAGTGGAGAGCAAAATTATTCTCATAAATTTTTGGTTAAAATAAATGAGATCGAAAAACCATCCTTCTTGACAAGAGGTTTCTTATCAAAATTGAAACAAGCTCAAAAAAAAATAAAAATTCAATTCTATGAATCGAGATGTGCATAGGCTAATTGCTAATTCGATGAACCACACATTATCCATTTTCTTTTGGAGATAGAGCCCTAAAAATGAGTATGGAGGGTGTACGTAATTTAGCATAGGATTCGAGATTTCGAGTGCAAGATTTTAAACAAGAATGGAGCTTTTTTTCCCATGGAGCCTGCACTGACAGGTTAACGTTACAAGACCTGATAATGGGTCAATGTGTACAGGTTTGAATGGTCTGTGGTGAGATGTCTGTCGGATACTCTGTTTTATGTGCAGGTTTAACGTTGCCTCATCAATGTCAATTCTATCATCTTTCCTAGGTTCTCACGACCTCTTCTGCTTCACAAGTTCTATGTCATTTTCTCCTTTTCGAAAAAGCTGTACTTGCACCCCCCAAACCTCTACATATGGGTACCGACGGGCACGTAAGGTTCAATTCATGTCACGCACGGATGATCGATGATCTTATTGGACGCATAATTATTTAGCGCCGTAAGAGCACCGCCACATGGTGCCTCATTATCCACCACACTTTCACTACTACAAAAACCTTAAAAGATGATACTCAAAAAATTGAAACAATGACAGTTTTTGTAAAACTGTCATCGAAAATATGATGGTAGACTTTTGATGACAGTCCATCTTACAAACTGTCATCTTTGCGATATATGATGACGGTTTAGAATAAAAGTGACATTATTATCTTTTTCTTTAATGTCAATTTTTGCTTAAAACTGACATTAAAACATGGCGCTTCCGGAAGCCCATATGAGAAACCTTTTAATGACAGTTTTCCTTAAAAGCGACATTGAAACTAAGCCCTTTTAATGACAGTTTTAATTAGAACTGACATTGCAGTTGATCATAAAAGATAACAGTCAAAAAGCGTCATAAAAACATATAAGATGATAGTTTAAAACTGTCATCTTATACTTTCAATGTCTACGATGACAGTTTCATCCAAAACTGACATTAAAAGTGCTCATCTTAAAATTTTCGAAAATATAGTATACATATTTTTGTTTGTCTTTTGTTAATAATAAGCGTGCCAGCTCAGTTGGTAACATGCGCGCAAGGAACTTAAGTTCTTGAGTTCAAGTCCTGGGGCAAGCAAATATTTGCTGGCCACACAAGTGCTAAGTAGGCTACACACAAGTGCCACTGGGCGGCCATGTGAGAGGCACGTGGGTGCCAAGTGGGTGGCCACACATTCGAAATAGAATTGGTTTTTTTTTTTCTTGAATGGAGAACAAATAAGATGACAGTTTAAATCCGTCATCTTTGCGATTAAAGATGACGGATTAAACCTGTCATCTTAAACTATCATCTTATATGTTAAAAGATACTCCCTCCGTCCCTAATTAACTGTCCACTTTCACTTTTTCCAAATTTTTTTAAATGAGTTATATCTTTTAATTTATACTTTTTTTCATAATTTTCAAAATTTTGTCTAATAGAATCAATCGAGATCTATCAAACAAGATCCATATTGCATATAAAAAATATTATACTTTGGAAGATATAAATAATTTTTTAAAATGTCCGGAATAGTAACATGGACAATTAATTAGGGACGGAGGGAGTAGTTTTTTTATTGTCATAACAAATCTAGACTTTTAATGACAGCTCCATAGATGATAGTTTCAAAACTGTCATCTTTCACATTTAATGACACTTTTAAACTGTCATCTTTTACGATTATTGTAGTAGTGTTTTTTTCTTCTTTTTTGATCATTGGAAAATGGCAAAATGCCTTCAAGTCATCCACCACACATTGTGTGGTTGGTTGATCATACGCTTTCTTTTGGACCCCAAAAAAATTCCTTACCACACATTGTGGATCATAAATTTCTCTTGGACCCAGCAACAATTGCCTGGGGCATGGCGCGATGCCTCAAGGACATAGAATAATTTTTTCTACCTGATAAATTGCAAATCACACTCTTACCCATGATGAGAATTTTAACTATTAAGGGAACACAATAGATCATTGCATTTTTTTAGTATTATTAATTAAAAAAATGAAAGGGTAAAAGAGAAAATTTTCTATCTATTACCCATTTAGTTTCCATATGGGATAATCTTTTTGGGACGAAAAAAAGAAGCTAATTAAGACTAAAGAATAGGGATGGAGGGAGTATTTTACAAATGTCAAGACCAAAATATGGTGTTAAAGTCCTCTTATCATAAATTTTAAGCTGTTTCGTTCAAAATATTACGACGTAATTAAAGGTGACATTATTAGTAACTATAAATGTTTCTTGACAGCACGGTCCATGTAGGGGTGCACACGGTCTAGATGGTCCGATTCTCTAGAAAATCAGTAACCGAACCATTTCAAACGGTTCTAGAAAATTGGGAACCAAAACCTAACCAATATATGCGTGAAACCTTACCAGAAACACATCTCAAGACCGGTCCGGTTTTGATTCAGTTAAGGTTCTATCCAATTAGCATCCAAACACTTATTCATATGAACTCATAAAATTAAAAATTTAGAGCACCAAATAACTCATAGGTAAAATAAAAATAGAAATTTTATTAAAAACTTTCCTAACAAATAAGATTTCATCTATAAATAAATTAACTTTAGCATGAAAAGATTAACCTACCAAATTCAAATACATATTTAATTACACACATATAAGTATTTTTATATAGGAAATTGATTTTAGCACTCCAAAAATTGATGGAGGGGCTCCAAAACGACGTCATTTTGCGTATCAACACAGTGTAATTTTGGAGCCCCTCCATCAATTTTTGGAGTGCCTAAATCACAATCCTTTTATATATATTAGTTCTAATCGATCCGGTTCGGTTCTAACCACAATTCTTTAATTGAGAACTAGTAACCGAACAAAAATTAACGGTTCTTATTTTTTTGGAACCATAACCTGACTGATTAATCGCAAAACTGGACCAAATAAGACTGTTCGGCCCGGATGGGACCGGTTTTGCAGTTCGAGCGGTTTTCTTGAGCACCCCTAGGTCCATGTAGTGCCGCGCAAGGGTATAGTGCAAGGGTGTCGGGTACAATTTGAGTCATCTCGGTTTAGATATCATCTTGGTAATGGACGTCTCAAATCTACAAGAGCCATGATGAAATCTAGACCGTTAATTGCTGAGACGGGCGACTCGTGCACTATACCTACACTTCAGGGACCCCAAGTCCGTTTCTTTAACATGAACAAGAGAAGATAATGAATGATCTGATGAGTCTAATACAACACAGCAGCTAGGCAAACAAAACCAGAAATCCAAAACCAAATTAAGAAATTATTGAAAACAAGTCAATTATTAGCTTTGTATTATCTCCATGGGAGACAAATAAAAGCAGCAAGAAGGAGAGATTTGTAAAAAGACAAGGAGATCGAGAGAAGCCCCCCATGCTCGGCCAAATCATGAGTCACACTTCTTAATTAGTAGTCTACATTATTGTAACCCACCAGACATATAATATAATAATAATTAAGTATCTCATATTATGCCCAAAATAAATGTGAAACCAACATTGTGACACAATGATCGAGTGGAGAAAAAAAGAAAGAAATTACATGGAAGTTTTGATTTTCATCAACTTCAATAATGATAAAAAAAAACCGCTGATAAGATTGAATTCACTTGATGATGACTTGTTCTTTCTCTCTCGTAATCTTCTTCTTCTTTTTGGGACTTTTTTTTTTTTTTTTTTGGATATCATCTCGATCACTTAGCCCCTAGCACACCTTGTGATGCGACTGCAGCCACGGGAGTAAGGGTTAGCCCTTCCCCTTGTGTTGCAGTTGTAGTAGGACCGGCCACGTTTGGTGCATGGGACACTGTTTGCCCTAAGAGCACCGTAGCTGATATACCTGGTAGATAAAATTGTAACATTAACCAAATTGTTATCCGAAATATAATAAAAATCAATAATCGATAAATAGTGACATATGTGAGACACATAGGCAATGGCAGCTCCAGAAAACTCAGTCAGGGGTGGCCTAGTCCCGAACTTTTATATGCACATTCTAGACGCAGTTCCCAATACATTCTTTAAGAAGGTCCCACAATAGAGTCCATCAAACAGCTTGCTCAAATTATAGGGTAAAGCAAAATTTTCAAGTATGGATGATATTATTTTACCAAAAATATATATGAAATTTTAATTAACAACATTAAGTTTTAATATTGTAACCGTTGTATAATAGCCTCATCATGAAAATCACCAAACACATGTTTGTAATTAGTTTCTTGCATGAATATGTTGTATAGCCTCAGTTCATGCTTGATGGGTGGTGGCTAGCTAAACCGTAATCGTTCATGCGTGAAGTTTTTACTTTACACATCACCAAAACAATAGAATCAAGGTTCAATTCTTAGGGCCACAGCCAAAATACCTCTGGCGAGCAAGAACACGACGGGCTCCCTCAGAACCCATCATCATCTCTTCTTCCACGTCGATACAGTCGCCGACTTGTCCGTTGCACGTGGAGACGTGACGAGACCGCAACGCGCCAATGTCGAAACGCGCAGCGCTTTCCAAGCTTGCCTCGTTGAAGGAGAATGAGGACTCGGCCACCGTGGCCAAGGACAGGAGGAGGAGGAACAAACCACCCCGGACGAGAGCCATTTCGGAGGGGGGGGGTGAAAGCAAAGGATTCTGGAGGGAGAGAGGGAGAGAGAAAGACAGAGAGAGAAGTGTTTTTGCCTTTGTTGCTGTATGCCCCTCCAGTTAAGGGACGGAGGAGGGATAGAGGGGGGGAGATGAATGTAGAAAAAGAGGAGATGGGTGGTGGTGAGTTTTTAGTGAAAGATTTATGGCTGTGGTTTGGAGCTATTTTTGAAACTACATCCCGTTTATTTCTCCTTGTTTTTCTATGGTGTTTTGATGATTGGATGGCTGTGTGAATTTCGTATAGCTAATCTATAACTGTCAAACGACTCGAATTGGAAGGTGGAACCGTGTTAAAAGATCTTATTTAGTCATCGCAAGACCCTTGTGTGCTGTGATTTACCCCTTTCTATGTGAATGACGACGTCTCTAATTGGACGTGAAACCGTGTAAGAAGATCGGACCCTCACGTATGCAGTCCATTACACGATAATGATGTCTCTAATTGGAGTGTAAAACCGTGTTATAGAAGTTATACAGGGAACGGATGGGCCTCGCGTAGTTGGTTAACTTTTACAGGTCAATATAACTATAATTGGAATGTGAAACCGTGTCAAAAGATCTAGCTTAACCTAGCAAATGATCATTGTACAAAGAGCTATGAGGTGATGCATCGTACTTTGCATTTAAACAAAAAGACTCAGCACAAAGAAATTACCCCAAAAAGTATCTTTCCCCATTGGGCCTCCAATGTAAGCCTAATTTAAGACCAGCACTAACTTGTTTTAATAGCTGCATGTCCAGTCCTTTGGGCTTCTATATATTGTAGCCCAAAAGGCAGAAAGAAGAAGCAATATTTGCATTTCAATGGCTTCTTTATCAATTAAGGTGCAGCATCTTCTTGATCAATATATTTAAATTGGCACAATATTTAGAAAAAAGTAGGTTCATTAGTCTAATTGTCCCAATACAGTATACACGTCAAATGTGGTAGATATAATAGGCGTTGTGTTATTGTGTTTTTTGCACTAACCGTTTCCTTAGTTTTTTTTTTTTGGCACACGGTCAGTGTTGGCCCCGACGTTTGGGTTGCCCAAGCCCAACCTCAAGTTTGGTTGCCTGCTTATTATTAAGTCATAAAAATTAATAAAAAATACAAGGCAAAAAAAATCAAGGTCACAATGAGCTTTTAGTTTGAATTCTATCAAAAAATTAAAATTAAAATTAAATTTGGATTATAGTGGTTTATGATTTAGCATGATTCGATTCAAAAAAAATTGATGGGTTTCTATTTATTTTATCTTTCATTTTTTATTTTTTTATTTTGATCATTGTTCTATATTTAATGATAAATTGAAAAAAGAAATATTATGGACCAACTTGAAAAAATACAAACCTGACTTAAAAAATGGTTAATTTTTTTATTGAAGTTTTTTTTAAATTGGTGAGTTCTGTGTATACATTATATACATATGCATGTATATTTTTCATATTTGCATACATCACTATGTGAATGCGAATGTGAGTAGTTGTTTTTTCTTTTTTTTGGAGGAGTTTGTCATGCTGTTAAGGTTCTTATTTTCCGTTTTACGAAACAGGTTATTCTCTCACAATACATCACCTTTAATTCAAAAAATAAATACTTATTTTAGGGAGTGAAACACACCCTAATTGTTGATGTAGAAGAAATATCTCCCAAAATAAAAAATGGACACCAACAACATATGCCTTTTTACTTTTGGACAAATAAAAAAAAAGAGCGAAAAGTGGGTGCACAGTCAACGAAAAGAGGAGAGAGAGAGAGAGAGAGAGAGAGAGAGAGAGAGAGAGAGAGAGAGATTTTAAAGGAAAAAGACAGAAGAAATGAAATCTCAAGTGTTGGGCACAAGAATTGAATCCAGCGCACCTAAATATGAGGGAACTTAAGTATGCCCAACTAACCAATAAACTAGCACAATCCTTCATGTTGTGTTTGTGTCCAAATAAAAATATATACGTATTTATATTTACTTGGAAATTTTTTTTTTGGGTTGCCCTAGCCCAGGGGTTGCCCAAGCCGACGGACTTGCGGGACTTACCCCGGGGCCGGCCCTGCACACGGTATACATCAGCGGGGGTTAGCAGGAGTTAGTAAGTTAATTAGTCTAAAGGAGGATCAGAGGTTGTCTATAGCTCTGAACCCCAACCGCCCCTCATGGGACTCGAACCCAGGCCTCCAATCAAGAAGGCGGTGGGTGGTGCCAACTGAGCTAAGAGCTCATTGGCAAACGATTCCTTAGGGGGTGTTTCCGGAAGAGAATAAGTTGAGGAGATTCTGTTGTTGTTGATAAGTTGTTAGTTGTTTGCACTAACCGATAAGTTGTAGAAAAATGTCAAGTTGTTTTCACTAACAATAAGTTGAAGATAGGTATGTGAGTGAAAAATTGTTGAAAAATGCAAAAACTTGTTACTTAATGTGAACAAGATGCTAAAACGGCATCAATTGTTGCTTATTTTTTTATTAGTAAAATAAACAAACACAGAAAAAAAAAAAAAAAGAATCTAGCACTCCTCAATGATTGGCTTAATGAACGAGCGTTTTTGGGTCAGATATTTCTCATTAATTGTATTGGGAAATGCAAAAATACACTTACAAGAGAGTACGTTAACAAAAAAGGGAGTGGCAAAATCAGCAGACATTGTATTTTACTATCAGTTTTTCACTTTATTAATTGGAAGTTGAAAAAAGGGTTTCATTTTATAATTTCATGAGGAAAGATAGATTGTCATTGTCATTATCATCATTACATAAGATATGAATAGATTTGCTAAAGTTTTCCGCTAAAAAACAAAATTAATTGCCAATAGGATAATAGGATTCATTGCTCCTATACCCTCTCTATTGACTTCTCTCCAAGGAGCTCAACTAGATGACAATTAATTTGTGTTTCATTGCGAAAATCGAAGAAAGCTCCAAGTTTAGGCCCCGTTCCACCGACAAAAATTATTAAAAACTTAACGCATTTTATCATTTGGTTTCTACTAACAAAAAATTTTCAGCATTTTACCGTTTCGTTTCTGTTAGAGGAAAATCCGGTTGATTGATTGCCTAATTGATTGACTGAAGATCCTTGATTGTAGCATAGGAATATTGTATATATATTCTTTCCTAGTTCAACTTCTTTCCTAGTTTAGATTCTCTGTATATAAAGAGCTACGTATCTTTGTAAAGAATTCATTCAGAAATAAACCAATATTCTCTCAATATTTCGCTCTCCTAAATTCAACATGGTATTAGAGCTAGGGTTCTATACCTAGCTATCTTTTATATTCAAAACTGGATACAGTTTTTGATTTTTCCAAAGCCTTTCACCTTCTATACCAACCAACCATGGGAGATAACTCCAAGGACAGACTTGACCCGTCAAGTCGTTATTATTTTCATCAGTCAGACACTTCGGCCACCAAGCTTTGCTCACAACTACTAGATGGCGGAAATTGGGCAACATGGAGCAGATCTGTTGAAATTTCTCTTTCTGTTAAGAACAAATTGGGCTTTGTTACTGGAAAATTCAAAAAGCCTTCCAAGTCTACCAATCCAGATGAGTTCGACCTATGGGAAAGAGCCAACCATATGTTGATCTCATGGTTTTCTCATTCAGTTTCACAAGATCTAGTTCCAAGTGTTCTTTTTGCTCCCACAGCCCAACACGTTTGGGAGGATTTTCAAGCCCGCTTCGCTCAAGGTAATCTGCCCCGAATATTTCAAATCCAAAGTTCCATTAGTTCACATGTTCAGGGCGCTATGTCAATAGCAAACTATTACACGAAGCTGCGTGGATTTTGGGATGAGTTAGATTCTTACCGCCCTTTTTCCACGTGCAATTGCTGTCAATGCGGTGAAGGCAGTAAGAGGAATGCACATCATAATGAGGACCGTCTCATGCAATTTCTCATGGGACTCAACGCAACTTATAATCCCATTCGAGGCCAAATACTGCTTCTGAAGCCGGTACCCGATATTCGGGAAACTTATAACATGGTGACCCAGGACGAGAAACAGCGAGAGATTGGGAACAATTCGCTCGCTGAAAATTTCTCAATTGCAGCGGCTATGCGATTTCATAAAGGCTTCAACCCGAACAACAAGTTCTCTGGTAACTCGTCTTTTTCATCTTCTACTTCCAATACTGAAGGATTATTTTGCAGATATTGCAAAAAGGATACACATACTATTGAAAGTTGCTATAAGTTGCATGGATTTCCAGTCGGGCACCCACAGTATGATCCCAACTTTAAACCAAAATATGATCCCAATTTTAAACCTCCACGCAACCGTCCGGGACAGCAAAATCAGCAATATGGTGCTCGATCCAATCCTACTGCTGCACATGCCGTATCTCCAAACGGTGCTACTCTGCCTCTCTCAGGGCTTTCCGCTGAGCAGTATCAACAATTGACCACTGCCATGGCAAATGCGCCACAATTCTCGAAGGGTAATAATGATGTTTTTGCAAATGTCGCAGGTTTGTGTACTCATCCCTCTGTTAATACTATCTCCTCGAATTGCTGGATTTTAGATAGTGGTGCCACGGACCATATTGCTTCTGATTCTTCTTTATTCGTTCACTTTCATCCGCCCCACACACCTTGTGTTAATTTACCCACTGGTTCCACTGTACCCATTAACTCTACTGGCACACTCCTTTTCAACAAAGATATTATTTTAAAAGATGTTCTCCATGTGCCTTCCTTTCGATTAAATCTTTTATCTGCCAGTAAGATTACTCAATCCTTAAATTGTTGCGTGATTTTGTTTCCGGATTTCTGTGTTCTACAGGACTTGGCTACGGGGAAGATGATTGGATGGGGTAAGCAAAGTGGCGGCCTCTATTACATGTCACCGGATCGAACCTTACCAACGGCTTGCCATTCTACCCATCCCAATGCTACCTGGCACCATCGCCTTGGCCACCCATCACATGACTGTCTACGCCTCATCTCTAAGTCCAATTCTTCTAAAACTGTTCCTTTTGAAAATTTTTGTAATGTTTGTCCTTTGGCCAAACAGACTCGATTACCATTTCCGTTAAGTTCTATTTCTTCTACCTTGCCATTTCAATTAATCCATTGTGATATTTGGGGTCCACATAGACATCAAACCTATTCTGGTGCTCGTTATTTTTTAACCATTGTGGATGACTTTACTCGTTGTACATGGTTATTTCTTATGTCTCATAAATCTGATGCTTCTTCCTTACTTAAATCTTTTTTTACTTTCGTTCATAACCAATTTAATGCACATATTAAAATCTTTCGGAGTGACAATGGTAGTGAATTTCTTTCTCTACAATCATTTTTTATAACTAAAGGTATTGAATTTCAGACCTCTTGCGTCTCCACTCCACAACAAAATGGAGTTGTCGAACGTAAGCATGGTCATATATTGCGAGTTGCTCGTGCTCTCCTCTTTCAATCTAATATGCCCATTCGTTTTTGGGGTGAGTGTGTTACCACTGCTGTTTATTTAATCAATCGATTGCCTACTCGGCTCCTTTCTAACATTACACCTTTTGAGCGCTTGTATGGTCATCCACCCACTTATGATCACCTTCGTGTTTTTAAAAGTTTATGTTATGCTACTATTGTCAAACCTGTTTCTAAATTTGCTCCTCGTGCTAGGCGTTGTGTTTTTTTGGGTTATCCTACAGGCCAAAAAGGTTACAAATTGTTAGATTTAGATTCCCACAAATTTTTGGTAAGTAGAGATGTTCGTTTCATGAGCATATCTTTCCCTATAAAGGGACATCTTCTCCTAATTTTCACCCCGTTCCTGCACCTGCACCCGACCTCAACTACACCACACCTTTACCCAATTCTACTACCCCACTTACCCACGATATACCAACCGATTACTCAACCGATTCACCTACCCCAGTTACTCCTCCCAACCCCACCGATCCGCCAACCGATTCCTCAACCGATCAGTCTACCCACATTTCATCACCAATCACTCAACCGGGTCTACCAGACCCACTACCTTCCGTTACTACTTCCACATTACCTAATGTGCCTCGTCACTCAACCCGACCTCGCGGCCGACCTGCGTGGCATGCCAACTATCAAATGCCCTTTGCCCATACTGCTTCCCCACAATCATCAATTCCGTCGCCATGTCCAACCCGAGGTACAAGGCACCCTCTTTCTAACTCTCTCTCATATTCACGTATTTCTCCTTCCCATTATTCTTTCCTTGCTTCTATTTCTGGTCTCCGTGAGCCCACTAACTATGATCAGGCAATTCTTGACCCGAAATGGAGGGATGCTATGCAAGCTGAACTTGATGCCCTTGCTCGCAATAATACTTGGTCTCTTGTTCCTCTACCTGCTGGTCATAAGCCCATTGGCTGCAAATGGGTATACAAGATCAAGTACAATTCAGACGGGTCTATTGAACGTTATAAGGCCCGCCTCGTTGCTAAAGGTTACACTCAAATTGAAGGAGTTGATTATTTAGAGACTTTCTCTCCCACTGCCAAGTTGACCACTGTGCGCTGTCTCTTAGCGGTGGCTGCTTCTCGCAATTGGATCCTACACCAAATGGATGTTCATAATGCCTTTCTGCAAGGCGATCTTGATGAGCTTGTCTATATGGACCTTCCCTCTGGTCTTCGCCGACAGGGGGAGAATATGGTATGTCGGCTCAATAAGTCATTATATGGTTTGAAGCAAGCTTCCCGTAATTGGTTTGCCAAATTTTCTTGTGCTATTCAAAAGGTAGGTTTCACTCAATCAAAGGCCGACTATTCTCTATTTACCAAGTCCGAAAGTAACACATTTACTGCAGTACTTATTTATGTGGACGACATTATTGTCACTGGCAATAATGAACAGGCAATCAAGTCTCTCAAAGACTTCCTTTTGCAACAATTTCACATCAAAGATCTTGGCAATCTCAAATATTTCCTTGGCATTGAAGTCTCCCGATCCAAGAAGGGAATTTTCATTTCCCAACGGAAATATGCATTGGATATTTTAAATGATGTGGGATTATTAGGATCTCGTCCTAATTCTTTCCCAATGGAGGCATATTTGAAATTGAATCCCGACGACGGCGACCCATTACATGATCCAACCAAATACAGAAGATTGGTTGGGAGATTGATTTACCTAACAGTAACAAGGCCAGACTTAGTATACTCTGTGCAAATCCTAAGTCAATTTATGCAGAATCCTCGGAAACCACATTGGGAAGCTGCTCTAAGAGTTTTACGTTTCATTAAAGGGAATCCTGGTCAAGGATTATTCTTTCCTTCGTTCAATGATCCTACGTTAAAGGCTTATTGTGATTCAGATTGGGCGGGTTGTGAGACAACTCGGCGTTCAATTACAGAATTCTGTGGAATTCTGTGTCTTTCTGGGAAATTCTTTGATTTCTTGGAAATCAAAGAAGCAAACCAATGTGGCTCGTTCTTCCGCTGAAGCTGAATATCGTGCCATGGCTGCAACATGTTTAGAAATTACATGGATACGGCACATTTTGGAAGATCTCAAAATTCCACAAAGCCAGCCAGCATCCTTATTTTGTGACAACCAGGCAGCTCTCCACATTGCCAAAAATCCCGTTTTTCACGAACGCACGAAACATATAGAGATTGATTGCCACATTGTTCGGGAAAAATTGCAAGCTGGAGTAATTGCCCCATCCTATGTTCAGTCAAAATCTCAACTTGCAGACATCTTCACCAAACCTTTGGGAAAGGAACAATTTCAATATTTAAGTGGCAAGTTGGGACTTCATGATATTCACTCTCCAACTTGAGGGGGAGTATTAGAGGAAAATCCGGTTGATTGATTGCCTAATTGATTGACTGAAAATCCTTGATTGTAGCATAGGAATATTGTATATATATTCTTTCCTAGTTCAACTTCTTTCCTAGTTTAGATTCTCTGTATATAAAGAGCTACGTATCTTTGTAAAGAACTCATTCAGAAATAAACCAATATTCTCTCAATATTTCGCTCTCCTAAATTCAACAGTTTCCACTAACAAAAAAGTTGTTAACAATTAGTACTGTTTTTGCTATAGTAACTCTACTTACAAACCTATCAACAATTTATTCATTACCGGAAATAACTTGATATTTCTCAACAACTTATTTACTACCGAAAACACCTAACAACTTTTCAACCACAAATAAAAATCTACAAAGTTTTGATTACCGAAAACACCCCATGCACATAACATTATGCATAGTGCTATAAACAACCGAAAGAGCTGAACTAATTATTTAGCTTGTTTCTTTTTTCTTTTTGGCTACGTACTCAAAAGGTTGACTGGGACGACCAACGTAGTTGACCCCTTTGGGCATGACCGTAGAGGAACCCAACCGCCATAGGATGTTAGGATTTTGAGCCATATCTGACGAGGCCAAAGAGAAAAGATTTGTCCCTCACCACGTCGTGAGACCTGTATCCGGCCAGGATCCCACCAGTATGCAAGTGGACATGAGGCCACCACAACCCAACAACCATCTGACCCTAAGTCACTCGAAGTCAGGACAGGTGGGGGAGGGTTTTATCCCGACTGCGTTAGCCACTTGAACTACGACCACGGTGGTCATTTCCTAGCTTTACGTACGTATAGTGCTCTAGCGGTCAACTTTTTGGATACTAGTATATTTTGGTACCATCTTCGATATACACGAACTCATTCGACTATTGAGTTAGTAGTGCTATAGGGACCGACGGTCCCCGTACCGAAATTGCACCGACGGTCGCGTCGGGCCATCTCAGGCCTCCGGACAGCCGGTCCGAGCAGTCCAAAAATTCTAAAAAAAAAAAAGAGGGAGCCCACGCGAAAATCAACGGCATCCGATGTGTGTAGGGTGCTTGATCCAAACACTATTTTTTCGTGTTGTCTTGCAATTTCGGTACGGGAACCGTCGGTCCCTATAGGTTTATTGAGTGACATATATATATATATATATCCAAATTTGGGCATCAACGAGTTGAGCCAATCAAGCATTACACGTGGCATCCAAAAAAACATTAATTACCCAAAATATCTCCTCCTTGATAGGGACATGCTAGGAAGTGCACTCCTCTGTAATTCTTGGGTGATCACATTTTGAATATAATGTGTTCACATTGCCCCATCTGATTCCAATATATGGATAATGGATCCATTTTCAAATATGGAACTCATCATTCAACCATTGTGTTAGTGACACATATCCCAAATGCAATACATAATTCGAATATTGTAATAATTGATGCTCGATATTGTCGACATGAGCGGATCTAAAGAGAGACAGCTGGGGATCACATGATTATTTTATGATCATAGGATAACCTTTCGTTTTGTCATGTGAATAGTGCTAAATTGTTCGTGCCTGAAGACACGAAGCAACACCTTTTGAACAGCTATTGAATTGTCATTTGCTACTATTGACCATCCAGATCAACGAATTCGATTTCTCCACCACAATACCTAATGGGACGTCACTGTATATTTTTCCGCAAACCTGAATCAACCACCCATGCACAATGAGCTCATTAAATTACAGACATAACCCAAGCAATACAATTACTTAGCAAGCGCAGTTTCATCTGTGTCATTGAGTTGGGGGATGCTGTGTGCCGGGGCAAAACGGCGTCTTTTCGAGTCCGAAAGCTTGATCCGAAACGTTCACTTGAAAGATCTCGTTGTATACCATCTCTTTTTTTAATCCGAATCTCGTTGTGTACTATGGCCCTGCGAAAAATCAAGTCGACCGAACATCGATAACGTAGTGAACAAATCGCTCTTTTTGATTTATTTTTTGGCCTTGGTACTTTTGACATTGATCACAATACTGTAAACAGATGATTCGTTCACTAAGTTATCGATATTTGATCAACTTGATTTTTTGCAAGACCTTAATATGCGACGAAATCTTTCAAGTGAACGTTTCGGATCAAATTTTCGGGCTCGGGAAGACGCCGTTTGGACCGGCACAGCACAGCAACCCCCCCTCACCCCACTCCGCTTGATACCATGTCAATTTTAAACTATGCATTTCTGGGCGTGGACCGAGATGTGCGAAGCAATGAAGCAAACATTACACCTGGCTTCACAAAATAATTATTTATATCCCATTTCACCCAAAAAAAAAAAAAATAGTTATCTCAAACTTCAAAATATCTCCTCTTTTTTTTAAATTTTTTTTGAATATGTCAAATGGCAATTGTCATGATAAGGATACTACGACGAGGCTCCCCCACGCCTAAATTGGTGCACTCTGTCTCTCAATTGCCGTATGATCGCAGTCACTGGTTTAAATATTATTCCTTCCGTCCCTTATTTAGAGTTCAGTATTTCATTTTGG
The DNA here is from genome assembly GCA_018127125.1 of Rhododendron griersonianum. NCBI lineage: Eukaryota > Viridiplantae > Streptophyta > Magnoliopsida > Ericales > Ericaceae > Rhododendron > Rhododendron griersonianum. Next base: position 29,174,816 of record CM030800.1, read on the forward strand.
ATTGTACCTTAATAAGTGTTCATTTTGTAAAGTTAGTGGATAAAAGTTGGTGCATTGTCTATTTTATCCTTAAAAGTAGATTCTATTTTGAAAAGTAAGTGAGTAAAAATGTAATGATGATGGGTAAGTAGGAAAAGTGGAGGAAAAAGTTGATGTAAAATGTATAATGATGATGTTTTTTTAATAAGTTGGAGTTACGAAGCAAGACACTTAAATAGGAACGGAGGGAGTAACGTTTTGGTTTTCTCTTTCTAGGAGACGGGAACATATATTCATAACGACACAGTACAAAAGATCCAAAAGGTTTCTCGTGAGCCAGATGTTGTTACCCCCCATGGGTAGGGATTACTCCAAAAGAACGCCTCAGTGACCTTAACTCTTTCAATTGGGGTACTAGCTGAACATGCTATAGTAGTTGGGAGCCCCTCTTTCCTGAGGAGAATTGCAACTCCGGTCTTCCCCTCCCAACTTTTGAATAAAACAAAACAAAACAAACAACAACAGATTAAAAATTTGCCAAACTTTAATAGCTGCAATTTTGGAAACCACCGATCTGCTCATGGATCATACAAGGCATTGGATTATATGAGTCCACATTGCATGATATGATAGGCACTAACTATCTATGAAGCAATAAATGGGGCTTTGAATTGGACCAAATCATTAACCTAGCAACTACCATTTCATTGACTTATGTGTCCAACCTATGATTTTTCTTTTTTTGGACTATTAATTGCTCGGCCGTGTTGCTTACTCTTCAGAATCATCTGAGCGAATTCGACGGCTATGATCTACTCCATAATCAATGGCTTAATTTGTATGTACTAGTGCCTAATGGGACCCTAATATTGGTATTTTTTTATCATGTTTTATAGTCAGCATGGATTAGCGGGATAGTTAAGGAGCTGTTTGATAAAACTGAAAACTGAAACTGAAACTGAAAGCTGAAAAATTAAATACTGAAAGCTGAATGCTGAATTTTTTTAAGCTGAAAAACTATTTGATAAATATATTAAGCATTGAATTAAAAAAATTATGAATTAATTTTGTTCCAATTCTCTCTTAATTTACTAATAATCACAATATATTTATGGTAATAGTGGAGTGGTGGTGGTGGTGATGTAGTGATGGTTGTGGTGGTGGGTGGAGTGGTGGTGGTGGTGGAGTAGTAGTGGTGGTAGTGGTGGAGCTGGTGGTGGTGGAGTGGTGGAGGTGGAGTGGTGGTAGGAGTGGTGGAGTAGTGGTGGTGGTGATGTGGTGGTGGAGTGGTGGAGCAGTGGTAGTGGAGCTGGTAGTGGTGATGTGGTGGTGGAGTAGTGGTGGTGGTGGTGGTAGTAGAGTGGAGTGGTGGAGGTGGTGGTAGTGGTGGTGGTGGAGTGGTGGAAGTGTTGGTGGGAGTGGTTGTGGTGGTGGTGGAGGTGTCGGTAGGAGTGGTTGTGGCGGTGGTATAGTGATTAAATGCAAGTACACAAAATTCAGCCAAAATTAAGTAGCTCAAAGCTACTTAATTTTTTTTAACTTTTTAGCTTACATTTTAAGTGACAATTTGTTAAGCAATATAAAATGTGGTTATCAAACCTACTGAATCACTTATTACTTAATTGATTCAGTTTTAAGTGCTGAATTTAGGTTATCAAACAACCGATTAGCACTAGAGGAGTTCAGTAGCTTTCTATAGCTCTGGGTCCCAACCGCCCCCATGGGGCCTCAAACCACTGCCTCCTGGATGGAAGAGAGTAGGGCTGTTAGCCAAGACCGAAAAATCGATCAAAACCGGAAAAACTGGACCAGATCGAATTTTTTCAAACCAGTCGAATAATTTCGATTCAGTTCCGGTTTATAAAATTTTATAAATCGAAAAAATAATTTCGATCCGGTTTATGTGTTTTAAAGATCGGTCGAAACCGGACCGGTTATATATATGTATATTGGTCTAATAAATATATTTATTATATAAAATCAATCAGATATATATATATATATATATATATATAAACTGTTTTTATGGGTTTAATTATGTTTTTATGGTTTTTTTTATGTATTGGGCAAAAAATTGATCCTTTTTTGTTGGGCCAAAAAAAAAAAGGGTTGAATTATAGATTTTTGGTTGATATTTTGTGGGTTAGAATTGTGGATTTTTTGATGTGTTAAGCCCAAAATATGGCCCATGAATCAAAACCGGATAAACCGGACCGAAACTGGTTGAGCCTGTCGACAGGACCGTATTATCTCAACCTGTTCCGATTTCTAAAAATCTCAAACCGAATAACCGATTTCGACCGAAAAATATGTCAATACCGAAACCGATATCACCCCTAGAAGAGAGGGTAGGTTGCCAAATGCCGTAGGCAGTGGAACCTAATATTGGTCATTTACCAGGGCGGATCATGTATATTCAACACAACCACTTTGGAAGTGTCCTTAATCTAGGACCAATCAAAATTTAATGACTTTTTTAACCCTTAAATTGTTGAAAAACATCCCGTTAACAATCACGCCAGCCTACAACGGGGGCATTTGGCCCAACAGTTACGTTGTCTATTTAAAATAGGATGTGATTGTGGGTTCAAATCATACGTAAAAGAAAATTAATAAGACTTGTGTTGATGGGTTGGGTAGGATTCGAGTAATTACTGAAAGAAAAACACACCAAACATCTCCATGTAGAGTAGTGAGTTCAGATTTGTATGCGCTCAAATTCGATTCGAACCTCCAGTGCTGAGATGAACCGTCGAATTAGCCGCTCGACACCCGCTCGGCAGCATCTCGGAACCTTCCTGGTGCTCAAGGTTGTCAACATCAAGTAAATGCACAAGACACGTTATTAGCTTGCCCCCTAAGCATAAACGAAGTGAATAAAACTATATTAAATACCAGCAATAATGACAGTAGAAATTTAGAATATTATATCCCAAACAAACAGTGAATCCCTTCTATTTAATTATAATAAGCACCGGAAAATAAAAATAAAAGAATAAAGTGATTATGGATAATCCCTTCTATCCGTTAACTGGGATTACAAGGGATCCTCCTCCTAGTCTAGTCTGGTCGGGATAAAGTGATTATGGATAATCTATGATGATAAGCCACTTTAATAAACCCTTTCTAAAGCCTATCAATTTGGTTTTATTTTTTTGAAAAGAAGAAATCTTTCTATTATTATTACTATGTCCAAAGAAAATTGGATTCTCTCATGGTGAAATAAATTGTATGCCTCAATAAATTTTTTATTTTAACGACCCAATACGTTTGTGTTTTCGAAAATCTTAGCAATTAGTCCGGCGACTATTACCACATATCTTATTACATTTGTTTAGAAAATAAGTTCTCTAATTTTATGATCGTATATATTTTTTTTGGGTGAATAAGATATATTGTATATATCTTCTGTCTAACATACACGAGAGCCAAACATTTCAAATTTTGAAGTCAAAATTTAGAATTTTTTCCGATCGTTAACTTCAGGACCTCAGAATTAGTCGAGATGCATTCAAGCTCTCATATCTATATATTCAAAGAAGGTTAGCATTTGCCTTCAATAATCTACCGAGGGGAAGCCTACAGAATGGAACTAAAACCAGATCATCATTATGACTTCTCAGGCCAATAAAGATTAAAGCACAACCCAGCTCAAGAGAAGGCAAAAAGATTAAATAAGGGCAAGATAGGAATTTCATCTGCCTCATCAAGTCCCTAGGTCCTACCGGCCCACCTTTCACTTTGTCTGCTTCACAACAGAGCATCACAAGTGGCCAAATGAAGCTCATTTTCTTCCAACTTCAACTTCTCCGCGCTACTTCTCTCTCTCTCTCTCTCTCTCTCTCTCTCTCTCTCTCTCTGTTCTTGGCTATTTTCCTGAACTGTTAAAAACCCTTCAAAGTCTATTTTTTTGGGGTAAATTTAAGATTTTTTTGACCAAGAAAAACAACCCTTCAAAGTCTTGGCAGCTCCTTTGTTGAGCTCTTGTTAATTCTCTCTCTCTCTTTGGATGGTCTTATGCAGGTAATATTCTTTCCTTAATTCTATATTATCTCCGCTTGAATAGAATTTTTTTCCCCTGATGCTGCTCTGGTGGATCATAGTTGTTCTACTTTGATGCTTTTAATTTTGGACCTTTTGGTGTATTAATTACCCAAGTTTGCAGTTTTATGATTCTTCAACTGACTTCTTTGCTCACAACAGTGGCATGCCTCTGAATTAGTAGGTGAATTTCTCTTCGGCTACCTTTTTACATTATTTTTAATAATTATCAGGTCAACTTTAAATATTGTATATGATAGATGACTTTTGGTTAAATTTTGATTGACTGAATTCTCCATGTTAGAAGCTTTTCGGGTGTCAGTGTTGCTGGATGGTTATGAATTTGTAAGTAAGGGTACCGATCATGCTAATTCAGGCCTCGGAATTAGTCGGGGTGCGCTTGTGTTTACACCTTGTAAACAGCTAGCTGGCCCAGACATCCGGTTATTAAAAAAAAAAATTTATCATGCTGGTTATCATCTTCGGTTTAGTTAATTTCTCAAAATTTATCTTTTGTGTTCGGTTTCCTTTATAATTGGGTATACTGTTTTGGGGATATTATTGAAGTAAAGAGAGATCATTAGAAAGGCCTTTGGTATGCGTGGAAAAGCTTTTGAATTACAATGCTTAAATCCAATGTTGTCTGTGATGCTTTCTCTTCATTTAAGAAAACTTTTCAATAGAAGAAATGGATGTTGAAAAATCGGCCAAACCACTCGCTTGAGATGCACAAAAACAATCAAGAAAAGAACAAAAACAAAAAGTGTACAGATTACATCGGCTGCATGTGGCATGTATTTTTATCCTAGGGTTTACATCACCCGTTACCCTAATGCCAGTCTCTAGGTCTCCGACATAGTCAGTGAAGTGACAGTCCAAAGCCGAATCAACAAACCCAAGAAGGGGCATATGGGAAATCCCTAGTACTTTCGTATATATATTCTTTAGACCTCATAGTGTGGTCAGTAACCTTGGGAACAAGCTTATATGGGGTCTGAATAGATTATATAGGTGATATATAAGCTGGAAGCCTGAAAATTGCTGATGTCAACTCATCTCACCAAGCCTTTGTCCTTCAATTTTGGTTGGGTATCTGAATCCATTTTCTGACAACACCAATCATGTTTATGTTCTTATCAGATACAAAAATAGCTAGCGAAGCAATAACTGATAGAATACCAATGGTGGATATATTAAGAATACCAATGGTTCATAGACAGATTCGAACCTCATCTGATATGGGTAGTTGCATTTCTCTCTGTTCATCATGTAATAGAAGAAGACAGCAGTTTGCATAGCTTAATCTAGAGGTAGACTGAGGACATATTAGCCAGAGGTCAAGAGTTTAAGTTACCCTCCCTTTATCTTTTCTTCTCCCTCCAATTGCTGATGGATGGATTCTTCAGTTTAGGACAGCTGTACTGCAAAGGAGACACATTGCACTTCAAAACCAAGAAGATTTGCCATAAGTGAGAAGATTTTTGCTCTCATCATGAATCTTGATTCACCTGTTCCCATCAAAGATCCAAAGGAAAGGCAGAATCCTCTGTTTGAGGTAAATTCATGAATCCAATTGGATTCTAGTATTCACTTACGTGACACATCTTGTACTATTATCCAATCATCGAAGTACAATCATGACTGTTGAAGTTGTTGTATATTCAGGTGATTACCACAGAAAAACAGTTATGGGCATTGGTCCACTCCAAAGGTCTATTGCCGACAGAAGTTCAAGATTTGTATCACAAGGCTCGTTCGGGTTATGAAAAAATCATATTGAATGATCAAGAAGAGGTGGAATATCAAGATGTTGAATATTCTTTGTGGAAGCTTCACTATAGGCACATTGATGAATTCCGTAAAAGAATTAGGCTAACTTCTGCAATTACTGACAGCCTGAAATCATCGACTCCACAAAATGCTGCTAATGTGCAGATCAGCATTGATTCGCATGCAGAACATTTCAAGTCCTTTCTGTCAGAAGCAACTGAATTTTACCAAAATCTGATCACCAAAATGAGAAGACAATGTGGGCTATGTGAAGATCCTTTGTTTTCTGATGATGGTGGTGCTTCGTGTATTGTTGACCCTACGAAATTGGATAAATGTCAATATTCATGCCACCGCTTTTTAGTTTGTCTTGGGGATCTAGCTAGATATAGGGAACTGTGTAAGAAGCTGGATTCTGAGAGACATGACTGGTCAGTTGCAGCAACTCACTACTTCAAAGCAACATTGTTTTGGCCAGATAGTGGTAACCCGCAAAATCAGGTATGTATTTCCATGTCATGCTACTCAGCTCCAAGGATCAACAGTTCGTTTGTAAAACTTTCTGAAAGTACTTTTCACCAGAATCACAACACATAGGAAACGGAAAGAATATTATGGAAACACATGAAAATGGTTCGGATGTTTCAACGGGAAAATGTAACCGAAATTTATTCCTTTCCCAGCTCAGGATCTGATTGTTTTTATTAACACTACAATGCTTTTGGGTTTATACGTGTAATATTCACTTTCTATGTGTAGTTGGCACTATTGGCAACGTATATTGGAGATGATTTCGTTGCCTTGTACCATTGTATAAGAAGTTTAGCCATTAAAGAACCTTTTCCTGACGCCTGGGATAACCTTAGTTTGCTCTTTGAAAAGGTAAAAATGTTCTTCCACCCTTTTGTTTCTTCTGAATTTTCTTTTTTCAATGTTCTATGGTTTTGTATATCTTAGTATGTCTCTCTTTGTGAGTTTTCAGAACAGGTCATCTCATTTGGATTCACTGTCTAAGGCAGCCCATTTCGACTTTTTGAATCCCTCTGAAAGAAGTACCTCACTTACGGAACTACGATCTAGCAATGGTTCTGCGAATGATGACACGCCGCTAGCCACTGAACACATTTCCTCCACGAAATGTGATCTCTGGCCTCTTTTTGTGAGAATGACAAGTTTCTTTTTCATTGAATCCAGGTACTACTTGCAATATTGGGTACTGTCTAGTATATCCACGTGCCACTTTGTTTCTGACATGGGGTATACATGTAGAATTTTGCAATATAAACCTTTCTCCCTTCTGTGGACTGTGGTTACACTGCTTCATGTCTGCCGCTTTAACAATGTATTAGCACTTACTCCTCTTTTGGTTCCACAACCCCCTTTCCTATTCTTCTTAAGAGATTCAGTTATGTTGCAGTATTTTCTTCCAGGCCCTGTGCACTACTCTAATTACCTAGTCCTGATTATATTCATGCATTCTCCTACTCCAACTCACATGTTGACGGAATGTTCGACTGATCTGTGGGAATTTATATTGGCTGAAAAAGTAAAATAAATCTCCTAGAGTTCAGGTCAAGAAATCTCCTAGAGTTCCTTCCTACTGTTTTGTGGTGTTCCTGTGCTATAGTTTGGGTCTTTAAGATGTGACAGATCAATTAGTCACATTGAACTTGTGATTTTCCTTCTACTGCATAGTTTTTAATGGATGACAAAATAAGGGCCTTATTTAATTCTTTGGGGCCTTTATGGGTGTTTTCTGTAGGGGTTCTTATTTGCTCATTATTTTTGCATATAGTTTACTCACAGATTATGCATGTAAATTGGCATTTTGGAGGACATTACAAGAGTCAGTAGTGGCATGCTCTTCCCTTTCACTAAATCGCTGTGTTGTAAATCGGCTGTGCTAATCAAGACAACTGAAACATTTGAGCGTAAATAAAATAGTGTTGCCAAACTTTGGGGGATGTTGGAGCAATTATCCATGGTTACAACTAGGAGGCTCATGCCTGGGTGATCATATTAAGGGCACCTGAACATCTGCAATAGTTTTAGGACTCAGGAAGATCCTTGTAAGTAAAATATTGTCAAAATGCTATCACCTTATGCATTCGTGTTCCAAAGCATATATTTCATACTGTGTTTCTATCTGAGAAATGATGTAGGCTAACTAGTGTGATATAATGCAGCTTTGAGGAATTTCCTTGCACTTTTGCATCCACCATGAGAGAGTTGGACTCTCTGTTGGCACTAGACGACACCAAACTAAAAGCTTCATTGGAGTCCTACCAAGATATGGATTCATCCAGAACTGGCCCTTATCGAGCTCTTCAAATGGTCTCTGTACTGATATTCATCATTGATAGCCTGACTCAAACCTCAGATCACAAGGAGTCAATGGAGAAAAACAACGTCCAGCAGCAACTTATCTCGATAGAATCATCGTTGACTGCTACATTCATTTGCCTTGGTCGCCTTACTGGGAGATGTCTGAAGGGTAACAGTGATTCTGTGGAACATAGTCCCCTTATGCCAGCTGTGCTTGTGTTTGTAGAGTGGTTGGTTGGAATGCTCGATAAACTAGAAATATATGGTGGTCATGAAAAAGTTGGAAGGGCTATATCTTACTTCTTTGATGCTTTTGTTGGCCTTCTGAACCGACTTGATAAGAGCGACAATGAATTCAATTGTCAAGAAAAAACTGCTGCTCTTTGGGAAGATTATGAATTGAGGGGGTTCACACCACTATCTAATGCACGTGCGTCATTATACTTTATGACTGATCAGAAAGTTTTTGGGCATCACGATAGTAGAGATGGATGTTGTGGTGGTCGGTTATTTCGTGCTGCCATGAGAATTGCGGACAGTTCAAAGTTAATTTTCTACGATCATTTGGGTAGAAAATTCTTCGCAACAGAATCAAAAAAGTTGGCAGACCAGAGAGAAGCAAAAGTACTTCAGTCTAACTCAGGTCTTGGAATTATAATGTCCGGGAAGCAAAACTGTGAAGCTGCCGAAGAAGATGGAAAAGCCACGATTAGATTAAACGAAACTCGGCTGTGTAAAAATGGAAAAGCTGGTGCTGTAGATGAGGAAGAAGTCATACTCTTTAAGCCTATTACAAGATACAACTCGGCACCACTATGTCCTTCTACTACAGAAGATGAAATGTCAAAGGAGTGTAAAATGAAGGACCAACCAGCACCCTCTGATGAATGCTTGCGCCGTTCCACATCACTGTTTGCCGCACAAGACCAGACCCAGAACGATTTTAGTTTCCATTTGGACAATACTAATTTCAGATACAAGCAGCCATTAAAGCAGCAGGAGCCGCTATTGAAGGACTCACCTGCATACCCTTCTGGGCCACCCTCACTCAGTTCTTGGGTCTTCAACAGAGAAACTTCAAACACAGAAAAGAAGAATGGAAGAAATGACACCTATAAACCGGGATTAACCCCCATTGCAGAAATACCTTCTGATTCTTTAACCGGTCTCTCTATTGGTGAAACTGAGGATTCTCCTATCGACTCCATGTATGTTTCTCCTCCTTGTTATTCAACTCCAATGCCTTCTGCTCCATTACTTCCGGATGATGCTATTTGGTTCACTGGAAATCCCTCTAGTTTTCCCGAAGTCAAGAGCAGTGGGAATTTCCTGAAAGAGGGAAATGGAATTCTTGGTGCACCACCCCTAAGCAGTTACTCAAATTTCTCTGCTACTCACGGGCCATTGGGTGTTGCATACCAAGCGGTGGGTGGATTGAGCTCTTCTGAGTGGCTTTATCAGTACTCGAACCAAAATCTCGGGAGCTTCTATGGCTATGATGGGTCCCGGTTTGATCTTTGCGACAGGTGGGGGAATCCGGTGTGTCCTAACCGTATGGTGTATTTGGAGAGCCCGCGTCTGTATCCAGGGTCTCCTTTAAGTTACAGCGGAGATAAAGAAAGAAGGGAGATGGTTTTTCGTAATTTCCAGAGACCGAGCCCTCACGGGTGTGCCAGCGGGACAGAGCTTGGAGCTGAGCAACCACCACTTCTTCACTACCTGAAAGAGAGAGAATGGCAGTTGCAGCAGCAACAGCAAGTGAGAGGCCCTGCATACATGGGGAACTAAGCTCATCACAAGAATACTGCGCGCACGTTGCGGAACTGAATGCATTTCCCAAAAAAAAAGTGCAGGAAAAAGGGCATAGAGAATCAATGTGCAGTTCAGATTCATGTCAGGTATTGGTCAGATTCTAATTTGTGTTTATGTGTTCTCAATATCTGGAAGGAATGAATCTGAGCAGTGTATTGGTTTTTGTATGCTCTTTTTTTTTTGTGCATTTTTTGGGTCAAAGATTCATGTTTTTTTTTTTTTTGGGGGTGTTATTTTTTGTAGAGTATCCAAGATGGTGTACATGTCAAAACTAGTAGTATAGATTGCACAGTACGCCCTCCAAAAGAAGCAGAGCAGTGGCGGACACAGAATTTGTACTTAGCGGGGGCCTGAGCGACGTGTATTTCTACACTATAACAACAATTACTATATGAAATCGCTTGCTAGGTTTGACCAAGATACCAAATTGTGTGTACACATGTATTTCTAAAATGTCATCTTATATAGTAAATTTTTTTCAACTTCGGCCTACATTTTTATACATTTCTGATTCATCTCGTTGAAACGAATAATTAATCCGGAAAATTACGACAAAAAGCTCAATGAAAAGTAAAAAAATAAAGAAAAAAAGTTTACAAGAATGCACCCTTAAATATCTTATCTTCTATGTTTTCCTGTCATATTGTGCATCAAACAAGGTTGTAGACGGTGAGCTTACGTGAAAATTTTGGATGAAAGCAAATGTCTTTGTCCGCGCGCATTGCTATCGAACCCAAAAAAATGGTTTGATGCATTTATTTTATTTATTGAATCGTCGAGCATTTTTTTGAGTTTGTAAGAAATACGACTGATCGAACATCGCGAATGACTTAAACGAAACATAGCTGTATTAAAATGATTTACGAGCTAGTATGAATTTGGGACAGAATTTCGAGACGAACATGTTTGATCAAACTCTCATCATATCGCCGCCATTGTCCAACTCAGACGAATAACAATATGAACGGTACAAATAAATTTTTTTTACTTGCGAAATAGACTCGATCACAGTAGGGTCTGTTGCGCCCGACTCACAGTAGACCCAAGAAACAATAGAATGGATCCATGGGGCCTATCAATGAGTCATTATTCAGTGCTCCTGAGAGTCATTATTCAGTGCTCCAGAGAAACTATCACTAGTAACGTATGGTAGAGAAAGCCTTCAAAATATTACGTGGCCCTACTCTAAGAACAAGTAATAAATTTTCCCAATCATCTTGTTTGAAAATCTCTATTATAAAACAGAAGGGCGTGGGGACAAGTTGTTGGAACGACTTAGATTCATTTGATCCAAAGGCTGTAGTGCATCACACAACTGCCATCCCCTTCCAACCGAAATGCGGAGTGCCGTAGGCACGGGCTAGCACTAGTATACGTATATGATAGAAAGGTTGATTAGGGAAGCCTACTTACGAACTTGCAACTATTTTTTTTTTCCAAAATGATAACAAATGATATTATAGATCTAAGAAACAGTACATCAAGAGGAAACTATATCCCTAAACAAGATATCAAGAAACCAAACAGGAGGGACTCAGTCCAAAGACTATATCCAACTCCACCTAAACCCATCGCTCCAAACTGTTGGAGCACTGCAGAAAACAACCAAAAATACCCATATAGGTGTGATAGAAGTGATCCGCACCCAAGATTGTATAATCTTGGGGGCTTTTAGCTTGTTATTTATAGCGGTTCATTCCCATTTATCCCTTTTTATTGCATTTTGCTCGTAAGGTAGGTTTTTGTGTGTTTCAGGTAATACGTGCTAATAAGGCGGTTTTGAACGCCAAGGAATGCTCCGGATGCAACCAAGTGCTCAAGGTCACGTGTCACCATGTTGTGGTGCCCGATGAGTTATGAAGAGGTGGTTTGGAGGTTGCTCGAGTCGCCCAAGGGTCAAGGGAATCGAAGGAGAAGTGAGGAATTTACCAAAGCTACTCATCTTCCGACTAGCTGAGGGTAGAATCATCATAACTTTTGATGTACAAATGATATTGGATCCAAACCACTTGGGTTAGAAAGTAGACTCGACGAGCTTTCCAATGGTCCAAAGAACGCCATAATCCGAGTTCGGGAGTGTCCAGAGCGACCCCGCGAAGTTTGCCCAAAAATCTGCCAGGCATGAACCGGTACGGGTAAATCATGAACCGGTTCATGGGTCCCAGAACATTGTTTTTGGCAGATTTTTCAAGGCCATGAACCGGTACGGGTAAAAGTTGTACCGCTTCATGCTGTGCAAGTTGTGCCCGAATTTGCTACCTTTTTCACCTTTTTGCTTTTGGGATATTTTCCTTTTCTAGCACCTTTTGGGATATTTTTGGGATATTTTGTGAGAGGGAGTCATCTTGTATATAGTCTTCTCTCTCTCTCCCTAGGATTTGATGTTTTCATTTTATCTTTAAGTCTTTTTAGATTTTGTCTTTCCTCCATAGCTAGCAAGCTTTCTCTCTTGTAATTTCCTTAAGAACTCAAGTAAGTATTTCTCGTTTGTTAATTTGTCGTTTATTAAAGTTGTAGCTACGGTTGTGGTTGTTATTAATCTTAAGTTTATTTTCGAATCCATCGGTTTAAAATTATGTCTCGTTTTTATGCTTTGTCTTATGCTTTAACTATGTGTAAGTAGTTTCTTGGCTAAGTCTCGGGATAATATTTCCCGAAGACTTAGGTTGTTATTTGGTTCTCGAGTCATCGGGCTTTAAAACATGATTTCCGGAATAGAGCCTAATTTATATTTTCGGTCTAAACTAGGGGTGTTAACCCCTTGGTAACGAGTTTAGTCAAGCGGTCTTGGCTAATGACTTACCGAGGCCTAGTGGCCTCCTATGTGTTCGACAAATATTAAAAACAAGTTGGTTCGCCTCCGGAAAATCACATCTTTTGTTAAACGTAGTCTTTTAAAGTTAAATCCTCCGGGCGTGAGCACGCGGTCGTGACTCTCACCTGAGTTATAATCGAGAACCGGTAATGGCCTTTGTCAAGGGTTAGAAGACCCCGAGACTTGCCTCGTTAAGTTAATCGAGCGTTAATTTAGTTTTCGTTTTAGTCTTTTCGTTTAAAGCAAACCATAGTTGGCCGTCTTAAACGCCACAATCCTATCATATAAAACCTTCAATCCGAATCAAGCTATATTCGAATTCTCTGTGGGAACGATCCCGGACTTCCGGTTATTATGCTACCGATGACTTAGCCCTACGCTTCGGGTTTCTATCAACCTTATTGGAAGGCAAGGTTCAGACGTAAGCATTTTTGGCGCCGTTGCCGGGGATCTTCTTTTTATAGCTTATTTGGAGGATCGACAAACCACTGTAAGTATTCCGTTTGTTTTTACTTTGTGTATTTTGAACTCAAATTAGCGGAAACCTCTAACCGAGCCACCAATTCGACTTGAGGTGTAACGAAGCTAAATTGAGCGTCAATTACCTTTTATTGTTTTTATCTTATAGACGTGGTGGTGGCTTAACCCCATGGGTTGTTTTGAGAAAGAGGTGGCGGCCTAGCCCCTCCAGCCTGTTTACTTCATGTCTTATCTATCTAGTAGAATGGAGGCGGCAAATGGGGAAATAGCCCCCATGCCTATGTGGGAATATTCTTATCCCGATCATGCTTATCCCAAGACTTTGCGGGACTACCTTTGTCCCACTCCAATTATCACACGCCCCAAGACTTTGCGGGAGTACCTTTGTCCGAATCAAATTTTCGCACCCCCTTGCATAGCCACTCATGACGCCAATGTTTTTAAAAGTCGTATGACCATTTCCAATTGGCTTGATCTTAAGAACCAAATTCAAACTTTTGCTGAACGAGTGAATGAGTCGTTTTATGCATGTTGGGGAAGATACAAGGACTTACTCAATGCGGTTCCGAATCATGGCTTTGAAAATTTTCAAATTGCTAACTATTTTTATGATGGACTTTCTCCAACGAGTCAACGATTCTTAGATAAGATGTGTGATGGCAAACTTTTTGAAAAAGAGCCCGCTCAAGCCTTAGATTTCTTTGATCGTTTGGCCGGAATTTTACATTCTCGGGTGTATGCTCAACATTGTCAAGAGTCCAACACAAATGCCATGGATGAGAGAATTGAGCCGCATATCTTTGTTGAAGATGTTAGTATCGATTGTGACAGCTTCTCAGAGTCTGCATGGAGTGATGAGCCTAATGTTGAGCCTGATGTCCAGTGTTCTCTCCCTATGGAACCTCCTCTGTGTGACGATCCAGGGGAGCAATTTCTCATTGTTGAGGACACGAATGTGGAGGTAGACTTCTTGCCTGCTCTGCTGAATGAGCAGGATGATAAGAATGTGAATAGACCTGAGAGTTTGTCTCTTTCCTTGGAGGAGATACCATCCATAGAAGTTTTGAACCGTCCAATACTTTCAGCTCTTGATGATGCCACCCTTCATACTGAGTCTCCACTTTCGCAAGAGCTTATAAAAGTTGAATTGATTGATTTTATAGGTGTTGATGAATTTGATTTGGTTTACCATCCTTATATTGTGGATTTTATCAACTCTTTGAAAATCAATCTATTGTGGAATGCGCACTTGGTTGAAATTAAATTTCTCAAAGGACTTCGGCGCTTGCTTTACTCAAAGTATTTATTTTTGTGGCATGGTCGGAGCCAATTTTTGAAGCAGAATATGGAGTGGAGTGCTATGTTCATTTTGTTTGCTCTCGTTGGTATGATAAATGTTCGGAGCCCGCGATTGGCTGAACGTACATAAACTCTTTCTTTCTCTTTCTCTTTTCTTTTTTCTCTTTTGATGGTCTGGTATAGCCACCCGTTTCTTGCTTGGGAAATGGGGAGAAAAGTAGTACTCGTGTAATCGCGTGAAGATTTGGTTGTGTTTTACTTTCGGTTACTTTTGAGCCCGGATAAAACGAGCCGGGTGGTTCTAATGTCGTTTGCTTCTTTGTAGGTAGTTGGTTCTTAAGTCTTTTGCAGGGTAAGCATGCTACCACACCAGCCTTGGTGGTTTAGGTCTAAAAGCTAGAGTGAGTGAGGCATTCATGAGCCCTAAGCATGGGTGCGGCTATGTGTCGCGGTTGTAAAACCAAGAAAGCTCCGGCGATGACCTTGTGTGACTAGCTGTGGTTCCGATGGAGGAGCCGAAAGAGTGAGCCTTGGAAGCAGTTCCAATGACGAAGGGAAGCAATGACAAAAAAGCCTCCAACTTGGTCGAGGTATACGGGGGTTGACATTCCCCCGGAGGTACAATCTTTTGTTCTTTCCTCTCAATACTGTTGTTCTTCATGCTATGAGGACATAGCATCGTTTAAGTTGGGGGGGAGGGATATATTTGTTATATATATGTTTATGAGACTTGTCTCATTGGTAAAATTTTCAAATTTTGTGTGCAATCTTCCCTCGTTAGTAGTGTTTTCGCATCTTAGATACTTTAATTATGCTCAATTGTGTTAATATGGCAAGAGTCATGTATCCCGTCGAATTTGGTTGTGTGTTTGAATCCATGTCACATGCATATACATGAATTTTGATGAACAAGTTGAGCCTAAAAGTCAAGTCAAGTGTTGTGCATCGCTTGAGTTGAGATTCACTTCTTAAGCATCACATGCTTTTTGTTCTCATTTCCCGCATTTGCGTAAATAATATCTTTTGTTCATGTTTGAGTAGTGTATATATCTTTCATGCATCTTGTTGGAGTTGTTGGCGTACTTAGAAAATGATTCAAGGCCTTATTTCTTTGATTAAACCACAAAGTGTCCCCTTGTCCTATTTCGTATCCTAGTCCGTGTCCTACCATTTATTCAATGAACTTAGGGAACCGGGTAAGGAGGGATGTGAGGAATGTTTTTCTGATGCTCTGAGGTGTTTGGAGGGTGTTGGATATGTGCGGAGGGTTGTGTGTCTATAGTTTTCAAAGATTCAAGATGGTTTGGGGGTGGTGTGAATGTGATAGAAGTGGTTGGGATGCAAAAAGATGAAGATTTTGGTATGTGATTCCTTATGGCTCCTCTCCCACTACAAATGCTAAAGCCCCAAATTTTCATCTCCCTCTCCAAAGCCTTCAAATTTGGCTCAAGTCTTTCTCACTACAAATCTCAATTCAATTGGCCCTATTCCTCAAAGAAAATCAAAGAAATGCTATAAAGAGCAAAAGCATATTCGAAAGAGGGTTGAATACTATGATGAGAGGATTGGTTACACCTCCGGGCTAGCTTATATTCCGGATGAAAAAGAGTCCGATGGAAAGGGGGAGCTCGATGCTCAATATCAAGAGGAGCCGGATGAGGATGATGACTGCGTATGGTGGAGTCGGTGGTAGTAGTTTTTCTTTATTCTTCATAATTTTGTTTGATGTTTGGCCGATATGTGGCCATGCCTTGGGTAGTTAGGGTCGGTAGTGGCTAAAGGGTAGATGAACCGTGCCAGTATATGGCCACTACATTTTTGTAGTCCCTTTTTCTTTGTATCCAAGGTCGTTATAAGCTAATAAAGTCCTCCGTTGATCTTTAGTACGCTAACTAACTCCATTTGATGCAGGTTTGATATTTACTGCTTTTTGAGTATGATTTATCCTTTGTCGTGTATAGTTGTCAATAATTAGCTTTTCTTTCGTTCTTAGCGCCCTTTTGATAGCATGCGTAGCTTTTGTCTTTGGCTATTGCATTTACTCGCTAGCGCTTGTCATGGGATGTATCTTGTATCTCACTGTGTGAAAAGTCGAATAAGAGCGTATCCTTTTGAGTTTTGGAGTCGAAACTCGTTGTGGTGCATGCATGCTTGACTACTCTAATATGGCATAATTTCTTCATCCTAGCTCATGGCATGCTTGTGCGTGGATTGCATGTGCTCGGGTTTGAAGGGGTGTTTTTTTAGACTCTTGCCTAGTTGTAGTAGTTGAGCATAGTTTACGTGTCTTGAATCTCGGGAAGGTTGCATAGATTAGTTTAATATGTTTTGTTTTTGTTTGCTAGGGACTAGCAAAGTTCAAGTTGGGGGGCGTGATCCGCACCCAAGATTGTATAATCTTGGGGGCTTTTAGCTTGTTATTTGTAGCGGTTCATTCCCATTTATCCCTTTTTATCGCATTTTGCTCGTAAGGTAGGTTTTTGTGTGTTTCAGGTAATACGTGCTAATAAGGCGGTTTTGAACGCCAAGGAATGCTCTGGATGCAACCAATTGCTCAAGGCCACGTGTCACCATGTTGTGGTGCCCGAGGAGTCATGAAGAGGTGGTTTGAAGGTTGCTCGGGTCGCCCAAGGGTCAAGGGAATCGAAGGAGAAGTGAGGAATTTACCAAAGCTACTCATCTTCCGACTAGCTGAGGGTAGAATCATCATAACTTTTGATGTACAAATGATATTGGATCCAAACTACTTGGGTCAGAAAGTAGACTCGACGAGCTTTCCAACGGTCCAAAGAACGCCATAATCCGAGTTCGGGAGTGTCCAGAGCGACCCCGCGAAGTTTGCCCAAAAATCTGCCAGGCATGAACCGGTACGGGTAAATCATGAACCGGTTCATGGGGCCCCAGTTTTTGAAGATTGGAAGATTTTCAAGGCCATGAACCGGTACGGGTAAAAGTTGTACCGCTTCATGCTGTGCAAGTTGTGCCCGAATTTGCTACCTTTTTCACCTTTTTGCTTTTGGGATATTTTCCTTTTCTAGCACCTTTTGGGATATTTTTGGGATATTTTGTGAGAGGGAGTCACCTTGTATATAGTCTTCTCTCTCTCTCCCTAGGATTTGATGTTTTCATTTTATCTTTAAGTCTTTTTAGATTTTGTCTTTCCTCCATAGCTAACAAGCTTTCTCTCTTGTAATTTCCTTAAGAACTCAAGTAAGTATTTCTCGTTTGTTAATTTGTCGTTTGTTAAAGTTGTAGCTACGGTTGTGGTTGTTATTAATCTTAAGTTTATTTTCGAATCCATCGGTTTAAAATTATGTCTCGTTTTTATGCTTTGTCTTATGCTTTAACTATGTGTGAGTAGTTTCTTGGCTAAGTCTCGGGATAATCTTTCCCGAGGACTTAGGTTGTTATTTGGTTCTCGAGCCATCGGGCTTTAAAACATGATTTCCGGAATAGAGCCTAATTTGTATTTTCGGTCTAAACTAGGGGTGTTAACCCCTTGGTAACGAGTTTAGTCAAGCGATCTTGGCTAATGACTTACCGAGGCCTAGTGGCCTCCTATGTGTTCGACAAATATTAAAAACAAGTTGGTTCGCCTCCGGAAAATCACATCTTTTGTTAAACGTAGTCTTTTAAAGTTAAATCCTCCGGGCGTGAGCACGCGGTCGTGACTCTCACCTGAGTTATAATCGAGAACCGGTAATGGCCTTTGTCAAGGGTTAGAAGACCCCGAGACTTGCCTCGTTAAGTTAATCGAGCGTTAATCTAGTTTTCGTTTTAGTCTTTTCGTTTAAAGCAAACCATAGTTGGCCGTCTTAAACGCCACAATCCTACCATATAAAACCTTCAATCCGAATCAAGCTATATTCGAATTCTCTGTGGGAACGATCCTGGACTTTCGGTTATTATGCTACCGATGACTTAGCCCTACGCTTCGGGTTTCTATCAACCTTATTGGAAGGCAAGGTTCAGACGTAAGCAAGAAGCCCCACAAACGGGGAGAAATCCCACACAGTGGACACCAAAGAAAGAACAAAAAAGAGAAAACGGAACCGGACGGAGTCTGCCATACCGAAGCAGGCTTCATCCACCAACCTAGATCTCCCACTCCGGCAAGGAGGACGCCTCTAGCGACCACGATCTGCAAATATTTGATCGGTGTAAATTTATAGTTTATACCATAATTCTTGCAGCTGGTTGAATTTTTACAAGCAATTTTAGATCAAGCAATGCTACGGACATTAATTAACAGAAGTATGTGCACGAATCCGAACACAAATGTGCCTGAATCGTTTGACTTGTCTGAAACTGTGTGGAACCTCCGTGCATCTATTTGTTTAAGATACATCTATATTTGAATCTGTAAATTTTTATCTATTTCCATAGCATTTTTTTTATAGGTATTTTTAGTGTGTTTTTCATGTTCTATCATTAAACCTCAAGGGGTTTGGCCAAGTGTACATGAGTAAATAAATATGTGTTTGTCCTCTATGAGATCACATGTTCAAATCCTACGGAGGCAAACATTTGAAACCTTGGTGCCACTATAGGGTTTGTCCAGTCGTTAATTTCAGGGCCCGGAATTAGTCGAGGTGAGGTGTGCAAGCTGGTCTGGAATATATAAGTAAGAAATGAAATCTTCTCTTTCTAAATATTGAGATTATTTCGATGATAAGTTAATAGGAATATTTTATTTTATTGGATTTCTTTCGGAAAATGGTGGAGGTCCACATTATGCATGTGTGGCACTTTGGGTCCACATATTACCCACAGAATACAATATAGTAGGTCCCATCAATTAATCTTCATTGATTAGTTCCATAAATTGGAATTTAATGCACATCTTCAACCATTTTCATTTGATTACGATGACCTTTAAGCTCCAAAACAATTCATAAAAAATATTCCATATAGGGAAAGAAAAGAGATTAGTCATTAAATAGATGCTTTAGAGTAATGGCATTCAAGACTTTGGTTCAAAACTGAGGTTTAATGAATCAAGATTTCATGCTAATCTATGAGTGTGCTATAGATTGTACCATTATTGATGGGAAAATGACGGCCAATGATGTGTTTTGATAATTAATATCCACCAAAGACATACTGAGAACATTTGTTAATGCTGAAAATGTCCTTGGCGGATATTAATTATCAAAACAGGCTGTCATTTTCCCTTATTGAACTTAAAGGATAGTGTCTCTCTTTAAGTTACTACTAAAGGATGCAAGTGCAAACGAGTCAAGCTAAGCTTTGTAGTTTTCAAGCTCGGCTTGTATACTAAACGAGTTTGAAATTGTTCACAAACGAGCGAAGCCCTTAACGAGCTGAGTCAAATTCATTTGCTAAACGAGCCTCTTATAGGGACAAAAACCAAAATTTCATATGCTAGGGGCCACAACATGAACAACTCTTTATTAAGTCATATATTGCATACAAATCAGTAGGGGGCCAACATGTAAAGGTTTAAAAGTACAAGGTAATTATGGGTTTTCCAAATAGAGGTGGCCCTAGCCCCAATAACCCAACCCGTATCTTTGAGTCTCCATAAACGAGCCGAGCCTATACAATTAAGCTGAGTTTTTTTTAGCCTAGTCGAGCTTTAGAGTGCTGAGCTTGATTTGTTTACTAAACAAGCACAAAACTCGAGCTCAGATTGATCACAAAACGAGTCGAGCTGAGCCTTGAGCTGCTGGCAAATAACTCGGTTTAATTCGTTTGGGCCATGGGGTTTATTACGAGTTGCATTTTGATAATTCGACCCGTTAATAGTTTTAATTTAGATGCAACAAATTAATTGTAGCCAAATGGTTTTGAAACCTTTTTTCGAAAAAGTAATGAATGACCAATTTTAATTTAAAACTATATTTTATCTTTTATTTTTTATATTTCGAAAAATATAGGAGGAAGTCCTAATAAGGCTAGTTATCTTCATGATCTCAAGTAGGGTAGGAGTAAGCATTTGACGAATTTCCAGCAATGCCCTTGGCATGTCAATTAGTAATAAGGATGCTGAACTTTGGTGATCTCATTGACGAAGAGTACATAATCTGACTTCAGTTATGTCAATTGCTAGTAGATTATGGGAATACATTTCCACTCCACAAGTAATTTATAGTGAATGAGATTTTCATAATATGGACGAAACGAATGGGATTACACGCTTCTGGATTTCGTTCATGCACAAGTCATTTAAGATTTCGTTAGTTGGAGATTCATTCACACTTAATGAGTCCAACGCACAACTAGTTCATGCAACTTTTATGGTCCCATAAAATTAAGTTGATTACACCGAAGACGTTTCGAACTTAAAATTTAAGAGGGAACAAACCCGGCCTTAAAAGACTAGTACTTTAACCAGCCAACCATTCATGAGTTGCATGGCTCTCTCTCTCTCTCTCTCTCTCTCTCTCTCTCTCTCTCTCTCTCTCTCTCACACACACACACACACACTCTATATATAGTCCTACAAATGCTCTGCTCTGCTCTTGCCATATCCCAAGCTGATAAAAATTTCATCATCTGGGTTCAATTTGTGTAGGTGACAAGAGTACTCTCTTCACTGTCAAAACATAAAACCCTCTATACATAAATACACTACACATGCATATATACATATGCTCTATGTTCTTACTATACCCCAATTTGGCCATTTGAGTTTAAATTTTGATTACTTCCAGCTGATTGAGTACTTACCATCTGTTTTCTAGGAGAAGAAAAAGTAGAGGTCGCGACGATATATGGCACCAGGTGGAGACTGGGATGCTCAGAAAATGTGAGTTAAGATGTATATGCTTTCACTCAGTAGCGGATGGGACCGGAGCTCCAGACTCCGGCCCCACCTCCTTTTTTCTAATTAAGTTTAAGTTGTGTTTGCGTTTAACATTTCTCTTACAGATGCTTAAGTAATACAAAACTTTTGAATACTACTTCATCTTTTATTATCTTAACTAAAGTTAATCATGTCGAAATGAAGTAAAAATTTGGCATGACTATGATACGGCGCTATAATCATTGACAACAAGATAACAACAATCATTTATTTGATGTTCATTCTCTAATTTTTGGAAAATGTGCCTCGAGGTCTCGAAGAAAATAAACCATCTTTTTAATTAAAATCCATTCAACAAAAATGTTTTCTCGCAAGTGGCCGGTCCTCCTTGAATTCAAATTATGGTTCCGCCGCTGCTTTCAATGTTGTTTTCTTTAAAGAATTAAAGCTATTTTCTGGGATTTTCTTGATTAGTTTTTCTGTCTTCTTATTTTATAACCTTGTATTGTATTTATGCGTACGGGGGGATTCAAAAGGCTCGACCTATACATACATGACTACATGCTAAGAAAGAAGTTCCTTACGGCCGCTGAGATTTTCGCCAAAGAGGCTAATGTTGCTGCCGGACCCATTGGTATGTGCATATATCCACTTTCTTTTCTTTTTTTTCATTTGATTAATTTAAATCTGATGCTAATTTTTCACTCTAAATATATAAGACTCTGATTTGCATTAATTGCTTGCATTATTATAGTCTGCTTTAATCTTTCTTCTTTGTTAATTTGGTGGTGGTGGAAAAGAGGATTGTAAATTGTAGGACCCAATTCTTTGAGATACATGCAACCTATTTGAGTCACTAAAAAAACACACTTTTTTTAGATTTTTATTTGTCTTTTTAAATTGACTCATTATATCATGTGTTTGAACAGAAAATTGTTAATGTGGGGTTTCTGTGAAACACGCATAAAAACAATAGGGGTTTCATTGTCATTTCTTATAGGTGAAGGGGGTATCCGATAATAGAGAACACCTAAGGGGGTATATATCAATGAAATTTACCATTAAAATTTGACGAAAACATCAAGGGTAAATAATGTAAATATCATTGACCCCCCCGAGGTTTCTACTGAACAGTTGCTTCCTACACGTTTGGGAAATGATTTTCTCAATCAACTTGTTCAATGTGACCAGAATACGCAAACATCAATTATTTTTCGTGTGACCAATCCACTATCCACTATCAGGGGCCATTTAAGGTCGGGATAAAGTTTCGTATAATTGACGCATATGAGTTGATAGCACCAGAAAAATAAACAAAAAATTTCGAATCTAAGGACTTACTCCTACTAGAGAAGAAACTCGTAAGTCCAAACCTTTGATCACCAAGCCAATCCCTTAGAGCATTTCCACCCCTTACTCAAATTTGAGGGAGAAAATATGAGTAAAATTAAAGCTTCTTTTGGTATTGGGTGTTCCAATGAGTAAACTCAAACCCAAGCACAAATATGCACAAATTCGAGTAAAAACTTCATTAATGACAAAGTCATAAATTTAAAGGTGTGAAATTTGCCTTTAAAAATTTGATTAAGGGTTTGAGTCTAACGAAATTTGAGTAAAACCCAAACTTGGTATAGGTTTTGGTAAAAAGTGGATTAGGGTTTTGAGTTTAAATCAAGATTTGAGTAAGGAGTGGAGATGGTCTTAGGTGCCACTAATGCGGTTAATTAGCATGTTGATTGAGAACTATTCACTAGTGGTTAGATTAGCACCTTCATATCCTATCTGTCAAAGTAGCATATGCTATTCACATGTGGATCCATACATGCGTTCTTATAAATTTACAAGTCTGAAATTTATTGCGGTATTTTTTTATTTTTCGCAACTTTTTGGACAAATAAGATAGCCGTTTGATACTTTTTTCGTCTTTATTGAATTTTTTTTGTGTTGCTTTTGGTCATAATTTTTTATACTTTTTAGACTCTTCTCGTCGAGGCGGGTGATTAATCCAAAAAAATCACCAAATCTAAAAAAGAAATCATAAAAGACGAATAAAATACACAAAATGAAGAAGAAAAATAAGTTTAAAAGAAAGGATTCTATGACATAAGATGAATATTAGTATCACATGCTATCTTTGTTACGGAGTAGTATTTATTTTGTACCGTTTGAACGACTTGTCTGACCTTAATAATTGGGAATCTGGAATTTTGGTTTCAGTGAAAGAGGGACCTGATGGTTTCTTGAAAGAATGGTGGCTTGTTTTTTGGGACAAGTATTCTTCAGGGATGCCTAAGCATCTTGAGGCCATGGAAGGATCTTCTGTTCAGGTTTTCTTTCTTATCTACTTTTTGAAGCAATTTTACGGTATTGGTCTTGCTATTGTCAATTCACTGCGCTGACGATAAGTACACTAGAAAATAAGAAAAACACGTAATTTAGTGTACTTTTTGCACCATTTAATACACCTTCATACACTTATTATTGTCAGCCTATTGGGCTTATTTTAGAATTTTCCTTATAGAAATGCTAAAGACACACACTAGTGCTCCGACACTTACATACACAATTATTCGTATTTCAACCATATTATCCCTGGGACGACCGGAGGTTTAACTTCAAAATCCCAAAATTAGTTTTCGGTTTGACACCCTATTAATAAAAAATTAACAACAGCGCTACAGTCACCGCACCAAAATGCGGTGGCTGGCCACCACACAGCGTGTGGGGCCAGATCCGAGCCGTTCAATAATTTTAAAAAAAAAACGAGTGGACATCGCCATAAATCAGCTCAATCCAATATATGTGGGTGTTCAATCCAATCTTCCCATTTTTAAAAAATCAGAAAACCCAATCTTTCCATTTTTTTCGATTTTTCAAAAAGAGAAGATTGGATCGAGAACCCTACACATACCAAATTGAGATGATTTTCCGCAATGCCCACTCAGGTTTTTTTTAAAATTATTGAACGGCTCGATCATCCGTGCGAGATCCAAAATGAACCCCACATGCATTGCGGTGGCCAGCTACCGCATTTTGGTGCGGTGGCTCTCGACTTTCTGAAATATTAAACCCATTAGTTTTGCGTTTTAAATACATAATACTCCAAACTCCCAATGGTTGATAAAAAATGGTATTCTACAAAATTTTGAAGTAGTAACTTTTAAAATGCGATCATGTTGTTTACTTAGATAGTTGAATTCTAAAAAATGGACTGAAATCAAGGGCGAAGTCAGTATTTTTTGGATTTTTTTTTGGTTCATGGGAGCATGTCATAGCTTTTGTGTCAAACTTCTGGTTACAAAACAATGGTCTTGAAAATTGCATGAATCAATTCTCAGGCTACTCAAATAATGGGGAATGAGCAGCTCAACCACTTTCCTGCAGTTCCAAACCCAGGTATGAATCAGCAAGGAGGAATGCAATTTCAGGGTGATTCGGGTTTGGACAAGATGCTGCCGGGGCAATCGGAAGCAAGTTTGTTTGCTGCAACAATGTACGAGGGAGAGCATGGTGGGCTTCCTGCTGGAGAGTTAAACTCCAATCAACAACTTGTTGGTGTCGATAATCTGGTTCACTCAGACCCGTCTTCGAGCAATGCTAGGTACGTCTAATGTGTATCTGGATAGCATATTTAGGTGTGTTAGTCATGTACTGCAATTATTCATTTTTCCTAGTCCTTTCTGGAGCATTGCTCCAACACTCCAGAAGCCACCATCTGACATGGAGTCCACCCCTGATTGCGTGGGCCGACGTGATCCTATGGCTCGTTGGGTGTTGGGCAATGCTAGAGTGGGGTTCGTCGCAACCCTTAAAATGTCTTGGGTCCACTTGATGCTGACATAGGGTCCACCCCTAAGTGCGTGGGAGTCGGGGGCTGTATGACCCTGGGGCTCTCTGGAGTGTTGGGTAAGTTTAGCCTGTGGCCCACCCTAAAATAGAGGTCCCCAAATGATCATATGGCTTCTTGAAGTTTTAGGCTTCTGAAGTGTGTAGGGTCGGTCAAAAGATTGACCGTTGGCATGAGGAGACCTTTTGACTGGCCAACTAGGATCAAACACATGGCCAAGGGGCCCGCGAAGCAAGAAGGTGATTGTTGACCTTTGACCTAGAGATGACCGTTGACTAGCCAACCACAAAGAGACATGTGGAAGGAGGATGAGAGACTGATGCATGGCAAAGACCCACGTGGAAAGGGTCCCGCGTGACGAGAAGCTGGGCCCGCGGGAGCAGACCAGGTCCCGCAGGAGGGGAAAGCATTCATAAGTAGAGTAGCCCACAAGAGCCATCGTGGCGGAGACCGCGCGAGTCACGAGGCTCTGAAATAATAAAAGGAATTTCTTTAGAGTGTCAAGAGTCCTACTTTGGTCACAAGGCAGGGCCGGAGGGACCTCGAGACGAAACGATCGTCGTAGGATCGCAATCCTACTCCTACGGGAATTGAGGGGAATTTAGTGGCTTGGTGGCTTGGGAAGGGGGTCTCGTCGAGGGAGGGGCGCGCCTGCGGGGTCAGCCCGCGCGAGGTGGCGTCACCCCTGCGACCTGGAGGTACAGAAGGGACACGTGTCGGGTTTTTACTAGGTGCCATCCTAGGCTTGACCAAGGCCCAGGTGCCCTATAAATACCCAAGACATTCCCTCTGATTTGACAGAGACAGCTTTTTCTAAAGAGAAAAAGTGGTGAGTAGTGAGCATTGATTCTGAAGAAGGAGAACATTCTTCCCCAAAAGGTGACCTCACCCAGTCCATCTAGGGAAAACTGCCCACTACCTCACGCGGAAAGACAAGGGACACACTGCTTTTGTCTCTTCTGTCCTCCTGCTTCTTCCCTCACCCCTCTAAATCACTCCTCTTTTCTCTTCGCTAATCGTTAACTAATCACACCTCTCCAGCTCACGTAATTTCCATGTCAGCTACCTACCGCGAGTTTTACGAACCTGCAAAGTGTTAGGGCAATGCACTTCAAGCATTAAATAATATGCGTAATTATTTAGTGATCTTGGAGTACCACCGTGTTGTTTCCTAATGCTGTCCATGGTGGGGCGGGGGTGGTGGGTCATCCTGTTGACCTAATTGTTGCACTGAACTCTGGTTCTTTAGAAGAAATGAAAAAAAATAAATAGCTAATGATGCTGGTCTGGTTGACATTGGGGAGGCAGTATATGATTGAGTTTCTTGTAGTCAAATTGAGCATGCTATGAATTTGCTGGTTTTCTTCTCTTTGTTTCTCATGACATGAATGCCATGAGGGTTGTGAACCTCAACGCCCCTTCTGTGGTGCAGCGGTGCACTACGTTTTGATTGAACAAGTTATATTAGATAAGGAACCTGATAAGACGTATATTAACGGCATTAATTCTTGAAACGTTTATCGGATTTGGTAGTTACTTTTCCAATAGAGTACTGATCAACTTTAAGTTGCACTCATGCATGACAGCAACTTTCAGCTGCAAACTCATGCGGGGGATGAACAATGGACTGCAGGGGTATGATTAAATCTCACGCATCGCCACTTCTGCCCTTTTAATTTTTGATAGAGCTTAATTTTGAAGATGCCCATGTTGCAGGACAACTATGGCGCTCATATGGGGGGACCTAGCCACGTCGGCTCACCTGTCAATGGAGCACCAGAAGCCAATATACCCAGAGCTGGACCTCCTGATGCGGGTGGGTTTCTGCTCTATTTTTATGTTCTTTGCAAAAGACCTAATAAAATAGTAAATCTGAGTAAATGAAATAACATGTGCTGTTTGTTTAACTTCATTGATGGACAAGTTACTTCAACATGCTGTCACAACCTGCTTTTGCTTATGGATGCACTGTGACGAGGTAGAAGCTAGACATGATCATAATTCAGTTATGTTAGGGTGTTTGTGTTGTCAAATGCAACAAATGTCACCATGAAATGTTGACATACAAGAAACAAAAGCGGAAATCTGTCAAGAGACAGCCAGCAGATAATTAAGTTTTAAAATACTTTTGTTGCAGCCAATGTCGATGTTACCTAGGCTTAGCCCCTGATACGGAAATAAGGGGTGCTTTAGATTGTCTGCGATGTCCACTACAGAAATCCGTTGAGACATGAAATATGCAAAATGTTCTAAATATGGTTTGTCATAGCAGCTGGGCTAAGGTCAAGCTATTATGAACATTGTTCTGGAGGATAACCCACGAAAGAAAAGGTACCATTCATTTACCTAGATTGGCTCCTTTGACATGCTTTGCACTACTATGCTATATGTAACGGCTGATCATATTAGGTGACGCTGGTAGTCACTTAACCACTTCCCACTTCAATTTATTAAGCTCACTTTCTCCTTGAAACACTTGGACTAGCTCATGTTCCCATTAACTTGGTATGCATATGATTATTAGATTGAACATTGGGAATTTGATACGATGACACATAGAATCTAGAAAATAGGATTTCGATACAGCTAGGATATGTTAATAAGCATATACTCCGCTGAAGTCTGACAACAATTTCTGTAGGAAACAAAAAAAAATGGTTCAAGGGAACAACATAGATTTATACTTATCAGACGACTGCATTCCATTTTTACATTAATCTCCTTATGTTTTTTTAGAAAGGATGACTGCAGTATTTGGGGATATCCCTGGTTTAAAAGGTCACTCTATATCCTTATGGAAATTTATGTGTTATCTTTCTCATTTGGGTGCTTCGATTCTTTTTCGTAGATGATGGTCCTTAGACTGCTAACTGAGTCCTTAGACTGGTAACTGATAGTCGAGATGAAGGGTTACTTAACTTTGATGGTGTTAAATTGCTTAGAGTGTAAGGTTTATTATTCTTTTCAGGGGCCAGAAACAGTGCCAATTCGGTGCCATTGAATGGATGGCCTTTGACTGTAAGTGGTGTCCTTGTAATTCAATGTTGCAGATTCTACGTAGCACTAGTTCAAATTTTCAACTGATTATGTTCATCTCATTTAGGGAATGGGCCGAATTCCTTCTGGAATGGAATACCCAGTACTAAATTCTTTTGTACCAGTGACAAACCGACAGTCACAGTTTC
The DNA here is from genome assembly GCA_018127125.1 of Rhododendron griersonianum. Classification (NCBI taxonomy): domain Eukaryota; kingdom Viridiplantae; phylum Streptophyta; class Magnoliopsida; order Ericales; family Ericaceae; genus Rhododendron; species Rhododendron griersonianum. The sequence continues at coordinate 29,203,138 of CM030800.1, forward strand.
AGACACTGATTCCTCATCATCAACAAGATACTTCATCTCAAGCAATGGAAAACAAAAACGCAAAGAGAATATCATCTTTTCAAGGAAGCACTAATAGTTTTGGTAATCATATGTTTCCTAGGAATGGCCTCAGTGGGACAGATGGTCAGGTAAGTTGAATACAAAGACTTGGATTCTATTCATTGAGCAGTTAGTTCTGTCATTCACGTTTGTTCGTGATACTTTTTGTGGTCATCATGATGTATTTCCGGATGATATATATTTAGCTTGCCTCTACGTGTATAGCATTTCATGTTAGGTTTTATCTAGAAACAAGCATATGGGTATCTTCATGCTCTAGTGTCATACCTTACTAGATCAAAAACTGCATTGTCAGTGTATGGAAAATATGATCTTTTTACTCTGCTAAGTTAGAAACGATGACTGTGTGACATTGAATCCACAAGGATTATATTATCCTCTTCCACAATTGCCGATGATAAATAACCTTTCCAGGCTTCACAGACTCTGCAATAATTTTACTAACCTGTAACGCTGCCAAAATGGTAGAGTATAGTAGCACTAAGTTTGTCTTTGCTTCTCTGGGACAACTCTGGGATGGAATGGAGTGACCATGACCATGACCTAAATTGGTGACCGATGATGTTCGGAAAGAGCATTCTAAGAGAGTTACCACTCCATTCTAGCTTCATTCCAGTACACCGAACTCGGCTACAGTGGAGAACTTGTTTCACAAAGATGGCGATGATGATAATCTCCGGGTTGAAACATTCACAGGATAACAGCAATATTCTTAGAATGATAAGAGAACGACATCCCTATGGTATTTATAAGAAGAATATTCTGGTAAGATTCATGAGTTCTTCACGAGTGTGCATGAGTGTGTGGATTTCCTCTACGAGTTTATTATACACAATGATTTGGGCATGCATTAGAGTTTCTATCTCTTGGTCTTATATATCCTCATTCGCATCTGTGGTTTAATGCTGGAAACTGTCTCCGTAAGTCCTTAAATCTTTGTCAGCATTTATCCATCTCCTTTGCTACTGAAAGAGGAGTTAATTTGACTCAGATGATAATGAGACAAACGGCAGAGCAACAAATGAGGGTTCTTAATAGACCTACTCTAGAACAAAAAGTGAGAATCCCTTATCCTATGAAACAAGCAGTAGAGCAGAAAATGACAGGCGCTGCGGGAGTAAGTTCAGAGCACAAACAAAAGAATCGGCAGTCGCGGCAGAAATTACGCGAGGTTGGTTAAGGATTGTGAAGGCAAAGTTAAGCCATTCTTGTTGAGAAATTCGGTATCAAATAACTTTTTTCCCTGGTGGATTATATTACTCCGACTAATTTGCTCCTTTTTTTCTGCTATGTTCTTGTACTGCATCAGAAGAGAAGAAAGAAGAAGGATTCGTTGAAGAAAGACAAGGTCTCGGTACGTCATACATCCAAGGAGAAATAAGATTTTTGGAATTTCTAATTTTCACGGCTACTGTATTAGTGCAGCTTTTCTTCTGTTGTTTGAGGTATAGAATGGTACAAAGGTTGAGGTGAAGAAATCATCGGATGACGATACCGGGTCTCTTTTTTCCCCTGATAATGAGAATGCTGATATTGTGAGCGCTTCTTTCAGCGACTTGGAAACACATGCAACAGCTTGCAGCTTGACCGAACAGAACGGTATGTGAATACTGCTTAACTTAAGGATTCTACTCTCGGTGATTTACATTAGAGTAGGCCTATTAACCTTTCAAGAAATTCATTCTTGGACTTTTACTATTTCTTTTGGCAGCTGCATTGCATTCACACATCGTATAATGGCAAAGAGGTTCGGAGTTGTATCTTAATGTTCTAGGACTGGATAGTGCCTAAACCCCACTCAGTACTGGGGAGTTTAAAAATCATATTCAGTTGAAACTTGAGAAAATATTCTGGGAAAAAGTAGAAGTTCTTGTTAACCTCTACATGGTATGTTATAGAACAAAATAAGCTTGGAACAATGACAATTTCACATGTATGATTACATGAATGAAAAATATGACAAAACTAAAAATTAGTGATTCCATTCTGTGGACAACCTCTTTCATAACGAAAGACAGATAATACTGTGCTTGTTTTCCTTCTGAAGACTTGAGCATGATTGGAAATTTGGACTAGCTGCAGTATGTGGTTAGACTCGTACTACTACGTTCCATTGTATAATAAAAGTCAGCCTATGTTTGCTCTCGCGAAATAATACGAAAAAAAGAAAAGAAAATAATATCGACTCATACCTCTACCGTGAACGATGGGTCAGAGGCCTACGGGTTAGAGCAACTCGTAACTGAAGCACTTGGACTACAACAACCAAGAGTTAGCAGAGCATGCTTTGGGGATTTAAGGCAAGCTTTCTACTTTGGACAAGTAATGCAGCAAAGGACAAGGCGTTGGTGGAACAATCCGTAATTAATCATGCCTGAAATATTATAGCTGATACTCATTCTTCTTAGTGAAACTGAGAAGCTATATTAATATAGTTTGAGAGTAATTAAAGCTCACAACATAATATCCTCAATTCTGTTTATGATGTTTGTGATATCGTAGGATTCTTTTTCGAAGAAGTTGCTTCCCTCGACGCCAGCAAAGGCAAGGTCCTCTGCTGCCATTTTTCATCAGATGGAAAACTGTTTGCAAGTGCTGGTGATGACAAGAAGGTTTCATGCTAGTGATCAAATATTCAGCTTAAGCTTGATTGGTCAATTCTCAAGATTCTTTTTCTTTTGCATTTTTCCAGCTATAAAATGAGACTGATTGTATTTTTCCATTCCAGGTCTTACTTTGGGACATGAGTATATATAATTGGGTTGAATCTGCAGAAGGGCATTTGGATATCATCACAGACGTTCGGTTTAAACCAAGTTTGCACGTGTTTGCCACGTCATCCTTTGATAGAACTGTGCAAATCTGGGATCCAAACAATGTAAGTTATTTTTCTCCCATCTCATTCTGATATTTTTCTCACTTTCGTTTTAGAGATTCTTGGAAACTCTGAGTGAGCGAACTGCCATTGCGTACAAACCGTTAGGCCTAATTTTACACCATGTTTCTGTTTTTGTTCTTCGTTTATTTGCCACTTTAGATCAGAAGTTTCATACCCTTGCACACACAAACAAGTATCGGTGACCAGTCTCTGGATTTAACAAACTTGTCTTATCCATATCCGCTGAATGGATGGAAAAAGGATTTGATGCAACTTGCACATAATCATAGGACTTTTAAGCATTCATTGAGTATTCATCATACAATTGGACTAGTCTAATCTACGCAGTTAACTGATAATAATAAAAAAAAAAAGAAAGAGTACTTATGGGCTTATCATTCTACACTTGACACTTGCTAGTACTTTTACAGCTCTCCCTCCCTCACCTTCATTTGATTCGACATATGCTTACATGTTTCTCCCATGGAATGTAGCCAAGCAAACCCTTGTGCAAGCTTCTTGGGCATTCTGGGCAAGTAAATTCATTAGATTTCCACCCAGATGGGGATCTCCTCTGTTCCTGTGACAGTAATGATGAGATCAAGCTGTGGAGCATTGACCAATTTGCTTGCAAACACACCTTTAAGGTCAGTATAGATGCTTAAGGGACTATGATAATTTCATACTTAAAAAACTTTGGCTTTTAGTTTTCCATTTTTGAATTTCTGTTAGCTTTCTGAGTTTGTCAAATGCTGATTGCTGTGCTACATCTTCTAGTGCTGGTTACGGAATTTTGTGCTTACCTAAGAGCCTTATCAATTGGTCCTGTTCTGTTTGATGTCTTAGCATCCAAAGACTAGACCATTTACTACCATTTCAATTTCTCTATCTGTCTAGACGCATACCCAACTTATATGCCTCTAAGTGTGGAGTATGCTTCTTTATCGGGAAAAAAGTGGAGTAATGCTGTGTCACTTGCTCGGCAATGCTACATTGGGAAGGAAACAAAACACATCAACATAAAAGCTACTCCCTTCGTCCCAATTGGCTTATCCTTTTTTTTGACAGTCGTGGCCTTCAAAATGCATCAAGAAATAATGCATTTTCATGAGGAATACTCAAGAATTTTTCCACCAATGAAAAGATCTCAGTTACTTGTTGTAGACAAAGTTATAAAATCATCTAACGAGAAAATATATTGGAAAATACAGACATTTTTTTTTAGATCTTCGGAATCAGTGAAAATGGACAAACAAATTCGAGTGGAGTAATCCGAAGTTCTGAACATTGCTTTCCATCTCATCAAGATGATAATCAGTGTATCCCCACAAATTTATGCAGGGAGCTACCAGACAAGTTAGATTCCAGCCTCGATGTGGGACCCTTTTGGCTGCTGCTTCAGGAAATGGAATCAACTTATTTGATGTTGAGACTAACACCCTCCAATATTCCTTAGAGGTACGCCCGACGACTTTCTATACATTTCGCACTTATCTTTTACTTTGTCGTAGTGCAGTGAGAGTTTTGTGCGTGTTCTTTAAATTTTCAAGGGACACGTCAAAGAAGTAAAGTCAATCTGCTGGGATACAAGTGGGAAGTACATGGCGTCGGTCAGTGAAGAAAGTGTACGGGTGTGGTCTATTGTATATGGCGGAAAATGCGTACAAGAATTGCAGTCTAATGGCAATAAGTTCGAATCATGCATATTCCATCCTGGATACTCTAGCGTCTTGGTTATTGGTTCTAACCAGGTAACAAAGTGCTCTTTTCGTCATTGTGTTTGCTATGCGCTCTTTTCTGATTTGTATCCTTCAAACAGATGTCGTTGTCATTACTATTGAATAACCATATATATGTTAAACATCTGCTTTGACCATTTGGGTTTACCATGGATCCAGCTTGTACATCACTATTTATCCAAGAATTGTGGGATTTACCACATCAGATGGTAAATGATGGACTTGTAAAATGAACATACCATTTTGGTGATATATTCTGATACCAAAAGTCGTTAGAAAGGTGACATGCCTATATTTGTGTTCTCTTAATTTGCAGTCACTTGAATTATGGAATTCAATTGAGAGCAACAAGACTTTGACAGTCCCTGCACACAACGGTATAGTTGCTGTATTGGCTGATTGTACTGAAACTGAAATGATTGCTTCGGCTAGTCACGAGAGCATAAAATTATGGAAATGATATCAGTTGCTCTCTCCAGTACATGGGTATCATTCAGCATTCCATATATTTTCGGATACGATACTGAAAATGGCGAGGCTGCTGGAAGTTGCATCAACGGGAATAAAGCCATAGCCGAAGAGTTACTTTTTGTGATAGGTTATACAAGAATCTGCGTCGTACTAAGTTTGAATCTACACAATGCTTATGGATTTCAGGATTTGCTATATAGAATCTTCAAAATCTGTGTCAATACAAGGAAATCGGTTGTTTCAGAAGAAAAAAGTGTTGGGTGATTGAATGGAGTGGCTTTTTTTTTTTTTTTTGGATAAGTCAAACAACGATTACAAAATCAAACTGGCCTATCCTTCTTGACAAGGTGATCTAGCCCAGGCGGAATACAACCTGGATTAAAATTAAGATCTCTATCTAAGCAATTTGTAGCAATCCAGTGAGCCGCAGAGTTCTGCTCTCGGCAAACCCAGGAGAAAATCCAATTCCTTTGTGATGCCCAGTGCTTGATGTCTGTCACAACTGCTGCTATTTCCCACGGGCTGTGCTCAATCTTGCTCTTTATGCAGTCAATTACGGTTCGACAGTCAGCTTCAAACACCGCGTTTTCAATCCCCAAATCCACAGCCATCCCACATGCTATGCGTAAAGCCCACGCTTCAGTCATCAACGCTGAAGACGCAACAATTCTGCCTGATCTGTAGTATTGCATCCCTCCACCACTGTCTCTGGCTAAGCAACCAAAGGCAGCTAGGCTGCGGGAGGAGGAAAAAGAACCATCACAATTGAATTTAATGAAAGAAGGTGGAGGAGGTAACCAATTCTTGATTCTGCTGGGTTTCGTAACTTGCTTCTTATCCCCCTCAAAAGTAGCTTGCAAGTAGTCCATGTTTGCACTCTTGGCTGTGTTGATAACTCTCTCTGGGATTGGCTTTACTCCATTAAACACATACTCGTTTCTGCTTTTCCATATTGCCCAACACACTTGAAAAATATAACCCACCTGATCTGGACTTGATTCCTTAGCTAGTTCCCCACACAACAGATCTTCCAACCATTTATCTACAGAAGCAATTGGGCAACCTTTGACCCAAAAAGACAGCCCACACCCAAACCATATAGGCTCTGTCCATGGGCACCTAAATAAAACATGTTCAATCGTTTCTGGAGTGGCTTAAGAAGTGGAATTTGTTTTAGTTTTTCCTTCTGCGGCGCGCAATTGAGTAATCAAAATGAGGCCTCAATATCTGAATCCGATTAAGTTGTAGGCCAGTTGCATGATCAAGACGTTATCAAGGTGATGTTCGAATTGTATTCTGGGGAGGTGAAAAATTTTCTTTTTCAAATCTTTTCATTTTGTTCCATTTTACTACTGTACTAGATATTGAATCATTGATTGTTATGTTCTCTTCAACGTTTCTGGACTCTACTCTTTCTTTTTGTTATAGCAATTGCCGAAGACATCTAGAGGTGTCCAATGGGCCACACTGTGCCAGCCCAGCCCATTTATTCCCGTGCCTAGCGTGCTACGTGTTGTGTTGTGTTGGTACCGTGCTTGTGCTGGTCCGGTCCATTCGACACCTCTAAAGACATCAAAGTATCCGTTCACGCCAGTGATTAACTTATGCATCACAATTTTTGGGTTTTGTCTTAATTCAAATTTTTTTTGCATTTGTTATTTTAACGCCAAATTTTTATGTGATATGGGTGAGTAAGGATGAGAGGAATCAGTAAAGTAAAAAAAATTGACTTTTAAACTATAGTATTTTGGAAAATATCCAAGAAAAATTTCAAAAACTGACTTTTTGAGCTTTTCTTTCAATATTTCCCAAAATACTTGTGTAAAAGTTAAAATTTTTTACTTTTCTGATTTCTCTCGTCCTTACTCACCCATATCACATAAAATTTTGGCGTAAAACTAACAAATGCAAAAAAAAATTGAATAAAGATAAAACCAAAAAATTATTCTGCATAATTTAATCACTAGTGTAAACACTGCTACGTTAGTTGGGTTTGCAAGATGCGGAACAGACTCATCAACTTATACTAGGTCAAATCCCGGATTGGAGGTTGGTGCTGTGCCGCACAGCTCGGATGCCGTCCGTTCGGCAATCCAACGGTTCAAATATCATCTCGGTAATGAACGGCTCGGATGCAATATGGATGGAGATGAGATTTAAACCGTTAGATTGCCGAACAAATGACATCCGAGCTGAGCAGCATGCTGTGCGGCCCGTGCTGCACAGCACAGTCCCCCTTTCCGTCAAATCCCCTTCAAAATACAGTAAATTCGGAATATTCATGTAGTATTTCTCGGGTAGAAATTACACTCAACATCCATGTTTCATAAGGTTGACAGATTGGCCCACAAATCTCCAGAACTTTCACTTTGACCCCCAAACTGACTTTAAACCTTCCGAATTAATGCAAAACCTTCACAAATTGCCTGAAATTGAATGACCTGGAAACATAAAGAAGCTAAATAAGTATCACATGCCCAATAGATATGACTAACTAGTTTAGAGAGCCTAAATAAGTTGTGTGGGAAACAAATTTGAAATTTGAATTCGTACACAATTTTCAAAATTCTGCAGGACAAGTATTGCGAAAAAATAAAATTTCAGTGGGAAAGCGCTAAGAAGCTAGTCTAACAAGTTTTCTGGTAGCTGAATAAATTATATAGATTTAGAAAATGGCCGAAAACTTAGATCTCTTCATTCTTTCCTTTCCTTACTTACCAACAAATGCGTCACGGGATTGTAGTACGCATCGGTAGGCCTCTTCGAGTTATCATTCAATTCAAACCTTTGCTCTTATAGATTTCACTAAACATCTACTCTATATCAGCTCAAAATATTTATTATATCAACATGATCATGGTAGATTAATTTGTGTTACTGTTCAATCTTTGAATCATATTACCTATTCTTTTTCTAAGAGCATATGTTGTCCGATCATGTAGCCATTAATATGTGATAAACCTCCTTTTTGTGCATATATATAAAATGGGCAATTTAGATGGTGATAATGATATCTCGAAGTGGCCTACTAAAATGCATTACAATCCCGTGTGCATTATTTCACTAAAGAATTAATCCCGGGGGAGGTTGAACATGGTTTTATGTCCATGAGTGTTAATATAGTCCCCCGTTGTTATTTAAACTCATTAATCATCTCTTCCCCTCTCTCACTCTTTCTCCCCACCTTCAATGAGAAATGTTGTTTTTTTTTTAGGAATCTTATGGTATGTTCAATTAATAAAATGTTGTGTTTTAATAGAAATGATTTATAATTTTGCGGTAAATGTTATGGTGAGGGGCAAAGTAAAACAAGCAATTTAAAAAATGTTATGTATCATGGCTAAAATATTAGTATGTATTTTCATAATTAAATGCATGTTGTTTTGTGGTATTGATTTTGTTACGCCATTTGTAGTTTTTGTTATCTCATTTGTGTTTTTTTTTTTTAAACGTTTTCTAGTGATTCATGTTGTGCATTCTTAAGGTAAAAGTCAACAAGGATACGTTATCTCGAAGACAAGGTTGGAATTTGGAACACTATAGCACTACTTCCCTATACTGTTTATCACCAAAATTTTCTTGTTTGACATACAAACGCAAGGGTATATGGAAACGAGGGTCCTATAGTGCAAACCCTGCAGTGCACCTTGTAGTGCGGGGTCCGAGTCGTCCATCTCAGCAGTCAATGATTCAAAAATGTATAAGTTAACTTTGACCAGTAAGAATGCACGATAAGCTTGCCAATCAGAGGATTGGGTCTCGGACTCGGCATATGTGCCGTTGATCTCCTTGTCCTGTTAGTCTTTGTATCTTGTTCAAAGATTAATAAAATTCTTTTTCACCGTTCAAAAAAAAAAAAGAATGCACTACAGAGTTTGCACTACAGGATCCGGATCCGGGGTATGTACTAGTACTAGAAGTCTAGAAGTGGTTAAGGTTGACTGATCATTAATGGACCACAAAGGCACATAAGCTGATCTATCGTTTAGCTCATTGTCTTGTTCTCTAGCTGCAACGCATATCTCAAGTGAAATGATTATGGTAATTTGAATTGTAGCAAATGTTGGGAAAGAGTTTTAAATTTCAAAAAAGACTACTGAAAAATAACACAAGGCGAAAAAACAGATTGCAAAACAAAGCAGATTACAATGAGGGAAAGGAAAAAAAAAAAAACTACAAATTAAAACGGATAACAAAGATATATAGATGTGGAAATCGAGGCTAGTGTTAGACACTATGTTCTTGAAGAAGATTCCACAACACTAAGTACTACTGGGATTCTCGAACGCCTGCATCTCAGTATACAACGACTATCGGCGACAAGCAAAAACAACACTTCAATCTGCCCACAAGCTAAGCTAGGCGAGCCAAAATAGCGTTCGACGTACTCTTGGAATTTCCCATATGCTAAGTGTGCTGTGAAAATTTGGTGAATGAAATGAGAGGTAAAAGGTCATATTTATCGAGACATAGGCCCCTGATCGGAAGAGGTACAACGTCAATTCGGAACTGAACAGTCACCGGACATGTTAGTAGCTCGGAAAGGAACAGTCATTTGACCAACGGCATGCTTGTGGTAAATGGGCGAAAAAGACCACTTTGTCCATGCCCTCTCCCCCTACAAAGTTTTAGTGCCCAAGGGACTAACCCTTTTAGTTCATATATATCGACTATAAGGCTGGCCCCGACTTTTTAGGGGCATAAAGTAAAAATGAAAAATGAGTTCCCCTATGCATTTCTAAAAACAAAATATAAATAGATAATTAAATCAACTTTTCACAATCAAGTACAAGTATTCATCGGATCAAAAAAAAAAAGGTACAAGTATTTGTCAATAAGAAAAATTGTAAACAATATATAAACGAACAATATAAATATTAGGATGGGGACGGAGCAAGAAAAATCGCAGGATAGTGAAAAATCATGTCGTCAAGTATTCGCCATTACGATTTGCAAACCACTCTCACAACCACATTCAACATCAAATAACTTCTTCTTTTTTGGTAATACATGGTGTCCCGACCAGCATAAGTGATACTTTCCTAATTAATAACACCAATGTAATTCTGTATCATCAATAGCATCAGAAATCACAAAATTAAGCTCGACCAACCAAATAATTAATACACTAGAGAGAATACCCAAGTTGAAATATAGCAAATCTCCCTCACTTCTATACCACTATACCCAAACCCTTTCTCATCTTAATTAGACCCCAAAACACAAAAAACCCCAAATCCTAAAACAAATTAATCAGAAGTACATAATTTCATGAAAGAAATACATACTAGATCATGTACCTAGTTCCACCATTTTCTTCTATTCAAGTCTTCTTGATACTCGACCAGGTGTCCGGGCCAACATGCGCGTTCTTCTATTCAACTTCAACGCGGCAGTTGATGATGGTGGATTTCCAAGGACGATGAGACAATGGAGGATCGGAGGTTCCTCTCAGAGCAAATGATTTTTCTCAACCTTTAATTCTATAAATAAAAAAAACCGGCTGAAATCTTCAATTCTGCAACTGACATGATCTCTCCGATCCAAACTCCTCTCTCACCGGCGAAATTTTTTCTCTCTCCTCTTTTCTTTTTGACCTAATTCCTTCTCACTGCGGCCGTGAAATAACTAAAAAGAGAAAACTAAACCCCCAACAGAAGAAAACTACTAGTAATTAAGTAGATAAATGAGAACTAGAACTTCGATGATCAAGAAAATATATTTGGCGGACTTTTGGAATTTTTTTCTAGATCAGAGAATGGGCTGAAGGCCCATTAAGGGAAGGATCAAGCCAATTAGCACCACCACCAACACCACCAAAACTTGTAGCATGATTCCAATAAACTGAAGAAGGATCTGTTTGGCTGCTGACTTGCTCAATATTCTGATTCTGAAAATTAGAGACACTCATCATATTCCAATCCTGCTTTTTCGGGCCCTGCTCTACTTTCACTTCCCCATTATCTTTCCTTGTCATTTGTGCTTGCACATCATCTTCATAGGGAACCACTCCTTGAAAATTTGTAGCACCATTAGCTTCTTCTTTAAATTTCTGCGGTTGAAGGCTCGAAGCTAACAAAGAAGCCATTGTTGGGTAACCATTAGTCGAAGATCCAAACAAGGAATAGCTTGAGAGAAGTGGGTTCTGGGTTGGCTTGTTAATCGGGTCAAACCCTAGTCCAAGGCCATTCAACTGGGCCTGAAGATCGTACCCATGAGATGAAACCCTAGAACTGAAGCTGGGGTATGAATGATGGTGAGTCATGAGGTCTGTAGGGTTAGTGGGTAACCCATAAAACAAAGGGCTGTTGATATGGTTTTGAAGGAGCTGATGATGATGATTAGGGTTTGAAGTTGGAGGAGGAGGAGATGATGAAGTGGGTGCATGTGCATCAATGGATGAGGAGGAGGATCTCTTGATGAGCACCCTTTTGTTCTTTCTACACCCACCACCAACTGGGACATTTCTTAGGGTACCCCCCCTGGTCCAGTAGCGCTTGCAGGCTTTGCAGAAATGCCTTGGTTGAGTTAAGCTGTAGTTGTTGTAGTAGCAGAATTTTGTGTTTGAGGAATCGCATCTCGGGCACTTTAGAGCTTGTTGTGGGTTCTGGTTTTGGTTTGGTTCTTGATTCGGTGGTGCTTTGTCCATAACCCTGGAAACCATCATGCCCTTCTGATCATCTGTCAACTGATTCTGCAACCACACATACACAGGGAGAGAGATGAGATGTGATGAGATGAGAGAGAGAGAGAGAGAGAGAGAGAGAGAGAGAGGTGGTGTTTTAGGGTAAGAAAATTGAATATGATACTTGTACGTAAAATAGATAGATATAAAAAATAAAAATAAAAACTACTAGAAATGATGTAATAATTGTATTTTTAAGTAAATAAAAGTCACCTCCAAAATGGTTTTATTTTGAAGTGAAATGCAACTTCAACCATATTATTCAGACACGAAAAAATGATGCACAAACTATTTTTATATAGAGAAACTTATTTTTATTGAGAATGATAGGCCAGAAGTGTGAGTAGTTTTTCCTTCCCTTAAAAATGCCCAATAAAGACTTTAAGAAAATGTACAAAAAAGTTTTGTTTGTATAACACATTCGAGAAGTAATAACAAAAGAGAGATATTCTCTTCCAAAAGCTAGTGAACAAAGATGGGGTAGTCATGGTCTGTGTAATAATTGAGAGAGAGATATCTAGAGAGAGAGAGAGTAGGAGGGGGAATGAACCTGTGGCCATTCGTTAGAAGTTGAAGAAGAGATGAGTAGCATCTCCTTCTCATAGTTACCCAACATGATTTCCTTCTCTCAAAAGGAATCGTTGAAACAAGGAATAAGCAGACAAAGAGCAGGTGGCTACGCCAGCCCTTTCTTGATGGGGTCCAAATACTCTTGACAGAGAGAGAGAGACTAAGAGAGAGAGAGAGAGAGAGAGAGAGAGAATGAATGTGTGAATGAATTAAATCGTTCTATAATTTTAGTTTCACGTGATGGGTCTAGTAAAACCAATTTTTTAAATCAAAATGACCTAATTGATATTTTATTTAGGCCCCATTCCGGAACTCATTTTAAATACTTATTTTTTAAGAAGATAATTTCAAGTTAAAAAAATAATGTGTCTATGCAAATAATTTTCCTAGCAATATGGATCTTATTTGATAGATCTTATTGAGATCTTTTATACGGTGCCAAAAAAATAAAAAAAATATTTTTTATTTACATTATTTTTGAGTTTAAAAATGTGAAATAAGTACTTATTTTTTAAGAAGGTGTTCTGGAACGGGGCCTAACCTAGTCAGCAATTGCCTAGTGGAGGTGGTGAGTGAAATTACTCTTTTAGCCTTCCGTGTTTAAAAAAATCCACTTGAACAATATGATAAATATTGTAGATGAAACAATAACTTGCCAAAAAATTAACGGGAGTGTAAGATCGTATGCTTACCTGTATTGTTTCGACTTGATTTTATTTGAAAAAAAAAATTAAAAAAAAAATCACCATTTTAAAATCATTGGATGGGAGAATAAAGTGAAAAGGGAATTCAAAGACATTCCTCGTCTTGGAACAGGACAGAAGGGTAAAGTAAAGCATGTTAAGAGATGAATCTCGCGGGGTTCAAGAAAGAGAATAAATCTTACAATACTGACATTTGCAAACCCCAACATTACCGCGTAGCGATTCTCCGGTGCTTCTGGAGCACTGTCACATGGTATTTCAAAGATTTTTTTTGGTACATATTTGCGTGGACTGGACTATCAAATTCAGATAAAGAAGGTTCCTGAAGCATTACGTGGCAGTGCTCTAGAAACAGGTAATAAATTTTATCTAAAATACATTCCTTTATCTAAAATATATATATATATATATATAGAGAGAGAGAGAGAGAGAGGGGAAATCCCAAGACCCCAATAGTACCCTAGACAACATAAATTCACTCAAATTCCCACTTTCTCCCTTTCTATAATACTAATTGTTACTAGTTGTTACTACTAAAATTAGGTAGTCATAATTAGGGTATATTATATGCCTAGGTACCACTAATGAAGAATTAAATGAGTGGTGCTTCTATGCAGCAAATCCCACTTTATACTATTTATATAGATTATGATCCAGAATATATGTCCGTGATCGATGATGGGCTGTCATATCCTATGGCACAACTGTGTATCATTATTATTGGAATGTTAATTCAAGTGATTTGTTAATTAATTCACATGCATGTCACTGCAATTAGCTAGGTAATCATGATGATTAACATATGGTAATGATAGTTATTAGCATTACATGATATTCATCGAAGTAAGCAGTGGCGGAGTCAGGATTTTGGCTTGAGTGGGACTGACTTATTGTCCATTAACAGACATATTTTTACTTACACTTGAACTTATTAGTATATCAAAGAGTGTTTGATTTCCAATATACTATACATTTGTACATTAATTTTATTCTAGCTTAAAACTGTAAAAGTATATGAATCATTTTGTTCCCTTTACTTGGGCTACGACAATACTTGCATGTCTGGTTGGTGTTTATATGTTTATGAAACAAATTAAGAAATGAGAATGTAAAATAATCTATTTTTTACTGAATCAAACTAAAATTATTAAGATTATAAGAAATATTCGTAATAGTCTAAAATTAGATCTACTTTTCAAGAATTTTTTAAATCGCGGGGGGCCGGAGCCCCACCAGGCCCCAATGTAGATCCACCCTTGGAAGTAAGTTATCCAATTATTTTGTCACACTATAAATTACTAGTACATAAAAATTAGGAAACATATCATTTTTAGAACCAATTGGGATTAACTCAATTGGTCAGAATTCTTGCATTTCATTTAGAGGTCAAGAGTTTGGATCTTTTCTCCTACGTGTGAGAGTTCTTTCCCTTAGAGGGCATTTTCATTTTATTTCTTTGTTTCTACCTTATAATGGACTTATTTCTTGTATTGGTTGAGTTGTTAGGCTTGGTTGTCTCGTGGACTCTCACAATTGATATAGTGTTCCGAATGTGTACTTTGTACTTCATAGATGATGTAAATGAACTCTTCTATCCATTGGAAAAAAAACACAACACATCATTCCGAATAAACATTTTATCTCTAAGCAATGTTGAAATTGGCCTTTTGTATTTGAGATGCTCTAAATAATGTGAAAAACACCGATCGAATAATTATTTGGATAGTGGACAGTGGAATTGATTCAGGAGTGTATAAGTTGTCGAAAGTGTTAAGAGCACTGACACAGATCGGCATGTGAGGCCCACTCTAGATCCCGCATTGAGCGGGCCGGGGCGGTGCACACCCGTTGGTGCCCGTAGTCGGGTTGATAAGTTGTCTCAGATAGTACCCTGAGATTCTCGGGTGGTAGCTATCCAGAGGAAGAAGGTAGATTCTCGGGTGGTAACAAGCAAAGCCTTCATCTGTTGTATTTGTACTAGATATACTCAAATTTAGCATGGAATATGGAAATTCCAAAGAGAAAGAGACAGGAGAGAGAGCGTGTGGGGGGCATATACGTACACGTTACAGTATATGCAGCTTCACATATATACATCTGTGCAAAGGCTAAACATGCATGCTACTAGTATGTATATATGACAACACTCGATCGCTTTATTCACGAGCGCTCATTCCTCTCTCTCTCTCTCTCTCTCTCTCTCTCTCTCTCTGCAAATCTTGTTTCTCTCTCTCTCTCTTTCCACCTCCCTTTGGTTTGGAAAAACAAACACAAGAAACCATATAGTACTGGTCATTATGTCATGAGTAGGGCTGTAAACGAACCAAATCGATAAACACTAGCTTGTTTATTTTTCGTACGTTGCTCTGGGAAATACTTTTAATGTGTTCAACCAGTTACTACATACTACAGGTTTATTTGATACATGTACTAGTTTGACTTGAGTTCGGCTCGGGTTCGATTCGAGCCTGAACATCTTGGCTCGAATTCGGCTCGCTAAACTCAAACGAACCAAGTCAAGCCAAATCTAAGCTCGAATTGAGCTCGTCAAGACTCGGGTTTGGTTCGGCTCGGCTCATTACACTCAACCGAACCCAAACTCTCTCATTGATCGTATAGAATTTGGGAGAAAAATAAGTATTAAATTATATATATAACCTTAAATTTTTTATATTTACAAATAGACCCCTAAAGAATTATTAATTATATTTAACTACAGGTTCGCAAGTCTAATCGAGCCGAATACCGTTAAGCTCAGGTTCGGCTCATTTACGGAATAAGCCTAGAATTGAGGTTCAAATTCAATTTATTTAGCAGACGAATCAAATTCGAACGAGCTCTTACCGAATCGAACCTCGAACAGTTTGCGAATAGCTCAGTTCATTTACGGTCCTAGTCATGAGGGGGGGGGGGGGGGGTTTTTGAAGCGCATGTGGTGGGCAGCTCAATGGTAAGGTAAAAAAGGGGTGGGGGAAAAAAGCAAGAGGAACAGTTGGGGGAACAAATTAACGGATTTTGTTAGACTCCCAAGGGGATATATTTTCACATACCCCGAAGCAAACCATCCCCATTATCATAATAATTAATTACCCTCTTCTTCATAGATAACCGTGATCTTATGATAATTATTAGAAACGGTAATAATTAATATTAGTACCTTTTAAATTGCAGTGTATCAAATGATATGTAGCAAGAATGGGATGTCTACTATCGTGAATTTTTTGAAATAATTTATGACGCCAGAGCACTTGGAGCAGCCGTATAGTAGCGGTCATGTAGAGGTCGTAAACCAAGCGGCAATTCTAGTAAAAAAGCGATTCGTAGTGGGAGGCGGTATAAATGGTATAACGACTGAAGAGGTATACGGGTATGAAGCGCATTTTATATAAGGCACCTTGTATAGGTATAAGCAACTCGGAGGGCATGGAGGCGCAGTATAACGGACATTTTGTTAAACAAGACTTCCCGGGGACCTGGATTCATCACATATGGAATATTTTCACAACGGAGCTCTATCGATCATTCAAAAGTCAGGTACCAATATCATAAGCGATTTTTTAAATTACGTAATTGAAGTGATCCACTTCCAGGTGTACCATGTACTATTAACAACGGGTCGGGTTTGGTCTAGTTTTTATGTTCGAAAGCGGTTATGGAATAATATTTTTGGACCCACCCGAAAATATCCATTATTAACATTTTGAAATCTCGAATACGGATGTGAATGTCGAGAGATTCGGTTACTGTGGTGCCCGACAATCAAACGGGATCTACCTTGGATCCCCTATCATCAGATCACATAACTCCGTCACGATAGCGATTTGGTCACTTTTACAATTCACGCAGTTATCATCAAATCATATTGATCTAGCAATCCGAACGACCTTCACGATCTACACTACCTTTTCGTGAATTTTTCAATAATTACCAGATGGCTTGTGAGCAGTCAGCGTAGAAGGATGACGGTGAGGAAGCCAGAGGCAGCACGAGCATAAGCACCATGTGTAAACCAATGAAACCAAGCGGCAATTCTAGTAAAAAAGCGATTCGTAGTGGGAGGCGGTAGATACGAGGTGAATTTTTGCAGTGCCGGTATATATAACAGGGTGAAGCGGCAGATACGGGTATGAATTTTTTGTAGTGCCGGTATATATAACGGGGTGAAGCAATGCCGGAGGACGAAAAGGACACTAAACAAGTACTACCTCCGTCCCAATTTAATTGTCACTTTTGGGAGTTCGTGCCACTTTTCAATTGATTATATTTTGTAATTTATAAGATCCATATTGGATATAAAATTCATTACCAATTTAAAGATATAACTAGTTTTTTTATCCAGTTAGAATAGAACTGAGACAAGTAAATTGAGACGGAGAGAGTAACATTTTGTTGGGTAAATTATTTAATTTGTTGAAAACCAAACAAACATAGTACTCCGTACAAGCTATAAAGTAGCATACCCCTACGGTCCAAACCAGTCACGACAAACAAAATAACTGAAAAACATTCACAACTGAAACAAACAAAACCAGCAGCTAGCAAGAAGCTACAACAACTAGCTAAGTACAAGAAAAAAAAACCTAAAATTGGAAGGAATATGCCAAAGACAAACAGATCAACCATTCTGATCGAGCTGAGTGTTCTTCACATGCCTCCAACAGATAATGCAAGCTAGCCCTCATCAAGTCTGAAGTGACCCTAGCAACGAGATCCAAAGGATGAATTGAGGAATAAACTTTTCCTATATGCCTACATGCAATTTGTACTCCAACTACCTGAAAAGGTAGTAGAATAACTGGTACAAAAACCACAATTTGTACAGAAGTTATACGTGCGAGTTTATAGTAATCTTTTGTCCTATTTCATAACCGGGTGTCCGAACTAATTTGTCCACGCTAATTAACCTCGTTGTGCTGAAGATAAACTACCAGACAAACTTCGATCGAGTACTGTCCCCAACGTTTGGTCTTCACGAGATTAGACATTATGATATCTTGGATCGAGATAAGTGTTTCGGTTGCTGTCTCGTGAAACTAATCAAAAGATCTCATATAATTCTTCTCGCTAGGCAAACTAATTTCATTAAATTCTCTTCTTGATCTTTTTTTTCCCTTTTTCAAAGAGAATTATGATCAAATGGGCAAAACCCAACAATACTATCGGGAAAATTGTCCAAAACCCAGCTGAGTTGCAGCCTGAAATTTTCACTGACCCATGCTTATTGGCTTGGCGATGACCTAATCAGAAACCACCACGGAACCACTCATGGAGAAATTTTTCAGTGCCGAGTGGGTACCACGTTGGAGAAATTTTTCAGTGCCGAATGGGCACCACGTGGTATCCGCTCGGCACTGAAAATTTTCTCCTTGTCATGAGCCTTCTGTATGCATGCTATGCTTGTATCTATTGAGATCGTGTGAAGAAATTAGACGGAACTAGTCAAATCACAGGTGGGGATGGGACTTCTACCTAACCCAAACCTCTAAACTCCTCTCACGAGACACATGAATTATGACTTTCTCACGTGTACGACGTAAAATGAGATCCACTACGTCTTAACTTGACGTTTCAAGTTGTTCATTTTGTGACTTGATTTGCTCATCATCTGTGTAGAAAATCAATTTCATCGGATATGAATAAGAGTTTGTTCAAGTAGTATTTATCTTATAAGAATGAGGCGTTGACCGTCAAAATTACTCTTGTAAGTGTGATTCGTTCAAGTGACTACTAACATCTGCTTAATTCCCTTTTTTTTTTTTTTTGGTTCTGTAGATCACAGTTGTTAACTAATGAAGTCCATTTTTTGTTTCAATGGATCTTTTCATTGAGGGATATTGGTTGATGTGCTTTGAGAACACATATCTTAAATGATCCCGATTATTGAAATGTGTTAATTCTATATATAAATAAATACTATATATAATATTATCAAAATCCTAAAATTGGGGGTGGCCGCCCCCTTGGCCCCCAACACACGTCTGCCACTGGAGAGGGTTTGGTTGACTATAAACGGGAAGAAAAACAAAAAGTCGGCTATACTCATAACTCTCAATGAATCACCAAACTGATATCTAAAGATAAATCTCTGGTGGAACCCAAAAGAGATGAACAAAACCCTAATATCTAAACCCTTGAACAAAAGACCATAACCCTAGGAACTCCCAAGGTACCTATTTATAGGAAAGCACTAAATAAACCTAAACCGAATAGGAATAAAAATCCTAGTCAATTTAGGAATTCTAGTCAATTCCCAACAAATCTCCACCTTGACTTGAATTCCATCGAACTCAACACTATAGGCAATCCTCTCCTTCAATCGCTCATCTCCCCCAAAAGCCCCCCACGGGGCAATCACCAACGGCACAAACGAACAAGGCTCAAACACACCACCGCATATGCTTCCAAATTGAGCCTCTATCTTCCAACGGGCACCTCCCACCCAACGCATCCCTCCCGGATACACACGAAGATCTGCTCAAACTCCCCACGGAGTTAATTACCGACTCCACCCCGGAGTTAAAAATCCAACACCGATCCAACCTCGACCGAGTCACTCGAATTCACCAATGTGAAGAACCCAAAGATGTACTACCACAAGTATTTACCATTTCGATTTCCGATTTTCACCCTTCATCAAAACACGAGCACCCTTAAAAACCCTTCAGCGGAATGCTTCCAACCCAAAGAGTGAGTACCTAAAGAGATAAGGTTCCTCTTCAAATCTGGTACATGTCGAACACCAAACAACGTCCTAACAAAACCCATCATGCATCTCGACTTTAATCGACTTTAATCGCTCCAATCCCAACAATACAAGGCATATATTCCCCATAGAAGTACCACACCTACCACAACACTGATTCATAACCGTATTGAACCATAATGTGGAACCAATCTTTCGCACATGTGGTAAGAACATATCTTTATTAGCACATGTGGTAAGAACATCCTGAGTCCAGAATCCATGTGAATCGTCGGAATCATCTTCAATAATACCAGCAACAACCTTCTCTTCAAAATTGTCCTTATTTTTCAACCTCAACCTTGGACAATTTCTCGTACCATGTGCCAAAGAAAGACGTATTTCCTACAAGAAACTTCTGACACTTTACTGTCCTACCGAACCGATAAACCTCACTCTCTATCCTCCTGCGCTTCCTGAATATAAACTAGTCTCTCATTATTCGTCTAGATGTTTATTTCGCTTTCAACCGATACTTTCCAACTTCAACCAAATACCGCGAGTATCCTTCAACCAAATACCGGCACCTCGTGTATCCTCCTCCCCGCACATCACCTCGTGAAGCACGATCATTCGAATCGCTAAGCGCCTTCGCACACGAATCAATCTTCGAGCGCCTTCGCAGCGCCTTTCGCACGAGATCACACTATCTGTAATTTTGTTAGGTTTCTTCGAGTTTCTTCGCCTTCAGTCTTGTGTAATCCTGTTAATACGAATCCAATGCTTAATACGCATAAATGAAGCTAGTGCTCGCCCATCGCAATTTCGCAATTTAAACCGAAGCTACGCCAAATCGATCACCAATGCACAATCGCCACGCACAATACGCAATATTGAAACCCAACCCGGATACCAATTTGTCAGGCCGACGAAATTGAATATAACAAATCAACAAGAGATAAACAAGAACACAAGGATATTCGTGGTTCTACCCCACAGGGAAAAGAGCAAGAGGATTAAACTTAAGCCGGCAAAGAAAGTGTAACTCTATTCAAGACCATCTTGACAATCTGGACCAAACATGATAGAGATCTTAGTGGAACCCCAAGAGAACCCAAAAAGAGAACAAATACCCTAATATTAAGACCCTCGACACCCTCAAAAAACCCTAATATCTAGAGACCCTCGAACAAAACCCTAATATCTAAGACCTTGAACAAAAGACCATAACCCTAGCAACCCCAAATAAACTGAACTCCTGAATAGGAAAGCACTAAATAAACCTAAACCGAATAGGAATAAAAATCCTAGTCAATTTAGGAATTCTAGTCAATTCCCAACAAAAACTATGTTCATCGTGATTTTTGACCTATCTGACATGTCGTATAAATTCTAAAGAAAATAACGATCCCGATTATTAAAATGAACTCGAAAATAACCCGGGTCAGATCCATTTCCTAATTGATATAACACCCGTATAATCTTGTTTTTGATACTAATATATATCATCCGTCCCTGTCGACCACAAGACAAAAGTCTCCAATTTGGCCAACATGAAAGACACCCATCAAACACGTTAAAAGGAAAAGTTTGCTGCTGAAGTGAACTGAGAGAGAGAGAGAGAGACTTGGGTGGTGGGAGGGGACCAAAGCATCAAATCCAAGCCAACTGTACCCATCAATGGCTGACCACATCGCACCACCCCACAAACAACGTCCAGAGACAAAGATCTCCCATTATGTATTCCACAATATTCCACATTTCATTTATCTAATTATGTTGGGAGTATTGTTTCTGGGCCATGGACTTCTATTAATTTGGTCATGACACCCACTATTTGATAACAACGACCTTATTATAAATTTCCCATCATGAATAGTCCATGTACAGCATTGCCCCTCAAGAGCTTCTCGATTTGATCTTTGCGCGCTGAGGCGAAGGCATAGCGCGCGGGCTGCAATGGAGTTTGCAGGGATGTTGGGCGTGGATTTGATCACAGCTTGTCAAGATTCTGGGCATCGAAGTGGTATATTTGTCCAGTATAGGTGGAAGTATTTGTTGGAGATATTGGAGGGATGGCCCTTCAGTTTCGTTCGGCGAGCGATCGGCTAATGGGGTTGCGCAAAAGTACTAATTAGCAAGTTTCGGGGTGTGAAGGTTCTGGTGTGAAGATTTAGGAAGCTAGACCTCATGTCTGGTTAATTATCTTCTCTGGAGAAATATACCATCTCCGTTAATGCATCGGTTTGATTGTTATCAATAAAATCTTCTACCGTTGCAAGGGCAACTGTGACATTTTCTCTGATAGATTAGGGGTTCGATACTCTAATTCGAAAACGACAAAACAAAGAAGTGTCTCCACTTAAAGAGCTCTTTATCGTTTATCGATCAAATTCTTTATTTATCCATAACATCACTTGTATGGCTAAGAAAGGAAGATGTGGATGGATCCTCTTTCCACACCTTATTTTTATGTGCAATCACAGTTTGGTGAAGGGGCTATCATGTACCTCAGACAGTACCACACAATGGTTAAAGGTTGTGAAGCTTCAATTTTGTGACAAGTGATGGAGACAAGGGATCAATCCACAAAAGTCATAAACTGAAAGAAGTTTTTTTTTTTTTTTTGTTAATTAGCTAGGAATACATACGATAGCTCCAGATTCTGTTGCCGAATAGGGCTTTCAATTTTTGGCCCGATGTTGAGGCCTCCAAACGGGTACCGGTGTTAAATATCGTATACATCAGTATTTGTATATTACTACAGTATAATTGTGCGTCGTGGTTCGATGTAAAGGAGGCCTCATGTAAATTCTCAGGTCATCTAGACAAAAGTTGAACTTCAAGTGTTGCTGGTAGGGGTGTAAACGAGCCGAGTCGAGCCGAGCTTCAGCGAGCTCGAGCTCGGCTCGTTTACTTAACGAGCCAAATACTCGAGCTCGAGCTCGGCTCGAGCCTTAACGAGCCGAGCCGAGCCGAGCTCGCGAGTAGCTCGGCTCACTTACAGCCCTAGTTGCTGGTGGGGTTCGATCCCAAAACCCATGGGTCATTCCAAACAATCCTACCCACTACAGTTGTATTTGTTGTATATCTAGACCGTTGAAGGCTTGAAGCAGTTGCCTACTTGCCTCTAACATTGGCCCTAGGGCAGAGCTATGTTGGGACCCTGGGAGGCCCGGCTCTCCGAGCATCCGAGTTTTAAATTTTTTATTTTGTATATACCTGATTTTGAATACTATTGATACTTATTCGTGTATAACTAATTATAATCTTAATAATTTTGGTTTGACTTGATAAAAAAAAAATTGGCTATTTTAGATTCACATTTCTTAACTTCTTTCATAAATTAAAAATAAGCACATGACAATTGAAGTACTAGTCTCAAGAAAAAAAAAATGATTGGTATACTTTAACTGTATTAGGCTAGAATAATTTCAATGTTCAAATGTAATGTATTGGAAAGTAAAAACCTTAATTATGATATAATAAGTATACGTTCCGGGAAAAAATATGTCTGCTAAACCGGCCCCCGGCGTGAAAATCCTGACCCCGCCACTTATTACATTGCATTGGTCTTCGGTTGAGCAAATACCTTTTCCCATCACATTATCATTTTTAATCATTCTGTCCCAATATATATATCTTGTTGATGAAGCATTGACTTAAGCCCTTGCTCATAAACGAGCTGAACGAGTAAAATAGTTAATTGTCCAAGTTTGGTATGAAAATTCTATGTAAAATAAGTTCAAGCTTTGATTTTTGTTTGTGATATGAAATGATCCATATTCGTTAGGTTTCTAAAAGTAACTTTGACAGTAAGATTTGAGCATGAACACGAGTACAAAATCAATGGATGATACAATCACATCTGTGTTTTGAATTTGTGACCGAATATAAGTGTCCAAATCATTTGCCCTCATGGCCTCATGAGAGTTTCGCGTCATAAGATGAGGGCCTGGGATGTCTTTTGTTCCACATACGTACTAGCAACCCTCCATACCTCTATTCTTATGCATTTTCAACCGCATAATTGTAAAAAAATTATCTTATCTGTAGGATATTTTTGTACCATCCTACAACTGAAAAAGCACAAAATGGAGTAGGGTTTTCAGTACAGAAGATTTGGCCTCGTGTTTGTATGCTATTTAATTTATTGTTCTGCCTGTTTTAAAGAGGAACCGTGGATAAAAAGCGACGTTTGCTGAGTTTTGCATTCCTGCCCCATATTTTGTTAACCTCGTGTAAAAACAATTTTTTTCCCTTGCTTTGTGATTTAACTCCTTTTTTCACAAAATCTCTATTATTTAATCTAGTCTAGCTACGAGATGTAGCAAATAGTATCAAAATTAAATTCCAAATTATGTGGAGATCACAACATGTTTTCTCAATGTGAATTGACATTGACCTTTACAATCCCAGAAACAAAACAAAATTCGCTGCAAATTTTACCATTGTAAATTTTACCCAGTGAATTTTATATTGAGTTCATCACAGGGTCAGCCAAAGCGTAGAGGCGAAATAAAACATGGGACAATGGGGACTCCGCCATGTTATGGACTATGGAATCCTGCGTGCAGAACTTTGTGAGGAGTGGTGCCGCGTCTCATGGGTCCAGCCTCTAAGAACCCGCTGTCTGAAGCAAGGTTCAATTTGAAGCTAAGCTACGGAGCGCAATGTTCGATTTGAAAACTAGGCAAACATCGACGTACGAGGAAAGGTTCTTACTAGTTCCCAACATAAAAACGTTCTTAATTGGAACCAGTTCTCAGTTGGGCTAAACTTGTGTCAACAATAATGAATAAATAGGCCTTCAAGCCTATTTCATCTCTTAAGCCCAAACTTTGTCCAGTCCAGATCTGCAAAAATCAAGCACAGAAAATGTCACAAATGTGGTCCATTTGGACCACTCCCTAAGCAGATTCGAATCTCATAGTGCAACAGGGACTTCTTTTATTTGTTTTTGGTTTGACGTTTTCTTTTTGGTTTGACGGTCAGGGGTGTCCAGGCCAGCTTACGCACACCTCGACTATTCCACTTCCTGGTCTCGGTCAAAGACAGGTCATCCACGCCGAGACTAAGAGATTCACCAAGAGATTTCTTAATTTCTTACGGCCTTGCCTCAAGAGGTTGTCAAGTTTTGAACTCAGGATGTCTAAATTTACAGCTTATCTCTATTGCCACTGAGCTAATACCCATGGAGTTCAGGGACTTTTGTTGTCTCTCTGGGACCACAACCGCTAAACCATTGTACAAGAAATGGGCCAAGCACAGGGCACACATGGAATCAGATTCCACAAACACAACTTGGACTGGCTTTGTCCATCCTTTAAAAAACATGGGCATACGGGTCCAGAATCTATGTTCAAAGTGAAGTTCCTTAATGTAATTTTCACAGATATTGCCTGCAAAATCTTCAGCAAGAAAATTCACACTATAATGTCTCTCCATCAATAGGACTCAAGTGATATAAGATCAAAACAGGATCACAAAGCTCTAATCTAATTGCATTATGGATAGTTTCAATAGAATTTCGCACTTCTCTCATTTCGTTTTGGCTTCTGTAAAGAAGTCATGACGTAACGCGTTTTTTTTTTTTTTTTGAACAGCGCATAATGTAACGCGTTAACAAGTGTTAATGGCCTCCAGCGTCGCAGCTAAACTTCGCAAAAACTCCTCAAATTAATTTTTAAAAAATGGATAAGGTTGCGTACCTAACAATCCTCCACCTCGCTATAAACGAAACCATGTGCTTTGCTTTTGCTTGGAGCTGAAAAGAATATGCCCATTCCAATCAATCATAATAGCCACATCCAAATGAAAATTCCAAATTTAACAAATGACAGATCAATCTTTCTCTCATCTCTACATGTATGTGTGCATGTACTTACATATATACACTCCGATATATAGAGAGAGAAAGAGAGTTGGGTTTTTTTTTTTTTTTTTTCCTTGCTGTTTTAGTTTCAACCTAAATATAATAAGGGCACCAGAGAAAGAACTGTCCTCATACAGACGGGGACCAAATATGATGATGAATGTAGTACTATATTGTCACACATAAAGGTAGGAGGCCACTTTGCTGCAAAGTAATAGGCTAGACTAGAGTAAATGCAGTGTGAAAACAAAGGAAAGGGAAAAGAGAAGGAAAAATGATGTGCAAGGACACAAAAAAGTAGAAAATGGGTACAGCACGTGTCAATTCATGAATGGCCAAATCAATTTAGCCACTGGACCATTCAAGTTTCATCCTTGCACTTTTAATAATGCACCTAAAAAAACAAGAACCATCCCACTCATGAAAAGGACTACCAACCAACGTATTGCACAATACGAAGTATATATCCAGAGTGAGGGGCTCCACTAGCATCCTTGAATACTTGGTAGTTGTAGACTAATCATTAAGAATCGTCTTTGTATTAGCAACAGGCAATGAAATATAAGAAAGAACAATCAAAATTGGTATTGGTTCATAGTAAAAGCAGAATAGCGAAACATGAAACGTCTCATATAGCTAACAACACATCCGAACTAAGACAGAGTTCTAAATCATGGTATCGGGAGATGTATCGGTAGCAATGCACCCCTGCGTGAATACTCACATTCGGTCTCTTGGACACCCCTTCAGGGACTTATTTCCAAAATCCAATTCGATGCCCGGTGGTGACAACCCTGATACATCCATTTATTGGTCAACATTGTACGGTTTTTGGTAACTACTGACATCAGAGGTCCCAAAACCCAATACGTGTCGCACTTAGGATCGATCGATAGTTTAAACCTTAGATCAATGTGAGCTGAATAAATTATGATAACAATAGTCGGTACAAACAAAGCAATGGGAAAATCTCCATGGGACTAAAGAAGTTCAAACCAGGTTCCTGGGGACTGCCTGACTGCAATCAGAGAAGTTGTTCAAAAAAATTCAGGTAGATTGTAAATTAAAAACATATTGTCACTAGCTTCTCTCTGAGGCTTTTTGTATTAGTTGTGTAATAGACTCATCAATGATCATGCAAAAAGTTAAAGAAGCCAAGACAAGCCCATTAACCTAGAATCCTTGGGATCATTAACACAGCTTCTTACTCTTCATTATTCCCTTTTTACACCGAAGTACGAATAATGGAGATTGTGGTCCTCACAAACTCTTGTTTTCTTTTTCGCAACTCTCTCCAAGTTTCAATATCCTTCTACAACTACTATTCTCTCCTCACTTTCCTTTCTTTCCCTCTGATGGAAACAAGTAAAGCTGGAGGAAAGAGAGGCATGGAGGATAAGATGAAGGGAGAAGTGGTGGGTGAAGAGGAAGACGACGAGGAAGATGATGATGTTTTAGGGTTAGGGTCTGGGGAGGATGACAACAAGAAGAAGAAGGTGCCAGGAAGAAAAGGGTCTAGCGGAGGAGGGTCAACGCAACCTTCTTGTCAAGCGGATAATTGTAGCACAGACATGACTTATGCCAAGCCATACCACCGCCGACACAAGGTCTGTGAATTTCATGCTAAGGTTCCAGTTGTTGTTCTTGCCGGTCTACAGCAGCGTTTCTGTCAGCAATGCAGCAGGTTGGGAAACCCTAGTATTTCTATTTTCTGAGTGTCTCTTGTTTTAGTGAATAAAGTTCCTGGGGTCTATAGCCAAATGGATGTTTCAGGTCAAACTATTGGTGAAAACAGAGATTCCAACCAAACGTCCTGATTAATCAACCAACAAATTAGCACTAATAGGTAATCAATTCGATGAAATGTTGAAACACTAACACGCATGTCGAAGTATGTGATCACAAAGCATGTGTGATACAGAGATATATATAAATAAAGGAAATGAGACACTCTTTTTTTTCTTTTTTGATCATTAAAGGAAAAGGAAATGAGACTGGTCACTGGATACAATCAAAACATTCTTATATCGTAATACTTACACCTCAGTTACTAATTCACACACTTTCTTGCATGTTTGCTAGTGTTTACCTATATATCACAAAAGTAAACAACATGAGACCTCAAAAAATTGCAAGACATTTGTCTACGTACTCATATTGAGGCCTTTGATATTGCATCTCACGGAAATGGAGTCAGCTTTAAATATGTTTAAGGCCAGTTAAAATAAGAGAGTCAAGAGTATGTTAAGCATTTTGCTCCGCCTAATGGAAATTCTGTTAAGACCGAACATTCTTCGCATTTCTTCCCGGTTTATTTATTTTGCATACTGATGCTCCTAATGGAAACTTTTTTTCCTTGTGTCATGTTGGAACTGCATGAACCAAGAACCCTTCTTATTCCTTTACCATAAGAGAGTCCTACCTGCATATGCAGCAAATTTGTACAATCTCTCTTTACTGATGATCTTGACTAGTATTGCCTTAACTTTGAAATTGATACTTACCTTCTCTCAAAAGCTAAGCCAGTGTGCCTCAAAGCTTTGGGGTGGAACCGTAGTTTTAAAAAATGGCCATTTGGGGCATGGTTCCACAGCGTAATGTCTCTTGAGTTACCTGATTTGTGGAGGTATAGGGTGCCCACTATTTAATGGTGAATCTTTCTGAGAGCAGTCACGGTGCATATATATGACCATATCCACTATCTAGTGCTCCCCGCCCATTCCCCCATTGATTGGGGATTACATTGGTACTGTTATTGTTGTATGTTAAGCGTTTTTCTAGTAGCGATTACGGTAGTTACTCTATTTACCCAACTCTGTCAAGACAGAACATTCTACAGCTGATATTTGATCCATATGAATAATATCAAAGTAATTCTATATCCATCTTCGTTTTGGTTCCTGTTGAAGCATCCAACTCAAAACCAATTGACAATGAGTGGAGAGGCCGCACAGGCTCATATACTAGTTTTGGAGGTTATAATTAACCAATGTGGGACAAGCTCCAACACTACCCCACATATATGACCCCAAACCTGCACGTGGAGATGTAAACAAAGGATTCCTAAAATAGGGATCACAACGAAACAAGATGCGCTTAAGGCACAAACAACAGGACAATCAATTCAGAGAGTATTGTCCAAAAGCCTAACTCTGATACCATGTTAAAGCATCTAACTCAAAACCAATTGGCAACGAGTGGAGAGGCTGCCTAGGCTCGTATACTAGTTTTAGAGGTTATAATTAACCAAACTGGGACAAGCTCTAACAATTTCCTCAGAATGTAACTTCCTAGTGATAGGTTTTGGAGGTTCTTAAGATGATTTCTTCGCAATTATCACAAGCATAAGTCTAGTCAGAGCTTAAGTGTATTCGTAGTTCCATACTTCGATCTTAGTGGGAAGAAGCAAGTTCTTATCATCAATGACTTGCACTAGGTCAAGATTTTCTAACATTAATAATTCAAACAGAAGCTAAACACAATGAAAGCAGAGGAACACAGAAATTAAATTAATCCCAGCTCCCAGTAGTCCATTGGGACAATTATTCTTAACAAATTTGGGTTATATTGCAATGGCCTTCCGCAGGTTCCATGAGCTATCAGAGTTTGATGACACCAAAAGGAGTTGTCGCAGGCGTTTGGCTGGACATAATGAGCGTCGCCGCAAAAGCTCATATGACACTCCTGGAGAAGGATCAGCCTGAAAACGCCTACGGCCGATGTTGCAATTTACCAGCATGCTCTCTCTCTTCTGTCATTCTTGGTTGTCACTTGCCAAGAGTTGATCTTCAATTACGCATGCTCTCTATCTTCTGTCAATCCTTGGGTACTTTAGATAAAGATTGCTGCTCTTTTATTATGCATTGACTTTTGATTATTTCTTGTGTTTGAGACATTAAGATTATGTATTGACTATTGCTTGTGTTTGAGACATTAAGCCAATAATATTATGACCAGCGACTTATGTGCCTCTTTCCAATTGTATGTCATTAAAGGTATTATTTGACGACATGTGTGGTGGCTTTGTAGGATGCAGGCTTCATCTTTGTCTCCGAAAAATATTAACCTCATCATTCTGTCTCAAGGTTTATTTGAGTTTGATATCATGAAAGAAAAAGACCAGGAGCTTAACTAGAATTCAACCCAAATTGTTGCAAAATTATGATCACTGCTATTTGTGTTTCTCCTTTTGTAATTCTTTGTTCAAGCATATGCAGCATCTATAACATTAACCTTCTCATCTAAGCTGTGATTAGTCATTTTATGAACCACCACTTGGATGGACAAACAAAACACGTTGAAATCATGTAAGCTCTTCAGAAAGCAGCCAACATCTCGTGTGTCCCAAGTTGTGTAATCTCTCTTCTTCAAAAGATATAAAATAAAAAAAAACAAGTTGGATTTTACATGCTTGACCATCAGATGCTCTGCACGTCCAATGAATATGTGATATACTCGAGAATCTAGAGTAACTCATTTCTTACTACATGTTCAAAATAAAATCGAAACATTTTGCACTTTGGAGTGCTTGGCTCTCTTAACTGGTATGGGTCAGTTTTGGCATAACATCTTATACATTTGCACGATCGACTAACTGACAAATTTCTAACTACTAATTAGTTTGGAACACTTCTCTACATCTGTAGACGCAATTAGCAGCTAACAAGCAAGAAAGCAGATTTTAGAGCATCTTTCCTCCATATACATAACCATGAGCAAAATGAGTAACCCAAGTATGATGCAGGCACACTGCTAATAAAAACGAGCAAAGGCAAACTGAAAACATAGAATGCCAATTGTACAGCTCTTTCCAAATCATTACTACACAAGGCAAGCAGGCAAGTAAATGAGCCACAAAAACTATGGAGACAAAGATTTAAGAACAATATATTTTAAACAGAAAAGTTGTGTGTGTGTGTGTGTGTGAGAGAGAGAGAGAGAGAGAGAGAGAGAGATACCAGAGATCTCTTGCTTCAATCAGTCTTTCGTTCATCAGAAAGTTGAGTCGATATAAATGACAACAAACCACCAAGCATTGTGCTTTTAAGTACACTGCCTCTACCGAATTTTCTCTTTCCGTGGGACAAGTAGATTAGCATAGGTCCTCGTCATGCTGACAGTAATAGCCAGGCACCTCCTAATGCATGTAGTCTCCTTTCCACAAGGTTTGTATCCTACAACCACAGGGAAGCAACTGACAATGGAGCACCTAATACTTTTTTGTTGAATCCCCATGCCAAATGTTAAAGAAGGCAGTATACTCATCAACTTGTTATTTGGCAAGCTGAAACGTTAAAACACAAGATCTTATCAATTTCTTCCAATTTCCCAAATAAGCCTAAGGCCAGCAAAAAGATCAAGGATTTCTGCAAGCCGCCCAAAGAAATATTGTAGGCACTTAAGTCATATCCAAAAAAAGGCTAGACAACTAGGTAACAATTACAACATTTCAATTGAAGAATGAAGAGTTTAAGTTATCTTCTAAACAAAGCGGCAAACATTATCATCCTAGATATGTTTTGTAAGTGGTAGTTTTTCATACCTTAAGCCTCTTTGTGGTTATGAAGTACGTTTTCACAAAACCAAGTAACACATGTTGTAGCCAGAACAGTCATGCAATTCGAGTAATTTCCAACTAAGAATGTCAACCAAAGGGAGGTGTCGGTAGAGATATCCAAGACTGCAGATGCAAATTGATTACCTCAAACATAGGTTTGGTACTGTCACAAGGGGAATTTGACTTAATTCACATCCCAACAACAATGTTTACCATCAACATCAATGACAGCAGAGGATTGTACTTTCCGGCATGATCAGGGTAATGTTGTCTACCTAGAAATTCAAGACAACATAAAAGGATCTATATGTAATGTTAAGGATCTTAAGGCCCAATCTTGAACCCCAGCCATGTATTTACCCTGAACCAAAACCAATTTAACTTTTGGGAAACTGAATGTCTGTTCAGCATATCTGGTGAACTGGAGATGGCAGTGGTCTAGGTCTACAACATGACAGTCATTCTAGGCATACAACAAATAAGATAGGTTCCTAGTCAGCATGGTTGCCATTGTTAAGCTATCGGAACTGTTAGGAGAAAATAGAGCCCTTCTAGAGAAGATCAAAAACAGTGATTTCAAAAAGAAGTTGAAGCATCATAGTAAAATATTAGCCTAGGGCCCCACAGAAACCCACTCTCAGTTGTGTACATGATTGCTAAGGTGGTCCGTTCACTTCCAAATAACGTAGTTACTGTTAAAGCATCCAACTCAAAACCAATTAGCAATGAGTGGAGAGGCCGCCCAGGCTCATACTAGTTTTGGAGGTGATAATTAACCGATGTGGGACAAACTCTAACACTCCCCCACACGTGCGACCCCCAATTTGCACGTGGAGCGGTAAACTAACAATCCATAACACATGGATCACACCAAACAGCAGTGCACTTATAGCACAAACAAGGGGGAACAAATTCTCTAAACCCTAGCTCTGATACCATGTTGAAACTTTATATCCATCTCAAAACCAATTGGCAATAAGTGGAGAGGCCGCCCATGCTCATATACTAGTTTTGGAGGTGATAATTGACCGATGTGGGACTACAACAGTTACTATTAGCCAGAATTTGCATCAACAAAAGAACAGTTTGTTGAAGAAACAAACCCCTGGGTAATTAAGATGTGTCGTAATAACAATGGGAAAGATATAGTTATACTACTCTGCAACAAACTTGTCCAGCACTAGCTGTGCTGGAGATGTAGTTCACCTACACAATTCTTTGTCTCCAAACTCCCAAAAACACATCATAAGCAAAGTCAGTAACCAAAGAAATTTGCAGTTCTTCAATCACGATACATTGGGTGGAAAAGCAGGTAAAAATGGGGACCTACAACTAAGAGATTCCAAAAATAGAAAAATAAAACAGGTGTCCAAAATTGGTCAGCTGTAGGCCATGAGTCCATGAAAGATGGTAAGAATTAGATCAGGTTCATTGTATGTCAGGCAAGAATCGTTCCCAGCTTTTGTCTCAGGTTAGTAATATTGCAGTTTAAGCCATGTCACAAGGATTCTGAGGGTTCTTGTCAACAGCCACCAAATGCATGCGCACCAAGAAGAACCCTCTTTATTCACGCTTGATGCCCATAATTTTTACAGCTAGCTCCCAGGTGACAATTGCAGCTGCATTAGCAGGAAACGCCCTCACAATAGTTGGACCTAACCCTGTATAGCATCCTTTGAGTCCTGACCTCACGTATATCTACCAAAAAGGAGCCAACAAGCCTCTCAGGTATTTTGTTTCATCATATTTATTGGTTGGGAAATTCATAATAAAGTTTAAAGACATTAAAGGAGGATGCTTACCGATTTTAAAATCTGAAATGGATTTCTTGTGGAGCCTCTGTCTGTGGAAGTCTGGATTATGGTTTTCGCTACATCCAAAGGTAAAACAGCAGACCAAAACTGGAGGCAAAAATACAATAAAATCGGACTTAGGGAAAGAAACAAATCAACGTTTGGAAACAAATTAAACACTAGAACTACAGAAGAGGGTAAGGAAGATTTTAAAGCAAGTAAATAGATCAGAAACACGTTTGGCTATCAAAGTTCTGACTGCTATTTTTTTCGTAATATGGACAAACGGAAGTTTAACTCCTAAAAAAGCACTTCATGAATCTTCCCCGAAGTTGATTGATTTATTTAGTCCCTGTTTAGATACAGAAGAAAACTTCCATTTAGAATTTCCCGTTCTTCAAGAAATATAACTATTTTCCATTGGAAGAAACAACTTACTGCAATACCACTTAGACCACCACTCATAATTCCAACTCCTACATCCATCAAGTTGCTCTGGTTGGGAGAAGCATCCTTCATCTTTAAGTGCATGTAATAACGGACATGCTCATAAGTGGTAAAGAAAACAGCATTTCCTATAGATTCCCGTAATAAAGTTGTGAACCCTCCTCGAAAAATGCCTGTAACCTGGAAAGGTAGTCTGTCATATTGAAATCACATAAAAATATCTAACTGGTAGTAACTAGAGATGTCTTTACCCCTTCAGTTCTAAGAGTTTTAAGGGCACAATCTAGAGGACCATCATATCTGCCGGACTTAGGAACCAAGGAGTCAGTCCCTTGAACTTGCATCCTACACTGGAGAAACCAAAGTGTCATAAATCATAATAATGACATGGGAAATACAAAGCAGTGCCTTGAACATGCATGCTCCACGGGAGAAAGCAGAGTGTCACAAGCATTATATGGGAAATAAAACTTCACTTCATGAACACTCTGGTATAAGTACCTTCACCAGCTCTGATGAACATAGCACAAAGCTGATGACCGCTCCACCAAATGCTGCAGAAGGAATTATTACAGAGAGCTGTGGTTTACCACTTTGGAGTCCTCCCTTCAACAAGAGAGAGAGAGAGAATGTTATCATGCACATTTATATATCTATAGAAGGTAAAAAGCCTAAATCCTGGTCTGGCATTCCAGCAGAAGATATTTCCTTTCAAACAAACCTCCAGTGACTGTTTTGTTTGGGAATAAATGCCAAAGAGAAGTGAACTTTCAAAGGCCACACCCAAGAAAGAAGATGTCGCACCTCGATATAGTCCCTTCACCTGTCACAATAATTATCTATGAGTTCTTCTTCGGAAAGAAACATGGAACCTAAAACCTTCACCCTGAATAATCCAGGCAAAAACTAAGACAGAAACTATAATTCAAATTGAGAGAGTCCATATCATATTTGTTGTAGACACATGACGAATTGAGCCTCTCTCATACTTAATAGAAATACCGAAAGCTCCATATGATGGACAAGGAGTTAGAGCTTTAAGATCTATATCTCATTGCGTAATTTAGAAGCTCTTCTCAACACTTGGAGTATGTTAACGAACACTTCAACCCCAGCTTTTTGTTTTTTCAAGCGAAGGGCTGTGTTTTCTCTAAATTAGAAAAGGAACTACGGATTATATTCCTTTGGTCAGAACGTTCATAAGGGCCATGTTTCTTTTCCTAATGTTCAAGAGGATCAAATTCCAAGGAACTAATAACAAAAAATTCTAGCAAATGGAAGGGCAAAAAACACATCTGCATGTAAATATTCTCTTATTTTGTTTTCCATTATTTTGTTTCCCTGCTAGGATGAAGTATCATAAGAAACATGTAGGAATGGTCTATTTATCATTCTGGTTTTCAGCAAACCTAACCAATATACAAGAGACATTCTGATATATTGATGAGATGCAATTGCTAGAGCCAAAACTTTGTTAGAGCTTGTCCCACATTGGTTAAATAAAATATAACCTCCAAAACTAGTATATGAGCCTAGGCGGCCCTCTCCACTCATTGTCAATTTGTTTTGAGTTTAAAATGTGATACTAGATGGCCAAAGAGAAAGACCAATGCCCTTAGAGCATCTCCAACCCTACCCTTTATTTTTCGGTTATTAAGGGTGGGAGGCACACTGAGGCGCAAAGGTCTGATAGGGTCTAGGTGTGAGGCACAAGACAAAGCGCGGGCCTTATTGAAGCAAGGAGCACTTAGGCGAGAAAAAATAGCAAAAATAGCATACACCGATTTTCAAATAATAAACACTAAGAAATGAAGTTTAGAAGTGTACCATGTAAAAAGTTCATAAAATCATCTACAAAATACCAAATAGTCAACAATTCTCTCATAGAGAAGAACTAACACGTCAAGTTCAATAAAGGAAAATCGTAAAATATCCAAAACAGAGGCTGATAGAGATCGTTTAGTTCCAGTTGTTCAATTGAGAGATGAGAGATCAACGGGGTGTTCTATGTGTGAGGATCGTACCTTAGACATCTTTTAGCCCTTTAGAATTGAATTTGGTGCGAACTAAAAGAGGCTCACCAGGCGCACGCCTTGTGCCTTGGTCGCTTAGGCATCGCCTCTGTCAAGTTGCCTCGCCCAAACGATGGGCCTTGCACCTGGGTGCACCTTTTACAACTATTTATTTTTTCTTAATCAAAAGTACAAAAAAGTCCATTCTTCATTAGGCTAATCACTTTTTCACCTACATACTACATCTTATTCTCTAATTTTGCTATCCATCCATACATCAAGGCTGCATTTGTATTCTGTAAAGTTGATTGGGGTAATCTGGACCCTTCATACCATTTGTCTAACCTCTCTAGGCTAAGGTAAATGTAGCGAGCGAAATCTTGGGCTAAGGCAAAATGCCTAGCCATATAGAGAGCCCATTAGACTGAAGAAAAGTGGGTTGGGCTAGCCTTTTTTTTAAGCTAAAAAGTTTTTCAACCAAACAAAAGTGATGGAAATTCATAGATTGGTAGGCCATAAATCACATGAAATAACGACATAGAAGTCGTTTACTATTTCACGGACTTCGCTAAACTTGTAAAATACGTGTATTGGACACTCGACACTAAGGTAAGGCCAAAGGGAATAGGTTATGTGTCCGACATGCATAATTAATTGTATATGGACCCAGCTAATATCTATAGATTGTTGAGTTCACTACAAAATTATCAAAAGACGATTATCTTGTCCATGAATTGCTAAATGTTAGTTAGTAAAAATGAGATCTAATTGTGTCCTAGTGTCTTCACAAACAAGAATTTAGTGGACTCAACAATGCCATGCACACCCACACTCGGCAACTGCACCCAAGTCCATGTAATTAAAAACTCATCCATTCCATTATATGTTAGTGAATCCAAAAAGCTTTGCTTGTTTTGTAGTACAGCATTGCTTCATTCTCATCCATAATATCTATGCAGTATACTGTATACACATAACGAAATGTAGCACCTACATACGCTATTACATATACCTAAAGCAGCGAGAATGAACACCAGAAAACACAATTTCTAACTTGGCCATCTAAATGCAAGCAAGGACAATAATGACTTAAAGTTGGATCTCACAAGAAGTACAAGTAGCATACTCCTTCAGTCTTCAGTATCCTAGCAGTGCAATGCAAACCACTTCTATACTTCATCCCATGAGCTTCAGTATTGTGCTTTTGCAACTTCACCTGATAAATCAAGATAACAATTTGTAAGAAGCACAAAGTCCATAGATACAAAATAGTGTCGTCAATGTTGTCCATAAAAAAACTTCATTGTATCTCCGAGACTCCAAGTCTCCGACAATGATGAATATACCTAGCTTAAATACTAGTAGTAGTGGAGATGATTAAGTTGTCCAGCTATGGACCAAAAAATGCGCATGTGCAAAACAAAATCAAGGACTCAAGTGCATAAGCAAAATTGTTGAAGTGCATCAGGACAGAGAATGGTGGTGAGTACATAGGATTGTACCATACTTAATGCAAAAACCATGGTATCAAACATCAAAGAACTCCTTGCAAGACTCCTCAGGACAATAGCACAGCAGAAAGGATGAATCCCACTACTGTGAAAAGAATGAGATGTATGCTGTCACATGCGATTTCAATGACTCATCCAAGCTACGGACCAAAAAGTACACAAGGCATGTGCATGGAAAGCAGCACAGGCTGATTCAAAGATTTGTAGATGAGCAATATGATACCAATGGGTAGAATTAATCCTACTCCCTTTCCTCAAGTTTTAAAATCACAACGGCTATCAAGTATCAACTAAGGGCCTCTTTGGACAAACTTTTTGGGGGCTTTTTGGCACAATGTTTTTAGTTGTTTTCACTAAATCTTTACAAGATTTGGGTCCAAGTTTAAGATCACATTTTTCGTCTCGACGAGAGGAATTGAATTTGGGTCTTTTTTGTCACATAATTTTTTTTTTTCAATCTTGGTCTATGTTTTCATATTTTCTGATTCCTCTCCAGACAAGTAAAAATTTGACCCGAATCTTGAAAAGATTAAGTAAAAACAACAAAAAAGACCGTGTCAAAAAGCCCCTAAAAGGTTTGTCCAAAGAGGCCCTAAGACTTCCCAAGGTTCTTCAGTAACCACTAAACTAGCAAGTACTTATTAAGAATCTCAATTGTTTATAACTACAGTCTACAACCAAGTGAATAAGGGCTTGAAAGGACTTTTTAAGTAAATCTGGTAGCCAAAAGTTTTGGCATCTCGTGATTGTAAATGCCATGAAAGTTTGACTAGGCATACCAAATACCAGATGATTTGGCTTGCTTTGAACATCAACCATGGTTATTCTAGGTTAGAATTTTGTTTGTGAACACGATAATATCAGCATAAATCTCATGCAAAAATAGGAAATTCCTCTCAGATGATGTTGCCATACATAGTAAACGCCACCACTGTGATGTCATGAAAAACATAAACAAGTGCACATGCAAGAATCTAAAGCAAGAACTGAACAAGTCCAAGTGTAGATGTAGGTGTTCTACCCACAAACCAAACTCCAAAGCCAAAATAAATAAATAAATGCACGTGTATATGTTCTTCCCATAACTTGTTTTATGGAAATACGTTTTAACAATGTTGTGTTTCCAAAAACCCTGAAGGCATCTTACAATTTTCCACAAGCAACTTCAGGTGATCAATTCATTAGAAAACTAGTTAGTTCCAAGCAAAGTTCCCCGCAACAAGAGCTAGATACATAGGTTAGTTCCAAGGGAAAATCAGTGTCTTTAAGTTGTTTTTGCCGATAAGCGAAAAGCAAAAGTTGTGCAGATAGATTGGCATACTTTTCGAGACCAAAAAAAATAAAAAAAATTATCTAGAGTACTTAAGCTGCAAAAAACACGCCTTTATCATTAGTAAATCAGAAACACCACCCCCAATACGAAGCTTGAGAGTAAATAACAAGAGGAATGACATGACTTATCACTTATTTACGAGGTACATACAGCATTTCTGACTCAAACAAAAAAAGAATCAAGATTTCACAATTAAAGTTTCAGTGTATATGCACATATGTAGGTTGTTACTAACGGAAACAGAATAACTCCAACGAGTCCATGACAAATGCAAGAAATTAGGTGTGTATGAGCAACGTCAAACAGCGGAAATAAGTGGAATACCTTTACTTATCAAATGGGTGACCGGTGATAAAAGTGGCGACCCCGGTGAGCAAACCTGCCGCATAGTCCTTGTACCCAGAATTCTCCTCCATCTCTCTCTCCCTCCCTCCCTCTATATCTCTTGTTGTTAGTGTTTGCTGATAGGGTGAGTGAATTAGGATTTTATGGGAAGAAGATGCAGGCAAATTTGTCATTCACTAAATTCTACGGTCATGACGAATTCGGGGTCGACATTGAGATCAGAGAATTCAAGGGTTTAGAAAATGGAGGAAAAAGAAGAGAACGTAGCGGCGCTGAAGAAAAGAGGAAAACTGGAAAACTATAGGTCAGAAGGGTTTTTTTGAGTAGTTTTACAATGGGGTTAATTGAACATTTAGTGGGCAATTCTATTTGCCCACACCTCATTTTCTCAGTACCCCCACCAAAAAATCAAAACATATTATCATGAATATTGAATTTAGTGAATGACAAATGTGCCCGCATCTTCTACCCATGAAGCCCTAATTCTCACACTCACCATAAGACAGTGAATTAAACAATTGCTTAACTCCCTCCCCATCCAAGACCAAAACTCCCTGGGCTTTTAATGCAATCACGAGTAACGTAGAGGGCTTTTTCAGTGCAATCAAGGCATTAGTCACAAAGATCATCCTGAGATACGTGACGATTGACGAGTATCAAGGGTATCTTTGGTTGTATGACAAGCCAAAGAAAATAGATGACTATCGGATGGGAGTTAATTTTCAAGACCCAAGACCAATTAGTTAAAGTACGCAAAGGAGACGGCTTTTTGACCAAAGAACACGCAGACTTAGAACGAAACAAGCCCGAGTTGGAGAGGCATAGAATATCCTTAGGGAGAGGCATATAGAGCATCACAAAGTCCTACTAGTGTTGTTTATTTAATAGATTTTTTACTTAAATTTGGAGTATTGAAGTGGCAAGGGCAGGAAAGGCTCTTATGGATCTTCTAGAGTTGTTTTTTTCAAGTTCAAAAAAATATGAAACTTTTTTGTAAAAGAAGACTGTCACAATGCAAAATTTATCTTTAGTAGTCATATTCAAGAAATTGTGCTAAGAAAAGTCATATCAATTTGAACGAATTTCCTTGCGCTCTTCAACTAAAAGGAAATATCTCAACTTCTAATTGGTAAATGACCCCATACTTGTAAATTCTTGGAGTCGCCACCAGCCACACCCTCTTTGGCTCTTTGGCTGATCAATCCCCAAGAATGTCTTTGTATTTTTTGTGAGAGTGATAAATGCCTTTAAACCTCATCAAGCTAAGGAAAATCCAATAAGACAAAACCTAAAACAATGAAGGATAGTATGATGCATGACAAATTTCATAATCTAGAGTACTTATGCCGCGAAAAAACACGCCTTTATTATTAGTAAATCAGAAACACCAGCCCCAGTACCAAGCTTGAGATTACATAACAAGAGGAATGACATGACTGATTTTCGAGGTCCTACATTCAGCATTCCTGTCTAAAAACAAAACCAAAAAAAAAAAAAACAGAATCCAGATTTCAAAATTAAAGGTTCAGTGTACATGTTCATGTGTACGTTGTTACTAACAGATACAGAATCAAGATTGACCAACTAAAGTTTCAACAGATTGATCAATCAATCCAAGTATATATCCAAGGCAGCGACGGAAACCTAATCGCTTGGCCCCAACGACGAATGAAATCAATTCATGCGTGTAAGCGTACAGTCAAACAGCGGAAACAAGAGGACTGGAGAAGGAATGCATACCTTGACTGTATCGAACGGGTGGCCGGTGATTACAGTGGCAACTCCGGCGAGCAAACCTGCCACGTAGTCCTTGTACCCCGAACTCTCCTCCATCTCTCTCTCTCTCTCTCTCTCTCTCTCTCTCTCTCGGCCTACTTCCCCCCAACTATCATGCTTTTTTCTAGCCCCCGCTCTCTCTCTCTCTCTCTCTCTCTCTCAGAGTTGTCAGTGACAGCAAAGTAGCAGGGGATGCGGCGTACGCATCTCAATAACAAGTTGCATGTTTGCGATTGTTGCGGATCCTCTGTGAGTTTGATCCAAGGGCTGAGAATAGCCCGGCACCCCATTCTCCTCAAACATTATTGAAACGACGTAGTTTTACTCTCCACCCAATCATAATGTTTAAGTGGCTGCAAATAGCAATGCACTAAGCTTAGGGCCTTGCTATTTGCAGCCACAAATTTTCTCCATATTATATACAGGGTACATTCAGGAAATAAGTGGCTGCAAATAGCAATGCCCTAAGCTTAACTGCAGCACCAAACTCCGTTAAATTCAAAAAAAAAAAAAAAAACTCCGTTATTCAGGTTTTTGAGGTCGACGAGGTCGCCGGCGTCTGTCGAGCTGGCAGCGACGCGGTTTTGGAGGCGGTGGACGGTTTGGGATAGGGCGGTTTAGTAGGAGGAGAGGTTTTGGAAGGATTGAGAGGGGAAGAAGTCTTGCTCTGTGAATCTATTTCAGTAGGATCGTGTTGTCGCCTGTCGGGTTTGGGAGTTGGGGTAGTTAATTCTTCCATGGAGGAGTTGGGGTCGTCGTCCGGTGAAGGGGAGACTGCAGGAATGAGTCCCCACTGCTAACGTACGGGTAAAAAAACACCGAGTCAAAGGTCTAAAGCATGAGTGAGGGGAAATTTCTCAAATTTATTTTTTGAATGAAAGACGATGTACTGTAAGTGGATGACAACTTGGAAGAATAATACGACTTTGAAGAAAAAGGATTTTAATGGAACGAAAAAAAAAGGGGATAACCAAAAGAGAAGAAGAATACGACTTTGAAAAAAAAGAATTTTAATGGAACGTAAAAAAAATAGATAATCAAAAGATAATATGACAAATTTTGATTTTTCTAATTTAGATTATATCATCGGAGTCCAAGCCTTAAATTCTCTATTCCATGAATCCTAGTTTTTCTTTTCCGAAATTCAACAAAGCCTTTTTTATTTTCTCTGATTCATATATCAACCGTAAATCTTGATGCCAAGTTGCCAACTACTTTGATGCAACTTATTCAAATCATAACCAGAAAATAAAATCATTTCTCAACTTATTTTAAATTATTTTTACTTAATAAAATAAAATTAAAGCGAAAAATAAATACTTCCAAAATAAAAACCTTAGCGAAAGTATGATCTATCTTCATTGAAAGAGAATTTGTTGAAGATATCGACTCAAATTCCATAATAAATTATTTTTACTCTCTAAAACGTAGGGTAAAACTTCAATAGTGCATATTTTATGTACTTTTCTTTTGTTTATTTTTTAACATTTACATGTTTCTTACAAGTTTGCTGGATATTAATTATAAAAATCTTTTTTATTTTTATAAATATACACATTTATTAGTTTATTAAATTTTGGGTTAGTCCGAGGCATATTAGATTCTTGGTTCCACCATTGCATACGTGATTCTCTGAAACCCACCAGTGCCGCATGTCCAACTAGTGATCAAGTGATGAAGAAATCACACAAGCGACAGTGAGCAAGAACCATCCGAGTATATATTCTTTAAAGCTAGAGAGAAATTCGATCAAGAACAAAGCCCAAAAAACTCGACTTCTCCAATCATTTTATCGTATTAAATTTTTAACGAATAAATTGTGAATGCTTGCCAAAGTCACCTTAATCAATACACTTGTAATAAAAGATTCTAGGCTGGTAAGCCATGGCATGGTGTGAATTTACCATAATACCCTCTGAGCTTTTGTCTGTTGTTTAGTTCTGCAGGTGTTTGTGGATGGGTAGATTCGGTATTCTACGTTATTGTTGAAAACGGTGTCGTTGAGAGGCCGTGTCTCACGTTTACACTGCTCATCCATATTACACTTCGTACCCTATTTCCTGTTGTCTCCGAATTTTTGTACTGTGTATTCTTCGAAGCGTTCGATCGAGAGAGGAGTGGCAGAGACATGATCGGTCGTCCGGTTTTGGCGCCTGAAATTGGTACTCTGTCCGGTGATTCCGCCGAATTTCTTGTACTGTGTACGATTGGCGCCGTCGCCGAACGAGAGGCATGGGTAGGTTTTCGTACTTCGGTTCCGTAACGCTTGAGAGACGATGATACTCCGTTTCCAGATTTCACTGAAAACTGCTTTTACCGCAATTTCTGCCGTTTTTACTGGACGTCGTATCCCAATTTTAGCCGTGATTTGCGGTGCTTGGTCGACAAGCTGGAAGTACAGTCTACTGTTTTAGCGGCTGTTGTCGTCCTTCATAGGAGAAGCCCCATTACTTATTGCTTCAATTTTATGTTCGTTAGGGCTCCAAGCTAGAAATCGTGTGCTTTGCTCTAATTTGGGGTTTCGATTTTGCAGAGGTAAAATCTGTTTGTGGATGCTTTTGGACGTTGATGGGAGATGAAGTCGTCCAATTTCGTAAGCCACTCCTCTCCTATACGTTTTACTTTTTGGACTTGGGTTTTGTAAGATCTTGCCCGTAATGTGTGATCTGATTGGTGACCAATACAAATACAAATTGCTGTTGTTGCTCTATGACTACTTCATAGCAGATTAAGCCCCTGTCTATTGTTTCTACTCTGTTTAGCTCTTTCAGGTCTTAAGCATAGTTTATATGTAACCTGGGGTGAGGGATTCATATGTGAGGTAAGGAAAATTATGGGTTAGGTTTTTTGTTTCGGATTCTACTCATGTACTGGTAGAGTAAAAGGAAGTTATTTACTTGTGGATTGGAATTTTGAGATTTTTTTTTCGATAACTCAGGTGTCTGAACCAGCTT
The DNA here is from genome assembly GCA_018127125.1 of Rhododendron griersonianum. Lineage (NCBI taxonomy): Eukaryota > Viridiplantae > Streptophyta > Magnoliopsida > Ericales > Ericaceae > Rhododendron > Rhododendron griersonianum. Next base: position 29,246,551 of record CM030800.1, read on the forward strand.
ATGCGCACCTCGAATAATTCTGGGGATTTGAGATTGTTTTCTTATTTCAAATGAAATTTGCCCTAAAAAAAATGGAGTTAGACTCCAACGTGGTTTGTTTGGTAAGACGTCATCATTGAGTGGATTCAATATTGTTGCCATTAATATCGAATGACCTTCTCTAGGGACTTTTACCAGGAAAGTTTTAAAAAATGAAGGCACATTCATGGCCACTACTGCAAAATAATCTTCAAGAGCCGGAGGAATCACATGCATCCCATGTTCCTGTTACGCTGGACATCCAAACAACAGGCTCGGAATCTTCTGTTAACAATGAAAATAATCAGAATTACGAATGGCTTAGAGACGAAGTCATTGAATTGGTTCGGATTCTAAAATCTACAGCTATTGGCAATAGATTACTGACAGATGCATTAGAACAAAACACAACTTTTAATTTGAGTCTTTTGCGCCAATGCGATCAAATGGTTCAGAGTGAAATTGATGAAGCAAGAGCACAGGATGCAGCCAGATTTGAAAGAATTTCACCGCAACATTCACCAAATAACGAAACTGAATTTGGAGAAAGTGGAAGTGCTTCTACATGATATGATTAGCATAATTGTTCTGCATGCCACTTAGTAGATTAGCTGAAGGACATAGACTTCGTATATTTTGATTTCATCTTTTAAGATAACATAGTTCTATTTTGCTTAGGCTGAGTATTGTGATTACATGTGGTAGACTTTACGCATACTTTCTGACATTTTCATGAAGTGCAATTAAGTTGATATGGTTTCATATCCTAAGACCTGCTTCTCTGTAATAAAATTGAATGATTTTATTCCTGTCTTATTATTGCCGTGTTGATAACTTCTGATTGTAATTGCACCTTATATTTTTCTAAACATTTAAAGGTGCTTTAAGTTTCCTATGGCTATGAGTATTCAAGATCAGTTGGCTTCTACCTGTCACAACTTTGTGCGTATCCTACGTGTTCGAAATGAATACTTTCTGAAACTTTTTTTTTACCTGCAATTTCAATTTAATATCTCATGAACATATGCCTTAATAAGTAACTGTGTTATAGTGCATCCTTTCTTATAGTTCTACTCATCCTTAGTGCACATCCTCTTTAAATTGATTCTTTATTGCTCAACATGTTATGAAGCATAGGTGGACTTGCTTGAAACTTCTGTATATGTTATCAAGCCTTGTTTCTCTCTTGGTTGTATTATATTAGACAAGATTGTCTTGTCAAATATTGCCTTGTAAGGACGAAAGACACATATAATTCCATGGGTTGATGTATTGTCTATAGACTCATGGTTGTCACTCTTCGCAGTCATAGCTACTAGCAGATCCTAATAGTACGAGATCATGTCTCTTTATTGTGTCTTCTTTTCATAATAGGAAGTGCATTCTTAGCCCAAGATGACAAAGAGGTATTGATACTTCCTTGAATCCCTTCATTCGGCATGTTTTGGTAATTGCTGATATGAGTTTGTATAATCGTGCTTAAAAAATTCCCTTCTAACTTTGTAATTGTTATTCAAGCGCCATTTTCTATTACTTTGGTAATTTATTAGATTTTGCTGGAAACATTGTTACTCTTATTTTGGTTCATGCTTTTTTGCCTTCATTTGCTGCACCAAATTGGGTTTCATGTCTTCTGCATTCATCAAATAAATTGAGTCCTATTACATAGAAATTATTCAGGTGGGTGTTGTGGGAAAAGAATGCGCAAGAGATGCAATACAACAAATGCAAGGTATGTTTTCCATAAAGGCTTTTTCTCGAATTGCTTTTTCTATCTGCTTGTGTTTCCTATCGTTCTCTAGCTTGAGTTTTGAAGTTTATTTGTTAGTTGCGCATACCTTCCAACTTATACTGGCCCATGTTAATTGAAATTCCCTCTCCTACTAATTTGATGAACAGAGAGAATATATACACAGCCTAACATAAAGATCTCTTTCAGCACATTAAAGGAGCACGAACATGAAACCCATGAATTGCTTTATCGTTATAGTAAATGCATGCTAAGATTACAAAGGACCGACTTTTGTTTTACAAAGGTTCCCAAAATTTGACTAGAATCAAACCCATGAGGAGGGGTTGCTTTGTTCCTTCAAGGGAAAAAAGGCAGTTAATGAAAATGGACCTAAAAACTGGTCCATTTCACATTACCAAATGGGCACTGCATTGTGGAGTTGCTTAGAATGTTATGCTATCTTGATAGTAGTTGGCATGGGCTTTCTTAGAGTCCGGTAAATGCTGGTGGGATCTTCATGTTTTACTGTGTTGCCATAGATTCAATATTCAACCTAACACATATTTTATGATGCATTGCTTAAAGTCGGTTTAGATTGATGGGAGATGTATCTGCCTCTTTCGAAAAGAATTGTGTAAGGGGAATTCAAGAAAATACGGAAAGGATTTCAAAATTACTGGATGATCAGGTAAGTCAACAAAGGCTATGTAAGGGGTTTTTTTTTTCCCCTGGGATTGAAGATTGAACCCTGTAAGTTTCCAATCACATGTGCAGGCTGAACCTTTTCTACAACTATGTTCTCTCTCTCTCTCTAGAGAAATGATAATGCACAGTACTCTAGAAATGTATTTTGGCAAATAATGCTGGCTCATGTAGAACTTGTTTATGCGTATTTTGTTTGGGGATTGATGTATATTAACCAGAACTTTGTCTGTGCTTTACATTAAGTAATAAAGCCATGGCCTGCTATCTTTTGTGGTATAAAAAGTACTCTAACGGAGCTTGCTTTGTGAAGTGCCTTGGTAAATTTCTGCTTAAGAGCATACATTTCTGTTAAGCTATGCACAAATATTGGTTGATTTGCTCAAGTATTCTTAGACTGTGCTTATGAATCTGTTTTCGTACCTTCACAAATTATCGGCCAAGTGATGTTCGAAATAATCTTCCGCCAAAACAGTGAATCCCTTGGATTGGAACATCTAAAACTGATTTTTGTTTCAATGACCTCTTGCTATTTCTCTACTATCATCACTACGAAAATGAAAAACACTTCCTGATACCAATTCAACCAATGAGCACGCGGAAACGTGCGAAGCACGAGCATTAGACTAGTATCACAAAATGTACGTAGTACTTAATTACATGTGCTCCGATGATTGCGCAACAAGTCTTGCTAATTCCCCCTTTGATGCGGCCTGATAACAGGTTCAAACGTCAAAAGGTCTCCCATGCCCAAAGTCCAAGTCCTGTTTTAACGACAAGAGTCTTCATCAATCCTATTCAATATTTATGGGGCAACCTCATCAAAGATCCATCTCCCGTTTTTTAGGGCTTAAATTTCAACTAGTAATTAACAACCCCTGTCCACATCATCACTTGTCAGTATTTTGCTACTTCCCCCTCAATTTTTCGTCTCTTCTGCCAACAACAGTATTGTCAAATGGAGTAGTATACGCAAGTGCAGTTGGCATCCTTTACATACTCTTATGCACATGAACATGGTTCGATCCCCGTAAGCCCTATCTCCCTCACCCAAGTCTCCTAGGATAGTGTAGATTAGGATTAACGAACGGCAAAAAAAAATTACACATCAATTTAAACATTGATACTTTTGTAATTTGATGCCAAAAAAAAAAAAAAAAAACTAAATTAGACACAAAAGTACTTATTTTTTATTCAAAAATTGCATAATTTTGGATAGTAGATCTTTAATATAGAAGGGAAATCTCATAAGGGGTTTGGCCAAGTGGATATGAAAAAGCAACTAAAGGGCTTGCCCCCCAAAGGTTGCAAGTTCGTATTCCATGAAGATGACCAAAAATTCTTAATCTTGAGGCTACTGGAATTTTATCCGATCATTAATTTAAGAGTCTCAGAATTAATCCAATCAAGTATAACTGTATAAGAAAAATAGCAGAACGGAAGGAGTCCGAAATTTTTAAATCTATTTTCTTTTCAAAAGTTGCACAACAATATCGTGGTTGCCTAGGGGCGGAGGGAGTAACAAACTTGAAAATTATGTGTGAGCTCGGCCGATTAGTAGACAAACCGATCTGAAATAAACTTTAATGGAGATGATCACGATTCACGAGCTGATTTCCAGTAATTTAATTTTTTTAAAACATTGTTAACAAAAACTTCTTCAAACTTAATTCCAAATCTAATTCTGTAATGAATCTAAAATTTTAAACTTAAAATTGAAGTTAAATACGAGCTCAGAATGGTAAAGTGAAATTAGCAAAATCCCCTTTCCTCTATCATCAGAAGAACTAATGACGTGACGCCACCACTTTGCCCCCGAAAAAATGATGGTCCCCAACCAATCTACGACGCAGGCTCACGCTACCAATGACGCACCCGTATGATTGACCCTACACGTGTCTTCCCTGTCAATCAACGTCGGTGGTTGTTTTCTATGGGTCGCAGGCAAGTAACTGTGATGACACCTTCATCGAGTTTATGGAGCCTGAGAAGCACATTAACGCCGCCTCTGCACTGATCAACTACTCTAAAACAAAGAAGAAATTACAGTAATTTATTTCAACTGTTTACCTGCCACCACGTCCTAAACAGTCTCTGATTCCTCTCTCTCTCTCTCTCTCTCTCTAAAAGCTTGTAGAAATCGGATAGAAGAGGAATGCAGGGGCTTTAGAGAGAGGGAGAGAAGCAAAGCGCAAGGGATTTCGAAGGCACGATGCTCAGGCACAGTCTCGTAGTGTTCCTCACCTTCTGCTTAGCTCTCCGCCTTTCGCATTCTCGACGTGGTTAGCTCTCACTACTCTCTCTCTCTCTCTCTATCTCTAGTAATGTATGTATGAATCCCATGGTTTTTCTTCAAATTGTGGTGTAGAGTACGCTTCGAGATTAGGTTAGGCATTCAGAAGTAGAATTTTACTTGCTACTTGATCGATTGGTGTAGTTAACGAGTGCATTGATTTAGTACAAGTAGGTCATGAGGTTATCTTTTTGTTGATGCTTAAATTACAGTATCAACATGTACAGTTACTCTCGATTAGGTTCACAGAAGTTAGTTGAAGTAGTAGTGTTCCTATTACTTTTTTTTCTCCTCTTTTTGTTTTTTTGACGAGTGAGAAGGCTCAGTCTCGGACTTGGGACTATTGGTTTGGCAATGTTGGAACCTTTTTGGTTAGTGTTAATGGGGATGAGTGTTGGAGGAGAGAGTACGGTAACAGTTTATTTGTATTTTAGTGTATTAGTTTTGGGATCAATTGGAAGAATTGATTCTTTATTACCTTATCCCTCAGGCATAATAGAAAGAGTGTACTTGCTCCCCAAGTAAGTCCGTGCTAGGCACAAGGCCCATGACGTCTTCTCTGACCGTTTCTGGTAGGTGACGTCATGTATCACGCTCGGTGTCCACATGGACAGACACGTGTTCGTAACGTAACATTGGGGCAGCCATGTAAGTTGCTCTGTCTGTTGAGTCACCTCGTGTGTCGGGCATACTCCTTCCTGGTCCAGCCCTATGGTTTCTACGGACTAGACTCACATGTCATGGGCTTTAATGTACATTTAGGCCGTCCACCCTGCCCTCATGCATTCGGCCCAAGCGGAATGCTCGTGTTGTCAGGCCCTATGTCTAGGTGGGTTCGGCCCGCTACATAGCAAAACATATTGGGCCAATACTGTCATAAGTATAAAACATGTGAATGTATATTGGCATAAACCATCCATTGATAAACGCATTTGATAGGAGTCTTAACCAAAATATTTAGTGGTTACAATGTTGGTATGAATAACTGAACGAACTATAAAAGAAATGTGGTGTCCCTTGCCGGGTCAGTGCCCCCATTTTTTGAGAATTGTTGTGGCCCCAGCCCATGTATGTGCTACATAGTCAATTAGTACAAGTACAGTACGAAACTACGAATAGCTGTTGTTGCATTGATTTTGTTTGCCAAAGCATGCAGTTGAGTGTTAAAGATTTTTACTTAATCATCTGACTTCTATTATTTGGTGTTCTATTCTGCAAAACTTTTTTTCAATACAGCACCCTATGCTATGCGAATAAGCTGTGGAGCTCGGAATGATGTCCATACTCCACCAACCAATACATTGTGGTATAAGGATTTTGGATATACAGGAGGAATACCCACAAATGGAACACGTCCAAGTTTTGTCACTCCTCCACTTGATACGATCCGCTATTTCCCTCTATCTGAGGGTCCAGAAAATTGCTATAACATCAACAGAGTTCCCAAAGGCCACTATTCAGTTAGAATATTTTTTGGATTGGTGGCAGAGCCTAATTTTGACAATGAACCTTTATTTGATGTTTCTGTTGAGGGAACCCAGATTGAATCTCTAAAATCAGGTTGGAACGAGCACGATGATGAGCAGGCCTTTGTTGAAGCCCTGATATTTCTTACTGATGGCTCAGCCTCCCTTTGCTTCCATAGCACTGGTCACGGAGATCCCGCAATACTTGCCATTGAAATTCTTCAAGTTGATGATAACGCTTACCACTTTGGCTCACAATGGGGGCAAGGGACTATTCTGAAAACAGACAGAAGACTGAGCTGTGGTGCTAAGAACCGAAAGTTTGATGTAGACTACAGTGGGGACCACTGGGGTGGAGATAGGTTCTGGAACCCCCTTAAAACTTTTGGTCAGAGTTCTGATCAAACTATCACTACGAAAAAAAGCATCAAGCAGGCCTCAACGTCGCCAAACTTCTACCCAGAAGCTCTTTATCAGACTGCTCTTGCTAGTACTGATATTCAGCCGAATTTAGCATATACAATGGATGTGGACCCCAACAGAAACTACTCAATTTGGTTTCACTTTGCGGAGATTGATCCTTCTGTTACTGGCGCAGGTCAAAGGGTATTTGACATCCTAATAAATGGTGATGTTGCTTTTCGAGATGTGGATATTGTGAGCATGAGTGGGGGCATTTATAGTGCTTTAGTACTGAACAAGACTGTTGCTATTAATGGGAGAACTTTGACAGTAACCATGCACCCTACAAAAGGTCATGCCCTGATTAACGCTGTGGAAATCTTTGAGGTCATCGCGGCTGAGTCTAAAACTTTGCCAGATGAAGGTAATTTATCCTCCTCCTTGAGTTCAGACGTTGATACAAATTTACCACTGGGGGCTTTGGCGTTATTTCGATTTTCGTGCTTTGATGAGGGTGGCTAGATTTGCATTTTTTAAGTATGAAGACTTCATTCTCTGTTTTGTGATACGAAAATCATATTCGTATTTTTTTTTTTTTGATCCGCATATTCTTACTACAACCTGTCTTGTTTTGTTCTGAAACCCATGCTACTCCATGGAAGCAAACCCAATTTTAACTCCCTCAATGTCACCGAGATCCATATGTACAAAGTTTACGTCCAAAGTTACAGTTTATAAATATGCCCATGCCCATGTCTAACATGCAACTCCAATCCGATGTTCAACCATGTAACTCACCAAGCACACGAGCCACTATGCCTCACACAAGCACTCGTGTTGATACATGTTGCTCGCTTGCACACACAATCACACCAATGCACCAATAGTACCAAAACAAAAAGGTTTTATATAATCCAAGCCATAGCCACTAGTCGAATTTCTGTGGCGGCACAAACAAAAACTGATTGAATTATGTTCTGTTTGATTAATAGCCCTGAATCTGGTATATGTAGGTTGACACATTCTTACCAATAAGGTCAATTGGAAGCAGGTGTCACCAAAGAATTCTTACCCTAATTGGTGCACATAATTACTGATCAAACTATTGCAGTAGCTTAAACCATTAGTTGTCCTGTTCTTTAGACCCTTTAGAAAACTTCTCTCTAGAATTCTGTGTGAGTGAGTATGTGGTAACTCAACAACTGTAAAGCCTAGTGGGAAATTTTTTACCCTTTTATGAAATAATTAGAAAATAAGTTTACCCGAATTATAAAGCTGCCCGCAAGGAAATTATCATTTTTGCTGTGTAGAAGGAATATTCCCGGCATTACGTTTCTATTTTCATGCCTACAATAGCTTTGCTGCTACATGTGATAAAGTGGAGGGCTGGGGTTTGGTCTTGATAGTGCCTTTTCATATTCACCGTATGATAACCTTGAAACTACCTACCTAAGAAACTCCACTTGTTGGCTGTTGGATGTGTATCTTGTTGCGTGAGTTTTTAGCAAATAGCACTATCAAGGAAACAAAATTGTCCACCAATTGGTTACTGGGGGAAATTTGAAATTGACTTTTCTCACTACTATAAAGAAGATACAAAATTGATGAACATTTGTTACCTTGTTCTTTTTCTTACTTTTGCAGTTCACCTTGTAGAGTTTTTGCTTCTTTCCTTCTATCTTCTACTCCATTTTCTTTATTCTGAAACTGAAAGCCTTGCATGAAGGAAATATTGATTAGTTGTAAACATTACGAGCGCAAAATTGTACTAGGAACTTGGTAAATTAGATGAGATCTGTTAAAAAGGAAGTTTAAGTTTGGAAGAAGAAAAATCAAAAGGTTGTACCATGTGCACACGTCTCATACGGGCCTGGAAGAGGTAGAAAATGTGTGGAAAGAAAGACCCCTAAGATGCTGTTTCAGCAAGTGAGCAACACAAAGTTAGCTGCTTATTTATTCTTTTTTCCGATTTTGAAAGCACTTTTTCATTATCATGAGGTACTTCTTCATGTATGAAGTGGAGTTCGTTTATCTTGGATCCTACCATTTGGAAGGTTTCAAAATCCTTTGTGGTGCATGGTGATGCTTTCTGCCCATGTTTAAGTTCTGCAGATTTGTCTTAGTTGGACTCATGCAATACCCAATATGGCTATGTCACTTGTTTCCATATCTAACTCAGTTATCTTCTGTAGTTCTAGTAGTTAAGAAAGTTGTAGATGTATTGGTGAACTTCCTTCGTTTGTTTGCCAAAAGCAAAGGATTTTCTCCTTGCTTCTTATGAACCTTTGATCTGTTTGCCAAGATTGGCATTGGAGATTATGCTTCTTTTCTTCTCATTGACTTTCCTTATTTGTCGTTCAGTTTTGGAATTTTTAATGAGCTGTTATCAAAATGAGTCCTCTGTTTATTCTAGTTAGTGCTTTACAAACGTTGAAGAGCGCATTAGGGCTCCCTCTTCGTTTTGGGTGGAATGGTGATCCATGTGTTCCGCAACAACATCCATGGAGTGGGGCAGATTGTCAATTTGACAATACTAGCAGTAAATGGGTCATTGATGGACTGTAAGTTCTTGATCTTGTGCTTCGATCACATTTATTTCATTTACTTATGTGATCATTGTTGCCAGGTTACATCGTTATGTCATCTTGTTATGTCTTCAATACGATATTGACAAAGTTTTACCTGAAAAAAAGTTGTGTTATGAATCTTTGTGCAGATCTAATACGATATTGACAAAGTTTTTCCTAAAAAAAAGTTGTGTTATGAATCTTTGTGCAGATCTTCTACTCTTTGCCTTAGTTCTCTGTTGCAAACAATCTAATAGCACTCCAATCAAGTTTACTGTATGAGTACCACTGATGGATATACAACAACAACAACGACAACAACATAACATAACCCATCTAGTCCCCAATCACTGGGGGTATGGGCGGGGGATGATTGGAGACAGACCTAACCTTTGGCAATATATGCACAAAGTGGCTGCTCTCAAAATACCACTGAAACAGTGGCCCCCCTAAACCTCCAAGAACCGAGGAGCTACAGGGACGTTTTGTTGTAGAACCATACCCCCAAATCAAAGCCAAATGGCATCAGAGAGGGCAGGCTTAGAGACCCAAATCAATTTATGTGCACATTACCATGCTTCCTTCATTGATAGTCCAGAGCATCGGATGGATATAGGTTAAATAATTTCTATCTGACTGTGAGCTTCCCTTCGCAGTGGTATGATTTTAGCTACTAGTTAGCTTAATATTATATCATCTCAGACCAAGCGTTTTCATAAGACTCAAATACTACTGCATGGAGCCATGGACGGGTGGAAATTGTTTCCTTGAAAACTATTTTGAACTATACTGGACAACTAACCCTAACTTACTAGTCCACGAATCAGGGGAAGTTAGTGCGCGAATTTTCAGCGAATCAAGAGCCAATGTGTCAATGCGTGAACTGTTAGAATACTAGTATATTAGTATACTAGTATTATGTGTTTAGTCCCACATTGCTTGATTACATTATGTAACGAACTATCTCTTTATATAAATAAATGATTATGTGTGAGGGTTAATTTAACACCCTACGCACTTTTCCCTTCCAAACAACATGGTATCAGAGCGGGTTCTTAAACCGCCTTTGAAACCCTAAACCCTAACCTTCGGCAGCCACCCCCCAACCCTAAATCCCTCCCTAAATCCCTACCCAAACCCTAATCAAATACCGTACATACCCAGCCCTTCCCCACGCCCACCATCTTCCTCAGCCTCATCCATACCCAGCCATACCCAGCCACTGCCGACCCTGGCCAGTCACTACCCAGTCTCCGGCGCCCCTCGCCGGCCATCGCCCGTCACCGGCGACCCTCCGGCGACTCCCTCACTGACTGTTAGACCTCTGTCGGCACCTCCATCACCACATCCAGTCACCGTCGGCCGTACCCAGCCATTGCCGACCCTCGCAAGCCACTGCCCAGCCTCCGGCGACCCTCGCCGGCCATCGCCAATCACCGGCGACCCTCCGGCGACTCACTCCTGACTCCGGCGACTGTTGTCTGACTGCTACCTACCCCTCTATGACCCCGAAAACCCCATCTGGCCCCTCCATAACCCTCGAAATCCTTGATACATCACTGACCTAGTTCTGAAAATCGTTCAACTCACTTACCCAGTACTCGCCGACCACCACTGTACTGAAAACAGCCACCGGCGCCTCTGACTGCGCTCCAAATTCTTCGTCTGATGCAATCTGCTGCTTTGGTAATGTTCAACTTATGCTCACTGATTTGGTAAATGGTGTTTTTTCGTTGGGTTGTCATATTTGATGGTTTCTGGATCGTAGTTCTTGGATCAGCTATGTTAGTACTGAGTTTTTGGGTTGATTCCTTATGTTTCCTGTGCTGTTGAGGAGGTTAGGTGCTTGGTAGTTGGTAGTAGCTGATCCTATTGGTTAAACTGTGTTGGTTTTGTTGATTGATTGTTTGGTGCAATGACTGAGTCGAAATCTGGTTCTGACGTCATTTCTAGTTCTACTAATAGTGTGGCTCGTTCTTCTCGATCTCGTGAGCGGTTGTCCATTACCTCCACCTTGTTGAATGGTCAAAATTATGCTGTTTGGGCTAAGGCTGTTGAAGTTTATTATTTGGGGGAGTCAGAATATCATTTTCTTACTGATGATCCTCCTGCGGCGACTGCCGCATCATATGGTGCTTGGGTCCCTGCGGATGCTAAGATTCGGGTTGAGTTATGGAATAGTATAGAGGACCCTATTAAGAATACTCTGGTTTTCTTACCTACAGCAAAGAAGGTGTGGCTGAAGGTTAAGGAGATGATTTCTGGGGCTGATAATCTCCGTCGCACATATGATCTTCATCAACAATTCTTTTCTCTTGAGCTTGGCAGCTCATCCTTGGAGGAGTATTATGCCAAGTTTTGTGGTGTTTGTGAGGAGCTCAACACTTGTGAGCCCATTTCTTCAGATATTCAGGTTATGGAGCGCCAACGTGAGCGTTTACAGGTGGCTCGATTTCTGTTTGGGTTACCTTTTCTGGCATATGACTCTATCCGGTCTAATCTTCTGGGTGATAAAGACTTACCTTCTCTCAGTGCGGTGTTCAGTCGCGTTCGCCAGGCATCTGTTTCTGACACCAGTATTGATTTGACACCGGCTGCCCGTTCGGCTTTAGTTACCACGGTCTCTCGTGGTGGTGCTTCTTTTCGTGGTATTGACCGTCGTGAGTCAGGGGGAGGCAGTCGGGGTACTTTTGGCCGTGGATTTAGTTGTGATTTTAGTAGCGGTGGTCGGGTGTCGCCTGTTGGGGGTCGTGATTCTATTGGGGGCCGTGATTCTGGTGGTAGTCGTGGTCGTGGGCCTCGTTATTGCACACATTGCAATGGTACTAATCATACTGTTGAGTATTGTTGGATCCTTTATGGCCGCCCATCTGCTCATCAAGCTACAGTTTCTGAGGATGATGGGTCCATGATGTCTAATTCTGTGACCAGCTCCGCCCCGCGTGTTGTTACTATTCCAGAGGATGAGTACCATCGCCTGATTTCCCAGCCGACTTCTCACGTGCCTTCCTCCTCCACTGCTATGTTCGCTCAGAAAGGCTCCACTTTTGCTGGCCTGGCCTCTAATAACCCGTGGGTTATTGATTCTGGTGCTACGGATCATATGACAGGTCACTCCATCCACCTATCTGACTCTCGGCCTCTTGCGAAACCTTCTCGTGTCGCCTTAGCCGATGGTTCTTCTTCTGATATTGCTGGTTTGGGTTCTGTTATTTTACATTCTTCCCTTAAATTAGACTCTGTTTTACATGTTCTTCGTTTTCCCCATAGCCTTATGTCTGTTAGTCAACTTACCAAATCTTTAAATTGTTCGGTCACATTCTTTCCTGGTTATTGTGTTTTTCAGGATCCCCAGACGGGGAAGAAGATTGGTGGCGGTGTTGAGCGTGGTGGTCTGTACTACTTTGATACTGGCGAGCTTCCTCCCTCTGTTGCCCTTCAGACTTCCATATCTCCGTATGAGTATCACTGCCGTCTTGGTCACCCATCTCTTCAGACTCTCAAACAATTAGTTCCGTTGTGTCAAAGTCTTCAGTCTTTGCCATGTGAAGCCTGTGAGTTCAGTAAACATCGTCGTGTTTCTTTTAAACCTCGAGTAGAGAGTCGGGTGTCTCGTCCTTTTCATTTAGTTCACTCAGATATTTGGGGTCCTGTGCGTGTTGCGTCTCGTGGTGGCTTTCAGTATTTTGTTATTTTTGTGGATGACTATTCTAGGCTCACTTATGTTTATCTCATGAAAAACCGGTCGGACTTGTACTCAATTTTTAAATCTTTTTATATGGAAATAAAAACTCAGTTTGATGTTTCTCTTCGTATCTTCCGTTCTGATAATGCTGGTGAATATTTCTATAGTGTTTTGTCTAACTTTTTTAATGAGCATGGAATTATTCATCAATCTTCGTGTTCGCGCACTCCCCAACAGAATGGGGTTGCAGAACGCAAGATCCGTCATTTAACTGAGGTTGCCCGCGCCCTTTTAATCCAGATGACCGTTCCCAAATCCTATTGGGGCGACGCCATTCTTACTGCCGGATATCTTGTGAATCGTATGCCCTCTCGCGTTCTGGGAGGCCAGATTCCCTATAGTATTTTGCACCCTGGCAGTTCTTTATATTCCTTACCGCTAAAATTTTTTGGGTGCACGTGTTTCGTTCATGCCCTAGATCCTGGCCGTGATAAACTTGATCCACGCTCTATCAAGTGTGTTTTCCTGGGATACTCTCGGACTCAAAAAGGTTATAAGTGTTATTCTCCCACCCCGTGTCGCAAGTTTGTCTGTGCTGATGTTACGTTTCATAAGTCGTTACCCTATTTTCCGCCTTCATCTCATGGGGATCAGTCTGAGTATATGCGTATTTTAGTTCCTTCCGGACAGCCTCAGCCGCAGCACCCCCAAATGCAGCAGGTATATGTTCGCCGTGCCAAAACTGCACCACCACCACCTCCGCCTGCCACTGAGCCAACTCCTCCGTTGCGAGATCCGAGTCCACCTCCTCCCATTGCTCCACCTTCTCCTCCCATTGCTCTTCGTAAAGGTATTCGCTCTTGTACTATTTCTCATCCTATTGCGAAATTTGTCTCTTATGATCATCTGTCCCCAACCCTACGTGCTTTTACTGCCTCTGTTTCCTCTGTCTTTGTTCCTAAAACTGTTCAGGAGGCCTTGTCTATTTCTGAGTGGCGGACAGCTATGGAGGAGGAGATTTCTGCGCTCCATGATAATGGGACTTGGGAGTTGGTTCCTCTACCCTTTGGAAAGACAACCGTGGGGTGCCGCTGGGTATTCACTGTGAAATATCATCCTGATGGGTCTGTTGAGCGTTACAAAGCTCGCCTTGTTGCTAAGGGCTACACCCAGACGTATGGTGTTGACTATGCTGAGACCTTTTCCCCAGTTGCGAAACTTGGTTCTGTTCGTCTCCTTATTTCTCTTGCAGCCAATCTTGGCTGGCCTTTATTCCAATTGGATGTCAAGAATGCTTTCTTACATGGCGACCTGCTTGAAGAAGTTTATATGGAGCAACCACCTGGGTTTGTTGCTCAGGGGGAGCGTTCTCAGGTATGTCGCCTTCGTAAAGCTCTTTATGGGCTTAAACAATCTCCCAGGGCCTGGTTTGGCAAGTTCAGTGATGCGGTTTTGAAATTTGGTATGAGTCGATGTCAGTCTGATCATTCTGTTTTCTCTCTCACATCTACTCGAGGCAAAGTGTTATTAATTGTGTATGTTGATGATATTATTATTACGGGTGATGACCAGAAAGGTATTGATGCATTGAAGGCCTTTCTACAGAGCCAATTTCATACTAAAGACTTGGGTAGATTGCGATACTTTTTAGGTATCGAGGTGGCACGATCTAAAGATGGTATTAGTTTATCACAGAGGAAATATGTGCTGGATATCTTAGATGAGACTGGTTTGTTGGGGGCGAAACCTGTTGATACCCCTATGGATCCCAATGTAAAGCTATGTGTTGATCAGGGGGAGGCACTGTCTAATCCTGATCAATATCGCCGTTTGGTTGGTAAACTGAATTATCTCACTATTACACGGCCTGATATTTCATTTGCAATGAGTATTGTGAGTCAGTTTATGTCTGCTCCTTGTTTGCCACATTGGGAGGCCGTTCTCAGAATTGTCAAGTATCTCAAGTCTCATCCTGGACATGGTCTATTTTATAGAGCTAATGGTCATTTGCGTATTGAGGCCTTCACTGATTCTGATTGGACAGGAGGCCCATCAGACAGGAGATCAACCACTGGATATTGTGTTTTTCTTGGCGGCAATCTTGTTAATTGGAAGAGCAAGAAACAGACCGTGGTTGCCCGGTCTAGTGCAGAGGCCGAATATAGAGCCATGGCTCACACCACATGTGAGATTGTGTGGGTGCGATCTTTTCTTGAGGAGATAGGATTCAGTGTGCTATTGCCTATGAATTTGTATTGTGATAACCAAGCAGCAATTCACATTGCATCTAATCCCGTATTTCATGAGCGGACTAAGCATATTGAAGTTGATTGTCACCTGGTGCGAGAGAAGTTAACTGATGGTGTTATAGCAACTCCCTTCGTATCTACAAATGCTCAATTGGCTGACATATTCACCAAGTCATTATTTAAGCCCCGGTTGGAGATGTTATGTGACAAGCTGGGTTTGTGTGACATCTATTTCCCAGCTTGAGGGGGAGTGTTAGAATACTAGTATATTAGTATACTAGTATTATGCGTTTAGTCCCACATTGCTTGATTACATTATGTAACGAACTATCTCTTTATATAAATAAATGATTATGTGTGAGGGTTAATTTAACACCCTACACACTTTTCCCTTCCAAACAAAGCTCGTAGGCCATCAGGACTGTCACCTATGTACCCCGAACTGTGTGACCAAGGACACACTCTATATCTGTAATCATTTTGAGGCTACTGGCCTCTCCAGTTATTCTATCTCAACTGAGATAAGTCTTATCCTTAGGACTGAGAGCAGGCCACGTGGATCCTTCTTCACAATTCTAATGTTTGTGGCTTTCTTGGACTTCTCCCTTCCTAGGTGATTACTTATTGAGACTGGTGCTCCCTATACTAGTGCAAGCTAACAGAAACACTTTATTTTAATTTTCTGGTACTGCTTTGTAGCTTTTACATAGATGTATCCCAATCCAGTTTTGACTATTAAACTGTACTGTTGTATTGGATTCGTAGGACACCTCAATATGTTGGTGTTATTGAAAAAGGAGCATAGTTGGCTCAACGATCACAATAGTAAAATCTTGGGCTTTCATAACATCATCACAGCAGAGCTTGGATACGTTAGATTCCCCAAATTTTAGAATTTTTTAAGATTCCTCTCCCATTTTATACTTCCCAAACTTGCTGAACACAGATTCTCTTGCTCTTTCTCTGTATGTATGTCCGTTTCAATCCTTTTTTTTTTTTTTTGGATAATCGAGGAACAGCCCTACAGTCGAGCCACAATTGGACCCGACTGCGCAACCCAAACCTCGGGGGAACTAGCGCGGCCACACCAGTCACAGCCCCCCACCCCACTTACTATCAGGGTACTCACCCAGTGGGGAATCGAACCCCTGACCAAGGGGAGTTCTCCCAAAGTCAGTGATTCGCCGTTTCAATCTTGCTATTTTATGTCCATTTCATTCATGTGGCCTTCTTGCCAGTGAAATAATAGGTGTTTACATGTGAATGCTACCTCAAGTAGGTCTTTTCTCATGTCTCAGTTAGCATAACATCTTAAGTTCCAAGTACCAAAATTCATTTTCCTTGTTATCTGGAACCAACGCCAGGGGAAGACCTCTCCTGTTCATTTTCTATACGGCTTTCATGCTTCGAATTCTACATTAATATGACGTACCATCCTTGTCAGAATTTGGCAATAAAGTGAGTGTGTTCCTTTTCTCATATATTCTTATCTAATGTACAGGAGATTGATTCATTGCCCGATAAATTCCACCACTGGGTGTAACATTTGTGCTTTCTAATTTTGTTTTTCTTCTTCAGCTTGCTTCGTTGAGTCCTTGACTCAATGACTCGTAATAAATCTCCTTTCATTTCTAAGTTGTTTTTAACTCCATCTTCATATAAATAGAATTTTTAAGAGGTACGCCTTGTTATACTGATGAGACAAGCAATTCAACATCTCAAGTTGTCTATTGTTCCAACATTAAGAGGGCTGTTCCTGGTGGGGATAAAAATTTTGGACTGATTCCCTATTTTCCCACCTTGACTCATCCTGCTTGGCTGCTTATCATAGGAAATGATGAAGAAATTTAGAACTTGTGGAAGGGGAGATTTTGGGTCAAAGTTGTTGACTCAGTTGGGTAGGAGACTGCATTGGGACTTTGCCAGAGCAGCCAGACCAGGCTTATCCATCCCCATGACGACGCTTATGTAACAAGCCACATGGGCTGTTTATATGTTTGAAGTATCCGTGTCTGGTATGGGTCATGACACTACTACATAGGTGTATGTGAGAAAATGGAATATTCGTGTGTTTTCGACTCCTATAAGCACTAATAAAAGCATATCCACTGTTGAACTTGCCGTTGTAATTATACAGAACTTTTTATTATGTTCCTTTATTGTGTGGTTGCTTCATGCTGACTCATGTTCCAACCTTGAAGGTCTGTATTGCATACAGACATAATTTACCCAAAGAAATGAAAGGAAAGTAATACAAAAGTTAGTTTTGAGCCATCTACCTGGGTCTTATATTAATAGGATGCTTATGATGCTCATATTTCCGTTTTAGCAACCTATTTATAAATTTTCAAAAGTACTACTACTGACATAATATATCAGGAGAGTATGTCCTGACAAAATTTTGACAAACGATCGTGGATGCACAAATTAGAAGTGTTGAACAACCTTGTTTGAAAGGTTGCATTCTTGTTCCAGATAACAGAATTCAGTGGTCTCTGATGAACCTAAACTGGAAGGAAGACAATTTTTAGCCCCACTTGTGCTGTATTACTCAAGAAATTGGGAACCCTGTTACATCAACTTGTCAAGGTGTATCATTTGAGACATTTTCTCATCTTATGGGTTTCAGTTTTGTAGCTAGTCTACTTGGCATCTGTGTGGAACTTTAAAAATGTGCCTCTAGTGTGCCACTATTTTGTAGACTCTTGTGGATGCCTGAATGGTCGTTCTTAGTCTTCCTATATGGCAGGATCATGGGAGCGGGTCTTATCTTGTGAATGTTTCATTGGGACAATTGGTGATGGGTCATGTAATATGAGTCTGGTCAACGCCTCCTACAATTTTTTTTTATTTTATGGACCATTAGGTTTCTCTCTAAGTTCTGTGGCATTGTTACTGGGCTTCCACTTCCGTGTATTGGGTTTTCTCGTCATGGGTAAACATGTCTTGCCTCCCTAAAATGATGGTTTAGGTGCCTTTTCTTATCACATGTTAAACCAAAATTTATGAGCCATGTAAGTGTTTTCAGTTTTCACTTTGTTGTCCGATTTTCTCTAGCTTATGTTGGACTATATGTCTTTGTTTGTGCTACTCAAACCAAATTCTGGAACTTTTTGCAGACAAGCTTTGTTTGTAGGTAATTTTATGTGCTTCAATGTATTATTGCCTAGGAAATTCGTTGAGAAATTAAAGGATCACTTTAATTTTTAGTGTAGTTATGCGTTTCTATATTAAATCTTGTTTCCTTGTCACGTACCAGTTTCATACATGTACTTACCTTCTAGGTTGATTAGTGTGAAATAGTGTTTCTGAGGCTTGTTTTGTCAAAGTAGTTGAGCCTTTTCTATTACTTTCTTTGCACGTTTTCTATTAACTACTTGTGCTCTGCTTAACCAGTGGTTTGGACAACCAAGGTTTGAAGGGATTCTTGCCGAATGACATATCAAAACTGCGTCATCTGCAGAACATGTAAGAGTTTTACTCGAGTTCTTCCTCAACTTTCTTTGAAAAAGTAAAGCATGATTTTCCAGTTTCCAGCTGCAAGGATAACAATCTGCCGTACTCTTTATGTGTCATAGCAATATTGGTTAGAACTTAGGAACACTCGCCTGTAAATTGTTCAATTTCCTCGCACTTACCTTTCTTCTTGATGAAGTGGGATAGATTCTCCTTTATGACTTACACATCTGTAGCTTAGTCTCATTATCCCCCTTTTTTAACTTCTTTTTTTTGATCCGCCCCTTTTTTAACTTGTTACATTTGCAGAAACCTCAGTGAAAATAGCATTCATGGGCCCATTCCGTCTTCAGTGGGAACAATAACAAGCTTAGTGATATTGTAAGTATGCATGTTTATTGTTATATAATTCAACACTGTTGACTGCTTTAGGTTTGTTCTCTAATTGTAAAATCATGTAATTTGATGCAGAAAAGGGGTGTGTAATTTTCATCGTATCACCGATACCAATCAAAGTGTGCTAATGTAGTAATTTTAATGGGTTCATAACTGAAATTTTGCAGATGTGTTTCAAAGCAGCGAGTAGGTGGCTTTTTGTTTGTTTTTGTTTAGTACCTTGATGCTTTCATCGGATAACATGTTCAGCTAAACTGATTGTCACTGAAATAACTTAATAATTTTTAACTGCCCAAATTCGATCTGTGATTTGCCACGTCTCTGTAGTGTCGTTAGACATCCATATTCTTCCAGAATCATCTGAAACCAGATGTTAAAGCCCATTATATTTCTTGCCTTGGATCTCTGTTGCAATTGTTCTTGGAAATGAGGTTAATCATGTTGGTTCCCATCTTGTTTCTTTTTTGCCCACACTTCTTAGCAATATAAGGGTGTGTTGGCGAAAGTTGTGGACGCAGATTTTAGATTTTAGCTTCAGATTTTGCTGTAGATTTTAGATTCCGAATTTTAGTGGAAGCTGAGAAACCTGTTTTTTTACAGCTGTGAGAGTTTGAGAATTTCATTCCTTTTGTGGAAATTTGTGTTGCAGAATCCTAAAAGCTACCCAAACCTAGTTTTGAAATTTTGAGAATTTGTTTTCTTTGCCAGGTTGTCAGAGATTCTAAAAATCAATTATGTAGAATTTTTGACAAACATTCTAAACTGATTTTTAGAAGCTAGAATCTAAAAATCTATCAAAATAATTTTCGCAAACACCCACTGAGTCATGGAGTGTTGTTTATTTGGTTTATGTGTTTATTCCATTATTCTTCCACGGAAGAGAAGAACACATTTTTTTGGTAAAAGCGGCATTATTAACTCTTGTTAAACCTTCCAACTCAAAATCAATTGGCTATAAGTGGAGATCAGACTCATATACTAGTTTGGGAGGAGATAATTAACTGATGCGGGACAAAACTTCAACAACTCTTTTTAATGAACTTGTGTCGAGAAGTTCAGTTATCCATGTGAATTAGTTAAATCTTTATATACGTTAGTTCCGTTTCTTAATCTTGGTGTTCCTTTGTGCATTGTAAAGGTACCCGCCACTCGGTATTCAGATAGGTATTAAAGTTAACAAGCTCGATGACCATGAAATGAAATTTGACTAGGCTTGGAAATGGGAATCCTTGATTTATTTTCAAGCTTGTACTTCCAATGGCTCTAGCAAGAAGTAAATAGAACCACTATAGCATTGTGTATTTTTACATTGATTGTGCGGTAAGATTGTGTAATGCTGCCATATTTAGTTTGAAGACATAAAATGCATTTTCTTGAGATGTTGCACACTGATTAAATGATGTTGTATAACTCAAGGCATACGCATCTTCATTCCACTTTTTGTGGTTGCCTTTATTTTAAGTTACTCTGTTAATATAATCCTGATGACAGGTCTGTATGACAGGGACCTCTCCTATAACTTTTTCAATGGATCCATTCCTGAAAGCCTTGGACAGTTGACATCACTACGAAGACTGTAAGATCTTGCTGATGACCTGTTACCGTGAAATTGGAACATGCAAAATAGATTTATAACCTACGCCGTGATGGTGCAGGAACCTCAATAGCAACTCTCTCTCTGGAAGAGTCCCGGCCACTCTAGGTGCAAGGCTTTTACATAGAGCGAGCTTCAAGTATGTATGCACTCAATGAGTTTAAAATCGAGTCGACTTGAGAAAATAAATATAAATGCTAGGGAAATATAAGATGTATGTATAGTGTTTAACTTCTGTCTCAGATGCTTACCCTGGATGCATGCAGCTTTACTGATAATGCAGGACTTTGTGGTATTCCTGGACTCCGTTCATGCGGTCCCCACCTCTCCTTTGGTGCGAAGATCGGGATTGCGTTAGGTTCTTGCGTGGCACTCTTACTTATTGTCACCTGCTTAATTTGCTGGTGGAAAAGGCGGCAGAATATTCTCCGAGCTCAGATAATTGCAGGTAACTATGTCCATCCTAAGCTTAAAGAGATAGGAAACATCAAACACGTTACGGTGTTAGATATGGTACAGTATTACTACCTGAGTCCTTTGTCCCTCATTTTAGTCCATCTTTCCATTTTGGGATGTCCCAAAATTTTAGTCCTATTTGAAAATTCAAAGGAGAAGTTTGTTAGTTTCCACAATTATTCCTTACCAAGGCTCCGTTGTTTGGCCGTAAAACCTTTTCCTGTAAAACATTTTACTCATTTTCCGGTGTTTGGTTGCATAACTTATGAGTAAAACGTTTTCCTTTGTTAAATATTTTCTGTCAGTCGGGGTAAAACAACTTACCGCCAAAACATACGTTATTCATTTTCCAGTGCCACCGATCCCGTCGCTTCCAGCATTCCACTACTTCCATGATCCATCCAGTCATTCATGATACCTCAATTTGACTCTCTCTCTCTCTCTCTCCAATTTCTACACGAATTCCCATCTATGTTTCTAATTTACTGAGCCATCTCTCTCTCTCTCTCTCTCTCTCTCTCTCTCTCTCTCTCAATATATATATATATATATATAATATAAATGTATATAAACATACGCGATACAACTATATAGATGTATATATCTTTACATATGTTACGAAAACCAAAAATATTTTTGTTTTTGCCAAAATATTTTACATGGAAAATAACGATCAACCAAACATCGGGAAAAAAAAAACGGAAATTTTCTTTTTTGCCAAAATAATTTTACATGTGAAACATTTTACAGCAAAAAATATTTTACATTGAACCAAACGGAGCCAAGTGCTTATCATTTATCATTATCGACAAAAGTGGGAATCCAAGTGTTGGGAATATATGCTTTTCAAATTGGTTTTGAGAGTTTAACTGTATGCCCCCTTAAAAAGTTGGCATCCCGAAAAAGGACTAGCCATTGGTGCGCGGAGGGAGTATTGGTCATTTTCTTAGGAGGATTTATTACATGGCAATGTGGATGTTCAATAGTATAACATAAGGTCAAGCGTACTAGTGACAACATATCTTCTTCACCACCACCACTGTCACCAACATTGGCACAAGATAATGGTGGTTATATTAGAAATCCTGTACATAAAGTTTTCGTATCAGCTTCTTCATAACCACCACCACACCAGCAACATCATCGCCACCATCTCCACAAGAACTCATGCATGGAGTAGCCTTTCCTTCACTAAGATGGACCCTTTCTATTTTCCGCAGCAAGAGAGGCTCCCTATGCAAAGGCGAGGACTCACTTCTCTCGCGATGTGCAAATGACTAGGCCTTATGGGAACGAAAATGCTCGGACAGCTACTGAGAATGGGCCAATCTTGCTTTCATAACCAGTCAACCATAACTCTGAGATACTTGGCATTTCAAGTGTGCTCCTGTTTTTTTTGTGGCCGGATGCTGAAGCCTGCCTGCCCACCAGTTCAGTTTGGCTTTACAGGTTGTTTTGATCTTGGTTTATTGCCTTTGGGAATGTGCTTTGATTTCTCTTGTTCCACTCCCACCTCTTGGGCAATTATTATTAATTTTTTGGAAAGTCTCTTGGGCAATTTTTTGTTGTTTTTATAAACTCAGGAACCCTGGAAAGAATCACTCTAGAATGTTAGTTCCCTCCTTGGACATAGTGTGTAGCACGATTTGACTAATGCTGTATAGCCCTGCTGTTCTTCAGTTTTGGCAAAATGTGTTACCATGAAGGAAAAACTCCTATATTGCTTCCCTATTTAATTCTTT
Organism: Rhododendron griersonianum; assembly: GCA_018127125.1. Taxonomy (NCBI): domain Eukaryota; kingdom Viridiplantae; phylum Streptophyta; class Magnoliopsida; order Ericales; family Ericaceae; genus Rhododendron; species Rhododendron griersonianum. The sequence goes on from CM030800.1 coordinate 29,269,309, forward strand.
TGGGGCAAAATATGTCTTAACAAAATCAAATTTACATGTTCAGTTTCATGCTTTATTTTTATTTTCGGTAAGTTAACATGATATCACTGTTGTAAACTAGTTAATTCTTATATTTCCTTCTTGTTTTGGATTTATTCTCACTTATTTTTTATCTTACACTTAATAGCAATCGTAGTGTTAAAGCTGTTGGGCCCGGAGTGCCCTATGGATTTGGTTACACAATGTCACTCCATGCGACTGCTCTAAAAACAGACTTGCGGGTGCAATGTCGAATGTCATAAAAAATTTAATTGAAACCTTTGCTAACACCAATTGGTTTTAGGAGAGATGGTGGAAAAGTGGTTCGACAAGTGGTATCAGAGCCAGGAAGTCATGGATTTGAGTCGTGGGAGCCTCATCATGAGGGAGGGATTGTTGGATCCGGAGTGTCCCCATAGATTTGATTATACAATGCTAAGGATGCGATATTGAATGCCATAAAAGCCTCGCTAACGTGAAAAAATGGTTCAACAAAAGCATTTTATTGAAGCAAACTTTTAGTGATGCAGCATATTAAATTTAGCAACAGACAACCTAGATTTAAACTATCCCCCACCCTATTAAGGACCGAGAGAATACAATTCCATGAAAATTATCCCCTAAAAACCAAACACCAAAACTACATTTTTTTTTTTTTGAGTGAAAGTACGTGGAGATTCCCTCAATTATCATTTTTTTTTACAGAGTTCCCATAACATTTAAAATCACTCATATAGACACATCAACTATAACCGTTAACCAGTCAACACCCTTTGGTTAAAAAGACCGTTAAGCCGAGCGTGGACAATTTTTATAGATGAGAGGGTCAGTGTGTGCGATTTTTTAGGGATAGAATTGTCATTTTTCCTTATTCCGTTAACAGAGTTGGTCAAATTTTCATTTCATATAGTTGAGAGGGTCTATATGGGCAATTTTAAACGTTAGGGAGTCTTCATGGGAAAAAATAATAGTTTAGGGGGTCTCCGTGTACTTTTGCTTTTTTTGTGTGGGTTCATCGATAGAAGAGATCAATTACGGGTGGGTTTGGATTAAAAAGTCATAACTTATTTTTTTGTCTTTGTTTATTTTGCGTTAAACTTTTGTGAATTATTGATTCGTCTTATCGAGAGCAATCGTAAAAGTAAAAAAATATGATCAAAACTCATAATTTTTTTAAATAAAAACAAAAATAAGTCAAAAAGATAATTTTTTGAATTATTTTTGTCTTATTTAAAAAAATTATAAGTTTCGATCAAAATTTTATACTTTTCTGATTCATCTCGTTGAAACGAATCAATAAGTCACAAAAATTTGACGCAAAACTAACAAATGCAATTTTTTTTTGAATAAATACAAAATAAGTTACTATTTGACTTTTAAAGCCAAATCCACTCTATATCATGTATGAATTTTAAAGTACAAATTCAAAATACTAAAATAATTATAAGAGTCTACGAGATAATCAAATCTAACAAATACAAACCCAAAATATTAAATTAATTATGAGAGTCCAAGATAATCAAATCTAATAAATTAACTAATACAAAAAATAAGTCCATATCAATAGTCGTAACATAGAAGAAAGGAAGAGAAAACCCATGTACAGCTGGAGAGATTCCAACCCATGGCCTGATGAACCCAAAACTAGTACTTAAGCCGAAGAATGCGCGACAATGGGACTCCTCACCTGACTCACCCCATCGTCCCAAACCAAGTAACCCGACGCCACACCCCCGCCCACCACTCCACTCACCTTCAACACCAACGCCTGCCTCTGCCCCACCGCCTGAAACGACACTGCGCTCGGTTCGACCTCGGCCTCCAGCCCGGGCGGAGCCACCACGGTCGCCCTGTAAGTCGAACCGGGCGGCCCCACGTTCGTCACGGTCCGGCGGAACGCCCGGGCCACGGAGGTTCCGACCTGGCCGGACAGGGTGAAGAAAGGGTAGTTGAGGTCCCAAACGGTGGTGCCGTTTGTGGAAGTGACGCAGGTGGTGGTTTTGGAGCCGGTTATGAGTTGGAGCGAGGCGTCGGTGTAGCCTTGGCCGCAGAGGAACTGGACGTAGTCGGATTCTCCGGCGTCGTAGATTAGGCCCGGGTTCGTGGCTTTGACTGGGTCGATTTGGCCGGAACCGTAGGCGAATTCGGCGTCGGGGTTTTTTGATGCGTTCAGTGGAGTAGCTGAGGAGAAGAACAAGAAAGGAACGGGTAAGTGGTGGATGTATTTGAAAATTTGTTACAGTAATGCCTGTGAAATTAAACAAAGGGATCGGATCCTCTCCGGTCCAAAACGAAACAGTCCTGGTAAAATCAATAGTTCAGATATGTTCAAGGATTCTTGGCGTGAATAATTCAATTCTTCTTCCGAACCATTGATTTACTGTATGCTAGGATTGGGCGGTTCAGATTTCGATTGGCTCCTCCGGTCCAAAATATGGTCCAAAATATGTACCGGGGAGGATCCGCTTCCTAAACAAAACTTTAGAACACAATTCCGAAGAAAAGTGTATCCAAAAACCGTTTATGCATATATCGAACATCGGGGTGGCCCAATCTTAGTACTGAACTAAAAACTAGATGGTTTGATTAAGCACCTACATATATGAGATTGAATTAAAAACTAAATGGTTGGATCAAGGCGTCAAGCACCTACATGTATGAGATTGAGCTGATTTTATACGTGGTGAAAATTATTTTAAAATTATTGAACGACTTGAATTATCCGTGTGGGACCTAGAATGAGCCCCAAGACCGGGGTGTGCACCATCGGGTGCACACGTCGGTGCCTGTAGTCAGGTTCATTACTCTCTCTAGCGTTTACAATTTTAGTATTTTACAAAAAATGTGTAATATGAGAGAGAGTAATCTTATAGAACGATCAATCTGGATTAAAAGCTCATTTGTTTAATAACTTTCCCACTAGGAAACACTTTCTTGCAAAATAGATCTTCCAAAAAGAAGGAATTCTTATTTTCCTGCAAGATTTCTTGTCAATAGAACGCTCACATGAAATGAATTTCATTTTTCTTTACTTCACCTCAGTTCACTTTTCCTGGGAATCAATTTCCCACACAACATTTCCGACAACTGAATGGAGCCTAAATGAGACCTTTTTATTTAATTGAGATAGTTTTGGGAAAGTAAAAGCTTGTAATATACATTCATACATACACATACTAGCGTCTTGCCTGTTCAATGTACAGGGACGGAAAAAAAAAAAATTCAATGAGAACTTTTTTCCTATTGTCCTGTGTAACAATGGGGACTCTTAAAATTTACTCCATTTTCTCGCAAAAAAAATTAGGAAAATTCTACAACAATAAAAAAATCAAGATAAAATGAAAGAAGATAGGTTTTATGCAAAATAAAATATAGTATTTGTTATGTTATTGTTGAACTTAGTTTACTTTTTGAGCAAAATAAAGTACTATATATTTTACATTTCGTAAAAGTGTAGAATAATAAATAAAAAGATGAAAAATTGAGGAAATTCCATGTAGGAGAGAGAGTGTGTTAAGGGGAGAGCTTCCTTTTATTTTAAGTAACTACATTCTTATAGTATATGGTATAGATGTAGCGAAGCCTCTCAAAATTAGAGGCCCTAGACACTAGCCTTAATAGCCTAATGCCTGGGCCACCCTTGTTGGACATAATAGATAATCCTACACCATTTCTACGAACAGTTTGTAAAGTTGCGTCTCTTCCATGATTGGGACCTTTTATCATGACTTCTACCATCGCAGACCTTATCTGCTATCGTATGAGTAGCATCCCAACGGCTCCAGAATTGTGTTTTAAAGTTGGGGTTTTTGGCTATACACTTATATTAACTAAACTGTCCGTGGGCCAGAAAATTTCTTTATGTCTATGAGGGAGCTTTGGGTTTTGTTTCCTATTCAGATTCAAGAATGTAACTAATTCAGCAATCATTATTCTATTTCACTTCATCCAAACATGGTTATTATAAGAACTCCAGATCACATCTCTATATTCCCGTTAAGAATTTTATTTGGGAAATGATTTTGCCACTCCCTTTTTTGTTAACGCCACCCCTTTTATTTTTGGGCATCTTTTTGGTTTTGTTTTGTTTTTTGGTTTCCAATCAAGATGGCTAAAGAAGGATTCAGTTGGTGTCAGCGCAATTTACCCTAAATTTTATGTACAGAAATTGAATCTTCTTGTTCCAGTTACCAGTAGTCATAAGAGCAGACTTAATAGCAGCAGGAGACCAAGTTGGGTGAAACGACTTCACATAAGCGGCCGCCCCAGAAACATGTGGGCACGACATGGATGTGCCTGAAATGATATTGTAAGGAACCACTCTCTTGTCTCCTTCTATTCCTGTAACAGTCGTAGCCTCTGACCAAGCAGCAACAATGTCCACTCCTGGGGCTGTTAAGTCCGGCTGCGCCATAGTTATTTCCCAAAAGTGATCCAATTAAGGATGTAGGTTAAATTATTAAACATATGCATTTGTTGGGGATAAATAAGGAATGGATTTATTAGTTAATTAGTTACCTTGAGTATGTCCGCCGTTATTGGATTGGGCCCCCTTGATGAAAACGACGCAACGAAGGGTGCCAATTCGTCCTTACTCTCAATACTCTTCTCTATGATCGCCGTTGGATTACTATAAAAGTTATAACATATAAGCATTAATATTAGCACCGATTTAGAACACATTCCTTGAAGAGTCCTTAGAAAGTATCGGATTTTAAACATTTTTTCAAGAAAAATTTCTCGATTGGCTTTATTTTCCATATATAAATGAACAAATCGTTTTGCAAAGTTTAGTATCGAATATCCAGGAATTCATATTGTTATTAGCTCTTTGCATGTACTTGGATATAGGTTTTTCGTCTGGAATCCACTCAGAATATATAATACTTAGGGTTTTAATCAATTGGGAGTCTAGGATCCTAGGAGGAGTGAGAATTGGAGATTTAGAAGGAAAAGTACAGATGAATTTGAGAGTGAGAATACCTTTGAGCAACGAGGCTTAGTAGTTTGGGGCTCAAGAGATCACGTGACCGCCCTTTGGGCGTTTTTCCGGATCAAAAAAGAAAAAGAAAAAAGAGAGATCACGTAAGCAAGGGCGAAGGAGCTTGAGTAATGGAGTTTGGAGTTTTTTTTTTTTTCTGATCTCACACTAATCTTTATTGATCAATAGTAGATTCTCACCTATTGTGAATGCAAAATTTTAGCTAAATGCTTATTGATCAATCGTAGATTCTCACCTTTCATGAATGCAAAATTTTAGCTAAATGCCGATGTCACATCATTTACGGTATTTCTATTTTTTTTGTGTGCGTGTTTTTGTATTTTCGTTGGTAGGAGTGGGACATGAACTCTCAACAATTAAGACTCCGGCCCGGATATATATACCTAGTCGCATTGATGTAGAGAGAAATCGCGTGGCCATCCGTCAACCCCATGTAGGATGCAGATAAGGGATAGGAGTAGGCAAGATCTTGGGATCCTTCACCTTGCATTATAACACCAATTGCACCTGCATTGAATGGTTCTGTTGCAGTAAGGTGATCACACAAAATGAGTTTACCCTTCACCAAATTCTTGTCCAATGAGCCCAAGACGCAGAACCTGGATTTGATAGGAATGAAAAAAAAGAAGCCCATGAGATGTAAAAAAAAGTAGCATCCTTCAAAAAAAGAGGTTTTGTTTTATGATATCTGTTTACCTAGATCTGGATCCATCGGAACCTGGTTTAGTGTTCGGTACGTCGCCACCATAAACTAGAGGGTACATGCTTTGGTTGAGGGTGAAGGTGTTTATTGACACACCCTGCATGTGTTAAAAGAAGATTAGGGCTGTGAATAAAGCACAAAGGTAAAACAAAAACAAAACATGAAATATGGTCCAACATACTTATCAAGAAAGAAAAAGAAATATGGTCCAACATGTTCGTGATACAAACATTAGAGGTCCGCAGAAAAAAAGCTGCCAAGAAATCTTCACACCTTGACCTGACAGATGCAACCACATCATTCCCACAGTAGCCGTAGTTGAAGGGTTTTGGGTGGGTGGGTGGGTTGAAAATTTTCATTTAGTTTGTGCTAAAGCTAATCAGGAAATTCCTCTTTGTTGGGGCTATTCTCGGACTTTTGAGCATTTCAGGAAATGATTTTCTTCAAAATGTTTGGAGGAACTGATTTGCCCTAAAGGACTATGATTTTGTACAACTCCAGGACTTGGGTTACAAGTTCTGAATGACAGGATATAATGTAAGTTGATGCCTTACAGAACATTTCATGAGGTGAGACTCGCATTGTTGCACGTTTATGGGGTTCTCCCATGTGAGAAGTGTGCTGTTTACTTTTCTGTGGTTACTAGTTTTTGTGTAAGAAAGAACGTTGTTTTGCATAGTTGCGCAGACAAGAAGAGGATGGGCTTGCTCACCTCGTAGACCTCATTGTTACCTAGCTGCACCTTGGTGACGAACTTTCTGTCGATGGTGCTAGCAGCAACGGTGAGAGACCAAGGTGAGACATTTGAGATACTTTTGGCACCAAGGCCACTATTGCCGGCTGAGTTGGATGTGAGTATGCCATTCTTCATAGAATGGAAAGCTCCGATGGCAATTGAATCTTTAAAGTAGTCCCTAGTGAAACCCCCAACCGAAAGAGAGATTATATCCACCCCATCTGCAATGGCATCATCAAATGCAGCAAGAATGTCAGCATCCGTACAACCCTTGGACCAACAAATCTTGTACACCGCGATTCGGGCAGACGGAACCCCTCCGCGGGCTGTTCCCACTCCAAGACCTAATAAGCTGGCATTGCTGACTGCTCGCCCTGCAGCTGTAGAAGCGGTATGGGTGCCGTGGCCCTGTGAATCTCTCGGAGACGGAAAATCTCCTTCTTCAAAAGAACCTCCGGCCTGATAGTACCGCGCTCCTATGATTTTACTGCAAAGTTTTGCAATTTTCATTTACACGGTAACATGGAACGATACAGAGAAGGTTAGTAGTAAGGAGGACACGGGTTCTCTGTTCCCCAAATTACTGTGTTGTATACCTCAATGCTGACAGAAGAAGGTCCCAAGATTATGAGGACATAGATTTTGGGGACACAAGATCCCTTTTAACACGATCATTGTCACGTGGGCATGGATTTTACCTCAAAAATCACTGTCCTACCCCCCTGATGCACTCTTATATGTTTTATCGTAATTCGAGATATGTGTATTTCAGGATTAACCTGCGAGTGCATTGGGAATGAAAGGACAATGATTTGGGTGACAAGAGAGCCGGTGCCCTGCTTTGGTGTGCTTTGGTGTAATTTTCTAAATTGGAAGTTTTACTTGTTGCAAGTGAAATTAGATGGGGATTGGCAAGTCCCCTTCCATTTGCTGGGAATGGGACCAAGCCCTTCGTCATTAATTGAAGCTTTCAGATTCAGGCCAGATCCCGGTGTCGAGCACCCCCACTATAACGTCGCTTTCCAGCCCCGTTGCTCTCGTGACTTCTTGAGGAAATCCCATGAAATCCCATGACCTCGTTGTGTGCAGCGTCTTCCTTTCGTTTGGGAACACAGAGACTACGCTCTCCATGCCTGAACATCGAAATCTCATCAGATTGAAACGGAGACTGCTTTTTTTGTAATTCAAGGTATCATTTCTCGAATGTTATTCGCTTACTAGCTATTTTCTTCATCTCTTCTTCTGTCAGCTTTGCTACAAACCCGTTGAAGCTCCTCTCGTAGCTGTGGAGTAAAGATTCTGATGCCCTACTGCTGTGATATAAAGTTTCATTTGGTCATAAATAAACAAACTGCATTTTAACGAGTTACTAATCTCTCTCTGCATTTTTTATCTTTCAACTGGCAGGAAAGAGAAGAAGAGACTTTACCTGCCTACAACTTGTTCCAGCATGCTTTTGTGGATGGATGATGCCGAAAAATCAACGCTTGGGCGGTCACCCATGTAGACAATGTAAGTCTGTAGACGTAGATAATAGTAGTAATCACTAAGTTGAAGCAGGGTCAGGAACGCGAAGAACGACAATCTCTTTATGATAAACAGATCCATTATGCAAGTTTGAAAACACTTAGCAATTGAAGCTAGTCTACTAAGCAAAGAAAAAGGAAGTTGTTAAGGTGAATATGCAACTAGAGGTGCTTAGACTATTAAAAAAAACAAAGAAATTTATTAAGGTGAATATGCAACTGGTGGGTTGCTTATATATTTATTAGGTTCATAGTCCCTCAAAAATATATATATCTTTTTCTTGAAACGTAATGCGAATATTGTGTAGGCCTCATCGCATCCGTTTGGTGAGATCCTCCTTCACTTTGATTGGGTGTCTTCCGTGGGTCAAGATGATGCTACTGCCACGCTAGACTCCAAACATATATGGGAATTTTTGTTTATCAAAAGAAAATGTGTATAGAAGAATGCCAAGTAACATGCCAACAAGGCCTATAGAAGTTTGAGCATGAATAAGTAAATGATATTGGCAAAGCCCATTTCTTGCCATGATGTAACCTCAAAAAATCCACAAGGTATTGAACCTTGAATGGAACATTAAAACCTTGTCATATAAAGTAGGGATATATATGCCTTTTGATCACCCTTAGATGCCCCACTGCAGCTAATAAGCTGAGAAAATGCAAGGCTGATTAAGAGAAGCCATGGGGTAAGATGTATGTAGGCAGCCATTGGTGAGGGGTACTTCTCAAGTTGTTGATATTTTTCATGCAAACCACCATCATTGGGATTTTATTATAGCTAGAAAATCTTTATTACCTCGCTTACGTCCCCCGATTGGGGTTTCAAATTGACGTTATTGTGATTGCTAACACAGAAGAATAAATTTGTCTGCCGGCTTAAACGAATATTTTCAGATAGTTTCTCCCAATGAAACTCACATCTTTCTATGACAATGGATGTGATTTGATGCTCAAACATGATTGCTGCCTAATTAATAAATGTACTTCTCTACGTATTTGAAAGTCTGTCAATTGCATTTCCATTTAATAATGTAGTCTTATAGGAGTAGTAAACATCCAATTAATAATTGGATTCATTTTTCTCCTAATTTCATTAAAGAATCGTCAATGCCTTCCTAGCTCCGAAGTGCGACATTTTCTCTCTTTTCATTCAATGAACTTGTTTTGTTGGACTATGATTCTTTTACAAAAATGCTGCGCACACAACGGTTATGTAAAACACAACACATAATCAATCTCTAGCCGTCCATTGTTGTAATAAATGGTCAGGATTCACTCAAACTCTTCTCCAGAAAAGTTAAACTTTTTCCTGAAGAGTTTTTTTTTTAAAATCTAGACCGTCCAAATACATTTGAACGGTCAGAATTACGCGCACAACCAATACAACGGTTGTGCGCGTAGCATTACATCCGTTTCTTTGTTTGTTCTTATATTGTACGACTTCTTGGACCGTAGCAAGGTTTACGGAAGTAAACATGCACGTTTTTTCCCCCTCCTTTTTTAACAACTTGGTTGAAAAAAAATTTGCATGCATGGTTTTTTTGTTAGAAGAATGCGCAACAGGCAGAGCCGGTCCCAGGATAGGCCCCACAAGATCTCGGGCTTGGACAACCTACATCATGAGTCAACGAAAATAATTTTTGGCAACCGCCTACCGGGGTTACATTTTGATTCTAGCAAACAAACAAACAAGAAAGTGAAAAGTAAATTTCCTGTTTAACATTCAAGTCATGGTTATCACTTTAAGCTCCAAATTTACTAGTCATTGATGGTACTCCAAAGTAAATTTACTTAGTCATTGATGTTACTCCATATTAAACTCCGTCAAACAGAATCATGCAAGTCATCAGCTGGTAAAAGTTGCGATATAGCTCTTTGTAGCTAAGTACCATACAAGACAATGCAAGGAGAGAGATTAGAGAAGACGACATATGACCTCATATGGACAGAACCTATTTCACATGCCCAATTGATAACGGATAACGGAACCTGCACGAATCACCCGACGTGTTCACGACTAACACTAGTCCGTATGAGCCCCTTGGTGACATCAAAAGTTCGTTACTACCGGTAGAATGCTTAAGCGGAGAATAGTGATTGGGAAAGGTCATAGGTTTATGTTCATCAGATAAGTAAAAAGACAGTATAAATTTTCAATGAACTATTGAAGTTGGTTGAAAAATCAAGTGCCACACCAGTATTCCTATTTCTTGCTATCCATAGATAAGAGATCCATAGATCCAAAACTGACAGTGCAGAGTCAGTTGAAACTAATGCATCCCAACAATGTATGGCTACCGACAACGAAACACAAGTTCAAACTGCCAGACATAAAAAAAAAAAACCACTAGGAAACCAATGACAACGGGCCTACTTAATCGGACGGTAAGCTAACGATATTGCTCACCACGGAGAATTCAATCTGACATGTCCTTGAGCTCCTTGGTAACATCAAAAGGCTTCTTGCAACATCCAACAGCTGTTCTGCAACGTCCTCCTATCCATCGCCAATACTCTCGGAAATTTCTATTGTCAGCTTCTCCAAAACTTCAGCATTATTGAGAAAATACTCCACCATTCTCAGATCCACGGCATTCAGTTCAATGTCTACAAACTTGATTTCCTTGAGGTTCAAGAGTAAACAAGAAGGAACATTGTCTTTGTTGTTGTCCTCGTCCCCGTCCTTGTCCACGTCCTCGTCCCATCCATATCCATTTGATTCATCAAACCAATCTCCCTGTTAGATAATATAGATCAGGGAGGTCACGAGTTAATACGAGTTTCCATATGATTGAAAGTTTTGCAAAGGAAGTTTCTCCGGTCCACACACCTCTTTGAAAACAAGACTTTCTAGACACGGCGACTTCTCTAGAAATCGCAACCACCATTTCCGTAAAACATAGCCCGCACCAAGTACCAAGGAAGTCAAATTATGAAACGTTGGCAGCTCAGAATCAAGCTTGGGAACAGCCTTCACACAACAACATTCTACTTGGTCAAATATTTGAGAATACCAGGAAAGGTTTAACAGGACAAACTGCAAAAAGGGAAGTACGTAGAATTGAGGAAGCATACCTCCGGTATTTCATTGTACAAGTGTAGAGATTGGACTTTGGATATTCCCATGAGAAGATCAATTAGAGACTTACTACGAGTTCTGTCGTATTGCACCCCAATATCAGCTTTTATGATATGGGGTAGGTTCTTTACCAAATAACCTTCTGCTGCTGCGTGATCGATTAGTTCCAGGTATAGAAGAGCCGGGGTATCAATCACGGTCATGCACTCAGAAACTTCAGTTTCCAGACCATATTCTTTACAGTATCTCAGCTTTGTGAGCACAGGTGCAGAAATGTGAATAACTCGTAGTATATCTTTTCCGCCACATTCATTCATATTCAGTTCGTCGAGCACGGGGCAGCCAAGGAGGAGCCTCTTGATTGAGTCATCATCCGAAAATTTGACACGATCAAGATGTAGAATTTTGAGACTGGGTAGGCAAATCGAAACCGGTATGTCCAGCATAAATTCAGTACCCAATTTCAATATAACCAGTGTTTTACAAGAAAAGAGGTCCCGAGCCACCACATAATCAGTACAGCACTTCACTGGAATGAAGAGATCAAGTTCTTTGAGATGATATTTTACGATAGCAACAACCCATGCTTTCACATGTGAAACATCATATTTTTGCCAGCATTTGAGACGGACCTTATCCAAACCCGAGACTCTATCTAGCACTCTGTATATGGGACTTATTATAAAGCTCGTTTGGAGTGCATCTTTGTTACTTGATCGATGCTGAAGCAGTAACATATCATCAAAGTCCAGACTGGTGACTAGTGTCCAGAATTGCTTCCACCTGGTTGACAAGACGCTTGTCGCCACTGCATTTTTTGTGGGAAGAGAAGAGAGGATTTGGCTAATAAGGTTGCTTGGTAACTCGCTGATTCTATCTTCACATTGACTGACATTCTGCTCCTGGTTCCTGGTTAACCAAAACAATGTACAAATAAAGTTTGTGGACAAAGGATCCAGGAAAATTTGCGAAATCAACACATCAACGAGTTGGGGCCCACATCATGTGGAAATACAAAACCACACCATTAGAGAGAGGGAACACGCGAGAAATCAGGCAAAGGTTATCCGAGGCACCTGCCTCGGCTTGCATCAACAGCTTCTAAGTTGGGCATCAACATACGAATGTACATACCAGCAAAGACATGGCAGAGGCATATACATGAACAGAGCAGTGAAGGCGGTCACTTACACATTCATGATTTTAGGCTACCATTCCAACAGAGGTGCTCAAAATGCTTCAATAACATATTCCTGCTCTAGAGATTTTCTCGGCCAGAAAATATTTCTTAGGCCAACTCTAAGTCAAACCCCTAAGTTGTTAAGGAGTGGCAGAGCAGCTAGTAGGAGTTGATTTTATTGATCAAGATTATTACTACATTGTAATTCAGGAGGAAAAGACATATACAAAGTATTGCTCTATCCGTCCCAAAAACATAGTCCGATCTACAAAAAACGAGATACTAAATTAATTCATCTTTATCATAAAAAATTCAAACTTTTTTGATAATTAAAAAACTCATTGATATGTAGTGGTAACTAGCAGCAAAAAGTTTTTTTTTTTGTTGTTGAGAAAACTACATTATTTGTAAGTTCTTGTTTGCAAACGGGAGATCATTTTTGGGACGGACATGTTGTGCTAGGACCGAAAAGCCATCTACATGACAATAATTCTATTTACCCTTGCGAGGGCATGCTCCTTCCGAGTTCTACTTTAATAATCGAATCCGCTTATACCGTCCAGATTCTCATTCATTAGGAGACCGTGTAAAAATTTTGCTCAATCAGATATGAGTAAATGCTTAATCTAAAAAAAAATCTATTCTCGAGTCAATAACTTTGAAGTAAGAGATTAAATTTTTAGATCCAGAACTTATATCTTATTGAAATAAATTTTTGCATTTTCTTCTAACAAATAATACTCAACAACATAGACAGTTTTAATTATCGCAGTGGGACATGTAGTGAGCACACTTTGACGAGGGTGAACAAAGTTGGTTGCACAACTAGCCTCAAAATTCACCCAAAACTTTCTAGGGATGAAATATGGGACTCGAAAGTGAGTTCCACGCACCGTGGGTACATTATTTGTACACTTTCCGCCGATACCAATAGTCGGACTCCACAACCATTAATTGCAACTAGATCAGCAATCAATACACACACGTTTCGAGGAAGTCTCAAAATATGTAAAGGGAATCTTTTCCTGAAAAAAACAATATTCATCATACCCTGGTATGAGAAGGCCACGGTTCGGCGGCGATGGGCGGCGATCCATAGGCTGCCGGGATTTGTGCGACGAGAGGGAGTAGGGTTTTTCCTTTACCTAAAACAACTCACGTAGTAACTAGTATTTCGCTGTGTATTTGTACCAATTTTATTTTTTTTAATCCGCAATATTTGTACCAATTTTCTCGTGCATATCTCGACCGTTATAGTAACTAAAATCTATATAATCTATAAGTGGTAAAATTGCCGTTATGTAAGGAAGGACGTGGGTTTTGAAGGAAATGGACTTGGGCGAATCAAGAGGTGTCATGTGTCCTTAGTTGGTTGGAGGAATTCCTCCTACTCGGGCGGGAGGAAAGCCGAGTTCATAGGAGTATATGTGCCCGTTTTGGAGCCCTTTTTTTTTCTCTTCCCATTTTGCATTTTAAAATTGTGAGTTGGGGATTTTTGTATTGTGGTTAGAAAATAAGTTATGATTTGCGGAATGTTCGAGAAAAATTGTGCAGAATAGATTTTACAATAGAGTAGTGTTTGAATTAGATTTTTACCATGTTGCCCTTGGTTATTACTATTAAAATTAAATGTGTATCAGCACCTCTTTTAGATATTGTTGATTAAAAAATCGTTTGGTCCTTCCACTTGACAAATATCTCTGTCTCATATTTGAAAGTCTCCTTTTGTTTTTTTTGGTGATCAGAATGTCTTACACTATTACATTAAAAAATTAGTATAAGGTAAGATTATTTTGTGATGGAATTATAAAGGACGGGTATCAAATTCCCACGTAATATCCTTTTCATTATTGGTTGACTTATCCTTAGATTGTGGGACAATTGTATTGAATTTGGTAAACAAAGACATATCGTTTTAATTTTAGGATGATTTGAGATTTATTGCCAAATGGCCAAAAGTTGTTTTGCCATAGCATAAATCTACCGTAGTCACGAAGCGAATCCAAACCGATCCATATTATGAAATTTGGTCTCGTTCAGTTTTCAGGATTTGATGTCTTTCATCATATCATCGACTAAGGCTCCATTCGGCTAAATAAGTTAACTGGTTTTTTTTGTCCTTATTCAATTGTTTTTTCGTATTTGTTAGTTTTTTATTAATTTTTTGGGGATTATTGCATCGTCATGATGAGAGGAATCTAAAAAGTAAAAAATTACGATCGAAATCCATTTTTTTTCAAAATAAAGACAAAAAAATTGACTTATTTTTGTCTTTATTCAAAAAAATTGGCTTGTTGCAATTTTAGGACCAATTCCACTCTTCATTTTTTTCTCGATAGGAACTCTAAGCCAAAGAGAAAGTTGCATGCATGAGACGGACTGTAGTGCACCCCTGCACTACACATGTAGTGCGGCTACTCCGGTCGTCCATTTCGACAATAAACAGCTCGGATCTTCATCTAAACAATGGACGGTTAGGATTTATAGGAACTCAAATTAAATCTGAGCCGTCTGTGCCAAGATGGACGGCCGAATTGACCGCACTACACGGTGTAGTGCAATGGTGCACCATAGCCCCTCCCATTCCGCATGAGACATACTTCGTAGAATCTTTCAGGCATCTATTTTAAAAGTGGAAAATTCTGTCATCTTTCCCTAGCAAAAGATTGTTGACCGGAATCTAAGTATATTAGGTATACATACACTTAAATAGTATAGTTGGTTTAGATTAGTTTAACCACTAATTCGTGAGCTAAAAACCGTAGACAAAATCGAACTCTTGTAATTTCCCATCTTGTAGATCAAGACCAAGCCAATCATCTGTAAGATCAGACCAATTCATACGAATCGCCGGCCTATGTGATTTCACGGTACAAGCGGCTTTTTTGGCTTACTAAAAATCAAAGAGGATGGTGGGAGCGGCGGCCGGCGTAGTTACCTTTTCAGATTCTAGTTGTGGCAGATTTCGAATCAAAATGAATTAGTTTTTAAGTCGATTTTTTACCACCCAATCAAGGCAATTTTAATGCAAAAAAAAAAAAAAAACCTATGTTGAACTCCACCAAACAACTTGCACGGCTTAAACTCAATTATTAGCGAAGAACTCAAATACTTATTATACCCTCTACGTCTCAAATTTGTCTGTTTCTTTTCACTATTTTGGACCTTCCAAAGAATTGTCTATTGTTTTTAATTTTATATAGATCTTTTCTTGAGAGATTTGAACTCGTTATTAAACAAAATTTTCAACCATAAAAATATAATCATAGATCGTGAAATACATGCAATTTTGTAAGTGGCATGACCGTCCCGAAAGTAGCAATTTGATTATTCAAGGGAGTACTCCACTAACTATTGAGTGGGCATTTCTGCTAAGTTTTTGGTGAAAAAACGTACGTCATTTTACAATTTTGTTCACACTGATCAACGAGTTTTGACATTTTAGCATGTTGTTCATACCAACTAACAACTTCTCAACAATTTCTTTCTCAACAATTTTTTTCACTCACATACCGATCTATAACTTATTTACTACAAAAAAACAACTAAACATTTCACAATAACTTATTTACTATTGAAAACACAACTTAATTAGAGTTTTTTTTCTTTTTATCCCATAAACTCTACACTTTTTATCTACTTAGTCCCTGAACTATCAATTTGGCGATTTTATCCCCTCAACTATCATTCCGTTACCTACTTAGTCCAATAGATAACGGAAGTTAAGAATTTGGACGGAAAATGTCACATAAGGCCCTGTTTGAGACCCAGTAGAGCAGATACTTGATTATGACAGCCTTAGAGATAAAAATTAATTATGACCCTTTAGGAAAAAATGATCAAAAAAATAAGACCTTCGCACCGGTTCAAACAGATTGAAAATTGGTGCACTTAATTTTTTTAGAAGGTTTTAAGTGCTCCAATTTTCAATCCGTTTGGACCAGTGCGAGAATCTTATTTTTTTTAATCGTATTATTCTAAAGGGTCATAATTAATTTTTTTCTCTAAGCCTTTCATAGTTAATTATCTACTTTTTATTTGAGACCCCTTAGAGCAGATACTTGATTATGAGAGCTCTACGGACAAAATTAACTATGACCTTTTAGGATAAAATGATCAGAAAAATAAGATTTTCGCACCAATTCACATGGATTGAAAATTAGAGCGATTACTTTTTAACCATATTTTTAATATATAAACAGTCTAAATTCTATATAAGGAGGTCAGTCTTTTTGGAAAAAATATGTATTTGTTAGTCTCTATAAAGTGCCATGTAAGATCTTGATATATGAACCTCGTAAAAAAAATTAAATGCTCCAATTTTCAATCTGTTTGAACCGGTGCGTATGTCTTATTTTTTTGATTTTTTTATTCTGAAGGGTCATAATTAATTTTTATCTTTAGGACTGTTATAATAAAATAACTGGTCTATAAGGTCTCAAACAGGGCCTTACGTGGCATTTTCCGTCCAAATTCTTAATTTCCGTTATCTATTGGACTAAGTAGGTAACGGAATGATAGTTGAGGGGATGAAATCGCCAAATTGATAGTTCAGGAACTAAGTAGAAAAAATATGCATAGTTTAGGGGATAAAAAGAAAAAAAAACTCAGTTAATTATAACAAATTCTTTCTTAAAACTTATTCACGAACCAGAAACGCCCCACCGAACTACTCATCTTCACCACTTGGTGGCATCACTGGCATGCATGAAGTAGTCGTTTGTTCTTCCCTGCGGTGCGGCCCGCCCCTTAAGACAGGGCACTTGGCCCAGCCGCCAGCAGCCCTTGACCGGCCAACCCCATTCACACACACCAAAACCCAAAAAGCGCCAAAAATCAAAGTCAAATACAGTACAATCTCTCTCTCTACCAATCCCTATATCTGTACACAGTCAATTTTTAAATACTACTGTACTTCTTTCTCTCTCTCTCTCAACTCTTTCAACTAAAACCCTAGGCCACTCCAAATTCCCCTCAAGAAATGGCGTTCAACAACGCCAATCGGTTTGACCCTCAATCAGCGGCGGAGAAGGCCGTTTCGGTGATCGGATGCGGGTTCGATCTCGCCACCGATCTCCGCTTATCGGCATGCAAACCCGGCTCGAGCCTGATCGAGCTGGATCAGGCCAGGACCAAGGACCTGGTCGTGCCCGGTGGGGTCGTGGTGCCGAATGTATCGGCGTCGATAAAGTGCGATAAAGGGGAGCGGACGAGGTTCCGGTCTGATGTTCTGTCATTTAATCAGGTGATTCTGCTCTCTCTCTCTCTCTCTCTCTTTGAAGTTGGCTTGGATTATAGAGCGTTTGGGAGCTCTTTTTTTGGCACTTTGCATTTTGAATTGTGAATTGTAGATTTTTGGATTATAGTTAGAACTTAGAAGTGATTATGAATTTGCAGATTGTTCTGGTGATATATGCAGAATATATTTGCTACTGAGTAGTGTTTGAGAGGATAATCATAAAAATAGATTGTGAATTGTTTTTCAAAAAAATTGTTTTTTTTATCGTATTGCTCTAGGTTATTTATTGTGGTATTATAATGCGTATGAATAAACGAGAGTCCGATTTTGTTCACCCTCACCAAACAAGGGTGAACGTTACCTTCAATCCAATTGGTTGTTTCTAACTTGTAGACCCTACCAAGTTTAACCACAATTAACATTAATAGCCACAATTTAAGGAAGGAATATAACTGATTCGTATCTTTCCGTCGGGAAAATTATCTCATGCGTTGCAAGAGAATAAGCCGATTGGAAAAAAAGGGGTCGGATCTTCTTCTTAACCAAATATCAGTTGCATATTTGCATGCTTTTGTTCACAAGGATAAATCAATTGAGATTGGGGCTTTTTTGTTTGATGGGGATTAATCCGTTGACGACAAAGGGAGAAATCAATGTATAAAAGAGGGCTATTGCTGAACAAACAGTTATATGTCAGTTTGTTCGGGTCTTTAAAGACATCAAATAATTTCTGAACAAACAAATTATTTTGTTCGGGTCTTTAAACAGTTATATAATTGTATCAAAGACATCGTAAGAATATGGGTCTGTTACAACGAAACAGAGAGATCAAGAAACTCACAATAGCGATCCCCATGAAATCATTGTATCAAAGTGCGAGAAATCCTACTTTTTTCCCTCAATTGGCTTATTCTCTTTCAAAGCATGGGATAGTTTTCTCAATGGAAAGATACGAATAGTTATACTACTTTTTTAAATTGTGGTTTTAATATTAACTATGGTTAAATTTGGTAGGGTCTACAAGTTAGAAACAACCAATAGGGGTGAGGGTAACGTTCACCCTCGTTTGGTGAGGGTGAACAAAATCAGACTCAATAAATGATTGGGGTAATTTGGTCTTTTTGTAGGGCAAAATGAGAATGGAAAAGCTTTTCTAGGGCTAATTCTTAGATTATTATGTCTATATTGTGTGGTTTTGAGAATGCATTCTTGAAAATCGCATTCTCAACCCAGGCTCCCAAACAACCACAATCCCATAATGCAGAATTCAAAAACGAGGCTCCCAAATGGATCTATGCTGTGTTTTGTTATAGAGAAACAGAAAAAAACATGGAAAATAGGAGTAAATGATAGGAAATTGGTATCAGAGCAGGTCCATTGCATCCCAAAATTAAAGTTGAAATAGCTCACACACCACGATAGACCAAAAAAAAGCTATATGAAGATAGACAAAAAAAATTGGCTACACATGATAGACCTAAATGCGGCTGCACGTGAGGGGTAACCAAACCAAACCGAGCCTTATGTCCCAATCACTTGGGGTCGGTTGCACGTGAGGGGTGTTAAAGAATATTCCCACATTGGTTGGGTATGGAATGGGAGATCACTTAATAACACGAGGGACCTCTTCCCTCATTGCTAATTGGCTTTGGGTTGGATATGTAGTTTCCATAGTTTGATTGTTGACAAAAATGTTTTCTGCTAGTTTCTCTGAAACAAGACTTCCTAATAGTGAATTATTTATGAAGCCACTGCTGCAGGTTTAGAAATAATTCAAATGGAAAGAATTGAGAATTGGGCTTTTGTTTTGTTCTATTGTTTTTTTCCCAAAAAAGAAGATTCACCTCAATGTTGCTTTGGTTGATGGCTTGATGCTGAAGTCAATCAAGTGATCTCTGTTTTGTTTATTTGTATATGTAGTTTGATTTTGTATTGTTATTATTTCCACAATTGGAACTCTTTGCGTGCCTTCAGCAACATGATTTTGTGGACACACCAACTATGATTACGAATATTTTACTGAACCATTGCAATTGGGATGTCAAACGAGCTGAGTATGGTTTCGATCTGCAGTGTGCATTCGTTGGCATTTGGTGCATTGTGATTTTAAGGGTTTCAGATGTATGGTTTTACAGCATCGTGCTTTTCAAGAATACGAAGTACCACGCAGTTTGAGGACGATTTGAACTACTTGTGGAAGTTTTTTTCCCTAACCTTGGTAAGAACCAGCTAACCAAGAACGAGGAGCAAGGGGATAGCCTTGAGAATCCCTAACAACAAAAAGAGACAAGAGACCAAAAGAAACCAAGATCATGATACCAAATAACACAAACAGCCACAGCAGAAAAAGTAACAATTGCAAACATTCTTTTGCTGAGCAAAAAAAGAAAAGAAAAAGAATAACTAACAAATGCAGAACACAACGTGGAAAGAACAGAAACACCACACATCAAAGTAAGAGCTGAACATTTTGGTGGAGCCTTCCCATTCTTCTACTATTTCAGGTTTTCAGCTGTAGTGGGGAAGTTCCTCCAAGATGCCATACAGTATTTGATCTCCTTGATGATCTTAATCTGTGTAGCTTCCTTATCCATTCTTTGTCTCTGAAAGATTCAGCAGTTCTTCCCACCCCATATGTGTTATACGGCAGCAGAAAGAGCAATTCTAAGAACCATAGACTTCAGGATTTTCCATTTGCATAGTGAATGGCCCAAGTAATTTCGTCAACAATTCCCTTAGGAGTCCCGAGTCTTCTGAAAAACCCACACTTTCTGAGCAACAGTTTCCTTGTCCAGCTAGAATAATGGCATTTGAGACTCTATACCATCATCGCACATTACACATATTTCAAGTTAACAATCCCTCAAACTAAATAGCCTGTCACTTGTTCCTAATCTCATATGGAAATCCATCCATTGGATAAAAGCCCATCTAGGGACATGTTGCGCAAACCAGACCAAGTGATAACATTCCGGGATTTAGCACTGAGTGTTTGTTGTGAGGTATTTAGTTTAGCACTGAGTGTTTGTTGTGAGGTACTTAGCTTCATCCTGCCATAATCACTATTACTTTGTAAACTTCTAAGAATCATAGACCTGGACTCAAGACAAAGACAGGACATATACAAGACATTATTGGCTATACATGTGAATATGACATATAAAATGGTTTCGCTGTGATAGACAGTGGAAGAATACCCTTGAACCCCAATTATTTTTGTAATGCATGTTTGTCGTAGTAGCTTAGGTATTTACAGTGGTCACTGGAAATTTCAACTTCTTTCGTAGAGTTAAACTAGTTTAGGCGATATGTTTTTGAAATAGCTTTTCATCCAATCGCTATGCTTGGAAAGATTTCTATCTTAGAATGACACTGTTGTATTGAGGTGCTTTTTGCATTCTCTAATATTTCCACAGATGTCAGAGCAATTCAATCAAGAGTTGGGTTTATCTGGTAAAATACCATCTGGCCTTTTCAATACAATGTTCGGCTTCAGGGGATGTTGGCAGAAGGATGCAATGACCACAAAAAGTCTTGCTTTTGATGGTTGGTTTATTTCTCTATACAATATTGAGTTGGCAAGATCACAAATAATACTATCTGAGCATGTGAAAAAAGAAGTTCCTGCCTCATGGGATCCTGTTATCCTTGCTGAGTAAGTTCTTTTACTTTAAGCTTAGGAAGCACTAGTTTTAAAGATTCTGATTTATATGCAGTATGTCGCTTAACACTGTCATTGGAAGGTGGACGTGGCAATTGGTTCGGAGGAACTAAAAAATGAGAAGGAAAATCATTTTCCTTTGGGCTTTTCCTCGCAATAGAAAGGGAATGAGAACTTTTCACAGAAATGATTAGAGATCACTATTAACTCGAAGACAAGTGATATTTTAAACTAAATCGAATGCAATTTTTCATTGTAGCTTCTTTTCCTCACTAGTTTTAGGTGACCAAACCAAATTTAGGGATCCTTATATATCCTGATGATTTTATTTCCCTTTTCTGTCATAATCCATGAATCAAGCATGGCATAAATATTCACTGTATTTTGTTTTACAAATTCCACGCTGATGAATAAACATGCACTATGATTAGACCCTCAAATCATTTAATCTTCTTCTAGACGACTGATTTAAACTACCCATTACTAGAAACGTTCATATGCTGATTTTAACAGCAAGCAAATTGATTCCCCATTTCACGACAACATAAGGGATTGATGAACATGCAATCACTTTTAAAGGCCTGGAAAACTGGCTTATCAATCATGTAGGGATACAATTGCATGGAGGAGTTTTGATCTCTGGAAATTGTATTTTGGTATCTAGTCTATAGTCTGCACATAACCATTTCTGAGGCATATGATCATGTATGTTGTTGTGGATATTCATTACGAAGCTTGGTGTCTCGATACATAGGAGGAATAGTTGGAGTTTTATTTCCATTTAAGTTTGAAAATTTTCCTTAGAATGAATGGCAGGCACTATTATATTTATTAGATTGTTAACCACCAACTCATCTAAAAGTTTAAGCTGTTCTGTAATTAACCACCAACTCATCTAAAAGCTTAAGCTGTTAGAGAGAGGGACAACTTTATTACTTATATAGTTATACCTTCAACACACCCCCTCACGTGTAGTTAGGCTCTCCTCCATAAGCGGGCTAAACAAGTGTAAATATTTTAACATTAGGTAGGCGGTGAGGTTCGAACATAGGATCTATTGCCTGCCCTGATACCATATTAGATTGTTAACCACCAACTCATCTAAAAGCTTAATCTATTAGAGAGAGGCAACTTTATTACACTAATCAGATGACTTGGTGATTATTTTCTATTTAATACCTAATCAGATGATTTTCCAGGTTTATTGAGAAATATGGTACTCATGTTGTTGTTGGGTTAAAGATGGGAGGTAAAGACGTTATTCATATTAAGCAGCTTCAAAGTTCAAGTCTTCAGCCAACTGAAGTGCAGAAATTGCTGAAAGAATTAGCTGATAAAAGATTTTCTGAAGATGGAAGCTGCACATCGAACAGTAATAAATTATCAGGAAACAGGAAGGTACACATGGAATTCTAGAATTAAATCACCACAGCAAAAATTGACTCTCCTGTTTGATCAAATTTGCTTAAAGTCTTGAGCATATGTCTGTGTTCTTCCTCTCTACCTCCTCTCTACCATCTGCACCGAGCGGTGGTACTTCACAGTGGACTACTTTTGTTCTTCTAGTAGTAGGTTACAATGTTCTAAAACTCGGTACTCGCTCGGCCGGCCACCTTGTACCTTGTAGGCCGAGTACTCGGTGATTACTCGGCGAGTAGAAATTACTTGGATTTTTTTTTTTATATGTTCCCCAAATGATATTCATAATGCATAATGAGAAGTTCAATGTTCATAGTTCAAACCAAATGAAACCAAGTACAAAATTACTAGTCCATTGCAAAGTTTAACGTTCAAATTTAACATATTATGTATTTTACCCCATTTTTTCAGTTTTTTTCGATTTTCTCCCCACTTCCGAGTAATCTCGTTTTACCGAGTAATCGGTACTCGCCGGGTACTCGCCGAGTAATGCCGAGTAATCAGCTGGCCGAGTAATTCCCACCGAGTAGCCCTAACTCTACTCGGCTAGGCACCGAGTACCGAGTACTCGCCGAGTATTTCCGAGTTTTAGAACACTGGTAGGTTAGGACACTATTGCAACTATATGCAAATAAGAGCTCATAAGACGCTCTTGGTTATTTGTTTGAGTTTAAGCACAATCACTTTGTGCATTTGCTATGTACTCACTTTACCCATCCCAGACACCCTTTAATGGTACTAAATGGGTGTAGTTTATTTCTTTAATGTTGTTCCCTAAACCAACAATTCGAATTCTGTAGTGGCACACATAG
This sequence comes from Rhododendron griersonianum, assembly GCA_018127125.1. Lineage (NCBI taxonomy): Eukaryota > Viridiplantae > Streptophyta > Magnoliopsida > Ericales > Ericaceae > Rhododendron > Rhododendron griersonianum. Next base: position 29,292,687 of record CM030800.1, read on the forward strand.
CCTTTTTTTATAATCCGCAAAAGTCAGTATGGTTACTAACCTTGGAAAAGGAGTTGAACTCCTGACCTCTTTTCTTCTGACACCTAAGTGTACCCATGATGCTGTTGGACCGAAGACCTCTGTTAAAGCATCCAACTCCAAACCAATTGGCAAAGAGTGGAGAGGCCGCCCAGGCTCATATACTAGTTTTGAAGGAGATAATTAACCAATGTGGGACAAATCCCAACAACCTCAAACTCAGAACTATGTTTTGACTGGAAATCTGAAAGGAAAGCAGCATAATAATAAACACTTTGTTTGGTTTTGAGAATTTTTTTTATGTAATGAGTAATAATGAGTGGAGAGAGAGAGAGAAACTTGTTGAGAACCATTCAGAGAGTAAATTTTTTTCCTCAAAACTTGTAAAAGAACAAAGTGAAAGCTCTTTGGTAGTGGACATTTATATTCTGTAGTGAGCACAAAACTTTTTATAAGGGCGTCCTTACCGTATTAAAGTGAGGACACCTCTTTCCCGACCAATTTGCGATGATCCAAGCAGCTCAGTGTGTTCAGAACGTGATTTTAAGGTACCCGCGAGAAATCAGCAACCAAAAAAAAGACCGGGAAGGGCTTCATTCGAGCAATTTTTCGAACAGTTCAAATAAAATGAAGCCCTTCCAGTCTTTTTTTTTTGCTGATTTCACGCGGGTACCCTTAAAATCATGTTCTGAACACATTGAGTGGCTCGGATCATCGAAATTTGGTCGGAAAAGGGGACGTCCGCAATTTAACTACGGTAAGGGCGCCCTTATAAGAAGCTAACTGCTGTAGTGAGGATTATCCATGCTTTTAAGGTTATATATGGACGTTTTAAGTGTACACCGAATAACAATATTGCTGCAAAGATTGTCCTGCATAATCCTACTGCCTGTTCTGTGTCCTGATATAAATTGATGTCACATTATAGGGCCAGAGAAAAGGATGATGCATAACTACTATGAGACCATGTCACAAACAACATAGAGATGTTGTATAGATTATCCTCATGGCATTGTTGTTTTATTCTAAGCTCCCTGTTTTTGTTCCAGGATGGAAATACCGTCATTTGGGATCTTAATTCACCTTTTATGACTTCACTCGTACCAACCATGACTTCTCTCTCAAAGAATGACGTAAGCTTCCCCATATCTACTGTACTCATTGCGTATTGAACGGGACCATTGGGGAGCATCCTCCTTTTTTGTGCCGTATTTTGATTTTTTCCTTCTGCAGGATATGTTCAGCATTCAAATCCGAAGGGGAGGAATTGATGGCGGCCAAAATCATAGTCAGTGGCTTTCCACTGTATCACATTCACCGAATATCATATCGATGTCCTTTGTTCCTATAGCTTCGCTCTTGAGCGGTGTTCGCGGTAGTGGATTCCTAAGCCATGCAATTAATCTCTACCTTCGATGTGAGTACATTTATATCTGTATATCGTAAATTTTGTTCATTGAGCAAAGATTATGTTGCTTGCCTTGTAAACATGAAGGAAGGGTCAGTGGTTTGTTGGAAGCATGTATAAAATATTAGGAATGGCAACAAAATGCCAGACAAGTGCATATTACTATATGTCCAAACCGCTGCCCATGTCAAAAAATGTTTTTGAAAGGGGCTGGGATTTGTCCAAACTTACATTTAAGGTATAAGGAAATGGGGCTGACAATGTCAACTATGATGTGAGAAATTGATATTTGGAGAGGTCTATTTCTGCAAGTTTTGTGGAGAGAGAGCAAGGATGTAGGTTTCTACTTGTCTATTCAATGCATAGAGTAGGTTACTACACAACTTAACCTCGCTCATACTCCTATTTTTGGTTTGGAGAACAATCAAGAATTGTTTAACAAGAAAGAAAAAAATGACGAATTCCCGAATAGCAGGAAGAAGACCGTAAGATGACACTAGACCGGTGTTCAAAAAATCTACCTAATAAGTTGGTTTGAGTTTGAGGACACCCATTTTGTGCATTTAAACTCCGTTTGTTTGGGCGTAAAATGTTTTACCTATTTTCAGTGTTTGGTTGTGTAAAAAATGAGGAAAATATGTAAAATATTTTCCATTAATTAGATAAAAATGACTTACCCTTAAATCTTCCGTAAGTTATTTTCCGAAATAAACTCACTGCCTTCTATTGCAATTATTACTGCTCAGTTTCCTCGATCGTCAGTCTTGACCCACGTTCAACTCCAATATTCTCAAATATCTCTACCGTTTAAGGCCCCTCCCCCTCTCTCCTATACTATTTTGTTGATTTCTGAAAATATTTTTAAGTACCAACCAAACACCGGAAAATAAAAGTTTGAAATTTATTTTCTGAAAAAATTTTTTACATGGAAAATATTTTACATTGTAAACCATTTTACATCGAAACAAACGGAGCCTTAATGCCAAAGTTATGCCTATATTCAATCTTGGCTTGCCAGACACCTAGGGGTGTGCATAGGTCGGGTTTGACCTTAACCCGTTAGCCGACCCAAAATCATCGGTCCCCATTTGTTCACCCGTTTCTGACCGATCTTCCAATCAAACTCGACCGTGTTGCTGTCGTCAGATTGTCAGTCGAGGTCGGTCAGGTTAGTCGGAGTTGAGTCGGCACTGTGAAGAAGACGAAGACGCCAAACTCCATTTTACCCTTATGCAGAGATGAGAGAGAGTGGGACCAAATTAGGGATGAGAGAGAGAGAGAGATCAGCTTGTGTGAGGTCAGATTCGAGAGAGAGAGAAGAGACCGAGTTAGCATGTATGAGGGCTACACACATGGGTGAGAGAGAGGGAACAAATCGAATGTGAGGGCCACACGGGTGTGTGAGGGGGAGGGAGGGAGGGAGAGAGTCTCTAATCTTGAGTAGTGCACGAAAACTTTATTAGTTTATTCTCTTGGATTACTAAATTTTGCAATTGGTCTTCGCGGGTTCTCGACTTAGTTGGGAAGTATAAATTTGAAATGAAAAAAATAGGATAGAGAAGAGTTGACTGCTCATACACATACCGCGTATTGAATGATATGTATGCGTATTGTGTTTGTTTTTATTATTATCAGTGGGCCGGTTTTATACGGATGAAAAATAGTTAAACCGGACAGCCAATTCGATACCGAGAATTTGGAGAAGCTGGACCCGCTGTTGACAGTCGAAGCTGTCGTAACTGACAGTATCTCATCAGATCGGACTGGATCGGTTGGTTTGGTCGGGTTTCTCGGTTATGTGCTCACCCCTAGAAACACCTATTAATGGGTATTAACTAGGTTTACTTCTTTCTGTTCCATTATTTTTGGGATGCCGCACTGTTATAATTAATTTGCAAGATGAAAACCACTGACGTTAATATAACGTGAAAAGATTGGTTGTTAGGGTTAGGACTTGGGACCCTCTCCCTCCCTCCCCAACTATGAGTGTGATCAAGTGGGCACTTAGCAACCTTAGTGCTTTTCATTTCTCTAACTATTTTTCTGTCTTGCCCTGTTAGTATTTATTTACGCTCATACATTCTGGTTAGAGTGGTTGTATCTACTATTTAATTTGGACGTTATAGACAGTATGTTGACTAGCATTTTATAAAGTGTAATACTTTCGTTCTTCTTACTGGTAGAGTGTTACTTCTCACTTAAGACTTGTTTTCGAATTGGATGATCAAATCATGCAGATAAACCACCTATAGAGGAACTCCATCAATTCCTAGAATTTCAGTTACCTCGACAATGGGCTCCAGTATACGGCGATCTTCCACTTGCACCTCGACACAGAAGACAAGTGTCTCCATCGCTTCAATTCACACTTATGGGTCCCAAGCTTTATGTTAATACCTCAAAGGTAAACATTTGTCTTGCACCTTGTGAAATTGGGATTTTTGTATTCAAAATTTTTAAATGGTTCTTGTTTTGGAAAGATCATGAGGTAGTTTGTCTTCCACATGTTTGCGTATTTTTAAAATTACTCAGTCGCACATTCCTGGTCATGGAATAGTGACTTTTTAAAGGGACACAATATACGGGGTTTGAATTCAAATTCAATGCCATTATTTCCTAATATGCCGTAATTTTTTATTTTTTCCACTTCCGAATACCTTTGTATCTATTCGTGATTGATAGTTTTGGAGGTTACAAACTGTTGGCTTTGATTGTTCGTAATGGACAATACTTTTGGGACATCAGAAATGAAGGACCAATGAGCGGGGCAGTTTGGCCCTGCTGTTGTGCACTTACAGTAGTGTTGAGGTTGAGGGGTCAACTTCTATGAAGAGATGAGGTTGATACCCTCTGTAATGGGTGGGCTTGAGCTTGGGGTTGTGTAGATACTTCTAATATGTGGCGAAACAAGAAGGAAGAAGAACCAAGAATATGGGACGAAGGAAGCATGTTACTATGTGAAGGAGTTGATGACCGAAATGCTGTACTTGGGTGCAGTAAATTTGCTTCAAAACATTGTTTATGACTGTTAGCCATGATTGAGTTCCTTTCTTTCTTCCTTTTTTGTTTTTTGTTTTGGTCTGTGTTTGGATCATGGATTTGTGGAGGAACTTATGGAGGTATAAGAAAAATCATAAAAGATGTAATGAAGTGAAGTAGCTGTATTGAAGTTGAAGTTGCTTCAACTTCATCTCTTCAATAATACAGCTCGAGATCTTTATAATCCAGTTCCGATAGAAAAAGTAATGTGATCTTTATGTATCAATTGCATTGCAGGTTGACTCGGGAAACCGGCCAGTGACAGGGATCCGTTTATACTTAGAAGGTAAGAGAAGTGACCATTTGGCAGTCCATTTGCAACACCTCTCAAGTCTTCCCGAGAGCCTCCAACTCTCAGATGACCCCATTCTTGAGCCAATCAACGAGCCGATCGAACGAGGTTACTTTGAACCTGTGAACTGGAGCATATTCTCTCACGTGTGTACTGCTCCAGTACAACACGAGGGAGCGAGGATCGACGATTCCGCTTCCATCGTTACAAAGGCCTGGTTTGAAGTAAAGACAGTTGGAATGAAGAAAGTGCTGTTCCTGAGGCTGGGATTCTCTGCGGTGGCGTCTTCAAGGCTTCGACGGTCGGAGTGGGACGGCCCCACAACCTCGTCTCGGAAGTCAGGGTTTATGTCGATGTTGATAAGCTCGACGTTCACTGCCGGGATGACTCCGGTTGAGAAGCCCGCCAAAGTGGATTTGAATTCGGCGGTTTATCCTGGGGGTCCACCTTTGCCGAGAAGAGCACCAAAGTTGATGCATTTTGTGGATACAAAGGAAATGGTGAGGGGTCCGGAGTGCCCACCGGGGCATTGGGTAGTCACTGGAGCGAAGCTCTGTGTAGAGGGTGGGAGGATCACGATCAAAGCGAAGTACTCGTTGCTGGCAATGATTCTAGAGGACTCTTTATTGTGAGGAAATTAAAATGCGGACGCACATTTTTTTTTTTCCCTCTTTCCAATTGTATTGTGTTGTACATGCCGCGCTGATTTTTTTGTAAAGTAATAATAGGAGTATTCAATTTTTATCAGTTGCTGTCGTGGTGTACTACAGTAAGTAGTTTTGGTTGATTTCTGACGCTACTAACAGATCTGTGTATCAGCCATTATTTTTGCACTACACTGTTAAATGAATATATCCTTCTCAGCTGACAGTCGCTACCTTGTGGCCATACCCAGAAAAGGGCCGAGTCCATTGCCCGTTCTGCGGATCTTTCTTTCCTGGCTGGAATCATCGATGGGTTGTTTTGAGTATTTTCATTTATTTTCTGGTGTATCCTTCCCTATCATTTTGACTCTTACTTCATCCTGTTATTTCTGATGTGTCTCAACACTGTCTCGTATTATTTCATCCTGTTATTTCTGTATGGCGACAGCTGAAAGATAATACTCAAACGTAACACTGCCAATAGTCCTTGCAAGAACATGAGCCGTCTCTGAAATGGTGGAACCGATTTTCGTCCCTAACGATGATCTCCCTTGAATGAATTTTACGATTAATGAACTTGAACGCGGTATGGCAACCGAAGCGGACTCGAAAATTCTCCTTAATTGATCATAATTGTAGCTCCTTGCAAGGTGGCAATGAGCCCAAAAGCCAACTGCAAGTTTCCCACTTTGTTCAACATCGTGAAGGTCCATCTCCAGCATAGAAACATGCTAAAACGGCAACGCTAAAGCGTCTTGTTCGAGGCCTCGGCTTGACCGTTTCCCTGAGGGTAGGCTGGTGTTGAGTTGAAGAATCTGATGCCGAACTCCTCACAGAGACTTGTGAGGCCGTCGCCAACAAACTGAGTGCCGTTGTCCGAGACGATGGCGTAGGGTACGCCGAACCTTGTCACAATGTTCCTCCATACAAATCGTCGGACGTCTGCTTCTGTGATGGTGACCAGGGCCTCGGCTTCGACCCATTTGGAGAAATAATCCGTTGCAGTGATCAAAAATTTGAAGCCCCCAGGTGCTGTTGGGAGTTTCCCGACGATGTCGAGCCCCCATTGTGCGAATGGCCATGGACTTGTGATTGGAGAGAGATTCTGAGCTGGCTGCCTGGGGATAGGTGAGAAGAGTTGGCATGGTCGGCACCTGCGTACGATTTCCTCGCAGTCTTTCTTCATGTTTTTCCAGAAGTATCCTTGACTCATCGCGCGCTGGCATAACGAACGTCCACCAGAGTGGCGCCGCAGCTTCCGGAGTGCAGTTCTTCAAGGATCTCGGCAACTTGATTTGGGTGGACGACAAGAAGATAAGGTCCTGAAATGGATTTTCTATAGAGCTGGCCACTCTCAGAGAGCCAGTAGTATGCGGCCTTATTTCTGATTCGGAAGGCTTCCTTTTTGTCGTCGGGTAAGGTGTCGTTCCTGAGGAAGGCCACGATTTCATCCATCCAACTCGGACCAAGGTTGATGTTGAGTACCTCTGGAGTTGTATCGAAACTTGGGTTGTCGATGTTGCCAAAATTTATGGTTCGAAACTCAGATGCTTTTGACGCCGAGGCGAGGCCAGCAAGTGCGTCGGCGTGGGCGTTGTGCTCGCGGTTAATTTGCTAGATGTTGAATGTTTTGAAGCGAGTAATGAGTTCTGCTTCTGTGGCATGGTACTTCATCATCCGTGGGTCTCTAGCTTCGTAGTCCCCAAGTACTTGATTGACTATAAGTTGAGAATCACAGAATACGGCCAGGTTGTCAACTTTCATCGCGATTGCCGAGCGTAGGCCAGCAAGCAAAGCCTCGTATTCAGCTTCGTTGTTGGTGGCGGGGAAATCGATGCTGATGGCACTTTCGTGAAGAGTTACGAACGGAGAGACCAAAACGACTCCGGCACCGGCTCCGTTGTTGTTGGAGGCACCGTCGACTTGCATCCGCCAAGTGTCTCCCTGGAATAGGAGCCACCGGTCCTCTTTTGGTTGGTGTTCGGCAAACTGTTGGTTGGGAGGATTGTGTAGGATCTCCGAGTCTTCCGGTGTGAGTTCAGCAATGAAGTCGGCGAGGACCTGCCCCTTTATTGCTGTCCTCGGTTCAAAACGGATGTCGAAGTTCGCTAGCTCGACCGCCCATTTTGAGACTCTGTTTGAGAGGTCGGCTTTTCGAAATAGGGCTTTGAGAGGGTGCTCGGTCAACACCGTTATGGTGTGCGCCTGAAAGTATGGCAGAAGTTTCCTCGCCGCGGAGACCAGGGCGAGTGCAAGTTTTTCCAGTGGAAGGTACCGAGTCTGGGCTGGGAGGAGTGTCTTGCTTGTGAAATACACGGGCATGTCGTCGGCCCCTTCTCGCCGAACAAGTGCTGAGCTAATTGCGTGGCTCGAGACTGAAAGGTAAAGATAGAGATTTTCGTACTCTTTGGGCTTTACCATTAGTGGTGATGAACTCAGGTAATCTTTAAGTTCGGCCAACGCTCTGTCGCAATCCGGTGTCCACTCAAAACTTCGTCGGCTTTTCCCTTTGAGAGCGTGAAAGAAGGAGTGGCACTTGTCGGATGACTTGCTGATGAAGCGATTGAGAGCCGCTGCCATTCCAGTTATTGTACCTCTCTGATTGATCGTGGTGGCCGAAGGTCTGCCACTGCCTTGATTTGGTTGGGGTCGGCCTCGATGCCCCTTCGTGTGACCAAATGGCCAAGGAATTTGCCGGCACTTACGCCGAACGCGCACTTTTCTGTCGGGGTTTAAACGGAGTTTGTGGAATTTAAGGATCTCGAAGACCTCGGCAAGCTCCTTCAAATGGTTGTGCTCCTTTTGGCTTTTGACGAGGTCGTCAATGTATGCTTCGAGGATGTTGCCTATTTGTGCATAGAGCATCTTGAAGATCGCTCTGTTGAATGTTGCTCCGGAGTTCTTTAGACCGAACGGCATCACCCTATAGCAGAAAATTCCATGTGGAGTTATGAATGCTGTCTTCTCCATGTCGGCCGGGTCCATAGCAATCTGGTGATAGCCACGGTAGGCGTCCAGAAAACTAAGCCAAGCATGGCCGGCAGTTGCGTCTACGAGCTGGTCGATCTTCGGTAGTGGAAACCAATCCTTGGGACAGGCGTCGTTAAGATTCGTGTAGTCGACGCAGACTCGCCACTTTCCATTCTTCTTTTTGACGACCACCGTGTTTGACAGCCAGGTTGGGTACTGCACTTCCTGAATGGCGTTGTTGTCTAGAAGCCGGTTGACTTCGTCTATCACGGCGTCGGCGTGCTCTGGTGCCGAACGTCGAGCCCGCTGAATGATTGGTTTGGCGTCCTTTTTGATGTTGAGGGAGTGGCAGATAAAGTTGGGATCTACTCCTGGCATTTCCTCCGGGGTCCATGCAAAAACTTCAAGATTCTGTTTGAGGAATAGGAACATCTCCCCTCGCTCGGCGTCAGAAAGTGAGGAGCCAAGCAAGAAGAAGCGTGATCCGTCCTCGTTGATGGGCATTTTTATCAGCTCCTCCTCCGCTTTGTCCTCGGCTTTTAGACCGACGTCGTCAATGACGGCCATGTCTGGGACTTCAACCCATTGCACTTGTTTTGCCTTTGAGGAGCTGTGGACGGCGGAGACATAGCATTTCTTGGATGCAATTTGGTCCCCTCGCAAGTCCTCTTGTCTGCCTGTTGTACCGATGAAGCGGACAACCTGGTGGTATGTTGACGCGATCGCTTGCATTTCATGGAGCCAAGTTCGGCCGAGGATGGCGTTGTATGGGCTCGCGCGTTGACAACAATGAATTCGACGGTTACAGTCTTTGAGCCGACGACGACCGGTAGAAAGATTCGGCCGATCGGCCATACAGGAGCTCCGCTGAAGCCAATGAGGGGTACCTCGGTGGGTTGCAAAGCCGATTCTGGTAGGTCCAACTTCTTGAAGAGGTCATAGTACATAACCTCCGCCCTTCACTGATCGATGAGTACACGTTTGACGTCATGGACGCCAATTTGGACGGTGACGACGAGTGCATCCGAATGTGGGGTCTGAACGTGTTCAAGATCGCGTTCGGTGAAGCTGATAGTCCATTTTGGTAGGTCTTGTGGTCGGGATCGTTTGGATCCGCAGCCGACGGAGAGTATCTCTTTTGAAGTTGAGGCTTGATCGATGTCGGCTCTGAGCGTGGTCTCGAATGCCTTTGTTACCGGTCCATGGATGACGTGGATCAATGGTCGTTGTTCGTTGGGGTTGGGATTTGTCTGCCGGGCGGGCGTCTTTGCTCGATCAATGTATTGATCGAGATGGCCTTGAGTGGCAAGCTTTTCAAGGAGAGCCTTGTATGGTGCACAAGCAATCGTGTAGTGGCCGAGCTCGTTATGGTAAGTGCACTTCTTCCTTGGGTTTTGATCCGGTTGGCCGGTGTCGGTCCCGAGCTTGGCCGTCGGCCACTCAAACCACGGTTGTCTCATTATTTCCTTCAGAAAAGACCATATTGGTTCTTTGAAGTGAGTGGTTTCGGCCACGTGGTCGTGCTCCTTTGGCTGACGCTCCTTGCCCTTTTTAATGTTGTGCACTTGCTTCTTCGGCTGCACTTGTTGGGTCGCCGTTTGTACCGGTAGCTGGTGAACGGTTGAGGAGCTCGGGATTCCCTGTGCGGCTCTGTCTGCATAGAGTTCTTCGAGAGCACAGAATCTTTCCACTACACGCATCAATTCACCCATGCCGTGCGGTGGACGGATGGCGAGTTCGTCTAAGATCTTGCTCCCAGTCTCCAGGCCGTTCTTGAAGGTGCGTGCGGCCCAGTACTCATCGATTCCGGGAATCTCGTTAAACAGCTGCCAGTAGCTCGGCATATTTTCTGAGAGTTTCCGACGACAGTTTCCTCATTTGGGACAGCGATTCAGGCTCTTTAGCCGTTTTGTTGCTTGTGATGAAGCGAGTGTTGAAGGCGCGTTCAAGGTCGGCCAGGGTCCTTACGGATCCAGCGGGCAATTTGTTGAACCACTGGAGCCCTAGGGAGCCGAGGCTGGACGGGAACGCCTTGCATTTCACCTCATCTTTACTCGTGCAGAGTTCGATGGTTTGTCTGAAATGGATGAGGTGAGTGTAGGCCTCACACGTCGACGGATCGAACTTCGTAAATTTGGGCAGGTGGAAGGTGGGCTCTGGCGGTGTGTTGATTATGTGGGAGGTGAATGGGGAGACGCCGAGATCTTTTAGCTGCCGTTCGAATCCTGGGCGCGGCGGTTTGCCGTGCTCGTCCGTCTTCTGTCGATTTGAATCTCTTTCATTGTTTTCTCTTGCCGACGTCTTCTCCGCTTCTTTTCGCCGAAGCTTGTCTCGCAGGTCTGTCTCTGTTCGGCGTGGGCCGTTGACAGTTTTGTCGTTGCGGCGTCGGGATTTCCTTTCGTCGTTCGCGCCTTCAACGCATACGTTTTTCCCGTTGCGCCGAGCGTACTGTTCATTGTCATTGTTTTCTATCGGGATGTTCCCCAGGCGCTCAGAGACATGGGAGTCTCGGCTACGGTGCGAGGCCGTCGTGCGAGAGAACTCTGCTCGGCCAGTTGAGTACGTGCTGGTGAACGACTCGGTGTCCCTTGTCCTGGTTCCATCGTGATGGCTTCTGGAACGATGCGTCCCAGATCCGGTGGGGTGCTTCTAGAGGATCATTCCCCTGGCGTCATCTTGTGCTGGGGTGAAGCCTAGGCGGTCTTTCACTGATCCGCGTTGGCCTCCTTCGTTCTGACGCCCTTGCGGTGGTGGAGGTGGAGGTGGAGGCGGTGTTTGCCCACCTCTACCCCTGTCTCCACCAGATCGAGATGCGGCAGGAGTGGCGTCCTGCTGCGTATGTCGCTTCATTTGGGCCACTTCCGCCCTTAGTGCCGCCAGCTCGTTGTCGCGTTCGTCGTCGCGACGCTGCAACAGGCGGATGTAGGCTGAAGCGACGTCGTCCGAGACCGGTGAGAGCCCGGATCCAGGGGCGAGAGAGAGGGACATGTGCCTCTCGATAGTTGGTGTGGAATTGACGTTTCCACCTGCGTCTTTGGCCCCTGAGACGGTCGCGTCCGCTATATCTCCGCCCATGGTGAGTGATTTGGTTGCTGTCTTACGGAGGAGTGAGGGAAGTTTGGAGGATGAGAGAGCCGCTGAGATCAGAAGGGTTCACGTCGGGTTCACCAATTGTGTGGCCCGTGATCCTCCGGTCCTCGATCCTTCGTAGGTGGTTTGATGGTGGATTAGCTTTCTTCTCCTAGCCTGCACAAGGAACGCACGACTAAGACCTGGCCGGGGGTTGTCCCGGCAAGGCCCTCCGGCGAGAGGATGAGTCTGGTGCAGAGAGAGGTAGTCGAAAGCTGGAAAGAGTAAGTGTGTGTATTGAGTAGCATGTACCTGTTAGGGTTACCATCTCTAGGTATTTATAGTGCCTTCCGACATGCCCTTCAAGTGCGATCGCGTGCCTTGCACGGGCCTAGTGATGTCATAGTGACGTCGAGGAGTAGATCTGATAACCGTTTTCAGGGCTGAGCTGGCACACCCATGTGCGCCCGTGATCGTCTTCTGTTGTAACCGCTTCCGCACGTGGCAGGACGCGTGGCTTTTCTGCCAGCCGCCGTCGGCTGCATGCCGTGCTCTGAAGGTAGCCGACCGCGGGAACCGCCGAGCATAGCCATGCGTTCAATGAAGGAGGTAACGCCGCCGCGGACTCCGTCGACGGCACAATCCGAGCGCGGGTCTGTCCTCTGCCGAGCCTGAGGCAAACCGGATATACACGACGAGTCATTGTCGGCTTGCCGCGCACGAGGCCTGCGATCGGACCACGGCAGGTATGGTCCGCGTCATGCGAACAAATCATGTTCGGCCCGCTACAATAGCCCCTCAATTCCTGCCGATGCTGTACGCATGGTAGGGATTGAAGTTGAGCCTTAGGCCGAACTCGTCAAACCGACGAGCGTACAATTGTTTTATTAAGATAAGTTCAAGAAGAGCCTGAACCGTTTCATCATCAGTTGTAGTATCGACCGGAGATGAATTACTACAATTGTATTACTCCAGATGTCACATTGTGGCTGGGTACGGCAGGCGAGAGGTGGGCTGTCAATCCATGCAAACCGTCTTAACAATGACACGTGTCGCGCGCCGAGTGGTCAGTCGTTCGGCGGTGCAATGATGGGCGGGATTTTCGAATTCCCAACCCTAGCCCTATATAAGGGGAGACGCGAGGAGAGAGAAAGCTCTCGTTCTCTCTCTCTCTCCAGACCTCCATTGTCAGAGCTCCAAAGCAACCGTTCGTCTTCCATCTTCGATTTCCAGCAGATCCTGCCACCAGATCTCGCCACAAATCTAGGTACGTGTTCGATTCTTGCTTCTCTTCACTTTTCTGCAGTTTTTAGGTGATTAATTCTGCCTTTCTGGGTTTTTGGGGCACTTTTTGTTCTGAGTGAACAGTGCACCCTGGAGATGAACGGACTGTTCATCTCCTTCTTCAACTTTTCTTCCGAGCACGGAGCCTCCACGGGGTTCTGGCCGTTGATGGAATGGGCCGAGCCCCAGCCTCTGTTGTTTGGAAGGTTCCTGGCTGAACACGTTTCGGCCGAGCCTTGAGAATGATGATGGGGTGGGCCAATTAGGGTACCGAGCGTAGTGAGACAACTGTTTTCTGGCCGACAACGAGGTCTCATGTTTTTTTGATTTTGACTTTGTTAGGTCTGGCTCCCCCAATCATCGTCATCTCATCCGACTCTGAAAGTTCAGGGGACGATTCCGCAAACCTTGTGATCCGAGAGTACTTGGAGTTACACAGAAGCCGACGACAAACTTCTTCCATCGCCTCAAACATGTCAGATTCTGGTGACTCCAACGCCGAGCAAGACTATGAGTACGGTGGTTTCAACACCGAGCCGGAGATAACCTTCTCTACGGAATCCGAAGCCGAACACGAACTTGGGCCGGAGGCTGAATCCAGAATTCGCTCCCAGGCCGGAGCCACGACTTCCTCACTCTCTGCTCCTGCTGAAACCTCGTCCGTGGATAGAGAGTTTGCCGACCTCTTCGAGCGAGGGCAAGTTTGCCCCCACGCCCACTACTTCAGTGGTCGTCCCAACGAGTATGCGGCCTTCTGCCGTACGTACAATATACCAGACGATGTTGTTGTCCACCAGGTGGCTAGCGACAAGATTAGGGATAAGAGACAAGATCGTCCCGAGCACATAACGGTCCCTCTGATGGCCATTTGTGAGGCCGGACTCCGTTTCCCCCTTCATCCATATTTGAGGGAACTGTTGTCTAGGTTCGGTTTAGTTCCTCATTTTTTCTCGATAAATAGTTTTAGGATTGTGATGTCTGTAATTAGGTTGAAGGAACTTCACAACCTTGATTTCACCGTTGCCGACCTTTTCCACACGTACATTATGTCCAGGCATGGGAAGACCAACCGTAGGTATTTATCCACACGTAGTGGTAAGGAACCCTTGATAAATGGACTTCCCGACACTGATAAATGGGCCACCCTGTACGTCGAGGTCAGTGGGAATTATGAGTTCGGCGATCAGGCTGCGAGGATGCATTCTGTGCCGAAGATAACTGACTTCCGAGGTTTCCTTTTCATTCTTATTTCTGCCGGACATGATAAGTCTATTTGAATGAACTCGTCGATATTCTGACAATACATTTTTCTTTTGCAGATCACCGAGCGATCACCAGGACTCAGAACTCTTTGGCCGTAGACAGCCACGTTGAACTCCTAAGGGCTTGTGTCTGCCGCGACGCGCCGACGCTGCTTGGTTACGAGCCCTCGTACAAGGGAAAGTTGACGAAGAGGAAGAAGAAGGATAAGGAGGCAGGGCCGAGCACGAAGGTTAAGGGCAAAAAGTCAGCTGCAGAGGTAGGCGTTGGCGACGAAGTCCCAAATCCGAGCAAGAAGGCTAAACAGCCGAGGGTAAAATTTCCTACTTTTCAGAAGTCAGCCGACTTCTGGTTTCAAGAAAGTCTGCCATCTGACCTTCAAGGCATCCACATCCCACCAATCCGAACATTAATCCCTCATTTTGCCGACGACATGGGGAGAAGAAACGTGGTGAGGATGAATCTCAAGGAAGCAGCTGCTGCCAGCAAGAAGGTAGCCGCTCCTTCCTACCGAGAGTCCTGCTAAGAAGCAGAAGGTACATGACTTCTTTCCCGCCAGGCCGCCGACGCCACTTCCAAAGGAGAAGAACCAAACCGAGTCTTCGGCAGCGGGAGGCTCAAAGGCTGTGGAGAGGGCAGCAGGTCCAGGTGGGCGGGTGATCGCCCCAGAGTTTGCACCATCCTTCGCCATGGCCGACGGTAGAGTGGTCACGGTGGAAGACAGCATCAAGGAGGAGCCTGGTCTTGCTGTGACCATGCTGCACGGGCTTGCTCTTCCAAAGGACATGGACAGGATTCCTGGGGAACTTCAGCCGAGCCTAGTTCACACTAGTGCATACCTCGTACAGGTACGTTTTTTGACTTGGTTATCTTTTCAAAGTTTTTGATGCGTTGCCGAGGCAGATGATATAGTTTTGTGTGTAGGCTGGGCAAGCTCTACTGCGGGCTTCTCGGCAAGCCGAGATCCTGGCCGCTGAGAGGACTCGTTACCGCGATGAAGCGAAAGCCGAGCGCGAGAAGGCGAAGGCTGCGAAGAACGGATTGAGGTTCGCCAAATCAAGGGTCGCCGAGCTTGAGAAAGAAAGGGATGAGGCCCTTGAAAATGCAAAGACGGCCGAACGCGAGCTCGGGCAGGTTGTCCGTAGAGAGAAGAGGAAGATGAAGGAAGTGGATGAGAAGGCGTTCCAGGCTGGGTACGACAGAGCCGGTGCCGAGTATGTGAGGGAGGCTCGCTCGATGGTCAATGAAGAGCTTGCAAAGAAGCTGCCGATCGCATACCGACCTGGGTACAAGGATGGGGTGAGGGCTGCGTGTGGGGTCATGCAGCTTGAGCCGGACATGAACTTGATGAAGTCGATCCCTGTAGCTGATGTTCCCGAGCTCGTGTTGCCATACACGGAGGAGGAATGTGCTCCACTTCCTCCAGAGGAATTTTCTGAGGGCGATGATGATTTTGAAGATATGACTGTAGCCGATGCTGATGGTGAAAGAGATGGCTCCAGTGGGAAGGGGAGGGACGTGGCTGACAACGCTGAGCAGGCAACCGAGCAAATTGAGAAAAATGATGAAGTGGTCGTTGAAGCCGAGGACGATGCTGCTAGCCTTGCTGAGGCTGCAGCCGAGGGTGATCCGCCTCAACCTTAGAGTTTAAGGTTTATATTGAATTTTGAAGTTTTGTTGGACTGGACGGCTCCAAACTTGGGAGTTTTACCGTGCCAGATGTAATAGTTGTTTGAGGGTCGGCACCGAACGGTTTACTACGCCGTACCTTCCAGTTTAGGATCTTTCAAACACTTGTCTTTATAATGCATGGCTTCTTTCGCAGCGTCTCTATTATTGCCGAGCTTGTTTTGTTGCCTTCATGTCTTCATAGAAATTTTGTAGTCCTTGCATGTTTGTGAATGTGTAGTTGTCCGTAGCCCCCACTTTGGTTTGGGTTCGGCAGAATAGCTGAGAGTATATCGTGATCGAAATGGTTAAGTATAGATATTGCAGCCGAGCCCAGACCAAAGTATTATGGCCGTAGGTACTAGGTAGCCGAACATGGATTTGTTGTGGTCAGATTTGACCAATCCTTCGACTTAGTGTAAGAGTGTGAGTTGCCCCCTTGCCTTGTGGATGGGGCTCGGCTCATGAGTCAGCCCCAGGCCATAGCAGAGGGACGTTGGAGAGTAGTTTATTGTTTGTGGGTGGTGTGCTCGCCAAATTGCGAGTGTAACCATTCGGTGGCCGACCATAGTGTCTTGCCAATCCGAGCCGAAGCCTAAGTTCCAAAAGTGTATTTCAGGCTCGGCGGACCATATGTCCAGTGATTGCTTCTTTGGGGGTGAAATTGGCCGAAGCAATGGGCTTTTTAAGGAGCCGTTTGGAGGGTGTGACCGAAGTCATCGTTTGTGTGTGGCATTCTTAGCCGAGAGTGGAATGAATGCATGAAATGTTATAGAAAGACTTTTGAATAAAAAAGATTGTCATTTCATTGATATTTCTACGAAATACAAGGAAAGTAGAAAAAACAGTAACAGTGGGTCGAGGCCCTTCTTTGGAATGAAAAAGGAAAATGTAAAAGAGTTATGCCGATGCTGAAGAAAACATAAACTCGGTATGCATGAAGTGTTGGCCGAAGGTAGCTGTCTGAGTGGAGCATCACATGTAGGCCTTTCTGAGGTTCTGGGCATTCCACGGGTTGGTGAGCACCTTGCCGTGCATGTCTTCGAGGGTGTAAGCCCCTTCACCAGCAACCTTCACGATACGAAATGGCCCTTCCCAATTAGGCATGAACTTTTTCTTTTTGCTTGCTTGGACAACCTTTCGCCAAACCAAGTCGTCGGGTTTGAACTTCTTGATTCTGACACTTCTGTTGTACCCCTTGGCGACAGTCTGTTGATACTCGGCAAGCTTTAGCCGAGCGTCATCGCGCTTCTCCTCAGCCAAAATTAATTCTTGCTCGAGGGCTTCGTCATTGGATTGAGGATTGAAGTTCTCCGTTCGGAGGGTTGGGAACCTTGATTCCAGTGGGATTACGGCCTCCATGCCGAACGCCATTGAGAACGGTGTTTGGCCTGTAGAACGGCGGGGAGTGGAGCGGTAAGCCCATAAAACCATGGGGAGTTCCTCTGCCCATTTTCCCCTCTTTGAATTCAGTCTTCGTTTTATCCCTGCACAGACCGTCTTGTTTGAGGCTTCGGCCTGGCCGTTTCCCTGAGGGTAGGCTGGTGTTGAGTTGAAGAATCTGATGCCGAACTCCTCACAGAGACTTGTGAGGCCGTCGCCAACAAACTGAGTGCCGTTGTCCGAGACGATGGCGTAGGGTACGCCGAACCTTGTCACAATGTTCCTCCATACAAATCGTCGGACATCTGCTTCTGTGATGGTGACCAGGGCCTCGGCTTCGACCCACTTGGAGAATCCGTTGCGGTGATCAAGAATTTGAAGCCCAGGTGCTGTTGGGAGTTTCCAGACGATGTCGAGCCCCCATTGTGCGAATGGCCATGGACTTGTGATTGGAGAGAGATTCTGAGCTGGCTGCCTGGGGATAGGTGAGAAGAGTTGGCATGGTCGGCACCTGCGTACGATTTCCTCGCAGTCTTTCTTCATGTTTTTCCAGAAGTATCCTTGACTCATCGCGCGCTGGCATAACTAACGTCAACCAGAGTGGCAGCCGCAGCTACCGGAGTTCAGTTCTTAAAGTATCTACGCAACAAGATTTGGGTGGACGAAAATAAGATAAGGTCATTAAATTGATTGTCTATAGATATGGACACTCTCAGAGAGCCAGTAGTATGCGGCCTTATTTATGATTCGGAAGGCTTCCTTTTTGTCGTCGGGTAAGGTGTCGTTCCTGAGGAAGGCCACGATTTCATCCATCCAACTCGGACCAAGGTTGATGTTGAGTACCTCTGGAGTTGTATCGAAACTTGGGTTGTCGATGTTGCCAAAATTTATGGTTCGGAACTCAGATGCTTTTGATGAGGCGAGGCCAGCAAGTGCGTCGGCGTGGGCGTTGTGCTCGCGGTTGATTTGCTCGATGTTGAAAGTTTTGAAGCGAGTAATGAGTTCTGCTGCTGTGGCCTGGTACTTCATCATCCGTGGGTCTCTAGCTTCGTAGTCCCCAAGTACTTGATTGACTATAAGTTGAGAATCACAGAATACGGCCAGGTTGTCAACTTTCATCGCGATTGCCGAGCGTAGGCCAGCAAGCAAAGCCTCGTATTCAGCTTCGTTGTTGGTGGCGGGGAAATCGATGCTGATGGCACTTTCGTGAAGAGTTCCGCATGGAGAGACCAAAACGACTCCAGCTCCGTTGTTGTTGGAGGCACCGTCGACTTGCATCCGCCAAGTGTCTCCCTGGAATAGGAGCCACCGGTCCTCTTTTGGTTGGTGTTCGGCAAACTGTTGGTTGGGAGGATTGTGTAGGATCTCCGAGTCTTCCGGTGTGAGTTCAGCAATGAAGTCGGCGAGGACCTGCCCCTTTATTGCTGTCCTCGGTTCAAAACGGATGTCGAAGTTCGCTAGCTCGACCGCCCATTTTGAGACTCTGTTTGAGAGGTCGGCTTTTCGAAATAGGGCTTTGAGAGGGTGCTCGGTCAACACCGTTATGGTGTGCGCCTGAAAGTATGGCAGAAGTTTCCTCGCCGCGGAGACTAGGGCGAGTGCAGGTACCGAGTCTGGGCTGGGAGGAGTGTCTTGCTTGTGAAATACACTGGCATGTCGTCGGCCCCTTCTCGCCGAACAAGTGCTGAGCTAAGTGCGTGGCTCGAGACTGAAAGGTAAAGATAGAGATTTTCGTACTCTTTGGGCTTTACCATTAGTGGTGATGAACTCAGGTAATCTTTAAGTTCGGCCAACGCTCTGTCGTAGTCCGGTGTCCACTCAAAACTTCGTCGGCTTTTCCCTTTGAGAGCGTGAAAGAAGGAGTGGCACTTGTCGGATGACTTGCTGATGAAGCGATTGAGAGCCGCTGCCATCCCAGTTAGTCGTTGTACCTCTCTGATTGATCGTGGTGGCCGAAGGTCTGCCACTGCCTTGATTTGGTTGGGGTCGGCCTCGATGCCCCTTCGTGTGACCAAATGGCCAAGGAATTTGCCGGCACTTACGCCGAACGCGCACTGTTCTGGGTTTAAACGGAGTTTGTGGAATTTAAGGATCTCGAAGACCTCGGCAAGCTCCTTCAAATGGTTGTGCTCCTTTTGGCTTTTGACGACGAGGTCGTCAATGTATGCTTCCAGGATGTTGCCTATTTGTGCATAGAGCATCTTGAAGATCGCTCTGTTGAATGTTGCTCCAGAGTTCTTTAGACCGAACGGCATCACCCTATAGCAGAAAAATTCCATGTGGAGTTATGAATGCTGTCTTCTCCATGTCGGCCGGGTCCATAGCAATATGGTGATAGCCACGGTAGGCGTCAGAAAACTAAGCCGAGCATGGCCGGCAGATGCTTCTACGAGCTGGTCGATCTTTGGTAAAGTGAAAACAGTTGGGACAAAGCGCAAAGATTCGTGTAGTCGACGAGACTCGCCACTTTCCATTCTTCTTTTTGACGACCACCGTGTTTGGGTTGGGTATTGTACTTTCTGAATGGCGTTGTTGTCTAGTAGTTGACTTCGTCTATCACGGCGCGGCGTGCTCTGGTGCCGAACGTCGAAGCTCGTTGAACAACCGATTTGGCGTCCTTTTTGATGTTGAGGAGTGGCAGATAAAGTTGGGATCTACTCCTGGCATTCCTCCAGGGTCCATGCAAAAACTTCAAGATATTGTTTGAGGAATAGGAACATCTCTTCTCTCTCGCTCGGCGTCAGAAAGTGAGGAGCCAAGCAAGAAGCGTGATCCGTCCTCGTTGATGGGCATTTTATCAGGCTCCTCCTCGCTTTGTCCTCGGCTTTTGACCGGAGCGTCGTCAATAGCGGCCATGTCTCCGGGGACTTGACCCATTGCACTTGTTTTGCCTTTGAGGAGGCTGTGGACGGCGGAGACATAGCATTTCTTGGATGCAATTTGGTCCCCTCGCAAGTCCTCTTGTCTGCCTGTTGTACCGATGAAGCGGACAACCTGGTGGTATGTTGACGCGATCGCTTGCATTTCATGGAGCCAGGTTCGGCCGAGGATGGCGTTGTATGGGCTCGGCGCGTTGACAACAATGAATTCGACGGTTACAGTCTTTGAGCCGACGACGACCGGTAGAAAGATTCGGCCGATCGGCCATACAGGAGCTCCGCTGAAGCCAATGAGGGGTACCTCGGTGGGTTGCAAAGCGACTCTGGTAGGTCCAACTTCTTGAAGAGGTCATAGTACATAACCTCAGCTGAACTTCCCCGATCGATGAGTACACGCTTGACGTCATGGACGCCAATTTGGACGGTGACGACGAGTGCATCCGAATGTGGAGTCTGAACGTGTTCAAGATCACGTTCGATAAAGCTTCTTGTGGTCGTGAACGTTTGGATCCATAGCCGACGAAGAGTATCTCTTTTGAAGTTGAGGCTTGATCGATGTCGGCTCGGAGAGCGTTTCGAATGCCTTTGTTACTGGGTCCATGGATGACGTGGATCAATGGTCGTTGTTCGTTGGGGTTGGGATTTGTCTGCCGGGCGGGTGTCTTTGCTCGATCAATGTATTGATCGAGATGGCCTTGAGAGGCAAGCTTTTCAAGGAGAGCCTTGTATGGTGCACAAGCAGTCGTGTAGTGGCCGAGCTCGTTATGGTAAGTGCACTTCTTTCTTGGGTTTTGATCCTGGTTGGCCGGTGTCGGTCCCGAGCTTGGCCGTCGGCCACTCAAACCACGGTTGTCTCATTATTTCCTTCAGAAAAGACCATATTGGTTCTTTGAAGTGAGTGGTTTCGGCCACGTGGTCGTGCTCCTTTGGCTGACGCTCCTTGCCCTTTTTAATGTTGTGCACTTGCTTCTTCGGCTGCAGTCAGCTGGTGCACGGTTGAGGAGAACGGATTGTTAGAGCTCGGGATTCCATGTGCGGCTCTGTCTGCATAGAGTTCTTCGAGAGCACATAATCTTTCCACTACACGCATCAACTCACCCATGCCGTGTGGTGGGCGGATGGCGAGTTCGTCTAAGATCTTGCTCCCAGTTTCCAAGCCGTTCTTGAAGGTGCGTGCGGCCCAGTACTCATCGATTCCAGGGATCTCGTTGAACAGCTGCCAGTAGCGCTCGGCATATTGCCTGAGAGTTTCCGAGGATAGTTTCCTCATCTGAGACAGGGATTCAGGCTCTTTAGCCGTTTTGTTGCTTGTGATGAAGCGTGTGTTGAAGGCGCGTTCAAGGTCGGCCAGGGTCCTTACGGATCAAGCGGGCAATTTGTTGAACCACTGGAGCCCTAGGGAGCCGAGGCTGGACGGGAACGCCTTGCATTTCACCTCATCTTTACTCGTGCAGCGTTCGATGGTGTGTCTGACATGGAAGAGGTGAGTGTTGGCCTCACCCGTCGACGGATCGAACTTCGTAAAGTTTGGCAGGTGGTAGGTGGGCTCTGGCGGTGTGGTGATGATGTGGGAGGTGATTGGGGCGACGCCGAGATCTTTTAGCTGCCTTTCGAATCCTGGGCGCGGCGGTTTGCCGTGCTCGTCCGTCTTCGGTCGCTTTGAATCTCTTTCCTTGGTTTCTCTTGCCGACGTCTTCTCCGCTTCTTTTCGCCGAAGCTTGTCTCGCAGGTCTTTCCCTGTTCGGCGTGGGCCGTTGACAGTTTTGTCGTTGCGGCGTCGGGATTTCCTTTCGTCGTTCGCGCCTTCAACGCATACGTTTTCCCGTTGCGCGGCGTAATGTTCATTGTCATTGTTTTCGTCAGGATGTTCCCGTGCTGTGCAGAGACATGGGAGTCGGTGCAGAGTCTCCTACGGTGCGAGGCCGTCGTGCGAGAGAACTCTGCGCGACCATTCGTACGTGCTGGTGAATGACTCGGTGTCTCTTGTCCGGGTTCCATCGTGATGGCTTCTGGAACGATGCGTCCCAGATACTGTGGGTTGCTCCTGGCGTCGTCCGGTGCTGGGGTGAAGCCTAGGCGGTCTTTCACGGATCCGCGTTGGCCTCCTTCGCTCTGACGCCCTTGCGGTGGTGGAGGTGGAGGTGGAGGCGGTGTTTGCCCACCTACCCCTCGTGCTCACCCCGAGATCGAGATGCGCGTGGTGAGTCTGTCGCCAAATGTCGCTTCATTTGAGGCCAAGCTCGTTGTCGCGTTCGCTGCTGCCGCCGCCGCGTGGGATGTATAAGGCTGGCTGGACACGCGACGGAGAGGCAGTGAGAGCCCGAGATCCGAGGGCGAGAGAGAGAGGACATGTGCCGGCGGTTCGGCGTGGAATTGACGTTTCCCTCGTCTTTGGCCACGATGTCCGCGCTATATCTCCGCCCATGGTGAGTGATTTGGTCGCTGTCTGAGGAGCGAGGGAAGTTTGGAGGATGAGAGAGCCGCTGAGATCAGAAGGGTTCACGCGGGTTCACCAATTGTGTGGCCCGTGATCCTCCGGTCCTCGATCCTTCGTAGGTGGTTTGATGGTGGATTAGCGTTCTTCTCCTAGCCTGCACAAGGAACGCACGACTAAGACCTGGCCGGGGGTTGTCCCGGCAAGGCCCTCCGGAGAGCAGAGAGGAAGCAGGAAGCTCTGGAGAGGGAGTAAGTGTGAGTATTGAGTAGCGTGTACCGTTAGGGTTACCATCTCTAGGTATTTATAGTGCCTTCTGACTTGCCCTCCAAGTACCATCGCGTGCCTTCCACGGGCCAAGTGACATCATAGTGACGTCGAGAAATAGATCTGATAACCGTTTTCAGGGCTGAGCTGGCACACCCATGTGCGCCCGTGATCATCTTCTGTTGTAACCGCTTCTGCACGTGGCAGGACGCGTGGCTTTACAGCCAGCCGCCGTCGGCTGCATGCCGTGCTCTGAAGGTAGCCGACCGCGGGAACCGCCGAGCATAGCCATGCGTTCAATGAAGGAGGTAACGTCGCCGCGGACTCCGTCGACGGCACAATCCGAGCGCGGGTCTGTCCGCTGCCGAGCCTGAGGCAAACCGGATATACACGACGAGTCATTGTCGGCTTGCCGCGCACGAGGCCTGCGATCGGACCACGGCAGGTCAGGTCCGCGCCATGCGAACAAATCATGTTCGGCCCGCTACAGTATTTATTTACGCTCATACATTCTGGTTAGAGTGGTTGTATCTACTATTTAATTTGGACGTTATAGACAGTATGTTGACTAGCATTTTATAAAGTGTAATACTTTCGTTCTTCTTACTGGTAGAGTGTTACTTCTCACTTAAGACTTGTTTTCGAATTGGATGATCAAATCATGCAGATAAACCACCTATAGAGGAACTCCATCAATTCCTAGAATTTCAGTTACCTCGACAATGGGCTCCAGTATACGGCGATCTTCCACTTGCACCTCGACACAGAAGACAAGTGTCTCCATCGCTTCAATTCACACTTATGGGTCCCAAGCTTTATGTTAATACCTCAAAGGTAAACATTTGTCTTGCACCTTGTGAAATTGGGATTTTTGTATTCAAAATTTTTAAATGGTTCTTGTTTTGGAAAGATCATGAGGTAGTTTGTCTTCCACATGTTTGCGTATTTTTAAAATTACTCAGTCGCACATTCCTGGTCATGGAATAGTGACTTTTTAAAGGGACACAATATACGGGGTTTGAATTCAAATTCAATGCCATTATTTCCTAATATGCCGTAATTTTTTATTTTTTCCACTTCCGAATACCTTTGTATCTATTCGTGATTGATAGTTTTGGAGGTTACAAACTGTTGGCTTTGATTGTTCGTAATGGACAATACTTTTGGGACATCAGAAATGAAGGACCAATGAGCGGGGCAGTTTGGCCCTGCTGTTGTGCACTTACAGTAGTGTTGAGGTTGAGGGGTCAACTTCTATGAAGAGATGAGGTTGATACCCTCTGTAATGGGTGGGCTTGAGCTTGGGGTTGTGTAGATACTTCTAATATGTGGCGAAACAAGAAGGAAGAAGAACCAAGAATATGGGACGAAGGAAGCATGTTACTATGTGAAGGAGTTGATGACCGAAATGCTGTACTTGGGTGCAGTAAATTTGCTTCAAAACATTGTTTATGACTGTTAGCCATGATTGAGTTCCTTTCTTTCTTCCTTTTTTGTTTTTTGTTTTGGTCTGTGTTTGGATCATGGATTTGTGGAGGAACTTATGGAGGTATAAGAAAAATCATAAAAGATGTAATGAAGTGAAGTAGCTGTATTGAAGTTGAAGTTGCTTCAACTTCATCTCTTCAATAATACAGCTCGAGATCTTTATAATCCAGTTCCGATAGAAAAAGTAATGTGATCTTTATGTATCAATTGCATTGCAGGTTGACTCGGGAAACCGGCCAGTGACAGGGATCCGTTTATACTTAGAAGGTAAGAGAAGTGACCATTTGGCAGTCCATTTGCAACACCTCTCAAGTCTTCCCGAGAGCCTCCAACTCTCAGATGACCCCATTCTTGAGCCAATCAACGAGCCGATCGAACGAGGTTACTTTGAACCTGTGAACTGGAGCATATTCTCTCACGTGTGTACTGCTCCAGTACAACACGAGGGAGCGAGGATCGACGATTCCGCTTCCATCGTTACAAAGGCCTGGTTTGAAGTAAAGACAGTTGGAATGAAGAAAGTGCTGTTCCTGAGGCTGGGATTCTCTGCGGTGGCGTCTTCAAGGCTTCGACGGTCGGAGTGGGACGGCCCCACAACCTCGTCTCGGAAGTCAGGGTTTATGTCGATGTTGATAAGCTCGACGTTCACTGCCGGGATGACTCCGGTTGAGAAGCCCGCCAAAGTGGATTTGAATTCGGCGGTTTATCCTGGGGGTCCACCTTTGCCGAGAAGAGCACCAAAGTTGATGCATTTTGTGGATACAAAGGAAATGGTGAGGGGTCCGGAGTGCCCACCGGGGCATTGGGTAGTCACTGGAGCGAAGCTCTGTGTAGAGGGTGGGAGGATCACGATCAAAGCGAAGTACTCGTTGCTGGCAATGATTCTAGAGGACTCTTTATTGTGAGGAAATTAAAATGCGGACGCACATTTTTTTTTTTCCCTCTTTCCAATTGTATTGTGTTGTACATGCCGCGCTGATTTTTTTGTAAAGTAATAATAGGAGTATTCAATTTTTATCAGTTGCTGTCGTGGTGTACTACAGTAAGTAGTTTTGGTTGATTTCTGACGCTACTAACAGATCTGTGTATCAGCCATTATTTTTGCACTACACTGTTAAATGAATATATCCTTCTCAGCTGACAGTCGCTACCTTGTGGCCATACCCAGAAAAGGGCCGAGTCCATTGCCCGTTCTGCGGATCTTTCTTTCCTGGCTGGAATCATCGATGGGTTGTTTTGAGTATTTTCATTTATTTTCTGGTGTATCCTTCCCTATCATTTTGACTCTTACTTCATCCTGTTATTTCTGATGTGTCTCAACACTGTCTCGTATTATTTCATCCTGTTATTTCTGTATGGCGACAGCTGAAAGATAATACTCAAACGTAACACTGCCAATAGTCCTTGCAAGAACATGAGCCGTCTCTGAAATGGTGGAACCGATTTTCGTCCCTAACGATGATCTCCCTTGAATGAATTTTACGATTAATGAACTTGAACGCGGTATGGCAACCGAAGCGGACTCGAAAATTCTCCTTAATTGATCATAATTGTAGCTCCTTGCAAGGTGGCAATGAGCCCAAAAGCCAACTGCAAGTTTCCCACTTTGTTCAACATCGTGAAGGTCCATCTCCAGCATAGAAACATGCTAAAACGGCAACGCTAAAGCGTGCCGGATTTAGGTCCTCATTGCAGCTTTGCTTGGAGCATTCTTTCACTTCAAATTTGAGCGCTGTTTCCACCTTGGAAGCAAAAACTCTGGTTGGAGCTGCTCTTACTGAATTAAAGATCAGTGGATGACAACGATTCTTTGATCACTTACGCCTAGAATAATGGGTCGAATAATACTGATATAGGAGACTAATGTGGTTATTAGTAAACAATTTCAAAAGTACCGATACACATTTCAATTTCGCAAAATCCCTAAACATGGCTTGAAGAGGCCTATACCAGTTAGAAGAAGGCATAAAGAAAAAATCCGATGGCGGAGACATGATTTGAATTTGGGTTGCGCTGTTTGATGAAAGTCCACTTACATTGTTGAATGTTTTTGTAAAAATATGAAGCGAAAGGTTAAGTGTAAAGTCACGTTTTTATCCTGAGCTCTGTCTTTTTTTGTTAGGAAAAGAATAAAGGACTTGATGCAATTCTATTGTTTTTTTTTTTGAATGAAATCATTGGGACATTTCTTCTTTGATCCAAACAATTTATTTTCAAACGACTAAAGGAGAAACTTGTAAGATTTGCTTCACCAGCTAATCAAAATCATTTTTCTTCCAACCTAACAGCGTGCAAGTTGTGCATGATTCTTTCTTTCTTTTCCCTTTCAATAACGTGACTCACAAATTAAGAGCACCAACAAATTAAAAGGAGTTTTTTTTAAAATGTTTTTGTCCCCTGAACTATATGCTCTGTTTGTCTCATTCGTCCGTAAACTACAAAAATTCACCTATTTCATTCCTCAACTTTCTGATTGGACCAATTTAGGATACCGTTGACGGATTCCCCAATTTGGACGGAAAAATCAACTGATTTCCCAATTTTGTCTACTATTTCATCCACTAAACTATGCTCCGTTTGTCTATTCGTCCTTAAACTATTTCTCCGTTTGTCTAACTATGCTCCGTTTGTCTATTCGTCCTTAAACTATTTCTCCGTTTGTCTACTTCGTCCTTAAACTATGCTCTGTTTGTCTATTCGTCCTTAATCTATGCTCCGTTTGTCTATTCGTCCTTAATCTATGCTCCGTTTGTCTATTCGTCCTTAATCTATGCTCCGTTTGTCTATTCGTCCTTAAACTATACTCCATTTGTCTACTTCATCCTTAAACTATGCTCCGTTTGTCTACTCCGTTAACTATTAGACCAAATTGGTTCCAATCAAAAGTTGAGGGACGAAATATGTAATTTTTGTAATTTAAGGATGAAGTAAAAAAACGGAGCATAGATTAGGGGATAAAAACATTAAAAAAAAAACACTCGATTAAAAACAGAGAAAGGGAACACAAGTCACTTTAGATCATAGCAAAATAGCCTCCATAGTTTGTAATAACTAAGTTTTAAATCGCGGTATCGGAAAACATAAGGGTATTGGTGATACGGCCATATATTGGTCAATATTGGACCGCACCGGACGATACGTAAGTAAATATCAGTACCCGGATGTCCAAAATCCCGTTACGTAACAATAGATACGATACAAAATGCCCTTTTGTTTAAAACCCTGGAACTTATAAAGCAAAAATTAGATTCCATACAATGTTTCGAGCCAAGGGTGTGAAATAAGTACATTACTCTTGAGCTAAAGAGATTGAACAATTACAGCTTGGTTCCAACATGATGTTATTGATGGTTTCCATCCATTTTATTCTGTGTTATATTTTCTAGCAATGCTATAAATTGCCTTAAAAGTTAGGACAACTATTTACAGATGCGCTTCGGCAGGTCCAAGCTACCTCTCTCTACCCGGTCCATCACGAGGAGATCATCCCTGCCCTTTCTATCATCCAATGAATCCCAAGAAACTGCAGCCCAGAAAAGCAAAATTCATGTGAAAATATGCAGATAGGTTACTTTAGGTATCACTTTAAACGCGAATGTACTACTACTGCACATGACTTCTACCATAGCCAAGGCCAACAAGAACACGGTACTTACGCATGATTAATGAATTACAAACCAAAAGAACTACACCAGTCAGTCAAAACAACCACCAGTTTCCCACCTTCCAGAACTATCTACCTCCCTCCCGTGGTTGACACTTGATATTCAATCCAATTTAGTTTTGCACCGAATTCCCATTCAATTAGAATACAAGGCCACAGCTGTATGATTCATGCAACAGCTACATGAATATATACGTAAATATGTGTATACAACTATACATGTATATCCCTAAAGATTGATTCACCTCGGTGTCATCTCTTTTTTCGGTGACGATGAACTCCTCCAAGACAAGGTCACCCTGGACACCAACTTCCTGGTTAACCCTGGATACCAGGAACCACCCAAAAAAGTGATGTTTTCCAGTGTCATCTCCCTTTCAAAGTTTCTCATATGTTTTATTTCTAGACCACAGAAAGTTGCTAGTTGATTAAGGTATAAAACTAGAAATCTATTTTGATGTCTTCTGGAGAACTTCTTTTTTTTTTTTTTTTTCCCCTATGTTTTAACTTATTTCCGACATAAATCTTTGCTTCTGATCAAAGAAAGACATATAACAATGTAGGGAATAATTGAGATATTGATTACTTAAATTCACATAATGAAATGAAGTAGTAATTAAAATCATTTGAAGAATAATAAAGCAATAAATACAATGTTGCGTCACATCAATAAAATTGATCTTATCCACAAATGAATCCACCTAGTTAACAAGTCATGGCAATCTACTCCACAAAGAAATAGAGACGCAAATTATGTAGTGCTACATATAAGGTACTGTACCTAGGTTGAGGTTGACCCAGGAGTTGGCTTATTGTCAAGAACCGAGATTTAGAGATTTTCTTCTCTTTTTAAGTCCCATGTTCGAAACTTCTTAGGTGCTATCAAGAGAATTAGTCCGTATGGGAATTTTTTGTGTTCTTAAATGAGCCCACATTTGTGGACGGTGGAACTAGTTTCGAAGTTGACATCGACACCCTGAATTATAAATAGAATACAATATAGGTTGCGGGTTGGATGTGTTTTGTGGTTGGTGGACCTATTATTGATATTTGTCAACAGGAATGGTCCAAATTTGTATTAAAAGCTGGAGTAAGTAACAAGCCAAGAAAAATCAGCAAATCATGATTAAGCTCTAACCACACCTAAAGTTTCCAAGTTTTTTAAGACATGAACCAAATTAAAAGTTTCCAATTCAAATTATGAACTCTTAAAACACTAATTAAGGCCACGTTCCGCTAAGATAAAATAAGTACTTATTTGAAAAATACGTAAAATGAGTTAGCGGAATCGGGGCCTACTGCGCTGATTTCATGACTTATTTGGAGAGAAATTAATCAATTCCCATACAGGAAATAATAATATTTCTCCACGCTGACCACAAAAAGAACCGAAAGGGTCCTGATAACCATCACCCACCAAATGAATAAGCAAATAATGACAAATGAATTTGGATTTTAAAACACATTTCATGACGATTAATACACTTTCACAGCTATCAATATATTTTTCTTGAATGTGATGCATGTTTTATAATTAAGAAGGAAATGAGGGGGAAAGTTAAAGAGAAATTAGGATGAAAGTTGCATTTGTTTTCGAGATTTTCTCTTCTCTTTCTTTAAGAACCAAACAAGAAAAGGGATTTTTTATTTTTATTTTTTGAAAATTTCTCTTCCTTTACACAAGTTCCAAACAGAGCCTGAAATTTAGTTTCTAGGGAAAAGAGTTGAATCAAACAATTTTGGCAGGAAACAACAGATTTGAGGACAAAAAACCATAAATTGATTGCATAGAAAAAAACAGAGAAAAGTTTAAGAATAACCGAAAAAAAAGAAGTATTGGAACAGAGTCAAAAGACCAAATTCAGAAGAAACTGGAGAGAGAGAGAGAGAGAGAGAGAGAGAGAGTACCTGAGAGATCGAAAGGCGAAGTGAGAGGAGATAGCGTGGAAGAAGAAATTGGCTCCGTGAAGGAACACCACAATTCCCGTGCAACTCAGCAGAAAGAACTCTACTACCATCTTAATTAATTACGTCTCTTCTCTCTCTCTCTAAAAATCTAATCCGATAACAACACCCAAACAACAAAACCCAGCAAAATTTCGGGATTAAAATGTTAGAAAACCAATAACCGGAGTGGGTAGACTACTTATGATCTGACCGACATGAGAAACGTACAACTTATATAGAGAGATTGCACAGGGAGGGGAGGGGAGGGGAGGAAAGGAGAAAGTGCCAAAGATAAGGAGTAAATAATACAAGTAGTCCCTATACCTTAGTACCTGTCTCACTTTGGGCCTTGTACTCTCAGTTGCATCAAATTTAACCTTAAAACTTCAAATGTACTATAACTTGATCCATTAGGAACCACCTTTCAAATGCCAAGTGGTGTGTTGAACCCAAGCTGACTTTGGTAGTCACTATCAGCCTCTTCATCAGTGACCCATTACTGCCACTTTCGAACGACAACCACTAATAATGGTGTATATTGGCGATGGATGGTAGAAGAACGGGAGATTTAGTGACATGGGAGTTTATTGAGTGTGAACTTGATAAATTTAATGGGGTGAACTTAAATTATGGGAATATCCTACTTTGTCCATAATGGGTAATCACATAACACTCATGAGAATTTACCATCCACATAACCAATTACCTTTTTTAATTGGACAAAGCTAGTACTACAAAGTTTAAAACTTTTTTCAATTGAAGTTACAATTACCAAAGTGACACATGGACTAAATTATAGGGACTCCTGGATAATTTACCCAAAAAGAAAATTATCAAGTTTTGACGCGTAGTGTACAAATGGAGCTACTCAACCCTGGTTTGAACATTGGTCTTTTGTGTGTGTGTGAGTATATGGTGTCTTTTTCGGGTGAAACTTGAAAGTATACGGTGCCTATCATCGAGCAACCCATCCACTTGCGTCACGCAATCATCCAAACACAACACCATTCACGCTCCCTCACATCGCCCGTGCCAAGCTCTTTATTTTTTACTAATGAGAAAGAAAATAATAATTTTGGCTTTATACTCCCCTCACAAAAAAAACAAATCCCATGATATATTGGTTGAATCTCATTTTTAGTAAAATACCTCTATTTCTTCCTCACCTTTTCTGGGTACGTGACTATGGGAGGGAGTGAGAGTACGGACTCTGATAGTGACCCAACCACCGACACCTTTGTGTGATCAGTGATGAT
Source organism: Rhododendron griersonianum (assembly GCA_018127125.1). Classification (NCBI taxonomy): domain Eukaryota; kingdom Viridiplantae; phylum Streptophyta; class Magnoliopsida; order Ericales; family Ericaceae; genus Rhododendron; species Rhododendron griersonianum. Next base: position 29,323,657 of record CM030800.1, read on the forward strand.
GCAATTGCAACCCCACCAAACAGACTGTTGTGTGGTTTCTGCACCCGCCGCCACCACCGCCACCTTCACCCCACTAGCTCGTTGCTCTCGTGCCCTTTCGTTTTCTTGGTTTGGCTGTGGTTTTTTTTATTTCCATCATTGAAAACTAAGAAGATAAGAAGACACTCCTGTAGTATAATTGAGCCATTGACTTCCATCATCCTGTAGCATCAATAATTGAGCCATTGACTTCCATCATCCTGTAGCATCAATGCGATCATGCGCATACCCGGGAGCGTGCACGAACGCGGGAGTAGTTTTGCTAAACGAATCAAGCTATTCGAGTTTGAGCTCATGTTCGTTCGTTAAAAATTTGTTCAAGAATCTTGAACATTTTTTTCAAAAATTCAAGCTACTTGGCTCGTTTAGCTTATTATGTAAAAAAAATTCAATCTACTTGAGATCGGCTCGTATTTGTCTTAATTAAAGCTTGTTTGCGATGGCTCGTCATACAAACAAGTTAAGCTCAAACATATTTTTGAATCTCCTTATGTTATCAAACCAAGTTTGATCAATTACCTGCTCAGCTCGTTTGATTTGTTTATCACCCCTAATGACACAACGGAATCAACAAGAGACTAGTTGTATACTAATACAAACGAGGGTAAAACTCAATGGAATTGACTTGTTTATCACCCCTAATGACACAACGGAATCAACAAGAGACTAGTTTATACTAATACAAACGAGGGTAAAACTCAATGGGATTGACTTGTTTATCACCCCTAATGACGCAACGCAAAAATACTTCAGTCCATTAAGTTTGGGTCTGATCCGAGTTCGTCCAAATTTTGTCAAATCGGATAATCTGCAATTAGAATCTTATTGGACTTCCAAGGCTTCGACCGGTCCAATTGATCAAGAAATTCAACAGCCACGTGTTCTACCTCATCTAAGCGGAAGCTAGAATATGAAAATGCCTTTCAAAAAATACCTTCTTTTTTTTTTATCAGCTTTCAAAAAATACCTTAAATCATTAAAATAAGCGTGAACACTACTTTTAAGCGGTGATTGACAACGTGAGTGAATTTTTATCGGAAAATTGTGACCTAGATCTGACGGACCCGGGGGCTCTGCTGCCCCCAGAGGCGCAGTAGCCCCAACCCAGCTGCCAAAACGGCACAGTTTTGGTTAAAATCAATTCTTTACCACTAATTTGCAATCCTATGGAGCAGAAACATGATTATGAGAGCCTTAGAGACAAAATTTGATTATGTCTCTTTAGACTAATATGATCAGAATAGTAAGATCTTTACACCCGTTCAAACGGATTAAAAATTGGACCACTTAATTTTTTAACCATATTTTTTAATATATAAACGGTCTCAAAAAATTAGTGCTCACATTTTCACTCCGTTTGAATCGGTACAAAGATCTTGTTATTCTTATCATATTATTTAAAAGGCTTGTAATTCATTTTTAGCTCTAGGGCTCTCATATTAAGTATATGTTCTTTATTTAGGACCCTATGGAGCATAAATGTAATTATGAGATCCCTATAAACAAAAATTAATTATAACCCTTTAGAATACTATGATAAGAATAACAAGATCTTTGTACTGATTTAAACAGAGTGAAAATTGAGCACTTAATTTTTTGAGACCGTTTATATATTAAAAAATATGGTTAAAAAATTAATTGGTCCAATTTTTAATCCGTTTGAATGGGTATAAAGATTGCAAATTAGTGGTAAAAAAATGGGTTTTAACCAAAACTGTGCCGTTTTGGCAGCTGGGTTGGGGCTACTGCGCCCCTGGGGGCAGCAGAGCCCCCGGGTCCAGATCTGACCTATTCCCAGTAATGTCAAGCCACATCAATTTCAGGAAAAATTGGATTTTTGTTTGTCCAAATAATCAGAACGGAACGAATTAGATAAATGATCCTCGTTGATATTCAGCTACCTACCTACCCAGAAACTTTTATATATCCCGGAGATACCAATCTCATTGGTATTTTCTTCCGGTCCGTTTCTTATTTTTCGGCCATTTTTCAATCACATTTTGATGATCGGCTCCGTTCATTTTGTTGAATTCGATGAGAACCTAATCATGCCAAAAATCGTGTTTATCGGACTTTATTTGATACATGGCATGAGTAAAAATGGTAAAAAAAAACCTAAAATTGGGCTCCGATTTAGTGTGTTTTTTGACCCAGTTTTGGTTTTATTCAATTTTCATGTGTGCCGATCATGTACCATAAAGTTCGATGAACGCGATTTTTGGTAAAGTTAAGGTTTTTGCCGAACTCTACAAAATGAACGGAGCCGATCATCCAAATATGATCGAAAAATGGTTGAAAAATGCGAAATGGACCGGTGGGGATAAAGGGGGTTGGTATCCCCCCCTACAAAAATATCTCTATTCAGCTACCCTATCCCAAAGTATGTTTTAACGAAAGGTAAATAAACTCTTGCCCTCACTTAGGGGAATTGCAGAACAGTGGATAAAAGGGCAAATAATGCCCAGGTCATGGACTAGTTTTTAGGAATTCAAAAGTCATGGGAAGGAGAAAAATATTTCTCAATACATGGAATTCAAAACAGAGGAGGACAAAATACCCCTTCTCCTACTACGCGACGTTGTTCCCCTTCTCTCTATTCCCTCCCCAAAACGTGAAACCCTCCCACCCAAATCACTCTGAAACCCTCGCTGAAACCCCCCTCTCACTCTCACTCTCTCTCTGTCTCTCTGTTGCTCTCTCCCTCCATCCCGTTGCTCCCTCTCTCCTCCTCTCTTTCTTGCCAACCGACGACCAGAGAGCAGCCATCTTCCTCAATCAGGTTTCGTCGGAATTCAGTGGGTTTGAAGTTGGGAATTTCAGCAGGATTGAAACCCTCCCTGGCACCAAATCACTCAAAACCACTGGCCATAAACCCTACTTGTGTGTGTGTGTGTTGCTCTCCCTCCATCTCGTTGCTCCCTCTCTCCTCCTCTCTTTCGTGCCAACCGACGACCAGAGCAGCCCTCTTCCTCGATCAGGTTTCGGAATTCAGTGGATTTGAAGTTGGGGGAATTTCTAGTTCTGATTTGTTGAAAGTAAAGAGCTAATTCTTCAAGTTCCATCCTCGTCCAGGGTAAGAGTTCTTGACCTACACAACTTCAATTTTATCTCATGTACTTACTATTATTTGTTCCAGTGCTTTATTGCTGTTTTTGCCACATTCTTCAATTTTATCTAGGTTTGAACTTCCGAAATCCCCTGGGTTGGTTGGAGATATTTTCTACTGTTTCTTGCCGTCTGTAACATGTATTTTGTTTACAATGATTAGTTTGGGTTAGTATGTCGTGCAGAGGTTTGTTCTGACAAATTTTGTGGATTTGTAATTTTTCTGTTTGATTTCGCTGTGGAGATTGATATAGGGGGCCCATTGATATATAGAACATAGAACTTCGATTTTCAGTTTCCCATCTCTTTTCCGTATGCCATTCGTGGTGCATGTGTTTATAACCTATTCTTTTTTATACGTTTTCCCTTGCCATTTGTAAGGGCCTGTATCAAATGGTATAATGATAGCCCAGAGCTGTTTCGCACTGCAGATTTTGATGTTTTTTCTAGTTTGTCCACTATATTAGGGCATTGAATACATGCCATTTGTTAGCCATTGGATATTAGGCCCACTAAATTGGTGGTTCATGTTTATCATGCATCTGAATTGAACAATTGAGTTCCATATACGTTACAAAATTGTTGCTTCTCTCAACTAGGCATCATTCTTGACTAACATGTGACATGTAATTTGTTTCGCTCTTATTACATTGTGAAGAATGGTTATCTTATCTCTAAAACTCCATTTGTAACTTGACATTTCTGTCTGTAGACGGCAAGAGAAGACCATTATGAAGCTTGTTGTTGATACAGAGATAGATAAAGTTCTTGGAGCATCCATGTGTGGGCCGGATGCGGCTGAGATTATGCAGGTATCGGTTGTCTTTGTCCAATATTTCATAAAGTTCTTGAGCAATAGCTACATATAGGTTTGAATCCCTCATTTCTTAATTCACATGGAACTTGAGGCTTACTATTTTTTGTGTTTTATTAAGATCATCAACAGATAGTGATATTTAGGGAAGGCTTGAGCATCGAAAAACTGAAATTCTCAGAGTTCCATATTGAGTTAATTCTTTAGTCCTATATTGCCATGCAAAAAGAAAAAGAAAAAAGAGCTCCCATGGTGCCCTTCCACTGATGGGCGGAACCAGAATAATGAACTTGGGCTTTCACCTTTGTGTTTCGATTAGAATGATTGAATCTTCCACACGAATTGTCTTGCATTGCCTATGGGTGGTCATATTTGATTTAAATTACCACATTCAAATATTCGATAGTAATTGCAATGTTTGATCTCCACTATGTTGACTCCCTTATACCCAAAAGGGCGATATAGCGACAGTGAGACTCCAAACCAAAAATTTTAGTTCTATATAATGCTTCGGTGGAAATTTTTTATTAGTTCTAAATTGGCTGGGCTGGAGAATGGTGTTTCCTATGATAGATGACAGTTTGTGACCTCCTTTGGCATTCTTGTATGTCAGATTCTTTCATTACACCACATGAATGTTGACTTTTTCCTTGTATGCATTGTGGACGTTTGAATTATGTGCTAGTATGTTAAACTTATTTGATTTTGTTTCTGGGTTTGTGGTTTCTCCTCTATGGCGTTGTTCTTTGGGGAATTTTGGTTGAAGACTCATCGAGTACCATTAACTTTTGGGGATTTAGTTTGTAAATAGAGGTTTCGCTTGTAGATAAATGGACTCAAAGTGGGTTGAAGTATTGGGTAATGGTTGTAGAAGAGTTGATGACTCCAACAGAAGACGGGTAGCCAAATGTGCCGCCAATATTACTCGAGCAAGCCACAAGGTGTTTTCACTTTCTCCCAAGCATAATTCATTGCTTAGTAAGCTTGGCAAGCGGAAGAGATTGGGTGCATGCAAAACCAATTGTGGACAATCCCTAGTTCAGAATTATTCTAATTATATAAGAAGTGGACTGCCACAGCGTTTGCTGTTTTATCAGGATGGTGAATGGAATGATTTTCCTGAGGCGATTGTTGCATTGGTCAGGCAAGATTTCCAAATGAAGAAAGCTGCAATAGAAGTGCAGTTCAATGGATGCCATATAATACTAGATGTCTTGTATATGCTTCAAGTTGATCTTAAGACAGGTTCACAGAAGCCTATAGCGTGGATTGATGAAGCAGGTCAGTGCTTTTTTTCCTCAATCATACTCTTCTGGCAGTAGAACATATGAATGCAACCAATCCGATTTAGAAAAAGACGGAAAATTTGTGTATCCGATTTAAGAAATTTCGTTCCGCCTGTCCTTTTCTTTCTTTCATTGTTCCATTGCTCTTGATAATTTGAATTTTTGAGAAGGATTCAGCTTTTGTGTTTTTACAGCGCAAGTTATTGTGATGTTGACGAAAATGGAGTACGACACGTGGTGTTGTGCCGTGTCATATTGGGGAAAGTGGAACTTGTTCGTCATGGATCTGAACAATGTCATCCCAGTAGTGAAAACTTTGATAGTGGAGTTGATGATCTGAAAAATCCTAATCATTATATTGTTTGGAACATGAGTGTGGGTACACATATCTATCCAGAATATGTTGTCAGTTTCAAGATATCCCACAGTGCTGAAGGTGCGACTTGATTCCTTAATGCTGCTATTTTGATGGTTAATTGTTCTTTTTCTGATCCGAGGAATTGAAAACTTTTGATCCACCTTTTGATATTCGGACATGAGACTTCTCTTAGGACCACCAGTTCTGTTCGCTTGAGCTAGCGCAAGTGGTTTATTTGATAGTTAGTTGGAAGATTCAGATTTCTCCTCATGGAAAGATCTTCTACATCTTCTTTTGTCCTTATAGTGTTGGCACATTGACAATTAATGCATTTTTATGGATAACTCCAACTTAGCTCTTGTAATTTGTTGTACTGTGTTGACTATTGAGTCAGTGAACACTCATGTAAAGGAGGTGTGTGAAATGTGAATCTAGCATTGTTATTCATGAATCTAGTACGGAGTAATTTTTTCAAGATATCTATAACTATTGGAGAGTATAACTTTCTCAATGTTGTTACAGGTGCTATCATTGGGAAAGAAAGCAGGTTTGATATTCCTGGGGTTACTTCTTGTCAGGAACATCATCACCTTCAACTCCAGTTAGATTCAGCTTCAGTTGTTTCAGTAAGTGTTCCTAAGCTTTAGGAGTCTCATAAATTGTCTTTCTTTCCTAATTTTATCTACTGGGCAGCCAGGTTTCTGTGGGTATGTGATTTGATAATTTTCATGGTTTTACAGAAAGAGAAATAGGATACACCAAAAGAAAAAGGGTCCAAACCTGTCTTGTGGAGGCGGGAGTGTGGAGATCGTCGAGAGGCAAAAGGAGGAATACTAAGATACCCACTAAGGTCAAAGTTGTGATCTTTTTTTAGAATACAATCTGTCTATCTGGTTATATTTACATATTTTGTTTGTTATGACGCAAAGAACTTTACGTAGCAGCCTCTGTTTGAAAACACTTGTTGATAGGCTGAATTCGGTTCAGGTTGGTGAGGTTATTGGTGATTTGGGAGTTGAGGATCCTGAGCTCGCTATCGAATTGTTTTATTTGCTTAAGAAAGAGCATGGGTTGAGGAAGTGCTCACAACTGGTCCGTATACCTAGCTATCACTACAAGAAAAAGGGGTATTATTCTACTGTCTTTAGGTCACTTTCTAGTGAAATGTCCTTACGAATTTTGTTTGCTGTTATTGTATGACATTTGTTTCTCTACTCTGAGTTTTGTGCTTCAGTTATTTAAGGATAGAGTTTTTAGTTTTTGTAGAATTGTGTGAATTTGGGAATAGAACTCCCTATGCAAGTGAAAAATAGCGAGCTATGTGAAAAAGGGAATACCCGGCAGTTTGTTTCCAGTGTTTGTACAAAACCCCGCTAAAGTTACTGTAGTGGAGCAGACCTCTACCCTGAAATTACACTATCAATGAACTCATTCTTTATAAGTTAGTTCTTAGACTTCTTTTTTTTTTTTTTTTTTTGCTCGGCAAAAAGAAATTTTTTATTGAGCTCGACAAGGGTACATCAAGAGAGGAGGCCACTTAGGCCACTTATGTCTGTAGTCTGCTATTCAAGTAAGGTTATGGGCACAATGGAGAGTAGATTGTAGAAATGGCTAGGTTAGGACTACAACTACATTCTAGTTGAGAGCTTGGGTCCTACTGTAGAATTCTATTCAAAACATGAACATTGAAATCCAAGGAGGTCTATTCTGAAAAGTGAAAACATATAGAGTCCATTTTGGAAGGTGATTCCTTTTCACTGGAATATTAAGATGAACGGATGTCGTAATGTTATCGTTTGATGTCCTGGATTGCTATAGCACAAACTCAAGAATGTCTCCCAAAAGTTTGTTTTTCTTTTTGTATTTAGGATGTCTATGCGTTCTTTTTCTTGTATCTGTCTATTCAGTATGTGAGCTGTTTTTGCTCTCTCTCTCCCCCCCCTCTGTGTGTGTGTGTGTGTGTTCTCTTTAATTATATGTTTGTTTATCACTGTCGTTGTGACCCTTCTGATTCTCTTATTTTGTTGTTGTTTGATTTTAGGTTTATCAAAGTTAAAGACGGTGTAGAATCAAGTGGCTACTTTTGTCTACTATGGTGGTTACCAAGATCTAATGTTATGTTCATCTATTATGGTGGATTTTTTGTATTTTAGAAAATATTTGGTTGAAAGACAATAATGGGTTATGGCAGGATGTATTTTGACATTAGTTGTGTTATGAGACATTTAATACTTTGAGAGCTTATATGTTAAGATGTGTTTGAGAAGTTGTCTGTAAACTAGTTAATTGGATGCGAAAAATGGTGCAATAGGGCAAAATTTTCTAAATTAATCCAATGATATATTACCAGCGTTTGTGTATGTTATTTCAGGTGTTTAGTAACTGGCGGAAGGTTCCCGGCCTTTAAAAAAACCCCAGTAAAAGACATAAGATCTCCAAACTTTTCCCGGCGTTTTAACAAACCCCGGTAAAAGGTGCCAGATCCGGTCACCGGAACACTTTTACCGGCGTTTAAGAAACCCCGGGAAAAACGTCGGGTACTGTTCCCGGTGTTTTTAACAAACCCTAGTAAAAGTCACAAGCTCCAGTCACCGGAAAACTTTTACCGGCGGTGTATTTTTTAGGTCCCGATGCATGTACCATTGAACGATGGGTGATGTTCGAAAAGTATGTGAATTTTATCGAAGTGTATACATATATGTTGCTCTTTCTGTGGTGTACAAATAGTTTACTACTGAAATTTATTCTTGGGTTGATAGCACTTCAATTTGGCATTGAGTAAACAAGAGGGATGAAAGGTTATTTTTCCGAGAAAGCAGAAACTTCATTACCAAAATATAGCAAGAGTACAACCACCAGCCCTCCCTTTTCAAGGTGGCTTTCACCAACCTATGAGCAACTTGCACCGAGACCCTACTGACTTTTACAATCGAAATAAAGTCAAACCTGTTACATAAGCACCAAATATCTGAAATAATAGAGCTTACCAAACATCCAGTTTAACAAGAGCAACTATTATATTTTCAGGAAAAAAATATGTTACATGATTTCAACAAGAACCACATTTCATACATACCAATACACTTTTGTAAAGAGACAACCATTCAGTGAGTTAAAATATAGGTCACTGCCCTTAACAGTCTGGGGCATACATTCTTACAGAGAGAGCAACAAAAATTCTTACAAGGAGTAACATTAGATAACTTAAATAGCAACTATTATATTTTCAGGAAAAAAACAAGTTACATGATTTGAACAAGAACCATATTTATACAAACCAACACATCTTTGTAAATGGACAACCATTCAATGAGTTAAAATATAGGTCACTGCCTTTAACAGTCTGGGGCATATATTCTTACATAGAGAGTAACAAAAATTCTTACAAGGAGCAACATTAGGTAACTTAACGAGCAACTATTATATTTTCAGGAAAAAAACATGTTACATGATTTCAACAAGAACCACATTTCATACATACCAACACACCTTTGTAAAGGGACAACCATTCAGTGAGTTAAAATATAGGTCACTGCCCTTAATAGTCTGGGGCATACATTCTTATAGAGAGAGCAACAAAAATTCTTACAAGGAGTAACATTAGATAACTTAAAGAGTAACTATTATATTTTTAGAAAAAAAACAAGTTACATGATTTGAACAAGAACCATATTTTATACAAACCAACACATCTTTGTAAAGGGACAACCATTCAATGAGTTAAAATATAGGTCACTGTCTTCTTTATCTGGGGCATATATTCTTACATAGAGAGTAACAAAAATTCTTACAAGGAGCAACATTAGGTAACTTAACGAGCAACTATTATATTTTCAGGAAAAAAACATGTTACATGATTTGAACAAAAACCACATTTCATACAGACAAACACACCTTTGTAAAGGGACAACCATTCAGTGAGTTAAAATATAGGTCACTGCCCTTAATAGTCTGGGGCATACATTCTTACAGAGAGAGCAACAAAAATTCTTACAAGGAGTAACATTAGATAACTTAAATAGCAACTATTATATTTTCAGGAAAAAAACATGTTACATGATTTGAACAAGAACCATATTTTATACACACCAACACATCTTTATAAAGGGACAACCATTCAATGAGTTAAAATATAGGTCACTGTCTTTAACAGTCTGGGGCATATATTCTTACATAGAGAGTAACAAAAATTCTTACAAGGAGCAACATTAGGTAACTTAACGAGCAACTATTATATTTTCAGGAAAAAAACATGTTATATGATTTGAACAAGAACCACATTTCATACAGACGAACACACCTTTGTAAAGGGACAACCATTCAGTGAGTTAAAATATAGGTCACTGCCCTTAACAGTCTGGGGCATACATTTTTACATAGAGAGCAACAAAAATTCTTACAAGGAGCAACATTAGGTAACTTAACGAGCAACTATTATATTTTCAGGAAAAAAACAAGTTACATGATTTGAACAAGAACCACATTTCATACAGACGAACACACCTTTGTAAAGGGACAATCATTCAGTGAGTTAAAATATAGGTCACTGCCCTTAACAGTCCGAGGCATACATTTTTACAGAGAGAGCAACAAAAATTCTTACAAGGAGCAACATTAGGTAACTTAAAGAGCAACTATTATATTTTCAGGAAAAAAATAAGTTACATGATTTGAACAAGAACCACATTTCATACATACCAACACATCTTTGTAAAGGGACAATCATTCAATGAGTTAAAATATAGGTCACTGCCTTTAACAGTCTGGGGCATATATTCTTACATAGAGAGCAACAAAAATTCTTACAAGGAGCAACAATTGGTAACTTAACGAGCAACTATTATATTTTCAGGAAAAAAATATGTTATATGATTTGAACAAGAACCACATTTCATACAGACTAACACACCTTTGTAAAGAGACAACCATTCAATGAGTTAAAATATAGGTCTCTGCCCTTAACAGTCTGAGGCATACATTTTTACAGAGAGAGCAACAAAATTTTTTACAAGGAGCAACATTAGGTAACTTAAAGAGCAACTATTATATTTTCAGGAAAAAAATATGTTACATGATTATCACATTTCATACATACCAACACATCTTTGTAAAGGGACAACCATTCAATGAGTTAGGTGAACCTTTCTTCTCCGAAGTAAACAAGAGCAAGTCAATAATTCAGAAAGACTTTTATTCTTACTACTCTTAGACCATATTATATTTTCAAAAGGAGCACGTCATATTTTGTGACAAGTAAGAAGCGTGAAAAGTTAGGTAAACCAACCTTCTCCGAGGTAAACAAGAGCAAGTCAATAATTGACAAAGACTTTATTCTGAGTACTCTTGGACCATATTATTTTGTGAAAAGGAACTCGTCATATTTTGTGACAAGTATGAAGTGTGAAAAGTTAGGTCTATTACTCAAGTTCTATTGTATACTTTTTATAGTGTTTTTTGCTTGCTATTCGTTGTATATTTTTTATAGTGTTTTTTTGTGCAATTTTCGTTCGCTCTTTCATAGCATTCTTTGCTCTAGCATTCCATGGCAAGCTCATACAATAACCGCTATCAAATAAAGCAAGATGGCTCGAATACTCATTCCTTATATTAACAATATTGCATACAAAACCAACAACTGTCTCGGAACATCAAAGTGACTAGCATTACATAGAAGAAAATTAGAGTACTCCATCCTTCCAAAGCATCCGTCTATCCCAAAAGTCAAGTGTAAGCCTTGTCACAAAATACCAACAAAAAGACTTTAACCAAAACAACTATGTATCCTAAAAGTGGAGTCCAAGCCTTGCCACCAAAATATCAACAAAGAGGCTTCAGCCAAGGGATCATGACAACTAGCACACTAGTTAGATGATATCTACATCTTCAGCAAAAAGTCACAAAAGAACTTCTCTTCTTTATCAGCCCATGAACCTACATATGGTAGAAGCAAACATTTAATTTGATGGAGCCATAAAAATTTCAACTAAACAAAATTTATAGACAAAGGAATAGAACAAATCATATTCCTTTTTGATATGTATATAAGTGGGGAAAAAAAAGCATTACCCTGGCTTAGAGTCCAAAAAAACCTTGTCAGTAGGCCATGCAATAGTACTTCCAACAGCTTCGTCAACATAAAGCATATCATTTGTAGACCTCCACAAAAACACTTCGGGCTAAAACTATCCAAACCACAAAGGTTACAGATGTATAGCCTAATCGAGCATGCATCATGTATATAAACCCTGTACATACCATAGCAAGATTTGGAAATCTAACTAAGGTTTTTTCAACTCTTTCAGCATCCAACATGATTGTTCATGCACTTTTCAGCAAATAAAATAAAATTTCAGCCTCTATCGTCGATTTCATATTTCAGGTTTCCATTTTAGAATATCAACAATCTACCAAAAAACTCTATATTCTAGTTTTAGCGAGGAATATCCAAAGTTTGCTTCCTAGTTTCTGAACTTTGAAGTTCATGACCGTGGTGTTTATATAACTTCTTCATATATCAGACAAAGATCAGGTAGAGAGAGAGAGAGTACCCAGATTAAGTTTCAAAACTTTGTTCATGCAGCAGGTATGAACTTTCGAATCTGAAATCATAAGGGAACCATATTAACGTTAGCCCCCATTATAATTTGGTAAAGACTTCGAATGTTGTCCTTCAATCTGTTTCATATAAGAATCATAACGCTCACATTCAATCACAAAATCACACAAACTTGAAAACACTCTTTCAGTTTTTCAGTACATCAGTTAAACTTTTTTTGTCAACAAATATGACCATTAGTCAAAACTAACCATTGAAGTGTAGAATAGAAGGATTTCTTATCACATTAGCCTAATTTTCACTCTAGTGCCTAAGCTGCAACTCAGCTTTTTCCACCTATCTAATTCATGTACTTGTTTTGGGTGCAGCAAAAACATTTATATTTGTTTACTGTATAGATATCCTAGTCACAAAATCTTTTCGAAATATGCATTATTGGACCCTTCAGTCTAACAATCATGGCCTAAATTTGTCTAACAAACATTCCCCAAGTATGATTCCAGCAAAAACAAAGATAGCAAAAGTTGCCGAGCAAAAAAAAAAAAAAAAAGATAGCAAAAGTTATAGCAATTCATCCTCTTAAACAATAACACATTATTACACATACAAAAACAAAGGCTTAAACCTGGGCGTCCTGCACCTAAGGTGGAACCGCTACTGGATGCACATGCAATGTTAGTCTTAAGCTGCAACGCAGCTTCTTCCACCTATCTAATTCATGAACTTTTTTGGGGTGCAGCAAAAGCATTACTACCAGCACTTGGTAGAAAGCTTCAAAAGTTAAACCCATGGTTTCAAAGTTATAGAAGCAAGCACCTATGGTATTTATGCCAGACCACAACACAAACTAATTAACTAATTCAATCACAAAATCAAAAACACACCGCCCAATCTTTGGGCCTTGAGTAGCCTCAGGTTTATGCCTTCACAGATGGAGGCAGAGGACTCTTAACCATACTGTCAGAAAGTGACGTGCATCTCATTTGATGCAATCCCTCACCTACAAGAAGGCTCCCATTGCACAATGCAGCTGAAAATATAGAATGCAACGACAACATTTGTGATTTTCTATTCTTGATTAATGAAGTTTGACATGATTTACATAGACCATGCCTAAACTAAGTGCATGCTTGCTCGAGTGTTTTGCCAGCTTTCGCGTAGTGATGGTTTTGACATGTAATTTTAGGCTCCAATTCATTTGGTCACACACTCACCTAAAATTGTTTTCTATTTAAATAAAAATTGAAAACCAATTGCACAGCGATCAAAAGGCTCATGTGTGCAGTTTTTTGTTCGTCTTCCAAATCAAAATTTTCAGAAAAGCAACAGCCCCAAACAGCGTAGCGTTAGAAACTCATTCCACAATCATAGGGTGGTAAGAAACTCAAGCGAAAACCAAGGATATCAAAGATATAGGACTTACCGTCACTGCTATTTTCGTCCACAACACTACATTTCTCACGGGCATTTCATCAAACACTTCGTACACATACCTTAGCTCACTACATAAACATGAGTTTGGTTACACTCACAATGGGAAGGAATGAAAAAGAGGACATGAAAAACGCCCTGGAACAGAAAATTGGAAAGTAAAGCATTCGATTAAAGCAAGCAACTGAATTAGTCAATGAATTCAATAGCCACCCATAATCAGAATTCAGTGAAACTACCACAAAACTAACGTCCACCAGAAAAGAAAAAAAAAAACCTTATATTTTCCTTTCATTTCTCCAATTCCCTCAAAACCCAATCAGATGCTAAACATTAGTTATCAAAAAATAAGCAAGGGTTACACCAACTACAGCGCAAAAACCTAAACATCAAGAAAGTCAAAAATACTTCTTCTGGAAGAACCAGAATCCAGTGAAACTACTACCAAACTAACAAACATCGGAAAAAATTCAAACATTTTATTTTTATTTATTTATTAAGGAATTCAACATGAAATCGGGTTTACAGCAACTGCAGCGAAAAAACCCTAAATCAGGTTTACGAACAGATTGAGAAATCTAGCGGAAGCTATTTGAATTTTCAACAAGGGAAGGGCGCCTAGAATTTTCAACAAGCGAAGGGGCTCGTCGGTGGTCGCCGAAATCGAGACAGAAAGGGAGGGAATGAGAGAAAAGTGAAAAAATAAAAAAACATACCAGATCACAATGTCACAGCGTCCATAGTGAAACAGAGAGATAACAACGACCAAGGACAAAAGGTTGCTTCTTCTTGGGTGGAACGGAGAGATGGAAGAAAAGGCCAGGTGTGGGAGAACAAGGATTTGGCGTCTTCGTTCCCTGAGAAGAGGTGAGGTGAGGTGAGGTGAGGGAGAAGAAAGAGGAAGAAAGATGTGTAGACGAGGAATGGGAGTGGCGTCTGAAATGTTTCAAAAGGGATTGGGGTTTTAAGTTTTCACTTAGGGGCGTATTCGTCATTTCACGTGGCCCTTTCCATATATAACGAATTATTTTCATCCTTTTCATATTTAGATGAATTTTATGATAACTTGTCCATGAGTTGGGAATAAAATCCCCCTCATTCCACTGAACTGTTATTCCCCCTTTTAATTTTGTACCGTACAAGAATTGCTAAAAATTATCTGTGAGAATCATTACTGGTTAAAATAATTACTTCTGAGTGCAATTAGAGATGGACAATTATGGTTGTATATAGTAATGCCACGTCATAAATTGTTTTTTTTTTCTTCTGTCAAACGGAAATTCTATAAATTGTTGATTCCACGCAATAACAATTGTGTTTAATAATTCAAAAGATTCATAAATTGTTGATTCCACGCAATAACAATTGTGTTTAATAATTCAAAAGATTCAAATGCTTTCGGGATGTACTATAGACTCTGCTCATGGATCCGGGAGGACCCTATAGCGAGCGAAGTCACTAAACGGTTGCAATGAGCATCTTAGTCGTCAATATAAACAATTAACGGTTTGGACTTAAAACAAACTCTTTCCGGGAAGAGTTATAAGAGTATTGATATATACACATCTGGAGTTGTGTGGACTGAAATTAAAGTATGTACAGATGGTTATTAGCGAAAACGTACCTGCAATGAGAATAATATATATAGAGAGAGTCATCTTCCTATGAGGGCGTCCTCATTTTAAATAAAATACGGACGTTCCCTTTTCTCGATCAAATTTCGTTAATCCGAGCCGCTCAATGTGTTCAGAACGTGATTTTAAAAGTACCCGCCAGAAATTAGCAAAAAAAATGACCGGGAATGGCTTGATTTGAGCAGTTTTTTATTTGAACTGTTCGATAAAATACAAACAAAAACTGCTCGGATCAAGCCCTTTCCGGTCTTTATTTTTTTTGGCTGATTTCTCGCAGGTACCCTTAAAATCACGTTTTGAACATATTGAGCGGCTCAAATCATCGCAAATTGGTCGGGAAATGGACGTCCTTAACTTAATAAGTTAAGGGCGCCATTATTGGAAGTTTGGTGTGTGTGTGTATATATATATATATCCCCGTATATACAGGACGATTCAAGGAATACCCAAAAAAACACCCCAAATCTCGATCTCATAGTTTCTGATCAAATTTTTATGATCCGAACCGTTCAATGTATGCAGAATGTGATTTTAAGGGTGCCCGCGAGAAATTAGCAAAAAAAATGATCGGGAAATGCTTGTTTTGTATAGTTTTTAATTGAACCGTTCATTAAATCTGAGCTAAAAATTGCTCAGATCAAACCATTTCCGGTCATTTTTTTTGCTGATTTCTCGCGAGTACCCTTAAAATCACGTTCTGACCACATTGAGCGGCTCGAATCATCAAAATTTGATCGGGAACTATGAGATATTTTTTTAGGTGTCTAATTAGTTGTCCACAGAACCGCCCCGATATATATATATATAGAGAGAGAGTCCCCTTCTAATAAGGACTACCTCATTTTAATAAAATGAGGACCTCCCTTTTCCGATTGAATTTTGATGATCTGAGCCACTCAATGTGTTCAGAACGTGATTTTAAGGGTACCCGCGTGAAATCAGCAAAAAAAAAGACCGGGAAGGGCTTCATCCGAGCAGTTTTTATTTATTTTTTATCGAACGGTTCAAATAAAAACTGCTCAAATCAAGCCCTTCCCGGTCATTTTTTTTGCCAATTTCTCGCGAGTACCCTTAAAATCACGTTCTGAACACATTGAGCTGCTCGGATCATCAAAATTCAATCGGGAAAGAGAAGAAATGGGGTAGTCCTCATTTTAGGTCCTCATTAGAAGATTAGTGTGTATATATATATATATACTCCCCTTCATATACGGACGCCCTTACTGAGCTAAAATGCGGACGTTGCTTTTACGCCGTTGGATCTCATCCAACGACGCAGATTAAAAGGGGGAGCTCGCGGGTAAAAATAGCCATGGGTCGGGTAATTTGGTTCTCGGGTCATACCAGGTCGGGTCAAACAAGCCCCCCCCTCTCCCCCTCATTCAGACGCGTTCCACACAGGGGAAGAGAGAGAGAAAGAAGAGGAGAAGACGATTGACGATTTCGAACGAAGAAGACGATCGGCGACGAACGTAGAAGAACACAAATACAATCATGGTATCTCTCCCTTTATCTCTCTCTCTCTCTCTCTCGATTTCCCCCCTCGATTTTCCCCTAGCAAGCAGAAACCCTAACACAAAGCTGTGTTCTTGTGAAGTAGAAACCCTAACAAATAGAACACGAATTCTTCCTCTGTAATACCAGATACAACAAGCTATCTCCATCTTGTGAAGGAGAAGAACGTACGACGACCACCGGATTAGGGCTCCATTTCAAGGTATCTTCCTCTCTCTTTTCGGATCTGTTTTTTTTGTTTTTTGGATTTAGGGTTTGTTCGATTTACCAACAAATGGCACAGAAATTAGGGTTGTGAAATTGGGTTAGGATTTGTGTATTTTTTTCTTTTCCAGTTGTGGTTTTTTACGAGTCAGGGTTTCTTTGGAGTTAGATTTTTCAAAAATTGGTAATTTAAAGTTGTAGAAAATCGGTATTGATTGATATTATGCTTTGTGAAACCAGATATGGAGATGGATCAACAAGAAGAAAGCGTTATGCAACCACCGACCGACCACCAACCAAGGTCTGTCTGTCTGTCTCTCTTTGGGTTAAAAAATTAGGGAAAAATACAATTGTGTGATTGAATGCGAAGTTGATCAAGTTCTAGCAGAAAGAATAACGACAATGTAATCGTTAGGAAGGGGTATTGTTGTTACAAAGAAGGGGTGGGGGTCCAAAAAATTACTCTGGATTTGTTAATTGTAAGTTTTCATGTTTAATATGTTTAGTTCTTTATTCTGGACGTTTGTTGAGTAGTATGGCATTGAATTAGCAATATTAGGCGGTTAAAAGTGCTGTTTGCATACACCAATATTAGGCTTTATCATTTTTGCTTGCTTTTATTTGCAAGTTGTGCATTGGATTGCTTCTAATTTGGTGGTCAGTTTCATGTTTGCAGGCAAAAACAAGTCCAAGTGAACTGAAGCCTAAGAACAATGAATCAGTAACTTGTGTTTCTTGATTAGCCGAAACAATTTCATCACCAAGGTTTCAAGGCAAAGTCACAGATGCAATTCACCTGTGCACCTGAATTGTAAATGACATTAGGGATTTTTTGAGCTATAAGAGAATGAAGCCTTCTCAAAGCTATCAAGCAATCTACCTAAACTAGTGGCTACTTGGCAGGATATGCATACCTGAGTGATTTGTATTTAGTTTTTCTTGTTTTAGACCCCTTTTGTTGCTTCCTGTTGTCAGTTTTTTGCATACAGATGCTCAAATTATGTTATGATTTTGCTAACTAATAGGCCCGTGGCTTGAATGAGTCTAATTTTTTTTTCCAGTTTTGGAGACTTGATTTTTGTATTTTGGATGGGTGTTGTACACATCTTTGGAGAGTTTTGGAGACTTAATTTATGTTATATATTCTTTTGTTCATTTTTCCCAGGTTGTATGTTGATTGATAGATGTAATAAGATTGTGCTCATCAACTGAGAAATGAGTGGTAATTGGAGTTAAACATGTCCCATACAACAGGTTGAATGTGCTTGAAACTGTTTTGGAAACTGGTTTTTTGAATGTTAGGTTAACAAAATAAACAAGAAAGCTGAATGGTTAGTCATTGCTTAAATTCTTTGAAAGAACAAGAAAAATTAACGTCCCAGATGATGAATGAATTGTTGTGTGCTCCTTTAAGTGTTTAGTCTGTCGAGCGAACTACATTTTACTTGACGTTGAGGGCAATCCTGCTCATAAACTAGTAACAAAAGATGTAAACATCACAAACTTCCCTTTTATCTTCTCTGCTTTTCCATAATGCTCGATATCTGCTTTACAACTTCTAAGCTGAAAAATTGCTTCATATTCACATTACTAAACCCACCAGTAATCCAACTAAAACAACAATTCTAAACTCCAGTAAACTAGTGGTTCAGAAACTCCAGTAAACTAAACAGTAAAAAACACCCTAATTCAAAAGTGCTAATCCTCATCGAGCAGAGGGCTTCGACGAGGTTGTGAATATTCGGCATCACATCACCATTCAAAATTGTCACATCTCCAAGTAGCTTGCTCAATTCTTCATTGTTCCTCACCGCGAGCTGAATGTGTCGCGGCACGATACGGGTCGTCTTATTGTCTCTCGCCGCGTTTCCGGCCAATTAAAGTACTTGTTAAAACACACATTAATTAGGCCACCACCTTCTTCCTATATCACAAAGCATAATATCAATCAATACCGATTTTCTACAACTTTAAATTACCAATTTTTGAAAAATCTAACTCCAAAGAAACCCTAACTCGTAAAAAACCACAACTGGAAAAGAAAAAAAAACACAAACCCTAACCCAATTTCACAACCCTAATTTCTGTGCCATTTGCTGGTAAACCGAACAAACCCTAAATCCAAAAAACAAAAAAACAGATCCGAAAAGAGAGAAAGATACCTTGAAATGGAGCCCTAATCTGGTGGTCGTCGTACGTTCTTCTCCTTCACAAGATAGAGATAGCTTGTTGTATCTGGTATTACAGAGGAAGAATTCGTGTTCTATTTGTTAGGGTTTCTACTTCACAAGAACACAGCTTTGTGTTAGGGTTTCTGCTTGCTAGGGGAAAGTCGAGGGGGGAAATCGAGAGAGAGAGAGAGAGAGATAAAGGGAGAAATACCATGGTTGTATTCGTGTTCTTCTACGTTCGTCGCCGATCGTCTTCTTCGTTCGAAATCGTCAATCGTCTTCTCCTCTTCTTTCTCTCTCTCTCTTCCCCTGTGTGGAACGCGTCTGAATGAGGGGGAGAGGGCGGGCTTGTTTGACCCGACCTGGTATGGCCCGAGAACCAAATTACCCGACCCATGGCTATTTTTCCTCGCGAGCTCCCCCTTTTAATCTGCGCCGTTGGATGAGATCCAACGGCGTAAAAGCAACGTCCGCATTTTAGCTCAGTAAAGGCATCCGTATATGAAGGGAGTGTGTGTATATATATATATTGAGGAAAGCAAGAAATGCATATATCATAGTAAACAAACCAATGAGATTTTGAGAGAGCAACAAGATACTATTATTTGAGTGGTAATGGTGGAGATATACTCATGTTGACAATGAAGTAAGTTGAGATATAGTACTTTGACAATGAAGTGCTGGAGTTGAGCACTCATTCAGAAATTCCATGACTACTCCAGCTGTGAAACTGTTCATCAGCTAATTTTTAATCTATTCAATTTGTAAGGTTTTCAAGTTTCAACACGAGATGCTGCCGAGCAGCATCTCTGTAAAACGGTGTCAAGCGGTCGATCCAGCCATTCATTCAAGCCATCGATCGCTAAGATGAACGGTTGGATCGACCGCTCTGCACTCGCTTTGCAAGGGGTGCTTGGCAGCATCCCACATCCCACTTCTCTTGACTCCTCCAAAAGAGAAATGATTAATTGTTACTCTAAGGGTCTCTACCATCATGTAGCGGGCCGAACATGATTGTTCACATTTGTGCGAGCCGAACCCGTCCTAAGCCGTGCTCAAACCTGCGTTCGGCTCCACGCCGACTTTCTTCTATCATCAACACACTCGCCTCAAGTTCGGCGGAAACAAAGCCCATGCTCAGCCACCTCCCTGACAGGAATCCCCCATTGGCACGGTCTCCTCAAGAGTCGCACGCCGGGTTCGGCCAGGTTGGTGCTCGGCCACCCGCGAAGCACGGCCTCTGTTGACGCTCGGCTGCCCGCTGAGTCACATGCCTTCCCATGTGTTGAAGCGGTAACATCAAAGGATAATCATGAGCGCACATGGGCGTGCTAGCTCATCCCAAAAGCGGTTACCAGATCTATTCCATAATGTCACCATAGCGTCACTTGGCCCATGCCAAGCACGTGATCGTACTTGGAGGGGAAGCCAAAGGGATTCTATAAATACCAAGCAACCTTAAAAGGTACATGCTACTCCATACTCACACTTATACACACTCCAATCTTCTGCTACCTCTCTCTGCACAATACTTATCCTCTCGCCGGAGGGCCTTGCCGGGACAACCCCCTGCCAGGTCTTAGTCGTGCGCTCCCTGTGCAGGCTAGGAGGAGAAGGCTCAACAACCATCGAACCACCAGTGGAGGAACGGGGATCGAGGATCACAGGCCACACACATCACATATTCACATGAATGTGTGGTAGTAAAAGCTCCTAGAATACCGCATGATGGTTTTTCAGGAGCACTGAATAATCACCCCTTCCAAATTACGTGAATGTGTGGTGGTAAAAGCCCCTAACAAACCACGTGACGGTTTTTCAGGAACAATCAATAATCACCCCTCGGAATTTTCATCTTGGGAACAGCTGAGAAGAATGATGACTGTCCACAAGGCCGGCTCAAGGGTTTTGAGTGCCCAAGGCCAAATTAAAAAAAAATGTGCCCCTATTACTTAACAATTTTTACAGCAATGATTAAAATACGATAAAGCCAAATCAATATAAAGTTCTACTAATTATTACATATGAACATAAAATACAAAATCTTCAAATATGCAAGTACATATTATCTCAACAACGCATGAGTATCACTTGAATACTACTCGTCTTGCATTTCTAGAAGCAAAAGTTTCTCATGACAAATTCCTTCACTTGAAATCCACATCTACCGAAACATAACCTAAAAGTCTGTGTGACCACCAAAAAAACTTGTTGAGAAAGTAAATGAAAATAGTATTACGTTGAGTCTCAGTGATAAGCCCTAAATAGTGTAAATAAATGGGCTTATCTCTCTCATTTTTGTCACACGCACGCGCGTTACTTGTTTGATTTGAATGATATTGCGCGAAGGTTGTGTTTTTGGTATTTTCAGGTTAATGGTGTGAATAAGGCGTGCTTTGACGCCATGGATGGCTACCAAGAGTGTCCAAGGCCTTGAGGCCATGTGGCACCCCGCCGCCGAGTCCCAAGAATCGTGAATTGATGTATCAAAGGGTACTCGGGCCGTCAAATGGCCAAGAGAAGATGAAGGAAAGAAGGGTTGAAATCTGCCCAGATGCTACATGTAGCACTTTTACCCTGCTACATGTAGCCACAGATCGGAATTGAAGTTGAAGAGTTTGCTACATGTAGCACTTTTACCCTGCTACATGTAGCCAGGGATCAGAACCGAATTTAAGAGGTTTGCTACATGTAGCACTTTTACCCTGCTACATGTAGCAACTGGGAAAAATCTGCAGATTTTGTGCCCGACTTTGGGAGATTTTAAGGGCATTTAGGACTTTTGTAACACAACTCTAAGGGGCTATAAATACCTTTAAGCCTCATTCCTCTAGGTTATCTTTCATTTTTGCAAACCGATAGCTTTCTCTCTCTACCTCCTCTCCTCTCATCTTCTCAATCTCTCTACAAAAGAGGTTGATTACTTGGGTTTTGAGGTATTTCACTTTTATTAAAGTTGTTTGTATTGTCGAGATCTTCATTAATCTTAATTTTATTTTCGTTTTCGTCCATGAATCACGTTTCTCTTTTTATGCTTATGTCTTGTTCTTCGAATATGAGTGAGTAGCCGAATAGGCTCGGTCATGGGGTGATCTCTACTCCGTGGCTTAGTTGTTTTAATGGGTTCTCTTGTTCTAAGGCTATATTTTGGTTTGTGAATGGATAGAAACTCTTATTTTCGATCAAAGCTTGTAGTTGTTAACTTCCTTGATCGTGCGTCGACAAGCTCACTTGGCACGCACGATGCTTGGAACCATGGCACTCCTTGTGTTTGATAAAATGACTAAATGAGTTTCGATCCATTTTCAGACTCCCTTTTATGAGTTACATTTGATTTCACTGCTAAATCCTCCGAGTGAGAGCGATTGACTTCGACTCTCACTTGAGTTATCCGAGAGAGCCATTAAACAGCTAAGTCACGGGTAGTTTGAACCCCTAGACCTTGCCGCCTCAAATTTCTAGCCAAACTTCGTTTTTAATCAAATTAGGAGGTAGAGAGAATTTCATCATTCAAAAGTTGGCCGTCTCAACGCCAAATCTAAAGGTTGGCGGTCCTAACGCTAAAAACCCTTCGTAAATCAAACCTCCGGCCTAGCTCCATTGGCTCCCTGTGGATTCGACCTCGGACTTCCGAGTTTATTATGCTGCAACCGACCTAGCCCTACGCTTGGGGCGCTCTCTACTACAACACATTAAGGTCGCAAGCATTTTTGGCGCCGTTGCCGGGGAATCAATTGGTAGCTAACTCGGAGATATTGCTTTACACCGCACTGTAAGTATTCCATCTTTTGTTTTTACTTCATGTTTATAGCTTTAAAATAGAATGTCTTCGGCACATGAGGAAATAGAATCTAGGACTATGCAGGAGTTACGTTATCTTGCACACACGTTTACACCTCCTAGCATAACCACTCATGACGCCAATGTTTTTAGGATTCAAATGAGCATTTCCAATTGGCTGCCCCACTTCTATGGCATGGATCACGAAAATCCTCTCTCTCATGTTAGGGCTTTCGAGGCCAAAATTAGTACCCTTGTGATGTCAGAGACCGCGCGGATGAATTTTTTCTCTCTTTCTTTAAGGGATAGTGCCCTAACTTGGCTCGATTCCTTGAATCCTCAATCCGTGAGGACTTGGGATGATTTGCAAAAAGAATTTTACAAAATGTTCCTTCCCATATATTATACAAGGGCTCTCCAGCAACAAATTCAAACTTTTGCCGAAAGAGAGAATGAGCCATTTTATGTATGTTGGGGAAGATATCAAGACTTGTTCAAAGCGGTCCCGCATCATGGTTATGACATTTTCGAAATAGTGGGCTATTTTTACCAAGGACTTTCTCAAAAGAGTCAACAATTCTTGGACATGATGTGCAATGGGGAATTTTTGGACAAAGAACCCGCTGGAGCTTTAGATTTTGTTGATCAATTGGCTGAAATTTTACAGTCTCGGGTTTATGTTAAACATTTTCAAGGTCCCAACTCAAATGCCATAGAAGAGGAAATTGAGCCACATAACTTTATTGATGAAGTTAGTTTAGATTTTGAGAGCTCATCGGAGTCCGAATGGAGTGATGTGCCTAATGATGAGCTTGACATCCAGTGTCTCCCCCCTGTGGATCCCCCTCTATGTTTCGATCTGGGGGAGAAACTTCTCACTGTTGAAGAGATGGACGCCGAGGTGGATTACTTGTACTCCTTGTTAGAAGAGCAAGACAGGGTATATGAGACAAAGAGTCGGTCTCCTACTCTGGAGAATCCTGTGGATGTTGCACATACTCCTATTAGGTCTCCACCTTTGAACGATTTTGTTGAAGTTGAACGGGTCGATTTTCTTGGTGTTGATGATTTTAATTTAGTTTATCATCCTTATCTTGTGGATTTTGTCAACAATTTGAAAATCAATCTAGTTTGGAATGCTCACTTGGTGGAACTTAAATATCTAAAATGGATTCGGCAAATGTGTTGCTCAAAGTATCTTATTTTGTGGTATGGCCGGATTCAATTTTTGACCAAAATTTTGGAGTGGAGTGCTATGTTAATTTTGTTAGCTCTCGTTGGCATGATAAATATTCGGAGCCCGCGTTTGGCTGAACGTACATAAATTCTCTCTCTCTCTCTCTCTCTCTCTCTCTCCTTTTTCTCTTTTGTGGTCCGGTATAGCCACCTGTGTCGTGCCTAAGATGTCGTATGACTTGCTCTGCGGCGCCTTAAGCGAGACACGGGGAGAAAAGTAGTACCCGTCTAATCACGTGACGATTCGGTGGTCTCAATACTTGTTAATAATAATTTTTGTTGCCGGGCTACCACAAGCCGGCGGTACTAATGTCGTTTGTCTCCAAGTAGGAGGTTTGTTCTTAAGCCTTTTGCAGGAATGAGCCTTGGAAGTTTTGCTAATGACGAACGGAGGCAATGACGCAAAATCCTCCAACTTGGTCGAGGTATCAGGTGGTTGACATTCCACCCCGTTGGTACTTTTGTTCTATCCCTCTCCTTACTTTTTTGTCTTTTTGCATTGAGGACACTGCATATTTCAAGTTGGGGGGGATGGTTTATACTTTAAGTTTATTTCGTTCTCGGTATTGCATAGAAAATTCTATAAAAAAAAAAATTGTGCAATTTTCCCTTGTAATTAGTGAATTCAAGTGCTAGATACTTAGATTATGCTCAATTTTCCCTAATAATGGCAAGAGTCGTGCACCCCGTCGAATTTGATTATGTGTTGAATCCATGTGCATGCATGTACGTGAACTTTGTTGAACAAATTGAGCTCCAAGGTGTGTCAAGTAGTATGCATCGCTTAGAGTTGAAGTTCTTTTTGAAGCATCCCATGCTTGTTTGTCTCTTTTTCCGCACTTGCGTAAATAATATCCGTTTGTTCATACTTGAGTAGCTTTCATATCTTTTATGCATCATATTGGAGTTGATGGGCGTGCGTAGGAAATGACACAAGGCAATTTTGCGTGATAAAACCACAAATGTGTCCCCTCGTTCCAAATTGTTGAACCATAGTTCGAGTCTCCGTTTTTGCTCAAGCTTAGGAATCCGGATGTTTGGAGGGTTGTGTGAAATTGTGTTTCAATGATTCAAGGAGGTTTGGGGGTGGTGTGAATGTGATAGAAGTGGTTGGGATGCAAAAGGGCGAAGAATTGATATGTGATTCCCTATCTCTCCTCTCCCACTGCAAAAGCTAAAGCCCCAAATTTCCATCTCTCTCTCCAAAGCTCTCGAAATTGGACCCTCAATCTCTCTCACAACAAATCTCACCTCAAATGACCCTATTCCTCAGAGAAATGCTATGAAAGAGCAAAACCAAATTCGAAAGAGGGTTAAATATTATGATGAGAGGATTGGGTTAGACATCCGGGTTAGCATACATTCCCGATGAGAAGGAGTCCGATGAGAAGGGGGAGCTCGAGGCTCAATACTGTGAGGAGCCGGATGAGAATTACGACTAGGTGTGGTGGAGTCGGTGGTAGTAGTTTAGTAGGATTAATCTAGTAGATTTTCTTTATTTCTTCTTCGTAGCTTTGTTTGGTGTTTGGCCGGCATGTGGCCATGCCTTGGTTAGTATAGGGAATGGTAGTGGCCGGGGGTAGTTGAAACCAAGCAAAAGTTTATGGCCATTACTCTTTTATGTGTGTCCCTTCCATTTTGAAACCAAGGTCGTTATAAGCCTAAAAGTCCTTAGTTGATCCTAATGTACGCTCATCTAACTCTTTTCGATGCATGATCGATATATAAAGCTAATTTTGTATGAAATTTCCGTTGGCTTAGTTTGTTTGTGAATAATTGCTTAGCTCTTTTTGTCGGCGCTCTTTTGATTAGCATGCATAGCTTTTTGTCTCTTGCTATTGCGATTCTTGCTAGCGCTTATCATGGGATGTTATAGTTTATTACTTTGTGCAAGTTCATTTTGATGTACGCTCTTTTGAGTCCTGGAATTGAAATTCAAGGTGGATGTATGTTGCTTGGCCGTTGGCATAATTTGTTCACCTTAGTTCATTGTATGCATGTGCGTGGGTTGCATGTGATTGAGTTTGAAGGGGTGTTGATTGTGAACTCTTGCCGTATCCTTTGTTGAGCATAGTTTCGTATCTTGTTTCGGGGGAAGATTGCATAGTATTGGTTACATACTTTTGGTTTAGTTTGCTAGGGACTAGCAAAGTCCAAGTTGGGGGGTGTGATAAGCCCTAAATAGTGTAAATAAATGGGCTTATCTCTCTCATTTTTGTCACACGCACGCGCGTTACTTGTTTGATTTGAATGATATTGCGCGAAGGTTGTGTTTTTGGTATTTTCAGGTTAATGGTGTGAATAAGGCGTGCTTTGACGCCATGGATGGCTACCAAGAGTGTCCAAGGCCTTGAGGCCATGTGGCACCCCGCCGCCGAGTCCCAAGAATCGTGAATTGATGTATCAAAGGGTACTCGGGCCGTCAAATGGCCAAGAGAAGATGAAGGAAAGAAGGGTTGAAATCTGCCCAGATGCTACATGTAGCACTTTTACCCTGCTACATGTAGCCACAGATCGGAATTGAAGTTGAAGAGTTTGCTACATGTAGCACTTTTACCCTGCTACATGTAGCCAGGGATCATAACCGAATTTAAGAGGTTTGCTACATGTAGCACTTTTACCCTGCTACATGTAGCAACTGGGAAAAATCTGCAGATTTTGTGCCCGACTTTGGGAGATTTTAAGGGCATTTAGGACTTTTGTAACACAACTCTAAGGGGCTATAAATACCTTTAAGCCTCATTCCTCTAGGTTATCTTTCATTTTTGCAAACCGATAGCTTTCTCTCTCTACCTCCTCTCCTCTCATCTTCTCAATCTCTCTACAAAAGAGGTTGATTACTTGGGTTTTGAGGTATTTCACTTTTATTAAAGTTGTTTGTATTGTCGAGATCTTCATTAATCTTAATTTTATTTTCGTTTTCGTCCATGAATCACGTTTCTCTTTTTATGCTTATGTCTTGTTCTTCGAATATGAGTGAGTAGCCGAATAGGCTCGGTCATGGGGTGATCTCTACTCCGTGGCTTAGTTGTTTTAATGGGTTCTCTTGTTCTAAGGCTATATTTTGGTTTGTGAATGGATAGAAACTCTTATTTTCGATCAAAGCTTGTAGTTGTTAACTTCCTTGATCGTGCGTCGACAAGCTCACTTGGCACGCACGATGCTTGGAACCATGGCACTCCTTGTGTTTGATAAAATGACTAAATGAGTTTCGATCCATTTTCAGACTCCCTTTTATGAGTTACATTTGATTTCACTGCTAAATCCTCCGAGTGAGAGCGATTGACTTCGACTCTCACTTGAGTTATCCGAGAGAGCCATTAAACAGCTAAGTCACGGGTAGTTTGAACCCCTAGACCTTGCCGCCTCAAATTTCTAGCCAAACTTCGTTTTTAATCAAATTAGGAGGTAGAGAGAATTTCATCATTCAAAAGTTGGCCGTCTCAACGCCAAATCTAAAGGTTGGCGGTCCTAACGCTAAAAACCCTTCGTAAATCAAACCTCCGGCCTAGCTCCATTGGCTCCCTGTGGATTCGACCTCGGACTTCCGAGTTTATTATGCTGCAACCGACCTAGCCCTACGCTTGGGGCGCTCTCTACTACAACACATTAAGGTCGCAAGCACTCAGCAAACTTAGACCTTTAAAAAGATGAATTTTTTAGTAAAAAGAATCAAATTTTTTTCACAAATCAATAGATATCAATGAGTTTTTTTTAAGTTGTGAAAAAATTTAAATCTTTTAACAAAAAAATTACATATTTTTAAAGGACTAGGTTTACGCGGTGGATATTTATTTAGGGACGAATGGAGTAGTAATTAGTGAAGGAGAATATAAAGAGTTGAACAAACGGATAAGATGAAGAAGAGGATGAGGGGTGAGAGAGAGGGGAAAAAATTGGAAAACACGTGCAGCTTTGGTTTTCTTTATTTTCCAGATGAGAGAGAGAGAGAGAGATTATTTTCCAGATGAGAGAGAGTAATGGAAAAAATGTGCAGCTTTGGTTTTCTTTTTTATTTTTCGAAAATGGACCAATTAGTTCTCTGATTTACAAAAATACCACCGAGTTTTTGGGTCATTTGAGTTTTGGGCCTTGATTTGCATGTTAGGCTTTTATTTGCATGTTGGATGAGCATTTTTTATGGTATTGGGCTAAAAAAGAATCCTAGTCAAATCCAAATACTAAAAAAATTGGAGTGCCCCAAAAATTAGACATTTTTAGGGTGCCCAAGGCCCAGGCCTCTTGGGCCTTGGGGTTGGACCGGCCCTGACCGTCCAACAAATCCCACTTTAGTCTAAGAAAATGAAAGCAAAGAAAATACAGGAGCAATTTCTACGTAGGGGAACAGCTCCTACTAGCCCCCTTTGGCTCTATCCTTGGTAGAAATGCAAAGGAGTCAAGCCTTGTAGTGTTCCTCGGCTCGATTCATTTACTAAACAAGTCTCTATGAACGAGACGAGCCGAACTTAGAGCATTCGAGGCCATAACAGGCCAAAGCCTCGAACAAGTAGCTCGGTTCATTGGCACCTCTAGGAGCAAGGGCCATATGAAGCAAAAAGGAAACAAAGAGACATAACAAATCACACTTCAACTCCAAATCATAACAAATATTCTCTAATGATTCAAAGAAAGGATGTTAAATTTTACAGCTTTAGCGGAGTAATACATAACAACAGGAAACTTATGAGTAAGCAATTTGGCTAATGCTGCTGCTACAATTACAACACTAAAAATGAGGCAGGTATTTGGTAGCTGAAAAATGTGAAATCTTACATTAACAACAGAAACTGCCTCTTATCGGGATTACTGAATAAGTTAATTTCAACATTATTTTGTATTCGGAACTTAAAACTGCTCCGCTAGTCACCTAGTAGAGTTGAGACTAGAACATCCTGGAGAAATACAGCTCTTCCGGAAGCCTGTCTCCTCCTTTTCTCCCGCTCTTCATAGGTCAGTGACGGATCCAAACTGCAGAGAAAGAGAGAGAGAGAGGTTGAAAAAATACTTGACAGAGAAGGGTTACAGCTGCTCTGTGCAAATCATCAAAATAATGGTTTTGCATAAACTTGTTTTGTATCAGATGATTTTCAATAGCAGAGTGGCTAACAAGGTCCCTGATGTACTTTCAAAGACGTTCAATGAACATGAAGTTTCTTCAGAAAGATGGTACGTTTACCCAAGTAATGGCAGAAATACCGAATAAGTCTAAACTAAGATGACCACAAATTAATCCACTAAAAAAGTGACATGTTTCCTAAACTCGTAGAAGAACTCTATTTGTCAGAACACCAGATCGGAGGATAGTACCTGAAATCTTAAAGATGCGGATCTCTCCAACAAGTTTACAAACATCAAATCTTTTATGAACTCGATCCTGACTACTTGCACCATACTCCAACCTTTATAGTCCAAATTTTACCATCATGTGACCTTCCATCCTCTAAATGTAAATTAATTGATAACAAGCCATTTTTCCTTTTTGGGACCATATTTAAAGTTTTTGGGACTAGTTTTCAGTCGTTACTTAACATTTTATTAGACCTCAGGTTGGGGAGGTCTTGGTTTCAGTGGGCCTGTTTAAATTTATTTTCCCATTCCCATTTATCTTTCTCAGCATGTTTGGATGTTTGCATCAGCACATGTGAAACACAGTTGACATGAGGGAGGATGCTTTTTCTTTTCCAGTAAAACCAAACAGAACTCAAAACAGGAGTCTCATGTGGCAACACAGGCAAAGGAAACTGAAATCTAGGATCTTTAACTATTCAATAGCTTAGCTTGATGTGCATTTTTGGGCCATTCTCCAACGGCTTAAGCTTTTGGAACAATTGGCAATAGAGCAAAGGACCCTTTGTGTAGCGCATGGGTGTGGTGAAAACAACTTGCAGATGTAAACAGGTTGAAGAGTACCTAGGGTGCTTAAAAACGAATAAGACTGTTCTATGATATAAAGAAAATTGATCTGCTACCTTGCTTTCCATATAGGTGAGGAGTTCACACGCTTAGTAGAACTGTCATCAGCACACGATAGCACAGATTTCGTAATATCTTCCGATTCAGATGCAGGGAAATTCAAAATAAGAGAAGAAAGGAATGGATCAGTGGCGGCATTAGTTGAATTTGCATTGCTTGACCGGTATCCGCTGCCTCCCAGAAGCACCTGCAGATGGGCCTCACGAAGATCCCTTCCAAGGAGGGAGAGTGCCTGACTGTTGGGAATCGCAACTCTACGTAATCTGCGACGTCTCTGCAAGTAGTATTCTGTCAAAGAAAATCTCGGAGTTGAACATAGATCTAAAGCTAACTGCTATTTTACATAGACACAATTATAGGAGTTTGGTGCAAGTATGTCCAAGTGTCCGATTTGTATTATTTTTATCTCAAGGACACGGGAACATGGCTAAATATCTAGGGGAGTAATTTTCGCACTCGCCTTAGGAGTGTGGTTTACAATTTGGGGAGTGCAGAAATCACTCCCCAATATCTATTATATTACATATATTTCTTGATTGTGCAGGGAAAATTTGTGTTCACAAGGTGCTAAAGTGCATGTCGGACACATCTTATAGCCTCATATGACGGTTGAATATCCGCTGCCAGTATTCTAAAAAAACCTGAGAAGTCTTGTACAGCTGTGTTTTTAGCACTCTTTAACCCAGTATGAGGAAAGAATAAACAGAAATAACATTTCAAAGGATATCTTGAATAAGTTCCCATGTTGCAGAGTGATATGGCTTAGCATGTCCCTTGGAACTCTAACAGAGCAAACGGGGCAAACCTGAAAGGGAAAGATGAATGCAGTGTGAGATTCCAGTACAAGTTTGGTTTGACAAACAAACTAAATTAAATACTAAAGGGAAGCATTTTAAACAAAATACACCCTATGATCAATAAAGACATTCACTTCTCTCTCATTTTCTCTCCTTTTGTTTCACCTTTTCCCTATCGGATGAAATGCTTTCGATTCCATTTCGACCCTTTTGAACTAGTGCAACTGTATTGAGAAAAAGGCAGAAC
The DNA here is from genome assembly GCA_018127125.1 of Rhododendron griersonianum. NCBI lineage: Eukaryota > Viridiplantae > Streptophyta > Magnoliopsida > Ericales > Ericaceae > Rhododendron > Rhododendron griersonianum. The sequence continues at coordinate 29,354,803 of CM030800.1, forward strand.
CGTACTCCTATTAGGTAACAAACAAATTGAAACAAAGGCTTCCGACCTGATTAAGTCCTCCTTTTAAGAACATTGTACAAACGTGACCATCTTAGAAAAGACCAATATACAATGTAATAGAAGTTTGCCTTGGAGAAGTTAGAGACAAAGTGCCAAGACAGTTTCATTCATATGCCCGTGCTTACCTCTTTGTTTAGGAGAAGAAGTGATCACAAGCAACAAAAAGACAAATAAATACTCGGCAAGCCAAGAGGGAAGAACCAAGTAAACATGAAGAATTGTTTGCTTTCAATGATGTTGGACCAAATGCGCTCCATTACCAAGAGATGCAGAGAAAATTTTACCATCAGCACATTCAAGAAGGGGCGGGGAACTGAGGGAGGTTTGTCAAGCAATCAAGCTGAGAGATGTTGGATGATTTATCAAGTGATCACAATTCACAACAAAGAAGATAGCACACAATATAAAGAGTCATGTCAAGGTTGGGAGTTTGGAAAATGGCCAGACCAGCTGACCTTTTCTTTAGCCACTTGGGTGTACTTTCAAACTAGCATCGAATAATAACCACAATATTTGATACACATCGTACGTACAGCATGTAAGAACACGCAAATAATAAAACTAGTTTCATTAATGAGCAATTCCCTTGGTTTGGTAAGTTGAAGAAGTTGTTAACACACCTACTAGACATCTCAAAGAGCAAAGGACAGAAATAATGCAACAAGGTGCCAGAAGCCATTAACAAATCACTCAGCTATCGAAGACTTCAACCACTCTGAAAATAGTTGAAAGGAAGGTTGTTGAAAGGCATTAACCAAGGAGAAATAGTCCTCCAGACTCTTTTGTTAGCAAAATAGAGCTTAAACAGCAATTACACAAGACTGGAAGTTTGTATGGTGATTTACGATATAGTTGTATTGTCAAACGCCTATTTAGTGTTTCACCAAATAAGGCCTCTTGTTATTCCCCTGGACTTATCCATATTAAGCCACTATCATGGTCTTATTCCTATGCTTGAACAGGTTCAACTGAAAGATTTCGTCCTTGGAGACAGATTCAGCAAAATTCGTACTCCTTCCGTTCCTTATTGTTTGTCACTTTGTCCATCTTTGGTAGTTGTGCCTTCAATCAACCAGATCAAAAAAATCATGTATTTCTGTGACTAATTAATTAGTCATTTTTCTTACACAATTCATAAGCCTTTTTCAAACTGGCATACCATGATGCATGGAAACCCCACCTGAAAGACATGGAAGTGATATTCCCTCTGTCCCATAAATGACTTCAATTTTCTAAAGTAAATCCTTTTTCCAATTGAACTCTCTGCTTTGAGAAAAGACTTATATTGCAGAACTTCAACTGTTATATCCTTCAACTAGTATACTTTATTTTCAACCAGTATGAGGATGTCAGTCACCAGACTCACCACAACACCCATATTACTTCTCCATTTCTGCAACGTTGCAACCAATAGGCTAGTCGAATATGATTTCCATATATCCATTCAAACATCCCCTTTGATCCTTCAGCAAACCATGCTATTTGAAATTCACTTACTAGTCCCAGTTTTGAAAAACAAATATGTCCGAAATTTACAACCTGCTAACCTACTCCCTCTGTGAGTTCTATTTTGTTCCACCAACAAAAAGTAGTTCACATAATACCTAAATGTGAGGTCAGATTAGGAATACAAAATGCATCTCCAAATGTAGTAGAGCTACCTTGCAAACTTTGGTTATAGCCTATCTTCCTATGTATGACCGACCGACCAAACACAAAGATAGCGACCCCCCCACCATACCAAACCAGGTAAATCTATTCAGTCTATTCTTTTACACTTTAATACTTGAAATACTAGGCCATGGGGAGCCTCAATTCACTTTACCCGATATGGTACAAAAGGATATGAATTTCTTAAACGTAAGCAAACACACAGCCGTTCAAAAACGACTTGGTGGAATAGCAAAATCGGGTTCATGTTGATTGGTACAAGGTTTTCGCTGGTTTGGTCTCAACTTGATAACCTATACCCGCTATACGGAATATGAAAAACATAAAAAAAGATTGACAAAATGAAGCCACAACCAAAGGATCAATTAGCACACCTGGGTTTAGATAATTCATTAACGTTTTCCACAAATAGACCAGATCAGATGAACTCAGACAATCAGCAGCACAAACAAGATCACAACTTTCCAACAAAAGATGCAAACTTGAGTATAACCCAACAAGGAAAACAATAGTAAATACAAAAAATGATGAAAATTTTGTCTTATTTTTAAGTTCTCGTTTTCCGGACTGGAAACATTTTGGGCCGAAGGTAGTAACATTTTCCACAAATAGATCAGATCAGATGAATTCAGGCAATCAGCACCAACAAGATCACAACTTTCCATCAAACGATGCAAACTTGAACATAACCCAACAAGGAAAACAGTAGTAAACACTAAAAATTGATGAAAAAACAATCACATCATTTACGACATACATCCGTGCGTTGTCGTACACCACGTTTAAAGAGAAACTCACGGCGGATTTGGACTCGAACGAGTGCTCATCCTCTAGGTGGGAGCAGAGAGACGCGATGTCGAAGTCCTCGTAACAGTACGGGCACGGGAAATCGGGTCGGACCTCATCCTCGACCTCGAAATCGTCGATGTTCAACCGATCTGAAAAAACATTAAAAAAAAAAAAATACACCGCCAAATTAGTCAAACAAAAAGAAAATGTTTTGGGAAACCCATTTACGGATAGATCAAAGGAAACGGACCAAGTTGGGAGGTGTTGTGGTGGCTCTGCAACGTGAATTGGCGCTTGGCGGCGGCCAGGCGGGAGGTCCAGAAATCTGAATCCATCTAGAGAGAGAAGGAGAGGGGGAGAGACCGAGAGAGAGTTTTGGAGGTGGTTTTTTTTTTTTTAATGTTGGGTTGTTTGTTTGGTGGTTGTTTTTTTTTTTTTTTTAGATTTTGGTTTAGATTTTCGAGAGTTTTTTTTTTTTTATTTTTTTGACTTTTTCTTGGTTTTCCGTATCCCAGGTTCAGATGACTCGATGCGGAGTGAGAACTGTGTGTGTGTGTGTCACTGTGTGAGAGAGAGAGAGAGAGAGAGAGAGAGAGAGAATTTATGTGGCTGTGCAATGACGACAAATGAAGTGAGAGGAGAGAGAGAGATGGTCGGATTATTTTGCTCCAGTAGTTTGTGCTTTGTTTGTGGCCTAAATTACTCGTACTAGTAGAAGTGCGGTGTCTCTTTTCGGTTTCATCAACGAGTAGTATTACTTAGAGCATCTCCAATCCAATACTCTATTTAAAAGTATCAAAATATTCTATTTTATTCATAAAGTGATTTTAGAAGAAATTACTATTTCTATTTACTCCAACCACAAACCCTCTATTTTTCCCTCTAAAATAGAGGAGGCTTGAGAGGATGGGTTGGAGGAGTTCCATACTCTCAAATGGAGGAATAAAGCATGGGTTGGAGATGCTCTAAGGATACAAATGCCATTTTAAAAGGTGAATAGTATTATAGGGGAGGTCCTCTATATTTTCTCTCATCCTCTAAATATGGAGGATCAAAATCCCATCCTCTCAAATAGAGGAGGCTTGAGAGGATGGATTGGAGGAGTTTTATACTCTCAAATAAAGGAATAGAACATGGGTTGGAGATGCTCTTACAGTATTCTATAAACAGACAATCGGGGACCGTTGAAACGGTGGACAGAAATTTGTGTTAGCCTGCCAAGACCTGATTTTTCCATGTCGCCAATCATATACTCCGTAGTAGAATATCTAGTTGTGTAGGAGCGCTGATACAAAGTATGACCCTGGCTCAAACTAGAATGAGTTGCGCTCTCGAGAAAGAAAAAGAACTAAAATGAGTTGAAAAATAGTCTGAAGCACTACGAGACGATACTCTATGAGCAATGAATAATCACTCTATTAAAGACTCATTGTGCATGTTTTTCTTCGGCCCGAGAGGAAATGCGCTCTAGTTTGATGGATAAAGAATTAGCTTGATGCAGACGGTGATTTTTCTATTCATCTCCACAACCGGATTGATGGGCTCTAATATGAAGGCTGATTTTTTTTTGTATTTTGTTTTTTTTTCCCTTGCATTTCCTTGGACTTTTTTTTTTTAATCCAATATTTGTTTGGACTTCACATCCTTTGTATTAGTTGTTTTAGTAATATATAACTGCATTCTACGATTTTTCAAAAAATATTTTGTTTGTATAATCATTGGTTCAAGTACTTGTGGTCGTAGCAACCTTTTACGCTCAAACAGAAGGAGCTTGGTTTCACTTTTTCTATTCTTACCGGTGATTTTTGCTCTTTTTTATGTCATTAACCTCTTTCACATGGTTTTCAGAATGAAACCAACAATTCAGTAGATATGCCTTATCATTTCCTTCCCAAAGGCCACACCCTGCCCCTCTTTCCCCTCCCCCAGTCATTATACGAACTTCTGTTGATTCTAAGAGCTCAGTGCTTAAACCAAGAGCCATTTGAAGTCATCGCCAATGATTTTTTGAAGGTTATCCCCCACCTTCTACTTTTTGTTGAATTGGACATGAAAAATACAAGCAATTTGAGAGTCTGATCATTTTTTAACAATCAAGCATTCCAAGGTTGAGACATTACTGTCGGTGGTTGGGCTGGGGTGGTGTGGTGGCTGCGGTTGGTGGCCGGTCTTGGAGGGGGATGACGGTTTTGTTGCAGTCGGTAGGTTTAGGGTTTTATCTTTTAGGTTCTGGATTTGACCTAATAGGTGTTCTGGGCTTGGCCTTTTAGGTGTAGGCTTGTCCCATTAGATGTGGGCTTGTCCCAATGGGTGTTTCCTTGGTTGGCATCTTACCAATCTCGGATTTGGGTCTCGAATTATTGGGCACAGGATTGTTCTTAGCTTTGTTTAAAGATATGATGCAGTCAATTCCCTGTTCCTTTAGTTTTTGTAACAATTTTAAAGAATAAAAAAAAAAATTGCCGTTCAAAAAAAGAAAAAGCAATCCAAGGTTGACATGCACTCTAGATCATTTTTACATCAAGACCTAATCTTAGGGAAATCAAGAACCACCATTTCATCATACTTTAAATAACTTTTGTCTGGACAGTTTGCCCCTCTCCATGTATTCGAAATGCATTCCAAGTAACAAGTGAATCACACTATGAATCAGCCATTTACAACGCATACAGGCGACAAAGTTTGTACATGAAGTATGCCTTGAACAAATGTCGTCGAGACATTACTGTCGAACTCGCTCACCCCGGCTCGAGTTGCTTCTACTTCTGGTCATCTTCAATAGGATACCAACTAGTAGAGGAACACAAATTCCCCTAGACAATTCTTCGACTCGGTTCCCTGGTGCGTCCGGGAATGATATCCTCTCTGATGTACTCTCATGTTGCTCAACGCTGCTTGTGCTTGGGAAGTACCCTCTGTCCCGTGGTTTAATCCCCATTAGCCGGCCCAGTGAAACGCTATGGTCTTGGAAGAAAGATGCTGTGGACTACGCAAGCAGCAACATAAATATACACTAATTAGATCGAAAAGGGTTCAATATTTCAATCCTAATAGAGCAAATTCAAGGACAACGGAGATTTAACTTTCTTGTTGCCCACCGGAATCTACACGATGGTTAACTACCAATGCCCTAAAAAAAGACTGCAGAATTCTTATTTCAAAGGCTGTGTTTGGATCATGGATTTTGTGGTGAGATTCAGAGAAACGAAAAGGATAGGGGAGCCAAAGAAGGAAAATTTCTTCTTCGCCTTTGTCTTTTCCTTCCCCTTCTACAAAAGTTCCTCTACAAATCAATGATCCAATCATGGCCTCAATCTGTAAATCTCTCTAACAAACGGAAAATGGTTCTAAAATTTTCTACTGGAGACTAGCTTCAGTCTAATTAACCACCTCTAAATCGACAGATAATGCTAGAAGAGACATTCTTTCTTGAAGTTGCCATTGACACGATTTTAAGGTGAAGGAGAAAGGGATGGAAATAAGTAGATAAAGCGAAGAAACCGATAAGGTGATGAAGAACTACTTACCTCGGTTTCAAGGTTGGAGGACGAAAATGAAGAGAAACTGGATGAATGTGCATGTAAAGAGTACGGTTCTGCTTCTGCTTCTGCTGCAACAGGTTGTTGGCTCTCTGTCACTCTGAGTCTTAGGTTCAAGTTTCCCAATCCGAGAGGCCATCCGGTTGGCGTACCATGGTCCTGGGACAATCATCAACACATAGCAGCATGAAATTCGTCATGATCAGCTTGAACCCCCGAAAGTCGCCCAAAATCCAAATCCAAAATCCCAAAAACGAACAGGCCCCAACTGGTAAAATTTACCACTCTTTTGGTAAAAAATGTAAAACCACTACAAGGCTTTCCACTGTTCTGGCAAAGAATTTTCCTGTTTTACGAAGTACCATTCTATTGGGACTAATTTAGGAGGTACTTTTTCACCTTGCATTGGCTAATTTTGATGAAAACCTGCGCGCATTAGGTCTGTTTTGAATTGTTTTTGCTTTCTTCGTTCTCACTTTCATTGTTCCCGCAAAAAAATGAATGAAAAGTTTGAAAACAATCATCGTTTCTAAACGATTTCCAAATCTGCGCCAAAAACAGTTTTCATCAATTCGAAACAGTAACAAAAAGGCTACAAGGTGCAGGAGCCTCCCGTTGGCCGCTATAGGGTTTGGGAATGGGTTAGATGAACGCAATCTTACTCCCACAAGCGGAGAGGCTATTTTCACGACTCAAATATGTGACCACCAAGTCAGTCACATTGGGACAACCTTACGGTTGCGCTCGGGCTGCCCTTTGCAACAATAGCAATACCAAATGGGTATCAATTGCTATTCCATCTTCGTAATTGGCTTTAAGAGTAAATCAGCAAACAATCACCCTCCAAAATAAAGAAAGGGGAAGGAATAAAAATTTGTGGGGTCTGAAACTTCTTAATTACTCCTAACTAATGTCACCAAACAAGAAATTTTCATAACCTACTCAAACCAAGCAAGTGTATGAAACAATAAAACAACAGAGTAAATAACCAGAGATCATTCAATAGAATGAAACCCCTGAAATTGGGGTAAGGCCGCGAGAGAAAAATCTCTTGTGAATTCCCAGTCCCAATGGTCTGCCTTTAACCGGACTGGGGAAGGGAATAGTCGAGGTGCGCATAAGCTTACTCAGATACCCTGGCTGTCGAAAAAAGAAAGAAGAATAAAAGTACCCCGGGAAAAAAGTTGAGCTATTTACTTACCTGTTCAACCATGGTGTAAAGAGGGATGGATTCCGCAGAGCAAATGGATGAATGAGGAGGAGGAGGATGAAGATGGTGATCACAGATTGATTTTTCAAAGATGGGTATTTAGTAATTGGTTTCGGAAAGACGAAGACCAATGATGAATAGGGAAGACTCCAAACTCTGAAAACAACGAAGCACTGTAGGCCACTGGGTCTTGGTCCCACCAAAGAGTTGAAGCCTTTACATCACCATGGATCTCCTGCGCATACCACTTTTTCACTCAACAACTGAACACTAGCTAACAAAAAGAAACTTCCTCGGTTACGCACGGTCCGGATCGGGTTCGGATTCTTACGAATTCAATCCTAATTCGCGAGTCACGATTTTTAGAAAATACAATCCGTGTTCGAACCAAAAGTCTCACGGTCCGGTTCTAATCCAATCCACGAGTCACGGATCGATTACGGTTTTAACCACGGATTAGAGTCTACCCTGTTCTTCCCTTAGAGGTCTTTGTCTCTACCCTGGTTGTCTCATGGACTTTCACAATTGATGTAGTGTCCCGAGTTTGTATTTTGTATTTCATATCTGATGTAAAATAATCTTTTCTATCGATTGAAAAAAAAAAAACAAAACCAAATAAAAAGTTTTTTTTTGGGTTCACGACGTAAGAAAGGCTGAGTAAATCTATCGGATAAATCTTGAAATTGATTGAGTATTGATTCCCACTAATTCAAATAAGTATTTCTTAGAATTGCACACTAGTATTTTTTTTTCAAGCCGAAAGTCTACTATCGGGTGATTATCATTTATCAACATCTCGTTAGTGTATTTTTTCCACGCACGATCTGATTGAAAAATCTTACGCGATGGCCGGTCAGATGTACCCAAATCGCACGGGTCAAGCTCCCATCCAGTGGGTTTTACTGTCCAGTTCAATTCAGTCTGCTATTTTCCGGCAAACTTCGGTTTCGGTCAATGATCGGATCCGTTTATATTGTAGATCTCGTCGAGACACATAATCATGTCCATCGGATATCGTTCAATACACAATCAGAACACATTTATTTTGAACAAATGGACATGATTTCTGAACGATATCCGATGGACATGATTTTTGAAATGGTTATGCGTCTCAACGACATCTACGGTATTAACGGATCCGATCATTGAAAAAAACCTGATGTTTGAATGGCCGACTGGCCCAAACTGGACAATAAAGCCCACTGGATGGGAGCTTGTCGCTCATCGATGCCGTGCCAGGCGTGCAACATTCTCAGTTACTCAGCTTGTGAGTCGGTGTGTGTATTTATATTCTTGTTGTGCTAGATTTATTGCGCAACATTAACCCCAAATCCGAAGTTGTTGACTTCAACCACCAAACTTTCTTCTTTTAAACGGAGGAACAGCCGTATAGCCAAGGAACCTTGCTACTGACATAGAAATCTCTGCACAGATTGCGTTGTGGGGCCCACTAAGGGTTCCATACAAATAATCCGATCCGTTAGTTATGTTTAAAACATTTTTTCAAGGGTCTCCGTGAAAAATTAGCTCAAACCGATACTTATAAGTGCTTGATCTAATCATCTAACTTTTCATTCAAGTTTTTAGAGAATGAAAAGTTAGACGATTAGATCAAGTACTTATAGATATCGGATTGAGCTGATTTTTCGTAAGGGCCCTTGAAAAAATATTTTAAACATAATGAACGGCTCGAATCACTTGTGTGGGGCCTGTAGTAGGCCTCACATAAAAATCTGTGCACGATTTGTGCACAAATTTGCTGTGTCCACAGACTTTCTGATAGCCAAGCTATTAAATGGACCTGACTGTATGTGCAACCCAAACCTCCGGAGAGCCAACCCGGTCACACCAGTCATAGTCCTTCACTTACTGCAAGCTACTCTTCACATAGGAAATCGAATCATAGACCTTGAAGAGTACTCCCAACAGTGCCGGCCCAATCCCAAGGCCCAAGAGGCTCAGGCCTTGGGCATCCCAAAAATCACAAATTTTGGGCACTCTAATATTTTTACTACTCCCTCCGTCCCTTTATTACAGTCCAGTATTCCATTTTGGGCTGTCCCTTAATAAGTGTCCATTTTGTAAAGTTAGTGGGTAAAAGTTGGTGAATTGTCTAATTTGTCCCTAAAAGTAGATTCCATTTTGAAAAGTTAGTGAGTAAAAGTGTAATGATGATGGGTAAGTAGGGAAAGTAGAGGAAAAAATTGATGTGAAAGGTATAATGATGATGTCTTTTTAATAAGTTGGAGTTACGAAGCAGGACATTTAAAAAGGGACGGAGGGAGTATTTGAATTTGAGTAGGACTCTTTTTCTTTTTAAGTCCAATAGAATGAAAAAAAAAAGCTCAATTGGAGGCAATGAGTTAGCCCAACCAACCATCGTATAAGTTCAAGTGCCCAACCCATCATCCCATAACCCAGCCCTTGTCAAGTACTAACTCTTTAAGGATATACTTTTTTGGGAAAATGATAGCAAATGACGTGTTTTGATAATTAATACCCGCCAAAGACATTTTCAGCATTAACAAATGTTCTTAGCTTGTCTTTGACAGATATTAATTATCAAAACACGTCCTGAACCGTCATTTTCCCTACTTTTTTTTATTAGGCCTTAGACATTAAAAACCCTTGAATCGGCCCTGACTCTCAAAGCCTGGGTATCCATCCTGGGACAACCCCAAGAAGGTGTGTTGAACCACCAAACTTGAAATCAACTTTCTGGCATCAGATCCAATATGGCTTTCATTTGGGGTTAACTAATCATTAGAGATTAAAGAATGATGGGTCCCTTGAGGGATCAGTAGTAGCAGAAGACAATTGATCGGTCAACAATTTGCTGAAGACTGAAGTTATGGTTTTGATGTGCACTAATTTTTGATTTATTAATGAAGGAAGGAAGGTTGTCCACCGTGGACTGCACGTAGTTTGACTCATCTTTAATTTAATTAATAAAAGGATATGCTAATCTTGTTTTTTTGAAATTGGCCCCTAAACAATAAACATATATTTTATCCGGACACCAAGGGTGCAAACGAATCCAGCCTGATTAATTTACTTTATGTTCTCTTTAAACGAGCATAGCCTAGCCGAAAAAATAAAATAAAATGAGCATGGGGTATATAAATGAGTCGAGCTTTTGAGTATTGAGTTCGGCTCATTTGTTAAATGAGACTAAGACTCGAGCTTGACCTCGGTTCGATTTCTTACGGACACCATTTGTTGTGTGAAAATAAGCACTCCCCTTGTGGCCTGTGGGGACTACACAGTGCAGTTGGCTTTTTACGGGGCCATATAGGGTTCACGTTAACGTTAGAAAACGGACTACCGAGAAGCCGTTTTCTAATTAGTAGGAAACTATCTTCGTCTCCACATAAGATGAGGAATTGTACAAAAGTAAAAACCTGTTTTCTCACCCTTTAAGAATAGGGCTCCGTTTGTTTGGGTGTAAAAATATTTTATCGATATTTTACTTATTTTTTGGTGTTTGGTTATACAAAAAATGAGAAAAATATTTTGCATGTAAAATATTTTTCATTAATTGGATAAAAATGACTTACCCTTAAATCTTCTGTAAGTTATTTTCCGAAATGAACGTGTTGCATTCTACTGCAATTTTCACTGTTCAGTTTCCTTGATTGTTAGTTCTGACCCATGTTCAATTCCCTTATTTCCAGGTCTCTCTCTCTCTCTCCCTCCCTCCCTCTCTACTATTTTGTTGATTTTTGAAAATATTTTTTAAGTGCCAACCAAACATCAAAAAATAAAAATTTAAAGTTTATTTTCTAAAAAAGCATTCTACATCTAAACAAACGGAGCCTAAAGGAACCGATATCTTTGATCTACAAATTTGATTTTACGAGCGGAGAGAAATCAAAAGATTTATGCTTGAAAACGAGAATGCATTGTTGATAGATTTTTTTAGGTTAACCGGTTGGAAAAATTGCATTCAAAGGGTTATCATAACGGGGCATTAAATTATCATAAGCTAATTTACCTAAAAAAAAATAACGGGGCATTAAATTAGGGGCAAATTTTCATAGTCGTCCATCTAGTTTTACGGTTGTCTCAATTTCATCCCTCTAGTTTCAATTGCTACCGTTAATTGTTAGTTTGTTTTACGTTCTAAACTGGTAAAATCGTTAACACCGTTAATGAAACTAACGGAAAAATATGATTAAAAAATTAAGTGTTCCAATTTTCAATCTGGTTGAACCGGTGCGAATATCTTATTTTTTTGATAATTTTATCCTAGACGGTTGTAATGAATTTTTAGATTTAAGACCTTTCAACGAGCACCCGAAGACTCCTTATTTAGTTTTAGGGCTCTCTTATGGTGCTCATTGGAAGGCCTTAGAGTCAAAAATCTATTATGACCATCTAAGATTAAACGATCAGAAAAATAAGATTTTCGCACTGGTTCAAACAAATTAAAAATTGAAACACTTTTTAACTATATTTTTTAATATATAAATGGTGTAAAAAAAATAAGTAACTAACTGGGTGTTTGGTTGTGTTATAACGAAATACTCTTACATGTAAGAGAACTAATAATCAATTCTTGCCTTTGACTGAGTGTTGACTACGTGGCATCTGGAGGTCATTTTGGTCATTTCACATGCTCTTAAACACCACCCCATCCAAGATTCGTCTTCCCCATTTATGGAAGTGGTGATGTGGGCCATGTGGCAATGGATTCAGCATCCGCAAAAGCCTTGTTTTGGTCGCAAGAACAAGAAGTGGACCTCCCACCGAAACTGCCATCTCCCCTAATTCCAAGTCCCACATCCCAATTGACACGGCACTTTGCACAATGCAACAAGTCAATCTCCCGCCTCGGACTATTTCCTACCACTTTTTCTGCAGCTGTTTCACACGCTTATGAGTGGGGTGAGGTGGTTCCAAGAGTGAAGAATCAAACCTGAGATCTTAAGAATGAGCAAACTCCTAAGTTTCAGGCTATGACTATCAGGCCAACGGTTCATGGATTTTAACTGGGTAGTTGGCCCCACGGTCATGTAGATGTGTTTTAGTACAGAGAGGTTATGTATTCAATTCATATGGAGAGGACGTTGATACTCTTGTTGATAGGTTGGGGTAATACAGGTTCTTTTAGAGTATATAACATTAAAAAAAAAAAAAAAAAAGGCCCATTGCAAGCCCGCACTCCGAGGTCATTTCTGTGAACTATAAACCCATACATCTTAAGGCTTTTCTAGACGACTAATCATCATGTAAAAAATCACGTTGATTGAACATCGATAACCACCCTATCGACTTTCATTTGTTTGGAGGAAGGGTATAATTTCTAGAATTGACATTTTATTTTTTCTAAGACTGAGTGTGCTTTGAAAAGGTAGTTATCAATCCTTAATCAACGTAATTTTTAGGGGTGGCAAATTGAACCCAGACCCATTAACAAACTCATACCCATCAACAAAAAAATAGACCCAACCCAACCCATTTATTAATTGGGTAAGAATGGGTCTAAACCCAGCTAACCCATTATTAATTGGGTCTTAATTGGGCATCAATTGGATCAACTTAAATGATCCAATGGGTCATGAAAGTAACCCACCAAAATTTCCCTCTCTTTACCAATTTCCCGTCTCTTTGGCATTTGGACACCCAGGAATATGGCAATTGGACACCCAGGAGTATGCCCCCCCCCCTCTCTCTCTCTCTCTCTCTCTTTTATTCAATTGTTCTATGCTAAATCACACACGTCCAAAAATGTTTTGAACGGTCCGGATTAAAAACCAATTGTGACCGGTAACAATTATATTATTTTGACCAGTCAAAATTGAAAACACATCTCATCCATAGATTGCGCGAATGGACCGGTGAAATTGCGCTCCGCCGTGAATAAGTTTCTCTCACAATAGTCCCGCATAGGGTTTGGATTAAAAGGTTAAGTGACTTTTTTTTTTTGTCTTTATTCAATTTTTTTTATTTTGTGTCAAACTTTTGTGACTTATTGATTCGTTTCGACAAAAGGAATCGGAAAATTAAAAAAATTTGATCGAAACTTATAATTTTTTGAATAAAAACAAAAATAAGTCAATTCGACAAAAAAATTTACTTATTCTTGTCTTTTTGAAAAAATTTATGAGTTTCGATCATAATTTTTTTTTTTACTTTTTCGATTTTTCTCGATGAGACGAATCACTAAATCACAAAAGTGAATAGATTCTTTTCCTAATCCATTTCTTTTTTTCTGCACAAGAAAACAAAAAGCAAGGAAAAAACAAGAAACATCAGCCCTAACTGATTGGGCCATTTAAATTTACCGAGTTGTTTTGGGGTATTATGGTAATTTTAGTATGCAAGGGTAATTTGGTCATTTAAATGTACAAGGGTGATATGGTCATTTCAGTGTATATGGGTATTCTAGCCATTTTTAATTTTAATTGGGTTAATGGGCGGGTCGGGTTTGATTTCAAATAAATGGGTTGGGTTGGGTATGGGTAATTAAGCTCCTAACTAATTGGGTCTAAATGGGTCAACGCCCGTTTGACACTCCTAGTAATTTTTTTGCACAAATGTTTTATTCATAAAACCCTACAAGATAAATGGTTGAAGGTGACTTCAAGATAGGCCCATAATGTGGATATCTCAACTCCACAGTGAAATTGAGATCTCCAACTTTAGCAAATCCTAAATCTTATGAATCATGGTTAGAGCCGAATTAGTTTTAAGTATATATATAAAAATAAGCCCATTGGCATCTCAAGTTTTAAGTAAAGATCCAAAGTTAAACCCAAAAAAAATATGGACTTGATTGGGCTGTAATTGTCTTCGTTTTGGCCCAATAGTTTACGTGGTTAGGACTTTGTTAAAATCTGTTATGTGGACCCGATTGCTTAGGAAGAAAAGAGACGATTGCAAATTTATTCGATGAAACATTTGCCAAAATATATCTTGAAAATTTTTTGTTACCGAAATTAATTATATTCGCGTTTTCCAAAATTAATCTTTAATGTTTAAAATACGGGAGTAATAGCTTGCATGTGAGTGCTAATGGGAAAACAAATCTACCCTCGTTGTGATGCCTTCTTTATTTTGTCCCTATATATCATTGCATCCTTTACATTTGATTAACAAAATTCTTTCTGCCTTCCAAAAAAAACTGTGGAAAAAAATCTCGCATATATGAGTTAGTGGAAAAGCAGGGGAAATTTGAAATTCAATTTGTTGATAGCTCGGTCCATGTATTTTCTTGCGTTGCTTAGCGAGTAACAAGAAGACAACTTTTTAAATTTTCTTGTGTTGCTTTCCACTCTGTCATTCTATTCCTATTTATCATATAGTAAAATTTACTACACCATCCGTCTCACGAAAGGGAAAATACATTGTGCTCTCTCTAGCTAGGGCTCGGCGATTAGGGTTTCCTTGGAGGAGGGGCGGCGCCTTTGCTCTGTTCGCCGCCCTTGTGGTAGCGGTGGTGGCAACAGTGAGGGTTGCGGCGGTCTTGATCGGCTGGATTTAAGTGTGTGAGTCTGTTGTTTGCTCGTATGTGTTTTGGTTTTGTTATTGTTTTGCTGTTTTTTGTTGGTGTTTTTGTGTGTTTTTCTCCCATGCGTGGGACTTTTTCACCCCTTGTGGGTGTTGTTGTGGCGGGTTTTCTACGTCGTCTTGATGGCTTTTCGAGGTTAGAGACGAGTCTTGTTAGTGTGAGGTTCTGAATATTCTTTTGTGAGTTTAGACCTCCTTTGTGGTTGCTTTCTGGTTGCTCGTTCCCGATGTATGGGTTTCATATCAATGAAAAATAATTCTAAAGATTGACAAAAAAAGAAATCTCACTTAAGGGTCCCACACGATTAATCCAAACTGTTCATTAATTTTAAAATAATTTTCTGAAAAGCTCCAAAAAAAAATTAGCTTAATTGGATATGTGTAATAAGGCTCCGTTCCGGAAACCTTCTTAAAAAATAAGTACTTATTTCACCTACTTCTTTTTCGAAAATAAGGGCCACCTTCTTATTTTTCCCAAACAAAAAGTTTCTTTCACATTTTCAAACTCAAATATAACATAAATGAAAAAAAAAAAATTTTTTTTTTGCACCGTATTAAAGATCTCAATGAGATCTATCAAACAAGATCCATAGTGATAGAAAAATTATTTGCGTAAACACATGATTTTTGAGCTTGAAGTTGCTTTATACAAAAAAAATAAGACTGTTGGTATGGTAATTGGCGCCGGCGGACGGAAATCGTACCGGCGGCCGTGCCTGACCGTCTCCGGCCACCAGACGGCGGATTCGAGCCGTCCAAAAATTCTAAAAAAAAAAACCGAGGGGGCCTACGCGGGAATCAACGGCATCCGAGGTGTGTAAGGTGCTTGATCGGAGCACCCCTTTTTCGTGTATATATGATTCCCCCTCGGTTTTTTTTTATAGAATTTTTGGACGGCTCGGATCGGCCGTCCGGTGGCCGGAGACGGTCAGGCACGGCCGCGGTACGATTTTGGCCCCCGCCCCGTAGGTACCTATACAAATTCTTCCCAAATAAGTAGCAACCTTCTTATTTTTCTGGAACAAGGCTTCTTATTCAACAAAAAATAAGTTCTTTTTTTGTTTCTGGAACACAGCCTAGTGTAAGTAATTTTAAAAAATTAGCTCTGAAAAAAGCTCCATTTCCATGGAGCTAGGTACCTTGTGATGCCTCATGGACTATGAGGAAGCTCTTAGCCCTCAAACACCTTGGGCAACCTCTTATCAGGTATCAAGTTGGAAATGGAAAAAAAATATTTTTGTGGTTAGATAATTGGCACCCTCTTGGGCCGTTGTACTCTACTTTTGGTGAAAGGGTAGTGACTAATGTGGGCAGGTCTTTGAGGGCTAAGGTGGCCTCCATTATTGCCCAAGGGTCTTGGAGATGGTCTCGTTTATAGAACCCCATTATCAATCTATCATTGCCCAAACTCCTCTCACTCTTGACCAAATTTTGAGGAGGAAGACACTGTCATTAATTTGGGTGTCTCATCCAAGTGGTTCTTTCAATGTTAGATCAGCTTGGAATGCCATAAGGTGAAGTACCCACAAAATCCTTGGTCTAAGATGATCTGGGGTTGACATATTGTGCCTAGGTGGTCTTTTATTCTTTGGTTGGTTGCTCTCCAATGTTTGAGTATTAAAGATAGGTTACGAAACTAGGGCTTGCAAGTGGATGATCAATTGTGTTGTCTGTGTAATTCAATGAAGGAAACTCATCAACACATATTTTTTGAGTGCTCCTTTTCTTCGGCAATGTGGCAGCATATGATGTCTAAGAACAGAGTTCAAGGGATGCCTATGAGCCTAGAGCAAATTCTTAACTGGTTTCTCTCCAATGGAAGGGGCACTAGTACTAAGCTGAGTTTCATTAGCCTTAAAAATACTTTGGCTGCTTCTGTTTATGGGTTGTGGCAGGAACGGAATTCCAGAATCTTTTGAGCAATGGCAAAGGGTATACCCAGGTGGCTGATGGGATTGAAGCTACAATTCGGGATTTTCTCAGCTCAAGAAGAAATATGAAACTATCCATGCAGTCAAAATAAGAATATTTGTGCGACTTGGGGACTGTCTAACAGAGTCATGGAGGTTGTATAGTTAGGTGTTCTAGTTTGATAAGTGGTTGTTTTTGCTCTGTTTTTTTATGTAAGTTGTTTCTGTAAAGGGATTGACTCCCTGGAAATCCTTATTTTCCTTGTTTTGAGTTTAATAAAAGTGTGCACTTATCAAAAAAAATAAAATTATGAGATAAAGCTAAGAGAGGTTCATAGCCCGTGAACTGTGAACATATATTATACAGGAGATAGGAGATCAAATAAGTTTGGAGCAAAAACTTAAGTGGCCTTAAGCAACATGTAGATTAAACAACAATTCTGAAGACCAATAACTAGCACGAATTAAGCAAAAGCAACTGAACGGCATCGCACATTAATTGTTGAAAAATATTGATATTAAGCCACTAAATATGGAAGACAAAATTAAAGTACGACAACATTAAAAGTGATTTTTTATAAGTGAAATCGACATTAGATGTATATATAAATATAGGTGATCGATTTGGTCCGATTTATTCCAGATTAGATGGTGACGAATCGGACTAGGCTGATTTTCTTCGATTTGACTTTTGTTTCACTAAAAGCCAAACCGGATTGAACTGTTTATAACTAAACCCAAACAAAATTATTGGTTTGGTCTAGCTTTTCTTGCGATTCGAAAAATTCCTGATAATGATCTCTGTCTAACAAGGTGTCCTAACCAAGAGTCGGTTATCCATTTCCTTCGTGATTGCAACGTTGCCCAACAGTTGTGGAATGGTGTTGGGATTCCTTCTAATGTTAGCAACTCCTTCTCGAATTCGTTTGAGTCCTGGGTTCATGATAATTGTAAGTCTAAGGTCCTTCACCTGTAGT
The DNA here is from genome assembly GCA_018127125.1 of Rhododendron griersonianum. NCBI lineage: Eukaryota > Viridiplantae > Streptophyta > Magnoliopsida > Ericales > Ericaceae > Rhododendron > Rhododendron griersonianum. Next base: position 29,372,471 of record CM030800.1, read on the forward strand.
GCGTCCTATTTCCGATTGTCTGAGGTCTACGTACTATTTGGCTAGCCAGAAATCGTCGTATTTATGATGGTCCCAGCACTCCTCCTCCTGATATTTTTGTCACAGTCAGAAATTCTATTAATTTAGCCCTTGAATGGTATCTTGCTTGTGTTAGTGGTTCTACAAACCGTGGCAATCGGACTCTCTTATTAGTAGCTAGGTTGGAAACCCCCTCCGGTTGGGCAATTTAAGCTCAACACTATGGTGCCTTCAATCCTCGATTGAGGTCAGGTATGGCAGGAGGTCTTATTTGTGATGGTCATGGAGGTTGGGTTGTGGGTTTCCAAAGAAAAATCAAGGCAGCTTCTTCTAGTACTATGGTGGAGTGTTGGGCACTTCGTGATGGTCCAAAATTAGCTTTGGAGCGTAATTTGCAGGGCGTTCTTGTGGAGATAGATTCTATGGCTCTAGTTCGCCTCCTTGATGAGAAAGGATTGGATACTCATGAATTAAGTAATATTCTTAATGATTGCAGGTTCCTGATCGACTTAAAGGAGGAGTTCAACATGTGTTTCAGGAAGCAAATCGGAGTGCCGTTGCGGTTGTTATACTTCCTTGTAGCAGTAATACGTACTAGTTCTTTTGTTGTTTTTGCTTCGGATCCAAACTGTCTCTAACAGTATTTGTTAGACGATTCTAGGAGAGTTATATTCCCCATGACTATGTTTTACTAGTTTTTGTAATATTCCAGTTAATCAAGACAGAAACCCCACTAAACTAGGGTTTTTTCACTAGCTAGCAGAAGGCACATACAACTAGTTAGAGCATCCGCATCAGTCTCGCCTAATTTTGGACCAAATTAATCCTCAAAAATCACTTTTCTACTTCAGCAAGTCACTTTTTTACAGTATTTGTTAGACGATTCTAGGAGAGTTATATTCCCCATGACTATGTTTTACTAGTTTTTGTAATATTCCAGTTAATCAAGACAGAAACCCCACTAAACTAGGGTTTTTTCACTAGCTAGCAGAAGGCACATACAACTAGTTAGTCGGTCATTCAAGGAGGTACTATAATTTATACAGTAGACTATAGGGGTCACCTTTTCTGCTCTTAATTTTTGGCTGACCCAACCTAGCTAGCCTCCAGGCCCTCCACTGAAAGTGGTTCACCAATTTTAGTGCCAATGGAAGTGGATGTGTCACCTTGCAGACAATTGACGGGGCCTCCCTGTTTTTTTTGGGATAAATAGGGGCCTCCCTGTTAAATATTACTGATCACTACTACTGCCCGGCCAGTGATACTACTACTACTACTACTAATATTCACAAGTTTACAATTTTACCAACCAAGAAGATTAGAGGAGAATTTCATATGGAACTCTACACAAATTTATGTGCAATTTATATTTTCCTTCCGTTCAAACTTAAAAAAAAAAGAAAAAAACACACACACTTTCCACTATGGCTTATACTCCTAAAAACACCATTGGCGAATCTCTTATGTATCTCTATTTTTTTATGTTCTCTCTTCCAATATTTAGATGTACTCAATAGTCAAGAATTATCAGTCGAGCTCTCTGTAAAAAAAAATATCACAAAAATAAAAATCAAGACGTTTAGCTAAATTGGCATGAGAAAGCTAATAAAGTACTTAATCTTGATGACATCACATGTTCGAATTTCACGGAACCTAAAAATTCTAAACTTCTAGGTCACCAGAGGACTGCTTGAAATTAGTCGAGATGACTGATGAGTAAACTGTACCGGACATTTGTTTTTTTAATTGGAAAAAGAAACAAAAAAAAAAAGAGACAGAGAGAGAGAGACCAATCTGCACATTTAATTTGGTTGTCTTTCTCTGCGTCAGGGGGTCCCATATAAAATTACTCCGCTCCATAAGTGGAATTCCAACTGCAAAAAAAGACTTCGATCGATGCATCACACTCGATCTGGTCCCGTCACATGAGACGGTCTTTAATGCCCGTCACGTAGGTGGGAACTGCTATTCGTTTGGTGGACCCTAGTGGAGGAGAGGGAGACTCCTGTTTCTGAGACACCCACCGTATCTACTCTGTTTACTTGCAGACCGATCGATGCTACCTACACGCATTTAAAACTGGCGCAGAAGATTGTCGGCGATGGATGTGCTCTCTCGCATAAGTTTGCTCGGACACTTTTGTTTTTTACTCCGTATAAGAATATATGTCTCGTCGGTGGAGTGTGACGATCCTCTCGTATAACTAAGGCTGTGTTCCACCAAACTTTTAAGAACTTATTTTTTGTTCACCCTTAGGTAGTATGGCCGGCGGGAGGGAAATCGGCCCGGCGGCCGCGCTGGGCCGTCTCCGGCCACCGGATTGCCGATCCGAACTTCATATGTACACGGAAAATGGGTGCTCGGATCAAGCACTCTACACACCTCGGATGACGTTGATTCCCGCGTTAGCCCCCTTGGTTTTAATTTTTAGAATTTTTGGACGGCTCGGATCGGCCGTCCGGTGGCCGGAGACGGCCTTCCCTCCGCCGGCCCCCATATTGGTAAAAACAGTCTTCTTTTTCTAAAGGCAACTTTAAGCTCAAAAATAATGTGTTTACGCAAATAATTTTCCTACCACTATGGATCTTATTTGATAGATCTCATTGAGATCTTTAATACGGTGCAAAAAAAAAATATATTTTTTCATTTATGTAATATTTGAGTTTGAAAATGTGGAAGGAACTTTTTAGTTGGGAAAAATAAGAAGGTTGGATTATTTTTGAATAAGAAGTGGGGGAATAAGTACTTATTTTTTAAGAAGATTTGCGGAACGGGGCCTAACTCTAGTGTGACAAAAAATAAAACTCACCGCTGTTCATTTGACGGACCGATGTGTTTATTTGGTAGATACCTTGTTCCTCTTAGCTTTATGGGCTTTTTGAGTACTGTCTTTCTTCAAATTTCTTTCCCGTTTTTTAGTTTTGCATCAAATTTTGTGGATTTTTGTCTCGTCTTGTCGAGGCAAATCGGAAAAGTAAAAAATTATGATTTTTACCAAAATATTTTTGATAAAGTCCAAAAAGTTTTTTTTAATTTATTTTACTATTCCGATTCCATTCATTGAGACGAGTCAATAATCCATAAAATTTTGACGCAAAACTAAAAAATGCAATTTTTTTTTAATAAGAACAAAACTCAAACCCACCCCCAAAAAAAAAAAAAAAGAAAAGAAAAGCTCCTAACACTCTTAATTTTGTAAGCATACATTAGATTGTTCGGACACATAAATATTCCCGCGAGCAAAGCATACATTGTCACGGGAGAAATGAATGGGTAATGTCTAATAACTCATTTTTCTCTTTTGAAAAATACTGAGGTATTAGATTAAGTTTTTATCGATATCTGATCAATTTGAATTTTTGAAATAGATGAAAAACATGAATAGATTTACAAAATAAACGGATTAGGTCGTCAAATGGGACCGTATGGGGTCTGATTGTCTGAAGTCTCAATTTGTATCACATTATGTCACATGAGAACATCTTAATTCCTAGGAGTTCACAGGGGATCTAAATCTTCTATTCTCAAAATTGCTTAAATTATCTACTGTCCGAAACGCACCATAACATAATGCTCCCGCGCATTTGAACAAGGAAGAAATAGTTTTTGTGACGGCGAAAAAGTATTTAGATTTCTCACCAACTCTTGATGGGAAACATAAAAGGAGAGGTTCTTTTTGGGACAAATAATTAATTCAAAAAATTACGACGAAAAACTCAACAAAAAAAAATTGAGAAAAATTAAAAAAATACAGACAAAAAAATTTACAAGAACTCGGCCTTAATTTAGTTGAAGTGCCTTGATCATCATCACCAATTACAACATAATTAGCCTCTCACACTTGTCCTTTCCAGAACATAATAAATTAAAGACCACGAAAACACAACCCAATCCATAAAAATTGACCACAATATATAGGAAATACTGTAAAACAATTGATCAAACATCACGTGACAAAGGTGGACCGGGGAAGCTAGCTCAAGGCACGTACTCTGCTTCACTCTCTTGGAACTGGTCATCTTGGTTCTGGTACCCTTCCATTGAGTTCCCATTGTAATTCCCATAATAACCCCTGTTGTTGTGATTAACTCTCCTCGAATTCTGATACCCATTTCGGTAATTTTCCTCGCTGTTGATGTCATAGTAGTACCTCCCATTCTCCAAGAACCTCGTATCGCTCATCCCCTGTTGCTGAGTATTGTAGTTTCTGCCACCGCCGTTGTTGTTTGACGCGGCGGCAGTGGTGGTGTAGCCGCGGTCCATGAACCTGGTGTCATGACTCATGCCTTCATGTGGGTCACTCACGTATGCTTCCTTGTTATAGTAATTGTTGTTGTTGTTGTCGTCGTTAATGGTGGTGGTGGGGTAGGATTCTCCGGATTCGGTTTTGTAAGGGAGGTTGGTGGCGGTGTAGGGTGTACCACTGGTGGCGGTAGTGGTGGTGTAGCTCCGGTCCATGAACCTTGTGTCACTTACGCCTTGTGGGTCATTCACAGCTTCATTCTTGTAGTAATTGTTGTTGTTGCTGCTTGTGGTGGTGGTGTACGGTGGACCACTGGTGGTTTTGGCGGCGGCAGTGGTGGTGTAACGGCCGTCCATGAACCTTGTGTCACTCACCCTCCCTTGGGGGTCACTCACATACGCTTCATTCTTGTAGTAATTGTTGTCGTCGTTGTTGTTGCTTGCGGCGGTGGTGTAGGGCTCAAAGGATTCGATTTCGGATGGCTGGTTGGTGCCATACAGGCCATAGCCGCTTTGGGTATCTGGGATGAAATTTGGGTCTTGCTCTTGAACATTGCTTTTGTTGGGCATGGCTTCTTCTACTATTGTTTCTTTTGCATTATTGTTGGTGGCGGCGGTGGTGGCGGCGGCTTTGTTAAAGTAATAGCTCTCTCTGGCATGGGAATGGAGAGAGGAGGACAAGAGAGCAAAGAAGAGGAGGAAGGGGAAATGTTTGGCTGAGGGAGCCATCAAAAGGATAGAGGAAAAGATTGTGTTAATTTGTTGTTGTGGAGAGTGAAGTGTATCTGTGTATGTAGTGATGGATAGTCTCTATATAGAACCCCCTCTCCACAAAGCTTAATTAATTTCTATGGATTAGGTGTAGAGCTAGAGGCTAGGGGTATGAGAAACCAGTTGGTGGTTGTGGTCCTCGAGATAGAAGCACCTAATTAAACAAAAGAGTCCTCTTATTCTGAGCAAAAATGCTACATGCACAATAATTCAAACACAACACTAAATACAATTTCTCACATATATGTTGGGTTCACACATATTAATATGTGTAAGCCCCACATATATGTGAGAGATTGTGTTCCTAGCATTTTTGTATTCTGGGGCATCTTTTTTCGTTTGCATATATAATGATTTGGGGATTGATAGGAAACATGAAGACTTTCCATGAAAGTGAACATGAGTGTAGATCTACGTTCACGTAGATCTACACTCATGTTCACTTTCATGGAAAGTCTTCATGTTTCATAACATTTCCTAATGTTTTAGTTCTGTTCAGGATTGATGGTTGGATGAGTCGTCTCCCTCAAAAAATTATCTATATTTCATAATGTTGAACAAAAGTAATTGAGACCTATTAAACAAATTTTTTATTAAATTTAAAAATATCATAAATTAAAATATATAAATATTTTTTTGGGAAATCCCAAAAAAGAAATTACTGGCGCAACAATTTAGGACGGGAGATTAACGAAATCCGGAACGGATTTTTAATCATGCTTTGAGAACAGTGTTATGACAATAACTTTTTGAGTGAATTTATTTCTCTACTTTGACGGTCAGTAAAATATATAGACTATATAGTACTCCTATATTCACAATATTAAGAAACTTGTCGACTTGATAACAGGTTAAAACCTTAATAAACGGAAGGTTTGTTTGTGGAATTTGAGGTGTAAAAAGGGATATATTTATGTTTTTTTGGACTGACAGGGTAATTATATATGCCGGGACTATGAAGTGATTTTGGTGCGATCAATTTTTGAAGCCACGTCACAAGTGACTTCCGTAATTGCTCATCGAAAATTTAAGTATTTATAGTTACTTTTAATGTGCCATTAACTAATTATTATGAGCAAAAGTCGATTAAAAACCACCTATTATAACCACCACTGTCCGAGTGTCTCCACCAATCCTAATTTTCCTAAAAATGTGCAAACATATTTTGTTCGATTTGGTTTTTCTAGAACCAACGTCTCTCTCTCAGCACGATCGATCTCTAGTAGTAACTTTAATGTTCCATTAACTAATTATTATGGGCAAAATAGTAATCAATTAAAAACCACCTAGTATAAGTCTATAACCACCACTGCTTGAGTGTCTCCACCAATCCTAATTTTCCTAAAATTGTGCAAACATATTTTGTTCGCTTTGGTTTTCTAGAACCACCTCTCTCTCTCTCTTAGCACGATCTCTAGTACGTTTTCTCTTCAATTATTACTCTCATTTCTATCTATCTCTCCACCCGTTACCCAAGAACCCTTCTGCTAAACCTAAACCAAACAAAGTTTCGCCATCCCTCCAGGGGAAATAATGGCATTCAGTGCTTGTTGCATGTGCCCTTTAAAGCGTGTCCAATCTAAATGACAAACCTAACCTTTCAATGTGGGCAGTTGCTGGCCCCCCATCTCCTGGACAATTACAGTGTGCCCCAGGGCAATTTTTTTTGGGTGCACAAAATACAAATGCGTAATTTTTATTTTTATTTTTTGAACGGGTCCGACCTTTTTGTCACCATTGCCGATATTCCAACTACAATGAGTGAGAGCGGCCTTTTTGGTCACAGAGTGTGATGTTTTTATTTTACTCTTATATTCTTTACCAAAAATGCAGTGGAGAGAGAGCCACACGAAGATGTAGGGGTGAAAGCGTTAGGGCCTTTGGGCTCTTATCGCTTAACCCCGTCCTCGTTGCTCAACCCCGCATATGTTGATCCACTACTATTGACATAATCATGTACTCATTCCATCACAAAAAATTTAGTTCTTCTTACTAAATCATGGTATTGTTTGATCCAAACTCTCTTTTTTTTGGGCCTTTTTTGAAAATAATTTCAAGATCTCAATCGATTTTTAAAATTGATGACGAAAAATTCTAAAAGTTATTCACAAGAGAAAATATGATCTTTCTTAACATTTCAAAATTTCTAAATATGCAACTCACATAATTAGGAATTGACATAAATTTGTGAAAAAACCCGGTGACATATAAACATTTTTTGCAACATTATATTTTAGATTAAAGGTTGAGTTTTTTGGGTCCAACAATGTGACCCTCTTAGTCACAATGATATATTTTACTCGTAGGTAATAGGGAAGTTATCATAAGATGTCATTCCTCATTAGCATTTTCCATAAAAAAAAAAAAAAGGGAAATGATTTTGTCACTCCCTTTTTTGTTAACGTCACTCCTCTGCAAGTATATTTTTGCACCAAAAATACACTTATAAGAGAGTGACATTAACAAAAAAGGGAGTGACAAAATCAGCAGCAAAAAACAATGGGCTGATATGGTTGAAAATGACCCTTTCTTTTAGTACTAATAATTGTACTCTACTTTTGGTCAGTCAAAAAATGCAGAGTTTCCCTCTGTTGGGGAAAAGTAAAACACTTTCAGCAGTTGGGTTAGTACTGCAACTACTTATTCAGTTATGGTTTCCCTCTAGCTTCTCATATTTGTTGTAAAGCTGATAGTTAGATAAGTAAGGAGTAGTAGTAATTTGAAACTTTAATAACTCAACAACCCAACATGTTGGAACCACTGTAGTACTTTGGACAGATCAAAAAGAGAAAAGAAAAGAAAAGGGTGCTACTGTCAATATTACACAGTAGTATTTTCACTAGCCTCTTTTGTTTGGCAAATTGTACGTGCCAAAATTAAACTTTGCATGGCTAACGTTTAAATTTCAATTTTTTGAAGTAATTATACGGTAGCTATAAGAATTAACAAATGCTGGTCGCAGAGCTATTGTGGGGTCGAAAGCGGCCATGGCTGCACCCAATTTCATTTAGTTTTGGGGCACTTGTACTCCTAGTAAGTGATACCATGTGGTAACGATTACTAAGTGTAGTCGAATGCATGGCATGATAGCAACAATACCCCAGATTAATTGTTCTACAGTATTGAAGAAAACCTTTTGTGAAAAATTGAATTACTAAATTTCGTCTTGAAAAATCATCGAACCAAAATTTCTTTCATTGTTCGGCTCCCTCCGATTTTTTTTTGAGAATAAGTTCTGTCCGGATCAACCGGACAAGGGGGATATCCGGACAGCCCCCGTGTGGGCCCCCTTCGCGCATTTTTTGAGAAAATCCAAACCGTGCATCTTGTAGGGCCCGAAAAAAATGTATCTACGCAAAAAATCAGTTTGTCCGGACATCGATAGGTATGTCAAAAGTTGAGTTTTTACACGAAAAAATGGACGACCGTGAACAATTTAACTTTAAAAATAGTTGACAGATCAAATTTTCTATGGGATTGCGTGCGGTGTATCTGTATTGATCAAGTTTTCCTTTCCGTGCTTATTATCTTAATTGTTAGTAGTTCAGTTTATGAATGGTTAAAAGGGGCATTGGAATGGTCTTAGCTCCACTTATTTTATGTAAAGTGAGCCAAATTACATCCAAGCAAAAGTAGGCTGTTTTTCTTCTTTCTTCCAGCACCACACCTAATTCAAAGTGGCAGAGAAAACTGTTTTAGGGAATCCTTGCCAAAATATAAAAGGTCCCTTTCTCTTATTTTGTCAAAACTGGGTACTTGTTTGTACTAATATTTTTATGGTAAAATGACGCGGAGACCCCCTCATTTATACGTTTTGAACACAAACACCCCCTAATCTTTAAAAATGCCCAAAAGCACCCTCTCGTCTATAACCGTTAACCAATTAGCATCTTTTTGTCAAAAAACCGTTAAGATAAAGGAGTCAGTGTGGATACTTTTTTTTATAACCCGGGGGGGGGGGGGGTGTTGTTAGAGAGTTTTAAAGGGTGGAATCGTCATTTCTCCTCATTCTGTTAACAAAGTTGGCCAATTTTTTTTAATTTCATATAGATGAGGGGGTCTGAATGGGCGATTTTAAACATTAGGGGGTCTCCGTGTCCAAAATGTATAGATGAGTAGGTCTCGGTGTAATTTCACCTATTTTTATCATTTGGTTCTATGCACTTTAGAATGTAATACCAATGTCACCGCAATTGCAATACTTCAAACTTTGATTACATTGAGCAGGTAATTATTACTTCAAAATTTAGGCTGTTGTTTTGTTAATTTACTTTAATTACATTGAGCAACATTATTTACTTTTTCAAACTTCTACTTATCTTAATTTTTTTTCTTGTTAGTTTTACTGGATCAAGATCAATCTCAAACTCAAGCCTAGGTTCAAGTTGATTAACTATCATCGTCAATGAATTTGGTATAAAATTTCTACCTCAAACCTCATTTGCTTCACTATATTAGTATCTTTTAACCTTTTACTTGAACTTATTTTTTTTGTTTTGTTTTTGTTTTTGTTTTTGTTTTTGTTTTCAGATAATAGTGGTTTTTGTGGATATTTTTGCAGCCGAACACTCTAAATTTTGTGGCTGTTTTTTTGGATGGTGACTGGTGGTATAATAGTTTTTGTTAGGGGTGCCTGGTTGTATATCTTTTAAACTGATGTTTTTGTGGATATGTTTGACATGGTGGACTCGTTCAATAATTGACCCGAGCTCAAGCTCAAATTTTAGGTTTATGTAGTAAACGAGCCGAGCTTGAAACTCTAAAATTTGGCTCTGCTCGTTTGTATAGGCCAAAATCATTTATCTGGACTCGTTTGACGTTTAGTAAACGAACTGGGCTCAGCTCATCTCAGCTCGGCTCGGCTCGGCTCGTTTGCACCGTTGTAGTTGAAGTGCTCCATGAGTTACACATGGACCTCCGCTTAACTGCTCACATTTTTGTGTTGGGCTCTTGCTCTCAACTCAAGGAATATGCTAGTATCATCCAGTCATCAAACCCCACCTTCAGCCCACCAGCCTACCTTTTATTTGAACACAACAAGCCCACCCATTTAGTATAAAGTTCTGTTTTTGAAAGCATATGCTATTCGTTTTATAAAAAAAAAACTATTCGTTTTTTCATTGAAGAAGCAAGACAACCCCCACAAAACCTTCCATTACTGAATCTATACATTCTCCACCATTTTTCATTATTCGACGCCGGCGTCGGGTTATTTCAGGTTTGATGAGCCTCTCAGTTGTATATGCCTGAATGTTACTATAGAAACAAATATGTGAGATGATAATTACCTACCCTCTAGCTGTTTGATGAAATGTCTAAGCCAAAAGCATTGCTTTACAGTTGGTTGTCAATTGGCATGAACATGAAATGTTATCTGGGTTTTTTTTTGTTTTTGTTTTAACAAGTGCCAACAGTGTTTCGTTTTGAACTTGGGTCTTTAGCATTATGTATGTGAAGTAAGCGAGTGTTTGGATCATTTGTCCCGTGGCTTCGCTCTGGTTTTAATTGGCCCCCGCTACTCCTAGTGGATGGTGGATTCATCCCTAGTCTAGTCAAGGTGCGTGTAAGCTGGTCTGGGCATTTGGTTATCAAATAACAGGTCTTTGGCTGTCTATCTAATGTGGAAGATGATATTCTTTGAACTATCATCGTACCTCATCTTTTTGGGTTTTAAACAGGTATCGTTTTCTACTCAGGAATATGATACATGGTTTTCTTGTTCTCTTATTTCCAGGATCATTGAATTCCTCCTTGCCTCGAGATTGGTCCACGTGAGTCTAGCCAAAACGTTACTGATAAACTAAATTGGTGAGAGTTCACTGTATCATTTTTTCCTACTTACAAATTGGGTGAATTTTAAAGTGGCGATTGTCGGGCCAACTGTTAAGCAAGTTTTCCAATTGTGATCAAGCTTAGGAGATGGTCATGTCTCGATAAAATCTGTTCATTTTTTTGGAGAGAGGTATTGCAGAAATCGGAAGCAAGACAATGATCAAATGGCCGAAACAAATCACAGCAACTCTAGTTGAACAGTTGATTAAAGCAGAAAAAGACTTACAGAAAGCTGTACTTATATTTGATGCTGCAACGGGGGAGTACACTAATGGGTTTCGGCATGATCTCAGCACTTTCGGTCTAATGATCTCCAGATTCGTCTCTGTGAACCAATTCAGAGCAGCCGAGGATATGCTGAATAGGATGAAGGATGAAAAATGTAACATCACAGAAGATATTTTTCTTTCAATTTGTAGAGGTTATGGCCGGGTTCACAAACCGCTCGAGGCAATTAGGGTTTTCCAAAGGATGAAAGAATATGATTGTGAACCTACCCACAAATCCTACATTACAGTCTTTTCCATTCTTGCTGATGAAAACCAATTAAAGTTGGCTTTGAGATTTTATAGGTATATGAGAGAATCGGGTATTCCTCCAAGTGTTACTTCCCTCAATGTTTTGATCAAAGCGCTTTGCAAGAACAGGGGTACAATGGATGCTGCTCTTCGAATTTTTCGCGAGATGCCTAATCGCGGGTGTATTCCCGATTCCTACACGTATGGTACTTTGATTAATGGGTTGTGTAGATTTGAAAAGATTAGTGAGGCAAAGGAGCTTTTCATGGAGATGTCTGATAAAGGTTGTTCACCGACTGTTGTCACGTATACTTCTTTAATTCATGGTTTATGCCAATCAAATAATCTGGACGAGGCTATGGGGTTGCTTGAAGGGATGAAGAGCAAAGGTATTGAGCCCAATGTGTTTACTTACAGCTCCCTCATGGACGGACTTTGCAAGGGTGGATGCAGTTCACAAGCCATGGCACTTTTGGAAATAATGCTTAGCAAACGCCATAAGCCTAACATGGTAACATATAGTACTTTAATTCATGGACTCTGTAAAGAGGGAAAACTTAGAGAAGCTTTAGAGATTCTTGATAGGATGAAGCTACAGGGATTGAAGCCAGATGCAGGATTATACTCCAAAATCATAAATGGCTTTTGCGATGTACACAAGTTCCAGAAAGCTGCGAATTTCCTTGATGAGATGGTGCTTGAGGGGATCTCACCAAATCGACTAACATGGAGCCTCCATGTTAGAATTCACAATACTGTGGTCCAAGGCCTTTTATCAGGAATTGATCCAAATCGGGCTTTTCAGTTGTATCTAAGCATGCGTACTAGGGGCCTTTCTGTTGAGGCCAAAACTTTTGATTCTCTTGTCCATTGTTTTTGCAAGAAAGGAGACCTTCATAAAGCAGCACGCATATTTGAAGAGATGGTGGTTGATGGGTGTATCCCTGATGAGGGAACATGGACTGCCATTGTGAGTGGATTTTGGGATCGAAAGAAGGTGCGGGAAACTGCCGAGTCAATACAGATTGAAGTGATTGGTAACGTTTTTTAAGCTTCATTCGCCGAGATTAAGCATGGGCTACCTTCATGGGTATGGTTATAATTACTCATTTATGATATATGAACTTAAAAACTTTCTTTTATTGTGTACTCTATGTTGGAAGCATGCGTTCCTGGACTAGGTCCCTCTTTTCTTTTGTTTGTTTGTTTCCGTTCACTGTTTACAGAATGTTAACATTGACCTGCCTCATTTGCTACCATTAAGTTGTCTCGCATGACAATAATGCACATGTTTTACATTTGCAGGGTCAGATATATCTTGTTTGATAACTTGGCTGCAGGGTGTGAAGCGATTTTCTCAAGTGGAGATTAAAGTTGATAAATATTCTTAAGAAAATAGACACCCCCACACACCATTATCTATTCTTGGAGCTCGTTTATCCTTTGGAAGTGTGTGATATTTACCACTTGGTGCATGGCACAATGTCCCCATCACTTTTGGTTTCTTCATATTAATTTAAAGGTAACGTGCAGATCCGATTGTACCAATTAGGGGGTATAGAAGGATGTGGAGATTGGAGAATGTTCTTGCATCTCTAAAGTACATAGGAGGCTCTTTCAGAAAGCCATATGCATATTTAAGGTCAACAGGTGAAGATCATATCATATCCTTGCATGTTAGGGTCTTTCTGCAGCCTTCCAGGCAATAGGTAGAGAGACAAAGGGTTCTGAAAAGAACTTTGGGTTATATACAAAACTTCAGTCAAGATAAACAACAATGATTTTGTGAGAAGTTCATCTTTGGCACTGTGATAGTACAGTTGATTTAGCAGTTTAGCGGTTTTGGTTTCTCATGATATAGTTGCTATGGATGTTGCAAACTATGTGAAGAATTCTATTGATTTTTAGAGCCTTTGATAATTTCAAAATTCAAACTAATATGAAGGGAAGCATGCTTCTCTTTTCGCATGTTTCTCTGTTTGATTATTGTTTTTCAAATACTTCTTGATTTTTAATATTCTTTTCAGCATTGCCAGTTAGTGCCTGATCTGTACTTGCATTGCAACTTTTCTGTTCTTGGTTCTTTTTATAAAGATTCTCTTTCTAGAATCAATAATTTTGAGCACCTTGCACTTGAATGGAATGACTCCCTATAACTAAGTTAATGGTTCCTCTGCAGGGGAAGATTATTGTTCAATCTCAGAGAGAACCAAAAGAGGGAGAATGAGGGGTTATCTTGGAAAAGCAGAGTTCTACACTCAAAAGCACATAGAATTTTCTTGCACCAAGTTATGAAGATGAGAGTGTTATTAGCAGTCAGCGAGGGGGAAGCCAATTCCATGAAGTTGGGTGGGAAGTGAACAAATAGCATAATGCACATGAGCCCGATTCTGACCAGTAGTGCTGTGAGGAGCTCTTATGATCTTTTTTGATGGTGTTTGGTGGAAGTATGTCACAGCATTTTGATCAAGCAGTGCAACAGCTGTAAAGATCATCAATATTGAAATGAAGGCATGTGTGAAGTCTACAAAAGTTCAGCCTGTACATAGAAGCATCTTAAGTTGAGCCATCAATGACCCACGAGCCGAGGAGCGTTGCCAACTGGTAACAATATATTCCTTGTCATCCTTTAGGTTGTGTTTGGATCACAAATTTATGTGGGGAATGGAAAAGATGAAAAGATAACAAATTGACGAAACTATCCGTGGTTGTGTCATGTATAGGGGCAGATTCAGTTAAGGCACAGGCCACGTGACTCTCCTGAAATTATTGGGATTTTTTTTGTGTGAATCAAAACAGAGTAATATATATTAAACTGCCCAATATAGAGAAAGATTGACGTCTAGTTCTCGTGGTAAGGTCTCCGGCTCTCTACTTGTATGGTCGTGAGTTTGAAACTCGTTGGGGAAAAAAAACTCTTCAAAACTTGTAGTTCGTAGGAGTTGAACCGCGTCCCTCCTGGTTCAATCAAGGTAGTGGTACCACAAAGGCCAACACATACAATTCTACTAATTACACAAATAAAATTGTAATATCACCCTAAAGAAAATGTAAGAAGACTAGAACATTCATTTTGTATTCTCGTTTATTTTGGCCGCATGTTCTCTTTATATTGGATTATGAGTATTTTTATTAAGTTTATGCTCGAAAGGTGACCCCTCTATCTGAATTTTCTGGATCCGCTACTGGTCATGTACTTACCTTTGTTTGTGAAAATAGGTGATAGAAGTTGGGAAGCAAGAACTGACCCAGTAATTAAAAGATTGCCTGAATGGGTTGTGCTTTGAAATGTCTGGCTAATCGATTTCTCTTCTATTTTAGTTGGAGTTCCTTCTGTTTTTGTGTTCAAGTTATAATTGGCTGCAGCCATGTAATATCTCTGGATTGGACGGCAAGGTTTTACACGTTGGGCCAGCTGCTTTCTTTATCTCGCTTGCCGTGTATTTTTTCTTCTACCGATCAGGTAAGAATGAAATAAATATATAAGTTCTAGAGATTTTCCAATGTAAGGGTTTGATGTGAGACAAAGGTGAATAGTCTCAGACTCTCAGTGATAACAATAGATAGCTCTAGTATATTGCTTACAGCCCCTCTGGATGGTGAGAAAGGGCTCCCCTCGCACCAAATCTCACCATTTTGGGGAGATTGGATGAGAAAGGGGACGAACCAATCAAGAAATTTCATTTCGGTACTTTTCTCTCCATTTTTTGCCAAAATACTCCATCCAAATTACTAATTAATTACTAATTTGGATAGGAACCACAACCCTTTCTTTTCGTTTCTTTTTTATTTTCACTCATGAAATCTATCCATTCAAAGGGGCTCTTAGTTCTGCAGCAACTCGGCTCATTGGTAAATTCTGTTCTGCCCAAGTTTTTTTGGTGGTTTTTCTTGTTGCATTTGTTTTGTTCTCTGCCACCCATTGAAGGCATCAAGTTGTGTGTTCATGGTGGCTAAAACGCCCAATAAGTCTCATTTGTCTAACCTATTGGAGACGTTTGCATTTAAGCTTCAGCGCTTTAGGGTTTAGCAGTTTATATTTGCTGGGGATGTATGAATGATTGGAGTCACACATAAGATACAGATACTCTAGGGATGGCAATTTGCCGCCCCGATCCGCCCCGATGGGTGAGTCATCGACTCTTTGGAGGGCATTAACCCCATTTGTTCCTACTGACTTACTACCAATTTGGAGGTTGCCATGTTCCAATCCATCTTTTCTTACACCATCAGATTGAAACATTTAGGACTGTTTTCGTGAGAAGGAAAATTTGCACCAAAACCAGCTTAAAATTGGACCTTTAGGTTGTACTTTCTCAACAAAAAAATGGTTACTTTTGTTTACAGTGTTTTGCTTTGTGACGTCAAGAGGCCTCAGTACTTGTTTTACACCGCCTTTTGGTCTGGTAGTTGAACTGACTTACTAATTTGGAGGTTGCCAGGTTCCAATCAATTATTACTTACATCATCAGATTGAAATGAGATCAAACATGAAACTTGTTTATGCGCGCACGCGCCCACACACATATATAACAATGAACTTACTTTGTGCAAAGGTGATGAGTTTTCTAGAATTGTTTTGAGGGTAGAGTTTGTCTTAGGTCTTTCGGCCTACCAATTGTTTGTATGATAGGGTTGTTAGTTTTGTTTAGGCCATGTTTTGTGTTGGTCCCTTGCCAACTTCTTCTCTTCCTTTTTGGGTGGAAAGGCATGTGATCGTCGGGTAGTTAGGGTGCCAATCTGGTTTGAGATATGCTTTCTACTCGTTGTGATGCCGTCTTGTTCTTTTTTCCCTTTTAATCTTTGTAATAATTGTTTCAAAGATTAATAAATTATCTTTTCTTTGCTGTTCAAAAGAAAAAATTTGTGCGTAACACGAAAAATGAGTGGGGGATGATTGTAATTAGTGGTCTGGGATATTTTTATGGGCCTGGATACTCCAAACTACAAGGCTTTTTAGGTGAAAGAAGTACAATTTTGAATTGGGTTGTTACAACCAAACTGTTATAACAACTCATTTGACAAATTGCTTTTTGTTGTATATATCCATCTGTTCTTCCACTAGTAAATTTCACGTGAACCGAGAAATCATATTATGCATAGAGGTGATAGAGATCCAAAAGAAAATTAATGTGTCAAATATATAGAGAGCAATCACCGATATATAGATACTAATTGAGTGCATCGAATAATTTTTTTCGTGTTTCGGCCACTATTTGTTGTGAGATTCATATGCTGGTCAAATGGATCCTACTTGTTCCCTCAAAGACAAATTACAATACATAATGTGGTTACGATATCTGATCATCTATGCAGTCCGTCGCGAAATAACCAATCATAGCTTATAAAAAAAAAATTTCAAGTGATATGGGTTTAGTTTCATAGTACCGGAACCAAAGTGTCATGGGAGAATTGAATTGTGCTAAACCTAATTAAGTGTCAAATTTTAAGCCAAACATGGGAGGTGTCCGTAAGTTTCAAGACTTACATAGCGTAAACTTTTTTGAATACTCCATGGTAGTTATAAATTCAACATTTGGTTAGAGAGGGAGGGATCTGGGGATCCTGCAGGGCATCCAATGGGGCACAATCACAGTCGTTTAAAAGTGCTTTCAATGTCTGGAAGAGTTTATTTTTAAACCCGTGCATGAACGCTTAGATGTGCTCTGGCAGGATGCACTACAGGATGTGCCTGCCTGGCAGAATTTCTGATTCCGAGAGGGAGGGTGTCAAATTCACATAAATCGACATCCTTAAATTTGAAGCTAAGTATTGGAGATGTTCAAAAAATTCTCAACTTGACCATGTATTTTTCAAATAGAAGGGGGCAGCCAACTAGTATGAATTATCTAACCAACTCTATACTTTTCAAAGCGTACACATTCACGCCAACTAGCTAGCTAACTAGATACCCTTCTTTTTCTTTCACTAATTTTCTCTATAATATCCCTTCCATGATCTCACCCATGGATAACCCAAATTCCCCTCTAGACATTTTTCGCCACCCTATCTTTTCCAATCCCTCAATTCCCTTTGAACTCACAACCTTTAAGGCCTGAAAACTAGCCAGCCAATTGTTTGATTTTTCTCAACATGAGCTATGGGGAACAAATCGGTTTCGATTCCCTCATGGCCTTCCTTTCTGTCTCCCTCATCGTCCTCGCCGTGGTCCTCTTTTTCCTCTACAAGAAACGGCACTTTCAACCCGAAGAAACCGTCGATATTGCTCCAATTACCAAGCTTTGTGCATGTCCATATTCCCTGATGGACGCAGATGCGGCCACGGATGGGTTCAACCAAAGGCGGATTATCGGGAAAGGGAGGCTCGGAACTGTCTACGCGGCCTTGTTACCAAGCGGGGAACTAGTCGCGGTGAAGAGGATTCATCCGCGACTAGTTCTGAGCAATGCTGGTTTCGGGTTTTCGTCGACGCTCAAATGGCTCTCTCTAGCCCACCACCCAAACCTGGTCTCCATTCTGGGGTTCTCTGAGGCGCCGGGCGAGAGGATCATCCTAATGGAGTTCGTAGGCGGCACCATGAGTCTGGACTACTTTCTGAACGATCAAGATTCCGATAGGGCGACTCTCTTGGACTGGGGCCAGCGCCTGAAGATCGCGGCGGGGGTGGCCAGCGGGGTTGAGTACTTGCATGAAGTGGTGTCACCACCTATAGTCCACGGTTGCATCAAGCCCTCAAACGTCCTAATCGACGTCAAGCGTTGCGCTAGGGTTTGCGATTACGGGCTATCTTTTTTGTTTCCCTTCGATAGGAGAGGGCTCGAGGGGTACGTGGACGACGAGTATTGGGTGGAGAGGAGAGGGGCTTCCAAGGAGTGTGATGTCTATGGACTTGGGGTGATCTTGCTTGAGCTTTTGAGTGGGAAGAGGAATGGAGATGGCAACTTGCTTGTGAGTTGGGCATTGCCTTTGATCAGAGAAATGAAGTTTTGTGAACTCTTGGATTCCAGGCTTGTGACTCCCTCTGATGTGAAGCCTCTTGTCAGATTGGCCAAAGTTGCATCGGCTTGTGTTGGGAATTCTAGGAAGAATAGGCCTTCCATTGTTGAAGTGGCAGCAATTTTGAATAATGTGGAGATGGGGCTGAGTTCATCTGCAACATGAGTTCCTGCGTGCGTCCTACCGGTCTTTAAGGCCGTGATATAGATTTTAAATTTTGCTTAATTTGTTCGCCCACACAATTTTTTTTCTTAAGTTCGAGATTTTAACTGTAGCCTCAACACGACCTTACTTGAACGGGAGCTGTTCTATAGGCTCGTACATCAGTATCCTGGATTCCTATAAAAAACTGCAGCCTCAACGTGAACCAAATCGTGGTCATGTAACTT
Source organism: Rhododendron griersonianum (assembly GCA_018127125.1). NCBI lineage: Eukaryota > Viridiplantae > Streptophyta > Magnoliopsida > Ericales > Ericaceae > Rhododendron > Rhododendron griersonianum. The sequence goes on from CM030800.1 coordinate 29,391,198, forward strand.
GTTGAAGATGAAGTACTCTAGGTACCCGATTCAAAAGAAAGTGAAAAAAACTGGCGTGATTCTAAGTCTTTGATCTCTTGCAAACGTATTCTATATGCTCAAGTGCTTTTGCTAGCAGTGTCGGATCGGATCCTGTCCATTTGGCCGGTACCGACCAATTCGGTCCATCTAGGCCGTCCAAAACTTTTGGACGGCCCAAATTCAAAGAGGATGTTTTTGTTTTTTGTTTTTCTAGAACACCCTTTTAAATCTGAGCCATCTATAACACTTTTGGATGGCCCCGGATGCACCAGAGAGAAATTGGGGGTGGGTTGCCTTATGAGGCATTATTTGATCAATCGTTCCGTGTGGAATAATGGGTTGCATTACCTTTTAATTTTGGCGATGAGAGGACCTCATTGATCAAGTCCTTATTGATGTATCTTTTTTTGTCTTACTTCAAAATTGTATAACGCCGTGCTAGCTTACTTGCACCTAATGACCTCAATCGTGCTGTCCACTAGCAGAGAGTCTGATTAAAGTCGGGACAAAGGCCAAAGCCCCGTATATACTAACCCCATAAGAATTGATAACATCAGAGAAAGCTTCGAACTAGAAATCTCAAGAGGCCGGAGCAAATTTATTTCAAAATTGTTGGCTTGATTGTTTCATCCAACACATTGTGTGTAAACATTTTGACTTAAATCACTTAATTTAGGGGAAAATATCTTTCGTTATCTGCGTTGCCTATCAGATCTTTGAATAGTATGTGATTGAATGACTTGACCTAGGTTCATCTCATTACTAGTAATATTGGAGAATGCCACATGGTGTACGATATCAATGTTATGTGCAAATTAGTTTGTATTTGGATACTCCTTTTATATATATATATATATGTTGCGTACTTTGTTAGAGTACTTAAGATTAATTAGGTGTGTACGACAAAGATCATCAGAAAATTCTATTCAAAATGAATCTTAGTGATTCATTGGTTGGGATGGTGGAAGTAACCGAGACTATGCTTCTATTTATTAAGCGTTTTCTTGTTCGTGGTATTTGTTAGATTTACGTACTATTCTGATCAGCTCTAAATGAGTGCCTACCCTGTACACGTCAAAAAGTTACGAATTATTTCAAGGATAGTCATGAACCATCTTAATTAGATTACGCAAATAGTAATCAAAATGTGTCGTATGTTTCTCCATATATATACTTTAAGAGCTAGCCGGTAGATATACCCACCAGGATGGTTGGTGGAAATATTCTCCAGCTCTATTTACTGATTTATACAATAGGTTATGTGATTATGATGTAGACATCAGTTCCTCCACAAGATTATGGGAATATCAAGTGCTTCAAATAATTTTATATTGACTTAATATTAGCGCTTGCGCAAAAGTAAAATGAGTATAACTTAAATGAGGATTTTAATTAGCATGGACGGCGGAGTATATTTTAATGTAGGAGTTGCGTACAAATATAATCATCGGATTCTTTCATATGATGTTGCTTCACAATCTAGCATGAATGGACCTTTTGTATTTTCAATCCAATTACATGAAAATAAGTAGCCGAATATTGAGTTATCAATAAGAATTGAATCACAAAAAAAAAAAAGAAAAGAAAAACGTAGATTTGTTTGGTAAATTTTTTCTACATCAGGATCAAAAGCTAGGTTTGGAGGCTATGGAAGTGGAGTCGGATTCAGAGGTGGCAGTTTCAATGATCAATGGGGACTGCCCCGAACAGTACTCCCCTCACAAGGTCCTCATTTAAGAATGCAAAGCTTTGATGATAGCCACTGGATGCAGTTTGAAACATATCTACAGGGAAGGCAACCAAGCTGCGGATCGTCTTGCCAACGTGGGAGTCGATCAAGAGAAAAGAATGGTGTCTCACGCGATCCCGCAGGATGCGATTATCCCTCTGTTGGTGGGCGGACATGGTCACATGAGAGGAGTGTCTTTTGAGAGAATCTAGTTTCTTTTTTTGAAAACAGAAACATAGTAAAAGTTGACGATTAACAAACGTTCATCAATAGTACATACTTACATCTAGACTTCAACTATGCAAGTCAAATTCTAGATGAGTGAAAACTGAAAGAGGTCCTACATCAATGCCCTCTTCTGTTGCCTACCATCTGGAATAGCAAAGAGAACAATGGGATTAGAAGGCCCAACGAAGGGCACATCACATCTAAAATAGCCTTTTCTCTCCAGCTGCAGCACCTCCCCATGCCGCAAGTTCCGCATGTTCGAATCCCCCAGCGCTGCAGTCTCCTTTCTCGTATTTTCGTTAAGCACGTCAAGGAAATCCTCGCCTTCATCGACCTTCTTTTTGGTAATTAGGTAGTCAAACTCCACCAGAGAGAGATTCACCAGCTCGCTCGTCTCAGGTAACCAGGTGAGCTTCAACTTTGTGGTCTTGACGGATCCTTCGAGATGCAAAACCCCAGTCAACTGCACAACACAATCATTCTCATCCTTCATGATTTCTTTCACTATCGCATTGCCCCAGTCCATCAGAGTTATTTCCTCATCAATCGAGATGGATTTGGCATCGACAGAGTCGATCCATATCTGCCTTGTGTACGTCGTAGTCTTTTGTCCAGCGCCTTCGAACATCTTATGCCTGGGTATGATGCGGACAAATGGTTTCTCTGGCCCATCAGTTAGGGTTAACACGACACGTCCTTGTTCAATCACAGCGGTATGTCTGGGACAATAACGATCGATTTGTTTCTTATTTATGGTCCAGAGTTTATCCCATTCCACGAGATTCAGATTCTTTGAACCTCCTTGATAAACAACGAATTCTATCAGCGCCTCGATGGTCAGGCCTCTCCGCACGATTCCTTGAACAGTTGGGAAGCGGGGATCATCCCATCCTTCGACCATTCCATGGTCGACGAACCAAGCAAGCTTTCGCTTGCTCAGTAGGGTATAAACAAAGTTCAATCTACTGAACTCGTATATTTCAACAGTTGGAAGCCCCATGTCTTCCTGAATCCTATGATACTGAGCATTGCGGTCATGATACTCACTGGATCGCAATGCATGCGTTACCCCCGTCAACGCATCCACAATCGGACATGCAAAATCATAAGTTGGATATATCTTGTAAGTTGAGCCAACACGGTGGTGAGGGATTGGATTACAGCGGTAATACACCGGATCCCGCAGTGACTTGTTTGGATCCTGCATATCCAACTTACCGCGTAGACAGCACTGCAATCCCCTGTCAGATCCAGCACTCATTTCCTTCCACAGTTTCATATTCTCCTCCGTGCTGTTATTCCTACACCTTGACTCAGTGCCATCCATTCTCTCCTTTTGCATTTGTTCGCGCGGTGTATCATCAACATAAGCCTTCCCTTGAATAATCGACTCCTCGGCCATTTTCATTAGTTTCGGGAAGTAATCAGAAGTATAAGTTACTTCATCATACTCGATACCCAAAGTTTCTATGTCCTTGAGTATATTTACCACAAAGTCATTGCTCTCTTTAGCAGGATTAGTATCATCAAAGCGCACAATCACTTTCCCTTTGAACTCTTGAGCAAAATGCTGGTTTAATAAGGCTGCTTTAGAATGTCCAATGTGAAGGTAACCGCTGGGTTCTGGCGCAAAACGCAAGCGAACTTTACCGACGACAGCATTCTTGAGCTCTAGCACTCCTTTTCCGTTGCCACCAACATGCCTGTTGGCTCGCTCTTTCCCTTTTACTTTAGCCGCAATCGACTTTCCCAAACCGAGATCAGTTATAGTATTGTTTTTGATCAGGACATCAGCATATTGCAATGATACTAAGTTGAACCACCGCACTAGGTTAGGGAAATTCTTCGACTTCTTCAGACTTTCCCATCTCTGCCCACTTCCTGCAAGGCCAACCCAGATTGCTATGTCTACAGCAGAGATAAAATCTCCAGCCAGATAGGTATGCTTGAGCAAATACGCATCGGCGAGACTACAACACCCTGCCTCCTCAAGTGCATACCTAGTAAGCAATTCATCAATCTGGCAAGCAGCAGCTGATTCCAAGTCACGCGCGTACCTACAAAAATCATCAGTCTGGCAAGCGTCAAAAGCCTTGCGTAAAGGGATCTTGAGAATGCTTGCCGTCCCAACCGCTAGATTCTGCAGAAACTTTTGAGCTTCCAGTTCATGCCGCGCCGGACAAGGGGAGACTTCCACCGCCGCCATGTTTGGGTACGAACAGAGTCTCTTATCGGAGATGATCGAGAAGCCGGAGAAAGAAATAGAGTGATGGTTTGTAGGGTAACTCTGCGTGTGCGCGCGTTTTATATCGCTATTCCCCTTGGAGAAGACGCAAAGAAAGAGGCGGTTCCAACGCTGCATCGTGGCCGTTCCGAGAGAATCTAGTTTCGGTTCAATTTCCATTGTACCAAAAAAAGAGCCATGTCGAGGTTGGGCTGAAGTTGAGTCCGCAGAGTGGGCTGATTTTGTGTTTGGGCTTGAGGCCTTTGTAAATGGCCTGGCCTGTGTCACATGCGAAAGCTATAATGGTTGAAGCTTCGTATGGGCTTTTACATGGAGAATAAATTCTTTACACCGGCGGCTGTGTAAATCCCTCATTTTCCTCCAAATCAATACAAACGCTGGCACATCAGCAAAAAAAGGTACGGAAGTGGACAAAGTCTCGCCTTTTCCTCTCCTCTGATTACTAGGGTTAACTTGAAAGGGTTAACTTCACTTTTGGGGGCAAAGTTTGGACAATTACGAAAAAAAACCCATCATTGCATAAAGGTCGGCCCATTGTTCCCATTGTTGACGCACCAGTGGTTGTCTAGCTTCCATTGCTCCAGCATGTGTATCTCCATATTGATAATACAAACATGGAGAAGTGATTTTCACACTTTATTTTTTGATATCCGCAATCTCTTTTTTGTTTTTTAGTATTGATGGATGTATTTTTTTATTATTTTGCTAAAAGACAAAAAAATGAGTGTCAATATAGAAAAAGGAGTGTGGAAATCATTTCTCAAAATAGTTATAACTATATATTGCTACTCGTCTCAGATGACACTTGTTGCCTTTCTCTTTTCTCCTTTAGTCTTTGTATTCACTTCAAAGATTAATAAAATTTTCTTTTTTGGCCGTTAAAAAAAAAATATATTGCTACTCGCGAGATCCGAATAAGAGACAATATTATGTGTATGTGCACAACCACCGTTTTATTTTATATTGAATTGTGAAAAATCTTTGCAAATGAATATTCAATAAAAATGATGGTCTGTTTCAATATAATAAAAAGTCTGTTTCATATAGGCTGTTGATTTTGCCACTCCCTTTTTTGTTAACGCCACTCCCCTGCGAGTGTATTTTTGTAACAAAAAAAGGAGTGGCAAAATCATTTCCCTTCATATATTGACTTGTCCTTTTTTGGCCCAAAGAAGGTTGGTTGAGATGGTCTGTTTCAATATAATAAAAAATCTGTTTCATATATTGACTTGCTTTTTTTTAGCCCAAAGAAGGTTGGTTGAGTTTGAATGGGAGATGACATTCATTGAACAAGATATGACTTGGTCTTTATCAATAAAAATGATGGTCTGTTTCAATATAATAAAAAGTTTGTTTCATATATTGACTTGCCCTTTTTGGCCCAAAGAAGGTTGGTTAAGCTTGAATGGGAGATGGCATTCATTGAACATGATATGACTTGGTCTTTATCAATAAAAATTATGGTCTATTTCAATATAATAAAAAGTATGTTTCATATATTGATTTGCCCTTTTTTTGCCCAAATAAGGTTGGGGCTTTTGACTACAAACGGCGCCGTTTTATATTCAGGGCAAAATTGTCCCAAATGTTCCACCGGGGTTATGGTTACCATGTATTTGTCATTTAAAAGGCCTCCTACCATGTATGAGTCATTTCAAAAGTGTAGCCCATAAAAGTGGCAATTAAGCCTTCCGTACACCTCTGTCCGGTAATTCTCCGTTTACACAGCCGGTGTAAGAAATTTACCCCTAGTAATATTCCAAGAGATACTTACTTGATAAAAAGGGAAAACATGACCAAAACTAAAAAAACATAAAAAAGGGAAAATAAAATTTAAATACAATAAGATCAACCAGATTTTTTTGAAGAATTACCGCGGGTATTCAAGGGGGATTGTGAAGTTACGTAAATAAAATTGGGATTATTATTTACTTAATATAGTAGCACAGACCTTTTTTGGTGCTTTGCTTACGGTAGTGCCGGCCTCTTTTTTGCGATTGAAAGAAAATGGAAAAATAATTTTTGTGGCCAAAGAGAAAAAAGAAAAGAAAAGGAATTCCTGTTTTCCAATAAAGAAAATTTCAATTTAGTCTTTAGAAAATCATTTGCAACCCAGTCTTTGAGAAGTAGCTAAGCATTTATTTTGAAACTGATGGGTGATTCTATTGATTTTCTTTCACTTTTCCAATTTTTTTCTTGCTTGTTTTTCCTTAGCCATACTCTCTAAAGTATATATTTTACTAATATTTGTCCTTTTGGATTAGTGCTCATTCGTGCTTCAATTATTGTTGTTAAAAATTCGCCCCAGTACTGTTGTAGTAATCATTACTAATCTGTGTAATTTTTAATTTTGCAATTAATCTATGTTTGAATGGGGTACAATAATTCTATGGACCACGAAAAATTTCCTCGAAAATGTCATTGAAAGTAATATTAATAATTGAGATTCACTTTGATGTACGTTTGAGATCCGAACATCACCCCGTTTGTTTTGAGATATTGGATTTAGATTTATAGGTAATAAGTGTAGAAAGAAATAAAGGTAATGATTAGAGAGAGATAGAAAAAAAAATGAGAGTAATAATTGGAGGGAAATAAAATAATAATTAGAATTCAAAATCCAAAACCCTAAACGAACGAAATCTTAAAGTAATTAAATCTGAACCACTGATTTCTCTTTCGGAAACATTTTCAAGGTAAATTTTCGGAGTCTCTAGCGTTGCTCTATTGATGTAAGATTTAGATGCAACTAGAATTTTTGTTTTCCAGCTGAAAGATTCATGTCCATCATATAAGTGTCCTACTCAAGGATGGGACCAGGGGGTTTAGTGGCAGCGACCGCCACAACGTATATATTTCGCCATTGTTATGGTAAAATCCTGGTTCCGTCCTTGGTCCTACTTATGCATATCACGGGTTCATTGAAAGTTTTCTATTTAACGCAACAAGACCTAGGAAATCCTAATAAAATTTACATTTTGGGTTCTACTTCTACGTTCGTAATGTGAATCAATGATAAAAATGAATCTACTCCACGAGAAATTTTTCAGTGCCGGGTGGGTACCACATGGTGCTCGCTCGGCGCACCCAGGCCGTCCATTTCGGTTTTGGACCGCTTGGATTTGGAGAGAGAAAAAAGAGAGAAAGAGTAGAGAGAGTGGTGGGGTGAGAGGAGAGAAAACGTTTCAATCTAAGCCGTCCAACACACTTTTGGACGGTCCGGATGGGCTGCTCGGGCACCACATGGTACTCATCCAGTACCAAAAAATTTCTCCTAATCAACGTATATTTTCCGAGATTTTTTTCTCAACGCGTATAGACGAGGTGGGAAAAGACTATTTTCCGAGATTTTTTTCTCAACGCGTATAGACGAGGTGGGAAAAGACTTTGGGGTGTTCCAGATGAATAGGAAAAAGGAAGTTTAGGAAAATGAAGGTTTTTCAAGCTCAAAAATTATGTGTTTACGCAAATAATTTTCCTACCAATATGGATATTGTTTGATAGATCTCATTGAGATATTTTAAACGATGCAAAAAAAATTAATAAATTATTTTTTCATTTTCATTATATTTGAAAAATTAAAAAACATTTATTTTCCTAAAGTTTGTTTTACCGCGCATCCGAAACGGGGTTTTTTATCTTCTTTCCAGAATGGGAAACGACATTATCCTAAAACCCTCGTCCATACGTTAAAGTAAACCCTAAAAACGAAGCTTCCTGGCTAAGTTTTGTGTTGCGTCGCGTATCTGATAAGCTCAACACATGACTTTGACAGATGGAGCTGGACCCCACCCCCTTCAATCAATAAAATATCAACAACATATGGAAACACTCCACTACTATCAACTTCTTTCCAAACACTTTGCAATCGACTGCGCGTGGCAGCTGTATAGCAGCCCACGTCAACGATCTAGGTGATCATATGTACATATGCTGCGCGTTGGCCCTATCCGAACCGTCCATGCTCGACAATGGACGGCTTAGATTTTATCTCTACCGAACAAATCTCAACCGTTCATTCGTCAATTGCCGAGATGAAATTTGAGTCGTCCATTGCCGTGCATGAACGGTACAGACGGGCCAACATGCATGCTCCCCTAGTACTTCCATTATTTCAGTTTACCTTAATTTCTTTTAATAAGCCATACTTCCAAGTTCCTTTTTTTTTTTTTTGGGGGGGGGGGGGGGGGGTTTGGTTTGGTAAAGAACCATACTTCCTAGTTCCTACTTGACATGCACAAACCTAATATATTAACGTACGATTAAGTACTTTTTTGAACTAGGGATGCATTGATCTAAAAAAAAACACTATGATGCATTGTAACAATATTTGGTACCGACCACATTGGAGCAATACTACCTACACAACTTCAAAACATATTTGCATCAGAAGACTTGTGCATCGAACGGCTCCGATCACAGTTGTATCCAAAGTTGTGTTTTAAACTTGTCAACGGTGAGATTGATTCTTTAAAATTAGTTGAGACGCGCATAAATCTTTGTACAGAAATTTGAGTTATCAAAAACCTTTAACCAAACCTAAAAGTTTACTCAAAGTAAATACTCCTATCATTGGATTAGTGCATGACTAACACAACCTAGTTATATCCGAATGAGTTCACCTTATACCACACGTTTACTCTTTTATGAACATTTTTAGTTATCCATCCCTGTTTTAAGAATGTACAGGTAGCAATAAAGAAACTAATTGATGCTCTTTCTAGGTGGAATTCGTATGTTGAAGCTCTAAGTTTTATTTTGAGGTGTTGTTTTTTTCAACTTTCGGTTGGATGCTCTTTCTTTGTTTTTTCTTCTTTGTTGTGTGGGTGAGTAAGGGGCTGTTCGGGAATTTAATTAAGCCGGCTTTCCCGGCAAAATTGAGCCAAAAAAGCCAAAACAGCTACAGTGTCATGTGAGGCTTTTTTTTCCCGGGAAAGCCAAAAAGCTAGGGGGGTTATTTGGGCGAACAGCCCCTAAGTGTTGATCACTCACTCTTGTTTTTCCACTCGATGTTCCCTTGCATGTCGAGGTAATAAAATCGTTTCGTTTGCCTAGGAAAAAAAAAAAAAACTAATTGAACTATGTACACACACATACATATGTATTGACCATGAGAGAGAGAGAGAGAGAGAGAGAGAGAGGATTGCACATGAGAACTGAGAAGTCTACGTGAAGAAATGGATTAGTAGAAAAACATACAGCTGGTTGTTTGTTACTTTCTTTTTTGGTTGGTATGTACATATCTTGTAGTGGTATGTACGTATAGCTTTAACTTCACTCCAGGTTGACACTGGAGCTAAACCCCTCTCTCTCTCTCTCTCTCTCTCTCTCTCAAGATCAGGTGAAACGTCCAAAAAGAATCAGCTGGTTGCCCCATCTCCACTCTACCCCCCTTCTTTGTTTTACAACCAGTCTTGTTTATCAAAACCCCTTTTCAACAGTTTTAGACTAAAGAGAGCATCACAGAAGGGCTTAGAAAAAGCAAACGCCGAAATTTTTTGCATTTATTCTCTCTTCCATGTGCGCACATACACACAAGCAAAACCAAACTTGACGTCCAAGCAAACTATTAGTATTTTACTAACAAAGGCTAAATTTCTTTATCCAGTTATAAATACGTATAAGAAAATACTGATCATTCTTCTCTCTCTCTCTCCTCTCTCTCTCTCTCTCCCCCTGTATATGTCTGTTTGGAAGAGATAAACAAAAAAGGTGGAGTGTTCAATTCCTTTGCTTCCTGCCCCATACATCAGACAATTAACTATAATAAGATTTTGCTAACCCAAAAAAAAAAAAAAAAACCGCGATTTATATAGTTAAAAATACAGAAATTAATTACTACTCTTGTTCAACTAGTTTTAATTGTTTCTCTCTTGATTTAGTTATATATTTGTGAAACTGTCTTTGCTTGTTTGTTCGGTTAAGGCGGAAGTACTGGAGGAAACAAGAGAGAGAAACCAATTCTGGGATGGGCATAAGAGCAAAACAAGAGAGATGACATGGTGCAGTGATTCCCAAGACCCAAGTTCCGTCCAATTATCAAATTCCAAAGAAAATCCCATCATAACATGCCCATCCTGTGGCCACAATATCCAGCTACAAGATCAGGTATATTATATTTGGATTTTTGGCGATTTTGGACATGGTGTCTCTAGCTGCCGCTATTTAAAACCTTGGTTAGAATATTCTTTTCTTGTTCCATAATTTTTTTTTCCCTTCCGATGAATAATCGTGTGCGTAAATTTGTCATGTTATCGATTGAATTAGGGGGGAATTCAAGATTTGCCGGGACTTCCGGCGGGTGTGAAGTTCGATCCGTCTGACCTAGAAATTCTTGAGCATTTGGAGGCGAAGGTTTGTTTTGATCCCCGTAAGATTCATCCGCTAATAGATGAATTTATTCCAACACTTGAGGGGGAAAATGGAATTTGCTACACACATCCAGAAAAGCTACCAGGTAAATAATTCCTATAAACCATGTACTTAGATCTATTATGTTAATTAGGCTGAAGAATGGGATAATCAGGCTTGTTTTGGCTCAATAAGTGACTTATTATTTTTTTCTCTTTATTAATTTTTTTTTTGTATTTGTTTGTTTTGCTTCAAACTTTTGTGACTTATTGATTTAAAGAAATAAAAAAAATTATGATTAAAACTCATAATTTTTTGAATAAAAACAAAAATAAGCCAAAAAGACAGAATTTTTGACTTATTTTTGTCTTTATTGAAAAAATGTGAGTTTTGATCATAGTTTTTTTTTAACCTTTTTAATCATCTTGACAAAACGAATCAATAAGTCACTAAAATTTGACGTAAAAGAAACAAATGCGAATGTTTTTGAATAAAAACTAAAAAAAACTTATTTTAACTTATTGAGCCAAGACAAGCCTATAACTCAGGTTAGCAGAACAAAATTGGATACAAGGATATTTCAGAACGATTCCTTTCTGCTCATGTAAGCGTGTGATTTCTACTCCTACCTAATGCGGTCAGTGGTGACTCCAAGAATTCTGGAGCATGGGTTATTCATAAACGTCAATGCTTTTGCCAATTGTAAAATCAAAAAAAAAAATAATCATAATAATGGCAATTAAAAACCTACTTCCAACAAAAATCACATTTAAAGCTTGACAAGCGTTTCAATTAGTACACAAAAGATATCAAAATGCATATACTAATGATCTTTCTTTTCAGTTCTCGACAAAAAAAAGGCTACACGAGCCTCTACAATTGCATTTGACGTGGTTTCATATTTTGGAATCGTTGCATGATAGTCTCTATGTCGATTGCGTCAAATACTTCCTTTTTAGCATATGCGACCAATTAAGCGATCATTCATGAGACTCTCTACGTCGATAGAGTCACATACTTCCTTTTTAGCATATGCGACCAATTAAGCGATCATTCAGCCATAGGTCTCCCATTCGATTACACAACCTGCTCTTCACATTTTTCGTAGCTGAAAAAGCTCTTTCTATCATTCTGGTCGCAACGGGAAAAATCAATGCCAGGTTGACAAGGACCCTTTTACAAATAACATCTTCTTATTGCATCTTGAACATTAGGATGATAAGTTTGTGATCTTTTCTCTAAGTTCCGGATCTGAGGGATGGTGATTTTAATCGATACGAATTTTCTTGGTACAATTTTCCTGAATAGGACCGGTAGAAGATGTACCTCTTGCGCGATGAATGATTTTCTTATCAGAATTCTTATAAAAAATTTGTCTATATTAATCTGAATCGAACACAATAACAATGGTAAATAAGATAAAATCATGCAAATCCCAATCGGCATCGCCTATGAAAAAAAATTCCTAAAAAATCAAACAACCCATATCCTGGCCAGTATATACAAATTCCAAAGGGCAAAGTTTATATAATTATTCATTTCATATTATATGTATATACTCAGAATACTCTATGCATAGTACGTACTTATCAAGAAAAGAATACTCTATTCATATATATCACACTTTGCAATCCCACTCAAGTTTTAAACATTTAAACTAACAAGTCCCCTAGAATATTTAAAGTGAATGAGAGGGGAAAATAAGAGATATATGTACTAGTGGCGACGGCCACGAAGATCAAACCATCAGTCGAAGTTGATGATAACAGAGGTAGTGAGAAACAGGAGCTGAGTTTTCTTGTTTTTTGATAGTGAGAAACGGGAGCTGAGTTGGTTTTAGCGCTTTTGCCTGTTGTTTTGTATCGAGTACGCTTTAACTTTTAGGGGTAAGTTGGGGGAATTATCCTGTGTGGTGTCACCGTAAATTTCCCATGAGATCGTCTATTAATTTCTAAAACATTTGGCGACGTAGTTTTGGCGGTGAAAGTAGGAGGTTTTTGCTGCTATGGGCGTTGGGTGGAGGTTTTCTTTTGCAGCTTTCGTGGTTTTTGGTGTCTAGTTGGCGTCTTGCCTTCTGTTAGGCCTTGGGTGGCTTTTGTCGGTGTGCCCTCGGTCCTTTTAATCTTTGTAATCCTTATAAAGATAAATTCTTTTTGCTTAGCAAAAAAAAATATGGTAGTAAAATTTTTCTTTCCATGGGGTCGCCCGATCCCACACCCTTGGCTGCATCGTCGCCTCTGAATGTAAAGGCTAGTTAGGTTAAAAGGTAAAGGCTAGTTAGCATGTGCGGCTTCAGGCTTTTAGTTTATCGGTAAAAAAAATATTATTGTAGTTTTGTATAAAGAGTTCTATACAAAATAAACAAATTTATATTTTGAAATTTATTAGGCATAGTGTATTTGTTCTGTTGAACTACATCATCTACTCACTCACAAACTTAGTAATTTTTCATTTACTTTTGAAACGTATAACCAATTTAGAACTACTCCCTTCGTCCGTCCGCCTTTGTTGGTCCGTTTTGGAGATTCGTGCTATTTTTAAATTATTTTATATTCCAATTTATAATGTTTTCCAGAATTTTGAAAACATAGAATAATAAAACTAATTGAGATCTATCAATCAAGATCTATGTTGCATATTTTTTTGAAATTCATATCGAAAGATATAAGTAATTAAAAATGGCACAGACTCCCAAAGTAGACTAACAAACACGGATGGAGGGAGTATTAGATTTTTAACCACCAATTCATCTACAAGCATAAACTATTAGAGAGAGGTAGTAACTTTATTATTTATATTCTCAACACACCCCTCACGTGTAGTCAGGCGATTTCCTCCATAAGCGGACTAAACACGTGTAAATCTTATTCATTAGGTAGGCGATGAGATTCACACATAAGATCTATTGCTTGCTTTGATACCATATTAGAAACCAAATAAAAATCATATTAGATTGTCAACCACCAACTCATTTAAAAGCTTAAGCTATGAGAGAGAGAGAGAGAGAGAGAGAGAGAGAGAGAGAGAGAGAGAGAGAGAGAGAGAGAGAGTGTGTGTGTGTGTTAACTTTATTATTTATATTCTCTATAAGTACTGACATTATTAGCGAAAAATTAAATTCTCTATGTACAAAATATAACATTTTAATGCATTATTTTGAAGTTAGGGATTCGCTTGAACCCTCTGGATATATTAGAGCCGCCCCAATGTGTTCATACCAATTTTTGCACATATCAACAAGTTCTTGAGAAACCAATTAATCACATCGTGCGCTAGTAGAGCTCAAAAGGCTAGTTGGACTTAGTGGGGGATAATTTGGGTGAGAGTCTGAGAGACACATTAGTCGACATGAGCTGTTGGCCGGTTTTCGGAGCTAAAATTGAGATTGAATGGTTTTGTATCATTAGCGAGATACTAGTATTATTAAGAGCCAACAGCTCATTTGTCGAGGCGAATAAGATTTTTGATGGATAAAGATGAATGGTGAGTAAGAGGTGGAGATGTTATAAGGAGGAGGGATTAGCTTATACTATTTGGTTTGAGTAATATTTGACATGGGTGAATAAGAACGGATAATGTGATAAATTACTTGACTGCCTCATAAAATCATTGCATTGAAAATTTAAAAAAAAAAAGATTTGAGGGGTAATTTAGTCTTTTTCCCCACCCAAACTAGCTAATCCTAGGGTTTCCCCACCCAAACTAGCTAATCCTAGGGTTAGTGGTAGTGTAAGCTAAGACACCTCCACGGGCCATAATAGTGATATAGTTTCCATCGACTTCACGCAATGTCTTTAAAGCCGTCTCTTACACTGGTATTAGCAACAGAGAATGTACGTAAGAGTATCTCCAATCTATATAGGACATGTCGTTTTATTTTTCTTAAGGCTTATGTGACAAATTGACATTGGTAAATTTGACATCCACAAATCCAGCCCTCTCCAACCATATCTTCAAATTTAAAGTTGTCAACAATTTTATGAATATTTTGTTCTAAACAATAGTCTCTTTTTCAAACAAAATAATGTTTGACATTGTCTTAAAAAAGGGCAGAAGAGGCCTGTGCCAAATCCATGTCGGGATTTGGTCTTTCGATGACAATTGGGTTGGACCTGGTGTGTTGGCTTCAAAATTAGTCGTTGCTTCGCCACATGAGATTTGAAGGTTTCCATTGCGAGATCTTTCTTAAAGAACAATAGTCGAAATTAAGTTTAAAGACAATTAGCAAAACAATAAAAAAGTTGTTTGTAGAGTCTTTTTATAACTCGATGTGTAGAGGTCAACTTACATGCATCTCGTTTAATTTCTGGAAGAACACTTTCACCGTCCCCTAGTGGTGACCCATATGGATTGGTCCGTTATTTGTTGATAGCATGTAAGACCCTTACACGTTTGGATTGTTCGGGACAGTTACTGAAGTGGATCCCATCTCATGTGCGGCTAGGGGACAATAGTTTTTTTATAATCATAATTCAAGTGTCTAGACCAGCTTTCACGCATCTTAACTAATCTTGGAGAACTGGACAGTAGTATGTTGCACAAGAATCTCGATTTATAGAAACGAAATATGTTTAGCCACGAGCATTCTCCTTACAATCAAAAGATAGAAAAACAAATTATACATGCTCTAGGTGTTTGATCCGGTGACAGAAAATTCTGGTTGCATGTTTGAAATCTGGATCTTAAAGAACTCTACTCATTCACACTCTCCAATGATGCAGGTGTAAGCAAAGACGGCCTAATCCGCCACTTCTTTCACCGGCCATCGAAAGCGTACACCACCGGGACAAGAAAACGAAGAAAGGTGCACACCGATACAGACGACGGGGGCGAGACAAGGTGGCACAAAACCGGCAAAACCAGGCCGGTTTTCGTTGGTGGGGTGGTGAAAGGGTTCAAAAAGATACTGGTGCTCTACACAAACTACGGGAGGCAAAAGAAGCCCGAAAAAACAAACTGGGTAATGCACCAGTACCATCTTGGAAACAATGAGGAGGAAAAGGAAGGAGAGTTGGTGGTTTCAAAGGTCTTCTACCAAACGCAGCCGAGACAATGTGGTCTAAAAGAATCAGTTCTCAGCCAAACAGAGCCTTGCTCTTTGATCAACAAGAACACAACAGGGTTTGTGGAGTTCTATAACCCTCCGTTGGTTTGTTATGAGATTGGAGGGCAAGATAGGGAAATCCAGTCTCAGCTAATCCATAGTATGGCTATGCAGGGTGATGGGTCTTCATTTATTCACTTGGCCACCAGTGGAAGCAAAGGAAAAGTGCTTGAGAGGAAATAGAGTATATATAAGTGGTGGGTAATTTAGTACTAGGGGAAAAGTTTCTAAAATGGCAATTATTAAGGACTCGTTTGTTTTGTTGAAATATGAGGCTCAGAATTAGGTGGGATTGAGGATTT
This sequence comes from Rhododendron griersonianum, assembly GCA_018127125.1. Classification (NCBI taxonomy): domain Eukaryota; kingdom Viridiplantae; phylum Streptophyta; class Magnoliopsida; order Ericales; family Ericaceae; genus Rhododendron; species Rhododendron griersonianum. The sequence goes on from CM030800.1 coordinate 29,407,178, forward strand.
TTCTTTTAGTGAGGGAGAAAGGGAATAAGATGGGGGTGGTTTGAAGAACTGGAAAGCCATTTTGTTTGGGCATGTGAATTAAGTTGGTATTGATTATTAACACTGTTCATGTAGTTTTATGCAGTAGTTGATAGGGATTTTATACGAGGGAACTGGTGGTGCACTAGGACACTAATAATTATGTGAAGGTTGGCTGGCTATAAGTTGATTTGTAAAGTGTAGAAGCATAATTGTTGCAAGTTTAATGGATGTGGTTTCATCCTTGTGTACATCGTAACTGTGTAATTCTTACCGAGTTTTTATTGAATAAAACCGAACTTTCTTTTGGTAAATCTCTAAGCGGCAAATCGCTTCTACGGAGTTCTCCAACAGCAGCTTAGCTTAGAAGCTTAACTCTCTACTAGCGTGGCGCTGCTGCGTTGCTGGATCAATAGGACTAGGGGAAAAAAGAACAGCTTATGATGAGCATCTATTTGAGTCGATCATGTCCAAGATGTAATTCTATTTTTTTTCTTATGTAGTGGAAACGTTTCTCTCTTTCTCTCTCTCTCCAATTATTTTTGACGGCTATGTTATCACAGATAGAAAATTCATCGGAGACCATACTTCGGATACCGCGCAATTTTCGTGATCCACAAATCCAAAGTCTTGGGCTTGGCAGCAAGGGAGGCATGTCCTTGAGCTAAGTCGTTGGATTGCCATGAAATTGTGTTGTAAAGTGATTCTTCTGAGTTCAAATCTGTTTTTGGTTGATGTTATTTTCGAAGATGGTAGAAATGAAGTCTCACTTTTGGCAGGGGGTTGACTTTGGAGATGTTCGAAACTTTAGAGTACATGATATTACACCCACCACTTGGCTTAGACATTCTATTGGTTTCGTTTCGTTTTTTTTTTTTTTGGTTAAAGTGGAATTATAAAAAACTACGAATTAGAATACAAGGTCCGGGGATAAGTAACACCCCTCATGTCCTCACAGAATTGAGACTTAATACAAAACGGAATTGAAAGATATGATAAATAAGGAAAAAAAAATGTGATCTTGCATCTTGCGCTAGGAGATCTGCACACTTGTTTCCTTCCCTCATGACATGCCTCAACGGTGGATCACCCAGCTAGTGCAAAAGGAACCTGCAATCAACAATCAAATTGTAGAGATGATGGGTGCCTGTTGCATTGTTGATAAGTTGGATGACATTAGAGGCATCTGTTTCAATCTCCACCAATGTAATGTTGCGTTGTAAGAGAATCTTGAGACCATGTACAAGTGCCCAAATTTCGGCCTCAAGAGCAGATATGAAACCCAATTTGCAAGAAAAGCCTGTAATCCATTTCCCATTTGCATCCCTAATCAGACCACCTGCACAAGCCTCTGAGAAAGTAGAAGATCCACTTCCGTCTACATTGAGTTTAAAAGTGTTTTGAGGAGGTGGTGACCACCCTACATTGGATGTTCTAGGTTGGATTCTGGCTAAGGGGAGAGTTGGTTGGACAATAAAAACCCATTCAGTGGCTTTAGAAAGAATGGAGGAAATGGTTACATTAGGAGGGGGTAGCTGAGTGTCACGGTGAATGGTTGCATTCCGACGTAACCAAATGTGCCAAATGGATAAGAGGAAGATTACATTCCATTGTATGCCAGACTGATGAGTGTAGTGAGCGAGAGAGTTTGTTTTAATCCAAGAAGCAATATCAGCATTGAAGGAGGAAAGAAGAGGCTGCGGAACGTTAAGAAGGGGCCAAAGGTTTTTTGCAGCTTCACAATCTCTAAGAGAGTGAAGTGCCGAATCTTCATGGTTGTTGCAAACTGGGCATTTGTTGAGGGGGATAATGTTGCGACGTGCTAAAGTGTCGTAGGTGTTTAAACGTTGCTGGATTGCTAGCCAAAGGAAGTGTTGAATTCTGGGTGTAGCAGGGGTACGCCAAACCCATTTCCAGTCTTGAAGTGGTTCCGAAGTGGAGAAGGCTTTTGAGGATAGGTATGCTGAATGATTGGTAAATTGCCCAGATGAAGTAGGTTTCCAAACAAGAGTATCTGGGTTAGAAGTGAAGCTAGGAGATGCACTACTAAGAATAGTTCGAATAACGGATTCGGGGAAGGTAAAAGATAAGTTATCAAGGTTCCAGGAGTTATGAAGCCAACAATCACTCACTGTGATATTGAATTCATGGGGTAGAAGGGGACCTTCTATAAGGCTTCTAACCGAGCCTTGATCAAGCCATCTACCAAACCAGAAAGAAGTAGTGGCCCCATTGTGGATTCCTACTTTGGTTTGTTCTTTAAAGAGTTCGTTGGATTTTGAGATGCCGCGCAAGGTGGGAGAAGCTCTATTGTGCTTGAAGGTGTTAATATTATATTTACTCCTTAGAAGTTTGACCCAGAGAGATGTGTCATTAGTATGTAAGTGCCAATTGAGTTTAGTCATGGATGTCATGTTAGTAAGATGAGATTGTCTCAAGCCAAGGCCCCCAAAATTCCGAGGTTTTGCCACTTTATCCCAATTTACATTGTGAATTTTACGTTTTACAACAGATGAGCCCCACAAGAAGTTTCTATTAATGCGATCGAGGTGGTTCAAAACTGATTTGGGCATAAGATTACATTGCATTACATAAGCTGGGATAGTTTCATTGACGGATTTGGCGATGTTCGAACGACTGGCAAGTGAAAGATTTTGATTTTTCCAACCTGAGAGTTTATTAGCTACCTTGTCAATTATTGATTGGAAGCTAGCTTTTGTGGGTCTTTGATGATGGATAGGACAGCCAAGGTAAGTGCCAAAGTTAGTCGCAGAGTGGATTTGGAGGATGGAGGAAAGATCATTTTTAGTATTTTGGTTCACATTGTTAGAGAAAATTACCTTGGATTTGAGAAGATTGACTTTTTCACCTGAGATCAAACAAAAATCATTTAGGATACTTTGAATGTTATGGCAATTTTCTTCAGTTGCTTTAGCAAAGAGAACGAGGTCATCGGCGAAGAAAAGATGAGAGAGTTTGGGACCCCCGCGGGAGACTGTGATAGGAGACCAAGTACCGCAGTCACAAGCTTCAGAGATAGAGATTGACAAATATTCTAGACAGAGAATAAAAATGTAGGGGGAGAGGGGGTCCCCTTGACGAATACCACGAGAGGGTGAGAATTCTTCAGTGGTGTTACCATTGAATAAAACTTTCATGGTCGAGGACGAGATACATGACATAATAAGATCGATCCAGAGAGGAGGAAAGTTGAAAAATGTAAGGATTCGTTTGATGAATCCCCACTCCAACCTATCAAAAGCTTTCTCAAGATCAATCTTAATGGCCATGCTGCCAACTTTACCTTTCATGTACTTGAAAGAGTGCATGACTTCTTGAACTATAATGACATTATCAGTACCTTTACGACCTTGAATAAAACTAGATTGGAAGGGGCTGATAAGATCATCAAGAAGAGGTCTGAGGCGGTTGGATTATAAGGTTGTTTCGTTTTAGATTATGAAGTGGGGGTTGAGTCTGTTCATGATATGGTTGTTTCGTTTCGTCTGTTCATGATATTTTCTGTGGAAGTTTCGTTTCGTTTTAGTTGGATTATAAGGTTGTGTTTGGTTGGTAGGTTCGGGCATTTCTTCTGGTGGTCCCTTCTGTTTAGGTTGGCATCTTGCCTTCATATTTTAGGTGGTCCTTTTTGTTTAGGTTGGCATCTTGCCTTCATATTTTAGGTCTTAGATGGCGTTTGCCATTATGCTCTTGGTCCAGTTAATCTTTGTATAGCTTCTTCAAAGATTAATAAAATTCTTTTGCCGAGAAAAAATACATTTGATTTGGTTTCATTGAAGGAATTTCATCAGAGAACATTACCTTCACTAAACTTCCACAGAAAATATGACCACCTCAACATCTCCAATCTAAGACAAGCTTTGGCAGGCACATGAATAAAAGCTACAAAGGTAGTACTTAAGACATTTTAATCATACAAATAAAATTAGTATGTCACTCCAAATAACTCTGAAATCGAATATTTTACAAAGAAATACACCTCCCAGAAAGAAAGAAAGAAAATAACACCAAACACTAACCCCGAATATAGCACACCTGAATAAGTTCTTGGCTAATTTTAACTACGCCAAAGTAAATCAAAAGCTCTGCACCAATAATCGAGTTTCAAAAACAACTCGATTCCGGCATTCATAAGCTAGCAGTCCATTAAAATTCCAAACTACTCGAAATGTTACGATTTCTGGAGAACACATTTTTCATAAAGAGAAACTATATCCTTCTTGTTGGGATTCTTCAACTGAAGCAACTCGCCACCAAAATTATGCTTCGTAAGTTCCTGCTTCAGTTTTTGGACAGTGAACTTCGTGTAATCCTCCGAATTGGTCTGCTGACTGTTATCATTCTCTTCATCCCCCTTAAACACAGAACCCCCATCTTCCGGCTGCACGGGTTTCAAAGGGCTAGTTGTACTCTTCGACCTCTTATTCCCTCTCATTTCTCCGTTATTATTGTCCATATCATGAACAGACTCAACCCCCACTTCATAATCCTCCGGTCTCACCCGTTTCCCATGAGAACCCGTTTTCAGCTTCCCGTCTAACGCCGATTCATTGAGTTGAACCTGAGTCAACTTCTGCTGGAGCGAGTCAAGTTTCCCTTGTGTCGCTTGTAAGTGAACTGAGAGCGCTTCCGCCCTATTATTTGCTTCCGTGCGTGCCGCACGCTCTGTCGCTAATAGACTCTCAAGGACTTGAACAGTACTAAGCCTCTGTTCGTTGTTAGATTGCAAAAGCAACTCTATCTCTTTTTCTCTTTCTTCAACCCTCGCTTCTAATATCAAGACTTTGGAAACAGCGTCCGCCTCCGCGGCACGGTATCTATCTGCTTCATTTGCCAGGTCAGCTTTATGCCGTTCCAGACTTTCAATGCGCCTTTCAGCTCTTTCGATTTGAGCTAATCTTTCCATTGCGGTTCGCTGAATCTCTGATTTTTCCTTTTGAGAAGTGACTGCTTCTGCTCGCGCTTTATCAGCTAATTCTGTTGCTCTTTTGGCTTCTCTCTCTGCATTTCTACACCTATCTTGCACTTCCTCAAATCTGTTGAACTCCGATTGGTATTTTTGCTCCAAATGAAGTTTTTCCTGCTCAAGTATCCTGGCTTCTTGTTCAAATGACTGAGCCATCCCGTTTGCAGTTTCTAACTTCCCAGCCAATTCCTTGATTTCAATCTTCAGAGTTGAAATTTCTGAATCGTAGTTCTTTATCTTTGACTCAGCAGCCTGTGACCAAGACAGAGCACAATTATTCACCATCAACAATGCATACACTTATTTATATGAGAATAAAGAATGTATGTCTAGAAACTAACAAACTTGCTCAGCTCAAGCTAGCTGGGGTTTCTTCCCCATGATACCAGTACCACTACTTGATTACCGTATTTTTAAGTCCCAAAATTCACTATGTGGGTGAGCGGGGTCAATGGTAAAAAGTCCTGAACATACCTATAATACCTTTTACATGGTTTTCTATACAACGTTTACCCCCAATCTACCAAATACCACCATCAAAAGCTACAAGCAGAAACACTACACCTGCAGGCTGCACTGTGGCACTCTACTGTATATGTGCTATTCAAACCATATCGCAATCATAAAGCTAGGAACCAATTATCACATCAAGCAGGGACGAAACTAGAAATTGCAGTTTAGAGGGGCCAAGATTACTAAAAATGGACTTCTCAAATTAAAATCCATACATAGGTATATGAGAAAGAATAGCAAGAAAGATCAGTAAAACAACCACATATCTCATTCAGGTAATTCACCTAAATAACATTCCACCTTTATGTTCTTTATTATTGAAAACCAATAAATGGCATTCACATTTTTGTTAATCAATGGATCTGGAACTCCTATTGTGCATAAAGTGTTTTGGGTTTTGTTGTCATTGTCACATTAACAGTAGTCTAGTCTTTTCACCTTTATACAGTTAGCATACATAGTTCTCTTGTAAGATTAATCTTTTCTCTGTAATACAATTGTCACAAAGTAGCATTGAGGTCTTGAGTTCAAGTCTCTCTGGTCGCATTTGTTCCCCATTTGCATCTCCGCTTCGTATTTTACCTCGCTTAATCTACAGATTTGCATCTCCACATGCAAGTCCCAACTATACAAGGATGAAGGTGTTTACTAGCTTGATATGCATTATTGTGTCCATCTCCTGCCATTGGGACATTTGTAGGGTCTATATTAAAAGCTTCATATACATAGGGGCCTTGCCAAAATTTTGCAAAAGTCGATGGGCCACAGTCCATGGCACCCTGCTGCCTTCACCAATATGAAAAATAACCACAAACTAACTCAAAAAATAGTAGAGTGACCCGTTTGGGATGAGACAAACAAAGTGATAAACTTGTACATGTCATAATATATATATATATAACAATCAGGATCCTATGAGGAATCCCTTACGTCCTTACCGTAAGGGACTCCCCTTTCCCGATCGAATTGCGACGATCCGAGCCGTTCAATGTGTTCAGAACGTGATTTTAAGGATACTCCTGAGAAATCGCCCAAAAAAATGACCGGGAAGGGCTTGATCCGAACAGTTTTGCATAAAAACACTATAAATGCATTTTATGCAAAACTGTTCGGATCAAGCCCTTCCCGGTCATTTTTTTGGGCGATTTCTCGCGGGTACCCTTAAAATCACGTTCTGAACACATTGAGCGGCTTGGATCGTCACAATTCGATCGGTAAAGGGAAGTCCCATACGGTAAGGCCGTAAGAGATCCCTCATAAGATCTTGAGTTTATATATGTATGTATGTAATTTTTTGACAAGCTATGTAGCACGCACAAGGATGTCTTAAAACTAGGGACACGGACACGACAGAGGACACAAAAAAAATAAGTAAATATTATTCATTCCAAACCAGTGAAAACAAAGTTATATATAGAACAGTAGAAGCATGAAGAATCAATATGTATACACAAGCATCATATTACATTTTTAACCCAAAAATATTTGAAGTAATATGCATTTACCCCCCAAAAATAAAAAAATTGCATATTTAACCCCTCCCATGTCCCTGGAGTGTCCATTGTCCCCACTGTGTCAGACGCGGATTCGGCGACCTTTAGGAGTGTCTGTGCTTCATAGTTGATAAGTAAAATATGCAGCAAGAAATGTCATAATCAATATTGTTTCTAGATGCTGTCAAAAATCACCTTCAATTCCAAACTCAAAGTTGTCAAACGCTGCTCCGCAAATTCAATCTTAGAAGCCTTGTCCTTCAATTCATCTTCCTGCAGATCATCACCAAAGAAAAGGAAATTAATACTTGTGGCATCTTGAAATGCTCCAAACATACTTTACAGTGCAAGGTGAGGCAGGATTCTCTCCGGAGTCCAGAGGGGACCCAAAATATCCACACAACATTTATAGTTTATTACACAACCAGAGGAGGCTATATTTACATTTTTCAACCCCGATTTTTGATGGTTGAATTTAATCACACAAAATGTCACATGCATACTAACTTACTAAGTGCATAAACAAATATAAAAACAAATGACCATAAAAGACAATTCACTTTGAAACACCTAGTCTAAACACGAGATGTATAGGCGCGCGCGCGCACACACACAGATGTGGAGGAAAAAAAGAAAAAGAGAAGAAGGAAGAATTGGTTGCAATTAGATATCAAGTGCCCACTTCCTCTTTTGTCTCAAATCATTCCTAAAAAGAAGCACTCTCTCTCTCTCTCTCTGTGTGTATGTGTGGGGGTGGTTGTGATACATAGATACATAGATACATAGATATAAGGAACAAATATACAATATCCATGTGTATTCACCTTCTCAGCCAAGGTACTAGAAAATTCTTCTCTGAGAGCATCTTCCCTCAGCTGTGTTTGCTTACTTGACCGTTCTTGAACGACTGCTGCCTTCTCTAGAGCAGCTTTTGCTTCTCTGACAGCAATATCATACTTCCTTTTCCACTCCTCCGCCTCCTCTTGAGAAGACTGAGATTGTTCCCTGGCAGCAGCCAACCTTGCCTCTGCAGCACTGCTCCTGGATTTGAGAATTGCTATTTCTGAGCTCGCCTGATCTTCTTCTGCCTTTTGTTTTGAAAGTACCTGTTCATATTTTCTTTTCCAATCCACAGACTCCTGCCTCGCCAAGTCTAATGTTTTCGACAAGCTAGAACACCTCTCCTCCAATGAGCTACATTTACTCTGCAAATTTGCTATTCGACTCATGTAATCATCAGCAAGCTTCTTCTTGTCATTTATAGCGTCCTCGTAACGCTTTAAATACTCTGATTTGTACTTTTCACTAGCTTCCAGTTGCTTGTTGAGCAATCCCATCTTATCTTCAATAGAACGGCACTTTAGCACGAGGGAACTCTTCTCTGACACGATTTGATCTATTTGCTTCTTGATAAGATCTACAACTGGACCTTCCAAACTGAGGACATAAACAATCAGGTTAATAAGCAAAGATTCAAAACCAAGTATCTTATATAACGACTGCTAACACAAACCTCTGTTTCAAGAATCCAGCCAGTTTCCGCCATTTTTCTGGACCATGAGGCGATTTTTCATACTTGGATACAAGATCGTCAAGAATCTGCATAACAAAATTTACAAGCATATGATATTCCAAGGCTAAAAAACATGCCAACTCCATGCACATATTAAACATAAAAACCCTTCTACCGTAGCAGGTATACTCTACAGTAACGCGACCAAAAAAAGTGGATATCCAAAGAGAGCAATTAATAGTTATAAATTCACAACAAATGCATATGCTTACAACAGAATCCCTTGCGCAACTAACAGTGCAAGGAATCGACAGTATCATGTCCCTATTCGTATAACATCTCTGTGACTGATGATATTACCACAACTTGAATTTCCATGTCCATATAACATTTATGGCATCAGCACCTACTGTAACCTACTGTAACCGTTCATCAAGACTTAATTTTTCATATTTCTGTTTTTATTAATAGTCCATGGATCAGCCAAAGAATGCTTGAAGTTAATAATTTCGATACTTAAAACCATGTATTCATCAACATTTCAAACTTATTGAAAAATTAACGTAAAGAGAACGTATTTTCATCTCAGAATGATTAGATCAAAAGACAACTCGAAAAAAAGTTGAGTTCATAACATCTTTCCATTGATAAAAGAAACAAGAAAAAACCTACGAAAAGCAGTGCTCTAAAAGTCGGCCAAGGAGGGCCTAGGCTCTTAGTGGAACCCCGACGCCTAGATTTTAGGGTCTAGGCGATAATTAAACGTTTTTACAATAGTCGCCAATTAACCGGCTAGGTGGAGATCAGCGGGGTATATTTCGTAATTTGTAAAAGTATCTTGGAGTTAAATGTGTAATACTAAAAAGTACAAGGTGTTAAATGTTATATTAACAATATGTACATGATACATATCAGAGCCCTCAATCGGCTAACAAAACATATGCATGTTACATAACAAAATTAATATTATGTGTTACTATTTACTCATAACTTAAGTCTTAATTCATTTCTCCCAGTCTTATGTCATTTCTTACTTAAACTATGGCGGAGAAAGGGAAATATTTTTTGGAAAATTGGAAAACCAACTAATCTCTAGGTACTGACTAGTCAGCATAGGCGCCCCTCTTCAAACTGACTAGTGACTAGCGATATTTAGAATATTGGGGAAAAGAACTTAAAAAGAACAGGAATAGTTGTTTCTTTCAGTTGCAAGAACCATATGATATCATAATGATTAAGACAAACGAGAAAAATAAGAAACCACAATAACCAGGACAGTACATGCTTGCTTACCTTAAGAACACGATCTATTTTTGCATCAGGAGCATGACAAGCTGTTCTTAGTTCCTTTTCCATGTTCTGTATAGCATTTGAACATTGCAAGTATGCCTCCCTAAAAGCATCCCTTTTGTAGTCCTACATCAGTAGTGTATCCAAATCAGTACTCGCAACTATATCGACAGTGGATAATTAGCAACTTCGTTGAGTTGACCTAATCTAGGTATCACTAAAATTAAAATATAACACCCTGAATAAACAGCAAAAGCATGGTGACAAATTTTGATTTTTTCTTATGCCCAAAGAAATCTAATCCGCAGGCCTTAAGTCTCCATTTGCCAAACTTTGGCCTTTGTCTCTGACACCTAGCTGCGTGATGAGGGAGCAGTGCGGGTGTCAGAGAGCGAGAGGATATAGAAGAATCTACAAAACATGTATACATGTACCTCTATAATGAAAATTCTTTCATTAATTCTAGTATACATGGTAATATATCAGCAATTGCCAATTGGTGTCAACAACTGTTTCAGTTTGTAAACATACAACATATTATGCTTATATACTATATAATTGAGCAAATTTGAAGTAACCTTTCTAGTATCTTTTCATAACTTCATATTTTCTCGTGCTCAGTAGCGCTTCTTTTGTTTGTTTTAGAGTTCATATGCTTGAGAGGTAATGAAGTAGTTGGCGATACGCTCCTTCCTCGATGGAAGCAAGGTTCCTAGAAGATTTGACTTGGAGCGCCGGAGCTAAGTTCCATGGTGACTTCATCACCCAATAAGGGGACTTACAACCAAGCTCTAACATCATAGCCCATAATCGCTTTGCATACATCTTCCCAGAATATCAACTGATAGCTTTATTGATTTGTAGTACAAGTCTTCAAATCTAGTGTGCTTAGAACAATACCAGCAGAATGTATGAAAAATATGTTGCTAGGCAAATACATCCTATGTTAGATCGAGATACATTACCGGGAAAACACATTTTATCTTATACATCGAAGCTCGTGATTCAAAGCTGATCTGCAAGAATGTTCAACATAGCCACCACAAACCATTTTGCCAACCGTCTGAAATTTTGCATCATATACACCTACCCCACTCGACTATAAATGAAGGAAGCATGGTAATATGCACAAAAATTGAATTGGGTCTCTAAGCCTGCCCTCTCTGATGCCATTTGGCTTTGATTAGAGGGCATGGTTTGGCAACAAAATAAGTATAGGGGGCCACTTTTTCAGTGGTATTCTGAGAGTAGCCACTTTGTGCATATTGCCAAAGGTTAGGTCTGTCTCCAATCCTCCCCCACCCATACCCCCAATGATTGGGGAGTAAATGGGTTCAGTTGTTGTTGTATACTTCTGCCCCACTCGCAAATAATCTCCCACTCACCTTCCCAGTGTAATACCATCGCCCTCACCGCACCTACAAATTCCTGCCCGCAACCCCTACCACCAGGGTCCACCATACTCACTACCACCCTTGGTCCGTCCCCTGACCAAACTGGCAACATGTATCTCTATCCCCTTTCACCTTCAAACAAACCCACCCTTTTTTAATTTTGCCCGGCAAAACAAAATATTATTAGAACTTGACAAAGGATACATCGAGGAAAGCAAATAAGAGCAATGAAAATAAACCAGCCCAATTGGCCCCTCTTTGCCTTCTTCTCATCAACTCCGAAGAATCCACTATACCGATCACCTATAGCTTTGAGCACCATCGTCCTTAACCAAACAAAAGCAGGCATCCCCTCTGTTCTGTTGAACTATCATGCCAGCGACCACCAATCTAGAAATGGGGGTTGGCCATCAATTGACCACTACTAAGCCAGCACTCTCAGCGCCTCCTCTCTGTATTATAAACACAAAAGGAAGAAAGCTCCACTAAGATTTCTGACTTCTAGCCCCTTGGCCAGAATCAACCATAGCCAAACCACCCAAGCTGTAATCGACTCTGCCCCCGCCAACTCATCTTGAACACCCCCAACATCCCTACCAAGCACCCAGCTAAGAAGTGTAATAGAGCATCCCAAAACCTTTATGCATGCTGACCAATGTACACACTCTGGTACACTCCCACATTAGATGGGTGGAAAAGCATAATCACCGATCCATCTGGTATTACTTTGCCTATTAACTTATAAGCACTAGCCACTGTTCCTATTCAAATGTATAGGAACCAAATGGTATAGAATTTTAGGCATACGCGCGTGTAAAATAATCAAGCAAATATTTATACTTTCATGGCTCTCAAAATTAGTCATTTTTCACAATCGATTTTTGAGCTCTCGCTCCTGCACGCGCTTGGCGAAGTTGTGACTTAGACATAGATATATCTTTCGGTGTCAAGACTTGATTCTTCTACTAGAAGTCAATCTCAGAGTCAGTCGACACTTCACCATTATCACAATATATTTAGATGCTAAACAAAAAGATAAACTACCTAAACCTATTACCTGGTGCTAAAACAAAGGAAGACCATATGGTCCTAACTAATCATGGTACTAAACAAGACACAGTTACTAAGAAAAGGAAAATAAAAAGAAAATTACCTCAAATGCCTTCCTTAAGAAGTTATGGAGACGCTTTTCGTACTTCTGCCTAGTTGAACCAGACCCTACAGCATTATCATTAAATGCAGCTGTGGATTTTTGAACTGCTTCGTCATGTGCTTCCCTTAGTGCAGCCTACAAGCACCTCAGAATTAGAGTGCAAAAAAATTTGACAACTGTAGGAAGAAAGAACCACTCACTTCCTCTGGGGGCTTTGATCGGTCAAAAGAAGCCATATAGACCTCAGATGCTAAATCATATGCTCTTTGACACTCCGCTTCTTCAACACTCTGCAAAACAAGAATCCAAACCTCAAGGGAAAATCTCCAAACATATTCATAACTCATACTACAATCTTTGCCCAAGAAGCACATATCTTGCTTCAAAGAAGCTCAAACCACAGATTTTAATAGCCAAATGGTAGGAAAAAAGACGGAAAAAACAAGATGACAAGCATCATTTCCCTCTCTGAGAAAATGCCTTCAACTAATAACTAGGTTCTTCATATGTAGTCTATCTTGAGACATTTGAAATTTGAACAGAACTCAATATATGCAGCTAGATCATGATGCAAATATTCACTGATTATCTTTCCAACATAGAAAAGAAGATTCATGGTAATAAATAAGCAAAAACATTTCTAATGATGCATATCCATAAAATAGAAATCATTAAAACGATACAACCAAAGTTACCCTAAAATGTGAAAATATGATTGGCGACTGCATAAAATCTCCTACCGGGTTTTTGGTACTTCCATTCAACAGATTCTTATGGAAGAGAAACAACCAACAAACCTATAGTATGTACTTCCAAAGTCCATGCTATGAATTTTATTTGAATGGAAACAAGAGAATGGCTCTTCCAATACTGTGAATTTTATTTGTCCATCCATACACATAGAAGTGTTGGAGATGCTTTTAGAGGTGTCGAAAGAGGGTGGGTATTCTACATGAGTGTTCAACACAACATGCCTCCTCCAGAGAATTGTTTGTGCTTCTTCATAGTTCACTTTGTACAACAGTGTATCTCTGCTTGTGCTACCAAGCTCACTTCAACAATTAAACAAATGAAATGAAACTAAGGCTCTATTTGGAATTTGTGGAAAGGAAGGGAAAATTTTAAAACTTTCCCCATCCTTGTTTGGTTCTTAAAAAAGGAGAGGAAACATTTTAGTAAATTCTAACTAAACTTTCCTTCTCAATTTCTCTTCAATTTTCCCTCATTATTTTCACTTCTTTTCCCTATATTTCCCTAAGTTCCAAACAGAGCCTAAAAATTGAATCCAAAACCGCTATCCAAAAAACTAATACAGCTATGTTATTAAAAAAGAAACAGCTATTTCTTCCAGGTTCAATTGCAAGAAAAAGAATAACGTAAAAGAAGAGCTACTACAGCGCATGGTAGCACAAATATTAAAGCTAATGTTGGCAGAATTGATCACACCAAAGTGTAGATAGCATAGAGAACCAAAAGGGTTACAGCATTCTGTAAACCAACAACTTTAGAAAGGGACAAACAAAATCATGCAATTAACAATGAGAACAGGAAACAGTTCAGAGCTCCAGAAACAGTAATCACCTGCCATGAGGAGGTTATTGTAGGCACCGCACCATTATTTATTGCATCCAGAAAAGACTGAGTAATACGAGCAAGAATGGGTCCTGTCATTACTGTTGCCCCAACTTGCTTGGGCCTAGTCCTCTCAAACACAAACTTTGTAAAAGCATCCAGCCCAGACCTAAATTCTGGTCTTAATTTGTCCAGCTGCACCAACAGACAGAGAGGACTTTTTTTATGACCATCATAACAATGACATCGAAAACCACCATTAGTAACACTCTGGAATATATACCATAAACGAGATACTCACATGAATTTGGTCAAGTCGCTGGAGTTCACTTTCGTTGCTCAAAGGCCGCACAAGGGTGAAGCATTCTCTGTCCGGAAAAAGAGCCCTAATGGACTCGCGAATCTAGTAACCATTATTATAGCATCATTAGTACATCCACTTGGAAGTAGCATTAAGGTAAACTGTATACATCAAAAGGTCGAAGATAAAACAGAGGAACATCACCACACAACAAAATCTTTGAATCAGTTATAGCAATTGTAGCTATGCGACTTTTCACTAATGTCATGCAATTATGTCACCAGAGGAAGTACAGCTAGATAAAAACCTCATTTTTTGCAGCTATATCTCTTCCACTTCCTTGAACTGGCTTCAAAGCTAGTTCTAGGTAGTCACGGGGTGTTATTTTTCGATTATCCTCCACCAAGTCCAAATAGAAATCCTGCAAGTGAACAAGTCATATTGAAGTCGCCATGTATACAATAGGGCATTACAAAATTAGGTGACTACAGTGGCCCCGCCCCAAACAAGCAGGCATGTAATTTTGTCAAAGGTATCAAAAATAGATACGCACAACCACAATAATACGTAGAAGAGCAGACAGTACCATATTTGGTATTCAACAAAAATATACATATCAACTGAAGAGTACCCTTAGGAGCCAAACAAAGATTGGGGAGAATTGCCCAAGCTCAGAAGTAGTAGTCCGTCCTCCAGAGGCTCTAACACGAATATGTTTAGTCATTTCAGTAACAAGAGAGAGGCGATCAAGTGCTGCTTCATCAATACCACCCATCTGAAACAAATGGATAACATGAGTATCAGATTAAGTGATCCACGCAAGGAGTAGATCCGACCTATATTTCACACATTACAGTGTCCAAGTTGTTTCTGAGAAAAGATGCATCAGATAACAAGTTGAGAGAGAGAGAGCGCAAAACAGAGGGAGAGCAGTGTTCTAAAAGTCAGCCTATGCGGGGCCAAGGTGCTAGGGGGACCCCCAATGCCTAGATTCTGGAGTCTAGGTGGTAATTAGGCCTTTTTACATTAGTCGGCAATTAGTAACTGATTAATTGGCTAGGCGGCAATTAATAGGTGTATACCTCATAAATCATTTTTTAGGGTCACATTTGTAATAGTATAGTTAAAAGTAAAGGGTGTTAAATGTTGTTTGACAAATTACATTTGATATATGCATAGTACATTTCAAAGCCCAAGCGGCTAACAAAATATATAAAGACTACAGAACAAAACATATATATTATAAAGGGAAAATTTCAAAATAGACTCCCAAACTTTACACTCAATGTCTATTAGACATTTGAGGGAAATTAATTTTTTTGAAAGTTTGGGAGTCTATTAGACATTTGAGTGTAAAGTTTGGGGGGGGTATTTTGAAATTTTCCCTATTATAAATAACAAAGTGTATATTGAGTGTTAATTTTTATTGTTGCAGTAGTCTTGATTCGTTTTTTCCAAGTCTTATGTCATTTCTTACTCAAACTTTGGGGAAGGGGAAAAATATTCATTAAAAAATAGAAACTGACTAATCACTAGTCAGCCTAGGCACCCCTCTTCCGCCCGACTAGCGCATGATGATTTTTAGAACATTGAGAGAGAGACTCTGTGTGTGTGTGTGAGAGAGAGAGAGAGAGAGAGCGAGAGAGAGAGAGAATGTTCACTCAAAAGATAAAGAACCTAGATTGTCTTCATTACCTGGTTATATATGAACATGCTTGATAAGAGGACAGCTAAGGAGAAAATCTGTGTGCTGTATGTTCCCTGTTGAGCACAGACAAAAGTAAACGAAAACAAGAGGAAATAAGATTATCATAACATGATGTGTGGTGCAAAAACCATAACATAAGATATATTATTAATACCAAGCAGAAATAAAATGGACTGCTGGTTTGAAAAATGCAAAATAGGTAATTAGAATTCAAGGATGAGTTACAAGAATAAAACAATTATAAACCGATACAGCAAAGTTATTCTAGGCAAGGGAAATTAGGAATCACCATCAGCTTATTATTGTAGTTGTAAAAGAAAAATAACTTACCGTCTGATCATATGCATCAATTCCTTCACTGTCTAACAGTAAAAGATTGTATTCGGTTCCATCGAGAGCAGTTCTCCTTATGGGTGCACTCCACAACCAAAGCCCTTTTGTACAAGGACGATGAGTAGATGCAACTTGAAATCCACTGCTCCTTCCAAGAAGCTAAAGGACATAAATGAAATTACCACTTAGTCACAGCTCTAGTATAAAAACATGTATTTCATCGACCAATATTCAAGTTATTGAGGAGTCAAAGAAGCAAACATGCATACTATACAGATGCAATTACTGCTTAACAACCAATATATATTTGTCTTCTTATGCAATATGGACATTACTGAATCGTAAAAGAATCTAACATAAACACCATAGAGATGCCAAGACTGATTAACAACGCATAAAAGTGGCACTTAGAGCTACCAATTTTACAACTCATTGAGCAAAAGCTCCATATTGTGTCAACTAAGCGTTAATGAACTAGGGCATTGTACGGACGAGCCTATCCACCCACAAGTGAGGCAAGTACTACCCACCAATTTTGCACAATTTAAGAATTGAGGGAGGCTCAAATTCTGGCGTAGGAGTGCTCCTGATAGGAAACGCCTATTTACGCCCCCTAACTTAGCCTTGTTATATCCGTTTAGTGTGCTACTTAGAGTTTGATACTCGTTTTCCTCATTTAAGGACTTGTGGAGCAGTTGAATGGCAAATGGAGTTAAATCGATCATGATTAATATTTAGCCTCTGAATTGAATCCATAGAGTCAACCATGACGCGTTCAATGGGAGCCGAATACCATAATCAAGTGGTTGGTCCATTTATTTCATATTGAAACAAGAAATTGCATTCAATATTAGTTCCTTAGAGAGGAAATTGGTATGCACGTGATCAAAGTGGTAACAGTTGGTCAACTGGGTGGGACCAATTGGAAGGGCTGAAGGGCACATGACTAATTAGAGTTAGGAGAGGAATTATATTTGGCAGAAGCTTTTAAAGGGTTTTTGGTCGATGCACTCTAAATATCGGAGCAGCTGCAACACAAGTGGGACATCTTTTGATGCAGAACAGAGAAGTGGACGGGCTGCGCATAGCAGAGGCACAACCTCTCGGAATCATGAGCGGCTAAGATCTTTCCACTAGAGCGACGAGGAAACTTTCTCCGAGTAATGTCATCGTTTGATTTTTAGGGTTTTATTCAACAGTTAATTGTATGACTTTTTGAGATGATTCATAATTTTTATGAAAGGACAGATTTTTCTTATTTATCTATTGTGTTTGTATTCCGGATATCAAGCACTGTCACACAATAGTTTTCACTTTTTCAGAATAGTCTCTAAGATGGGTTATACTATGTTAGACGAGTCGTGCCGTTGGTTAAATTCAATGAGATGATTCGCGCTATGTTGAGATAGCCTTTACGGTGTAGAAGTCCCGTGAACCCTCTTGACGATTATCGATAGGGATTGCAAGCCCTAGCGACAATCTCACTTGTTTTATGTTGAATAATTACCCTATATTTTATTACGATTATATTGCAAAGGGATTGTGGAATCAAAACCCTAGTCACTTCTCTCCTATTTACAAAACTTAGATTGTTTTCTAGTTAATTGTAGTTTAATCTAAGTTCAAATCATGCAAATCCAACTAAATTAATTGAAACTATTGCAACTTAGCTTTTTTCTCCCTGCGGATGATCTCGGACTTAACCACTATTCTTCGGACTATTAATTAATTCCTTGTTTTATAAATTATATATTTTTGGTACAAAAACGACAGACCAGTTCCTGCATTCCTCATGCAGAGAAAAACAGCAAGTCGGTTAAATTGTTTCTTCCCGTAAACAGTGTCATACATATTGTAGCCCCGTGGTGAGGAACTTAGAGAGTAGCAAGAGGAGAGTGAAAGGTGTAATGAAATGTGAGGATGAGAAGGAAATGTGTAGGCAATGAAACCATTATTGACCTAGGGACACTAAGGTGAGCACGGAAGTGTATATGGCTTCAGGGCTCAGGTAAAGCGTCAGTGGTTTTTGTGTATTTCACATTTTTGTGATCATTTCTCTAATGGATTAAATCTCTCCATGGGCGTATAAAACTTGGGCTTGAGTATTTCTCCTTTTCTAGGATTCCACTCATTTTGCGTGCTTCTGCTGGCAGGGATATATCATATATGAGATTCACCAAGGATGGGGTTACACCCAACACATCGAAACTATAGTACCAATGCTAAAAAAATTGAAGAACGGTACCCATGATGTTCAATATTGTCAGGATAAAAAGTTCCCTTCTCAGTAATACTTTGAATAGTTTAAATACAGTAATTGAGGATACAATATTCAGAATAACGGTGATGATACCAAACGACAGTGCCACCAATCCATGAAATATACCACAGTTCAGTACCCGTCACTAAATCTTGGGTCAGTGGAACGGCGTTCCACCAAAGTACCATTTGCATTTTCCTATGGTGTCACTGTTTCCCTCAATTTCTATCACAAGCAACAATAGACCTTTGCGTAGATATTCAAACAAAAATCAAACAGCTAGTAGATACACTGCATTCAAATTCAGGGAGCAGTACACCAGGATATAAAAAACAAAATCAACAAGTGAAACATTCCATAAAATTGTCACTGCCCTCCGCTCCTCTCTGTTTGCGTCGCATAGTTCAAAACCAATAAAGGATTGTTGGTTTCCTTCTCCACAAGAGTAATCGCACTCTTCAAGTAACAAGTAATTTTTTTTGTTCAAACGGAAGATACACTCTCCGAATAATTATTCGGTAGTCAGGAGCACCATGTGCACTCCATAACTTCACATTCCTGTGGGGTCTATACTCTTAGTCATGTACCAAACAAGAATGTGTGGTTGTAGAGTTATCCGGAGCACCACATGGCGGTACTCCTCCCGGACTATTACATAATTGCACTCTCCACAAATGCCCAATTCATGACTAGTCCCTTTGAACACATCAACCGAAAACCTAATTCTTAGAACTAGCAATACCTTCACAATAAAACGAATAACACAGTAACTAAAGACCTCAATTTCCAAAAAGCCAACTGCAAGCCCTAGATTACGTATATCAATAAATTCACACCAGATTTTCATCTCAAATTTTTTCTCGAACCTGATTTAACACAAAGCTCTTGCCCTGGCGAGCGCGACCGCAGACGGAGACGACGCCAACGGGCTCCTTGACGAGCTGAAGCATCGCGACCGCCTCCGGATCCATCCGGAACTTCCCCTTCTCGTCGCAGTACACCAGGCGGATCGGCCGCGCCGGTCCAGTGGTGGAGGCAGGCGAGGGCGGCGACGGAGAAGCCTCCGACGACGACGACGACGACGGCTGCGGAGACTCGCCGGAGCCTCTGGAGAATAACCTCATCATGTTCATGTTCTTCGATCCTCCTCTGCTATTGCTTTTTTAGGCAGAGAAGGAATATATGTGCGTATACTTTTGGAGAGAGAGAGAGAGAGAGAGAGAGAGAGAGAGTGAGTGTGTTCAAAATGGGGGAGGGAAAAAGGTGGTGCGAGAGGTTTTGGGGCTTTAGGAGTAGTAGTACTTTACAGGGAGGTGAGAAGAATAAAGATGCAGTGTTTGGGTGGATTTACCGTTTTGTCCCCGGTGGCTACACCGATTGCCCTGAGGGCTGAGAGAGGGTATCTAGGGTATTTTCTCTATAACTGCAACCAAACACGCCGCTCATCCCATTCCCAATGGAGTCCTCCGCAAGGATCCAAAGTCTTTTCAGGGTTAATTACAGATTCCTCTCCTAAAAATTTACTATTAGTTTTCCCACTTTATCCTCTTCATCGAAAAGTCCCAACATCTAGCCCCCACTTTTATCTACATTTCACTTTCAGTATCACTAATCCCTTTTTGTTACCCTTCTGTCAGGATTTGGGCGTTAAAAATTCTAATGTGACATGCGCATGCCAGCAATTATGATCGAAACGCCCCATTTCATTTCATCGAGATATTGAACTAGTATATAATGCTTTATAACGTATTTTTTGTTTTATAAGACATGTCATTCTTTTGCAATATATTACCTTTAATTTAAAAAATAAGTGATTATTCAAGTTAGTGGCATGCACCCTTAATTCTTGTTGTTTAGCTACATCCATTTTATTGAAAACGAACATGATTCCTATGGAAATCATTTGTCATGCAGGGTTTAATGTGAGTCTTATTGTGATGATACAAGTCATTCATATGCAGGTTTTAATGTTTAGGTCACGTATTGTAAGAGCAATCTATTTAATCAAACATTTGTAGATATCTTTGACCTAATACATTTATCTCTTGTGATGTCTCTCTTGGACTATAAGGAAGCTCTTAAAGTCTCAAACAAATTGGGCAATCTCTACTTTATCTATTTATCTATCAATACGGTTTTTTATATTAAAATAGAAGAAAAACGTTCAAGACCCCTCTCTCTCTCTCTCTCTCTCTCTCCACACATCTTTCTGTAAGACTAGTTTTTTTGTCATACTCCATCCGCCCCACTTTAAATGTCTCTTACGGGCACATTTTTAAACCCCAAAAAAATATGTTTCTATTAATTATTATTTTTTATTTTGTACACCAAATTAAAGTATTCAATGAACACTTTAATTTGGTTTTAAAAAATAAAAATATTTTTTTGGGTTTGAAAATGCACGAATTTTTGTAAGGAACATTTAAAATGAAACGGAGGGAGTAAAATTGAAAGTCAAGACCATATCCCTCTCTCTCAACATGAATGTTCCTAATTAAAAACTTACGCGTGGAATCTTCGAAAAAGAACTTATACTACGTAGGAAATTTACGTAGGCCTCATCTAACATTCAAAAGGAATTAAAATAAGGACCAATTCACAAAGCATCTGATCCGTTAACTTCATTGGTTGTTGATGCACAAAGCATCTGATCCGTCTTCTCGAGATTAGGCTTCCTTCGTGGTTGTTTTATTCCCTCCTGTGGGATGGCTGCCCTACCGATGTATTTAATTTCCCCCATTATCAATAAAATTCTATCATTTTGACAAAAATAAAAAATAATGACCACCGCACTCAAATGCAATACAAATCAAATAGCTAGATTCTTTTAAATTACAACTCGATAATAGGATACAGGAAACTATATGTGTTTTGTCAATGAAATTGACAACACAAAAAGCTCGGCTTTTTGGAGCTTACACGGTCGATCACGTAACCTCCAATTATTTTACCAAAAAAATGCTAATAGCAATGATCCATACAATGGTACGAAAAATCTATGTTACGAAAATGAGTGAACAAAGAATGTCTGAAAGCAAAAACTTGACGAACTGAATACTTTGTGAATAGGAGGAACCCAGCAACATATAAATTGTTAGGAAGGCCCATGCATGATCAGATAATTATTCCCCATATTCAAAGCCAAAGGGCTCCAGCTTCTTTCAATATGGGAACCAATTCACCAGAAATATGAGAGGCCATAACCCTTTCTAGCCCACCAAACAACTTCCCGCGCATGAAAACCGCCGGAAACTGCAGCCCTCCGTAGCCCACGATTCCCGAGAGCTCGTGGATCACCGCCGCCTCTTCGCGTTCGTCAACATCCACGACCGGAGGATTGACTCCGAGCCCCAACAGCAGCCGTTTCACCACGTGGCACATGCAGCACCCGCGGCGCCCGATCACCACCACCGCATTCTCTGCCACCAATTTTCCCACACTTGTGCCGGTGTATTTGGCCGACCGGCCGAACGCGTTGTTAGTTGGTGTGGCGGCGGAGGACCAGGAGGTGGCGGGGGTGGAGGAGGGAGGAGGCCATGTTCTGTATAGGATTGCCTGTGGCATGGTTTACGATTTTGGAGAGAGAGAGAGAGAGAGAGAGGTGGTGGTGGAGTTGGAGAGGACATGAAGTGGGGATTTTATAGGTTGGTTTTTGTAAGGGGACGAGGCCCCGTTCCAGTTTCTTTTTAAACATTTTTTTTCGAAAAAAAAGTAATTTCAATCTCAAATATAATGAAAATAAAAAATAATTTTTTATTTTTTTTGCACTGTTTAAAAGATCTCAATGAATCTATCAAACAAGATTCATATTGGTAGGAAAATTATTTGCGTAAACACATAATTTTTTAACTTGAAATTACCTTTTTTTTTAAAGTACTTTTTGAAAGAAACTGGAACAGGCATAAGACTACAACGTCAACTGAAATGACAAAGTCCGTTAAGTCACAAGTAGTGTTGTTGATGTGACGTTGCGCCAATGGTTGGATCTCGAGTGCATGCCTCATGAGCATCCAGTTGTACATTCAAATGAACAAAGCTAGGATTTCGATCCAGGGAGACCGGACAAGGATTCGAATTTCCATTAAAAAAGATAAACAGATCCCAGGGAGACCGGATCCAAGGAGACGAATCTTCATTAAAAAAGATAAACTGTTTATCTCATATGAAAAAATTAAACTTATTCCTCATATTAGCTAAAAATATGTAGGGCGCCCGAGGGCTCTGCCAGCCCCAGTTCTTCCACTACTGTTAAGCCTGGCCCCACTCCAATTCCGCCCCTATGAACAAGTATAGACCACGGGAATACAAATACGGAGTATATGACATGCAAAATGAAGAAATAGTGAATTACTAGAGGGTGATTGGCACTGTTTCAAAAAAAGACGTAATTTGTTAATTGAATACTTCACTTATATACATTGTGAAAAAATGTGTCAAATTTGATTTGAAATCAATCTTAAACAATCTTATCATCAGAAATTGACAGATCGTTAAGTTCTACTTAAATGGATTGTTAAACTATTTTTATTCTATGCTGATGTATGGCAGTATAGATGATCAAACTTAGCGACTAAGGGAATTATTTTCGGGCAAAAATTAATATGGATAATTAACTTTAGAGCAAGTAGGGCAGATCTTGAGTTAGCTAGTATGGGGCTCATGGTGAACTCGAAAATTGGGGCCCTCAATAAAATATATACAATAGGAGATGAAACGAACTCCAAAAAAATTTAATAAAAAAAAGAATATAAGAGGTAAACTCTAAAAGATTATTGACAGGTACTGTACAAGTTTAAAAAGTATGACCCAAATACGCATTTTCACGAAGAAAAAAAATTCTTACCGAGAAAAAGAGACGGAATTCCAAAACAAATTATCGCATACACACTTATCTGTAAAAAAAAAAAAAAAAAATCATATATACGTAACTTCTTATCACATACTCCATTTATGAGTATTAAGTATTTTAGGCTACTTTTTGGGACCCCCACAATATAGATAAAAATAAATATATCTGTATATACAAAACAAACCGATAGCAAATACTAGTAATAAATATATGGCCCCCTATTTTAGGATAAGATCTAGGGGCCCTAGATGGTCTCATGCCATGTAATCCATGGCCGCCCTGAGAACACGTGTATTTTTTAGGGTATTAAACCGTAATAAGTAGTTTTTTTAATTTTATTTCTGATTGACAAATTCTAATTTCGTCACCTTCAAATCTAAATCTTGGCTATGACGTGTAATTTAGAAGGGATATAGCAACGCAAATATATGTGTGAATATAAAAAAGCACTCTAAATTAAGTGCTCTCTTGTACTTTACAAGATTAATGCATTTTTAAATGATCATATCAAACGTTATTTGATCAACTTGGTTTTCAACGTACGTGGTCGATGTTCTCGATGACCTCGAGTGAATGCTTTCGATCAGTATTGTGGGCACAGAAAGGGCCCACAAATGGTCCAAACCGGACCTGACTGGAGGTAATTAAGGGAAACTGGATAGGAGCTGCCTCTGGCATCGGCGGCATCACCGGTGGGAGCGCGGCTGATGGGCACTGCACGACATGGGAAAGTGGAGAGACACAGGTGAAGGTGGGGTTTAAAGTTGTAGTTGTGGCAGCTTGTCATTGGTTTTCCGCAATTCTTTGGTGAATAAGTCTCTCTCTTTTTTATAACAAGAATATTGTTGATTTACCCAAAAAAAACAAGAATATTGTTCAAAATTTTGTGCCAGCTAATTCACAGACCTGTAGTGCCCTAGTCCTAGCTATACTAAGTGGTAATTAATGGTTCTAAATTCAAGGGATAATCTCGGGACACTGACGTGCAAAATTTAACTAAAGATCCATGTTTGAAATTCAAACCTAAAGACCTTTTTTTAAGAGAACAAAAAAAAAAAAATAGTACTATAGCAAAACATTACACAAGTACCCCAACTGCATGCACCTTACACTTTTTCATACTAGATTCACCTTGAATATTCCAACCTTGGATGTTTTAATTGGAAAACACGCATATATATATATATATATATATATATATATTCTGGCAGGACTATGTAACTAAATCTCATATGATGTTGCTATAAAGTAGTCCGATTAAACAATTGAATTCAGATTCAACCAAATTTTAATTACATAAGCAAATAAGACGTCGAATCAAATGGGCACTATGCACAATATTATCTTTAGCCAAATATTGTAGACAAGCACTTTCTCTAGATTTTCAAGACAAGAAAAACTAATTAGCCCTAATGTAATTGGTGGTTAAAAATAAATGCAAGCTCTCAGACCAAGACAAACTATATCCACAGCTGGGGATATAACAATGTTGTCATGACACTAAGTATATCCGATATTGAGGGATTATGCAGTGCTTCTTCATCACGCATTGGTGTAGAAATCACACACTTGCATGACATCAAACGTAAAAGGAGGAGCAATTAATAGTTTTCTATACGACATCACCATGCCGGCATGACAAGTGGAGTTTTTTTTTTGGGTCATACACTACATGGAAGGTAGAAAGGATGGCCATGCATCAACCATCTCCATCTACACAGGGGCGGGCCTACAGCTTGAGGTGGGGTTTTTTAGTCTATATATATATACCAGTGCAAATATAGCATACCTCAGCAAGTATATATGTGATACCGGAAAGGCAAATGATTTTGGCACTTCACTTTTTTATGATAGCACTCAAAAATTTGTCTTTTAGTGTAAAAATTATACATAGCAAGACACACTAAAAGACAAATTTTAGAACCATCATAAAAAAGTAGAGTGCCAAAATCATTTTCTTATGGGAAACCTCCTAAATTCCAACTCCATTTAAATATAGTTGAGCTGTCTTTTAGCTTTCAAACTACTAAAACATACCTCAGCAAGTATATACTAGTATGTGACATGGGCACCCCCCCATTTCCAACTCCATTTAAATGTAGTTGAGCTGTCTTTTATCTTCGCTGCTAATTTTGGCACTCCTTTTTTTTGTTAACACCACTCCCTTACAAGTGTATTTTTGGTGCAAAAATATACTTGCAGGGGAGTGGCGTTAACAAAAAAAGGAGTGGCAAAATCATTTCCCTTTATCTTTCCAACCATTAATTGGGCTTTGAATCTCTAGCAAAGACTTTGAAACCATGGTCATCTATGCATATACCATATCATACAGTAACAATAATAACAGAACCTGTTGAAACAATCAAAGAGTATTGGAACGGATTACCTCAAAACTGCAAAAACCGAAAAAATATTGAAATGAATCTGTTGCTGTTCAGGAATTAGTCGCGGACGAGATTGCTATCTTTAAGACGTTTTGCGGCTCTGCCCTCTCTATGCAAGCAGTAGATAGCCATACCGTCCCTAGAATAAAATAGCCCAGAATAGCCTCTGCCTCGATCTCATTTGCACGGAAGAAGACCTGCAATACAAAAAACAATCGACCCTCTTGGGCTTATTTACCTTTTTGGTCCCCAAAGTATTAGCGAGTGGCCAATTTCGTCCCCAATGTAAACATTTGTCCAATTTCATCCCCAACGTTTAAAATGTGTGTCAATTTGGTCCCCAGTCTAGACGCCGTCTATTTAGTCCGTTAGAATGAGGGGCTTTTCCGGAATTTCACCTACAAGTACCTTAAATGCATAAAAATCTACCCAAATCTAACCCTACCCCAAGTTCTTATCAGCTACTACCAATCTACACCACCATCTACCGCCGCGGCTACCAAATGGGCAAAGAGGTGATGAAGTCTGTAGAACTCAAAATTTCCGTTCCCATATGAACTGTTGAAGACCAACTCTAAATGGGTTCAATTAGTTCCAGCAGTAGCAGAGCCCCTTTTTTTATTCCAAGAGCAGCGAGAGGATTTTGGGATTGAGATGTTTTTGGTGCTCGGTAGAAAACCATTTCCTGGATCTCATTAAGGATTATTGCAGCCTTGCAAGATTGTAGAGTTTCTGTCTCTTTTTTCTTGATTTCAACCCAAATCTAACCGTACCCCAAGTTCTTATCAACAACTACCACCATCTCCACCACCGCCGTTACCACCTCCACCTCCCGTGCCCATTCCACCACCAAATCTCAAACACCCCCTCTCTCTCTCTCACTCCTCAACAGACATAGCAAAAACCCACATTAAAAGAGAGAGAGAGAGATGGGGTTGAGGATGATGAGGGAGTGGTGGTGGATGGCGGCAAGCGGAGATGCGGTTGGAGTGGTGGTTGGCGGCGGAGTTGCCGCCGGAGGCGAAAGAAGCGGTCGTGGCGGGTGGGGGTGAAGTGGTGTTGGTCGTGGAGTGTTCGCCGCTTTTTATTTTGATTTTGGAACCTAAAAAGTGGGATTTGTTTGTTGGTGTGTGTTGGCTTGTAAAGAGAGAGAGACACACACAGAAGATGGCAAGGGGTGAAATGTAACGCCCCGATTTTTGGAAATAAAATCGAAGACATTTAAGTATTAATTAAAGAAAACATTCCCTAAATTAAAGTTTAAAAACAATCTAAAACAGAATTCTCAACATCGAGATTCATTTATTACAAACCATTGGAAAATCCTAATGGTAGTCTTTATGATAATAAAATAAAGAAAGCAACAGAGCCGACTCCTAAGTCTGATACTGATCCCAAGCGTACTCAGGTTCAACTCCCACTTCTGGATTCTCTTCTGCATAAAATCGCTCGCCTTCGCGATTCTGTGCTTCTCCTTGAAATTGTACCATCGTGGAATCTTCTCCATTGAATCCTGCATCCTCTGGCAAATTGATCGCCGAAGCAATCGATTTACCAGGATACAGACGTATCCGTGAGTGATAAATCACCCAGTAGAATAATCCAACCCAATTACCCCTCTTACTTTACAACTAGCAGTTAGCAAGATAAACATGGTACGAATAAGTAAAACAGAGATATTTCATATAAATTGATTGATTACCAACCATTATCCTGTCGTACAATCTAAGATCTCATCCACGAGATCTTCCTCCCTCAACCGCTAGTTATGCTCATTCCCATGAGTTCACTTCCCCTTACTGTCGCAGATACACCTAAGTTATATACCGAGCGTGCACCCCAATAACTACAACAAGGGGAAAGCTTATCATGCCTGCATCACAACTAGGGTTCGCCTATCTTATAAACCATATCACAAACATCACCGTCATTACTAAGCTCTCGCCAGTCCATCAATTTACCACTGGACTCTCGCCAGGACTCAATGTTCCACTGGACTCTCGCCAGGACTCTCAATGTTCCACTGGACTCTCGCCAGGACTCAATGTTCCACTGGACTCTCGCCAGGACTCAATGTTCCACTGGACTCTCGCCAGGACTCTCAATGTTCCACTGGACTCTCGCCAGGACTCGATGTTCCACTGGACTCTCGCCAGGACTCTCAATGTTCCACTGGACTCTCGCCAGGACTCGATGTTCCACTGGACTCTCGCCAGGACTTCGATGTTCCACCGGACTCTCGCCAGGACTTCGATGTTCCACCGGACTCTCGCCAGACTCAATGCCGATTTTCTGTCACCAAATATCGCTGGACCTCCGCCAGGTTTTATCATCGCAAAATATCACTGGACCACCGCCAGGTTTTATCATCAAAATATCGCTGGACTATCCGCCAGGTTTTAAATCATCACTGGGTGACCCGCAAGTTTCAATTCACTTCACAATCTCATTATGTCTCAAAATCACGCCTACAGGCAATCTAATAACAAAAACTTTCCAATTCATCCATTAACTAACATCGTATGAGTGATTCCTATTTCGCATACCACCCCCATGTCTTTAGGGTCCAATCTAACAGATCAATCAAAGGTTGGAATGATAAATAAGCAATCAGAATAATAATTGAAATAAACAATAAGCATAAAATCACGTAACCCTTTATGAATGGACCGTTGCCCTTAGTTTTGTATGACCAAGATGTGATTAAATAAATAAGAAACTTTTATCAAATAAAAGTTTTATAATAAATAAATAAAAATAGGTCTAGGCTTGTATAAATTTTATTTAAGAAAATAGATTGATTAAAGGCCATAATAAATACAACAAGTAATTAATAACACTAGAGTAGGTAACATGGCTCTAAAAGGAGTCCTAGGGTCCTATGTAACCTATTCAAGTATCAACAAGTGGGTCCGGAGGATTACGGAATTTCTTTTTAAAATAAAAATGATTTTTAAAGTTGTCAAGAGTAAGATAAATGGATAATAAATTATTTAATAAATAAAATATGTTGAGGCTAACAAAATATCATCTTTGGAATGTAAAGAATCTAAAAAAATATTTCGGGAATTTAATCAAATGGTTTACAAGGTCGTAAAATAATTTTGATTGGAAATAGCGTAAAAATATTAATTAATAGCAATTAAAATAAAAAAAATATGAGATTAACAAGATATCATCCTTGAGATGTGAGATGTCTAGGAAAAATAGTTTGGGTGTTAAAAATAATGTTAGGAAGGTCGCAAACATTTTTCGTTTACAAACTTTGATTGAAAACAAATAAAAATTTAATAAATAGATATTAAAACATAAAAAAAATGATATTAACAAGTTATGATCCTTGAGGTATTAGAAGTGTAGGAAAAATAGATCGGGGGTTGAAAACGATGTTCGGAGGGTCGAAAAATCAATTCGGAACGAAACAGTGGCTGCCGCAAGGTTTGACCGGGTCAACCTTGCGGCTGGGCTCGCGGCCGCGAACTTAGGTCTGGTCCTTGCGGCCCGAACATTGCGGCCGCAAGGTTTCTGTCAGGAAACGTTTTTTTGTTTTTTTCGGGTATGGTTTCGATGCATGGGACTACGGGGGCTATTGGGTTAGGCCTAAAAACATTAATTATACTTAGAGGGATGTTTGGAATGGATTAAAATACCTCGAATCGGATTGAATTGAAAAAAATTGGATCTTGAACTTTTTGAAGAAGATGACTTCGGTTGGAGCGAACGGGGGACCTTGGGCTCGAATTTGATGATGCTTGTGGATGCTTGGGATTGTAGAAGAAGGTTGGAACGGTTAATTCGGATCACGGGGGTTTCTAGAACGCAAACCCACTTTTCTCTCTCTCACTTTCTCTCTCTAGAACTCCATGGATTGGAGTCCGACTTCTATTGAATTTTCTCTCTTTTCTGGACTGGTGAGGTGTGAATAATTTTGTGGTGAACCCTAGGGTCGGGCTTAAGGGTTATTTATAAGAGAATTTTCGATGAGGGTGAATAATTTGTATTCGAAAAGGTTTCAAATTCTCGGGTTTCGATGGGGACGGAATATGGACGAAAATATGGTTAGGGGAGTGGTAGAGATCGAGTAGGAATAGGAGATGGAGAGATGGGAGAGTTTGCATGCATGCATGCAACTAAAAAAAAATAAAAAGGAATAAATAAGATAATATACTTATTTCTTTTGTATTTATCTAAAAAAAAAATGATTAAGACCTAATTAATATTAATGTTTAAAAAAAAAAATTGGGTTGAAAATCCGGGTCGTTACAACCTATCCCCCTTAAAATAATTTCGTCCTCGAAATTAAGATGCAAGTTCTAATGGAAACAGTCGAGGGTAGTTGGGGTGCATAAGGGTCTTGTCTATCCCCCTTAAATTTGAAACAACTTCCATCTGGTGAATAAGCTGTCACCATCTTTCGATGGTAGTCTATGACAGCTCGGTGTACAGTCAGCCAGTCCATCCCAAGTATGACGTCAAAATCCGTCATTTCGATTACTCGTAAGTCGCACGTTAATTGTAAACTCGATACTCCTAGTTTGCACTCCTTACAGATTAGTACTATCGGAATTTTACCCCCTAATGGTGAGGTCACACGCATAGTTGTTTTTAGGGTTTCACTTTCTAATCCAAGTGTAGATACACATGCGGCAGATATGAATGAGTGCGAAGTTCCAGAATCAAATAATGCTTGAACGCATGTAGTATAAAGAGTGAGGGTACCTTGGATTACTGCAGGGTCCATCTTCTCTTCCGTTCCTTGTAGTGCAAACATCCTCCCAGCATTGGGCTGGATTGGCCCGTTCGGTCCTCTATTCTGAGGAGGGCGAGTTGGTGGTTGGTTCCATCCGCCACGGGGCTGGTTCTGTCCTCCGGGTTGGTTACCATTCCAGACCGGCCTAGCTAGATTCTGATTTCCAGGTTCTGCAATCCTAACCTGGTTTTGCGGCGGTCCTCCATAGTTTCCAGCGCCGTTTAATTTAGGACAATATCTCCTGATATGTCCCTCCTCTAGGCAGTAATAACAGCGGTTATTTGGGTTTTGATTCTGAGGAAAGAGGTTGCGGTTTGGTCCAAGGTTAGGATTTGGGCCTCGGTTTGGTATTTGGATCAGGTTCGGATTAGGGTTAGGGTTTTGATTAAACCCTGGGTTGGTTTGAGATGGTTGCGGGCGAAGGTAGTTTTGGTGGTAGGGTTGAGAGGTTAGGGTACTCTGATTGTTAGGGTGGGTGCGGATCGGTCCTCCGACTGTAGGCATTGGTTTCTTCTGCTCACGCCTTGTCTTGGAATCCAAGTTCTCTCTCTCCATCTTGAGCGCGCATTGCACCACTTGCGAGTAGGTGGAAAGTGTCTGTGCCACCACTGCTCGGCGTGTCTCATTGAGTCCCCACTCGAACTTTCTTGCCTTGTCGTCATCAGTAGGTATGATGGTTGTGCCGAAGCGAGATAGTTCTTCAAATCGTGCTGCGTACTGGGTCACGGTCATGGTGCCTTGCTCGAGATTCACGAATTCTAAGGCCAGCGCTTGTTTGACAGGTGCTGGGAAGTATTTGTCAAGGAAAATTTCTTCGAACTTTTCCCAAGTCATCACTGCCACATCATGGGTGTTCTTCATCAGATTCCACCAATGCTGAGCTTCACCTTGCATCTGGTAGGTAGTTAGAGCAATTCGATTGCTGGCTTCTTGGACGTCTAGGGTTTCAAGAATCTTCTTGATCTCTTCCAGCCAAGCTTCTGCAGCTGTGGGGTTAGGTTCTCCCTGAAAGTAGGGCGGGCGACGCTTGCAGAATTCATTCAGTGCCTGACTCCTGGTCATTGGTCCTCGAGGCGTGTGCGGGGGTCCGCGTTGATTCTGGTTATTTGCAGTCGCAGCGGTAATGAATGCTTGCATAAGTTGGACTAGTTCGGGAGTCCCCATTTGACCGTTGGCTCCATTTTGTCCATTGTTTTGCTCGTTATTCTGGTTGTCTCTTATTTCCTCCATCTAGATATCGTTATGTTGTAATTTATTAAGGGGGGTTTATTATAAGAACATATATTTATGGAAGCAAATCTTTGACGGTATCATGCTTTTATTCATCGGTTCAAATTTTGAGAAGTCCACGGTGCTCAAGGTTTGGGTGTAAAGTCACGGTGACGACGGCTACTAGCAGCTGTTGATCTCGCGGATTCTCGATATCACTTTATTGACATCGACGTTAGCATCGTTGTTATGGTGGAAGTATTGCGGTCAACGTTGGCGTCATGGTCATTGATTTCAACACTAACTCTTGTGGTGAGGGGTTTCTAATTATTTGGTTCTCCAAATGTATCATATGCAAGGATTTCGAAAATCGAAAACAATAAAATTTTGGTTTCAGGATATGATAATAAAGTACAACTAGCCAGTTCCTATTAGTACGATGTATAATAAGCACATAACACGTAAAGCCTAAACGTTAATCAACATGTATAGCCTATGTTTTCTCACGGTACGTTCTCACAGTGGAACTACCCTATGCGACCTATTTTTAATCACTATCTAACTAGGGCAAGAAAGGAATTTTTTTTTAAACAAATAATAATAATAATAATAATAATTAATGATAAATAAGATAAACGCTTAACTATTTAGGCTTACGCTCTCAGTAAGTGATCTACCCAATCTACCCAAGGCCGAGGGTTGAACCTATAGCTCTGATACCAAGTTGTAACGCCCCGATTTTTGGAAATAAAATCGAAGACATTTAAGTATTAATTAAAGAAAACATTCCCTAAATTAAAGTTTAAAAACAATCTAAAACAGAATTCTCAACATCGAGATTCATTTATTACAAACCATTGGAAAATCCTAATGGTAGTCTTTATGATAATAAAATAAAGAAAGCAACAGAGCCGACTCCTAAGTCTGATACTGATCCCAAGCGTACTCAGGTTCAACTCCCACTTCTGGATTCTCTTCTGCATAAAATCGCTCGCCTTCGCGATTCTGTGCTTCTCCTTGAAATTGTACCATCGTGGAATCTTCTCCATTGAATCCTGCATCCTCTGGCAAATTGATCGCCGAAGCAATCGATTTACCAGGATACAGACGTATCCGTGAGTGATAAATCACCCAGTAGAATAATCCAACCCAATTACCCCTCTTACTTTACAACTAGCAGTTAGCAAGATAAACATGGTACGAATAAGTAAAACAGAGATATTTCATATAAATTGATTGATTACCAACCATTATCCTGTCGTACAATCTAAGATCTCATCCACGAGATCTTCCTCCCTCAACCGCTAGTTATGCTCATTCCCATGAGTTCACTTCCCCTTACTGTCGCAGATACACCTAAGTTATATACCGAGCGTGCACCCCAATAACTACAACAAGGGGAAAGCTTATCATGCCTGCATCACAACTAGGGTTCGCCTATCTTATAAACCATATCACAAACATCACCGTCATTACTAAGCTCTCGCCAGTCCATCAATTTACCACTGGACTCTCGCCAGGACTCAATGTTCCACTGGACTCTCGCCAGGACTCTCAATGTTCCAGACTCTCGCCAGACTCAATGTTCCACGGACTCTCGCCAGACTCAATGTTCCACCGACTCTCGCCAGACTCTCAATGTTCCATCGACTCTCGCCAGACTCGATGTTCCACCGGACTCTCGCCAGGACTCTCAATGTTCCACTGGACTCTCGCCAGGACTCGATGTTCCACTGGACTCTCGCCAGGACTCTCAATGTTCCACTGGACTCTCGCCAGGACTCTCAATGTTCCACTGGACTCTCGCCAGGACTCAATGCCAGGTTTTACTGTCACCAAATATCGCTGGACCTCCGCCAGGTTTTATCATCGCAAAATATCACTGGACCACCGCCAGGTTTTATCATCAAAATATCGCTGGACTATCCGCCAGGTTTTAAATCATCACTGGGTGACCCGCAAGTTTCAATTCACTTCACAATCTCATTATGTCTCAAAATCACGCCTACAGGCAATCTAATAACAAAAACTTTCCAATTCATCCATTAACTAACATCGTATGAGTGATTCCTATTTCGCATACCACCCCCATGTCTTTAGGGTCCAATCTAACAGATCAATCAAAGGTTGGAATGATAAATAAGCAATCAGAATAATAATTGAAATAAACAATAAGCATAAAATCACGTAACCCTTTATGAATGGACCGTTGCCCTTAGTTTTGTATGACCAAGATGTGATTAAATAAATAAGAAACTTTTATCAAATAAAAGTTTTATAATAAATAAATAAAAATAGGTCTAGGCTTGTATAAATTTTATTTAAGAAAATAGATTGATTAAAGACCATAATAAATACAACAAGTAATTAATAACACTAGAGTAGGTAACATGGCTCTAAAAGGAGTCCTAGGGTCCTATGTAACCTATTCAAGTATCAACAAGTGGGTCCGGAGGATTACGGAATTTCTTTTTAAAATAAAAATGATTTTTAAAGTTGTCAAGAGTAAGATAAATGGATAATAAATTATTTAATAAATAAAATATGTTGAGGCTAACAACATATCATCTTTGGAATGTAAAGAATCTAAAAAAATATTTCGGGAATTTAATCAAATGGTTTACAAGGTCGTAAAATAATTTTGATTGGAAATAGCGTAAAAATATTAATTAATAGCAATTAAAATAAAAAAAATATGAGATTAACAAGATATCATCCTTGAGATGTGAGATGTCTAGGAAAAATAGTTTGGGTGTTAAAAATAATGTTAGGAAGGTCGCAAACATTTTTCGTTTACAAACTTTGATTGAAAACAAATAAAAATTTAATAAATAGATATTAAAACATAAAAAAAATGATATTAACAAGTTATGATCCTTGAGGTATTAGAAGTGTAGGAAAAATAGATCGGGGGTTGAAAACGATGTTCGGAGGGTCGAAAAATCAATTCGGAACGAAACAGTGGCTGCCGCAAGGTTTGACCGGGTCAACCTTGCGGCTGGGCTCGCGGCCGCGAACTTAGGTCTGGTCCTTGCGGCCCGAACATTGCGGCCGCAAGGTTTCTGTCAGGAAACATTTTTTTGTTTTTTTCGGGTATGGTTTCGATGCATGGGACTACGGGGGCTATTGGGTTAGGCCTAAAAACATTAATTATACTTAGAGGGATGTTTGGAATGGATTAAAATACCTCGAATCGGATTGAATTGAAAAAAATTGGATCTTGAACTTTTTGAAGAAGATGACTTCGGTTGGAGCGAACGGGGGACCTTGGGCTCGAATTTGATGATGCTTGTGGATGCTTGGGATTGTAGAAGAAGGTTGGAACGGTTAATTCGGATCACGGGGGTTTCTAGAACGCAAACCCACTTTTCTCTCTCTCACTTTCTCTCTCTAGAACTCCATGGATTGGAGTCCGACTTCTATTGAATTTTCTTTCTTTTCTGGACTGGTGAGGTGTGAATAATTTTGTGGTGAACCCTAGGGTCGGGCTTAAGGGTTATTTATAAGAGAATTTTCGATGAGGGTGAATAATTTGTATTCGAAAAGGTTTCAAATTCTCGGGTTTCGATGGGGACGGAATATGGACGAAAATATGGTTAGGGGAGTGGTAGAGATCGAGTAGGAATAGGAGATGGAGAGATGGGAGAGTTTGCATGCATGCATGCAACTAAAAAAAAATAAAAAGGAATAAATAAGATAATATACTTATTTCTTTTGTATTTATCTAAAAAAAAATGATTAAGACCTAATTAATATTAATGTTTAAAAAAAAAAATTGGGTTGAAAATCCGGGTCGTTACATGAAATGTCACTAATGCCCTCCATTCTAACAGACAAGAGGGATGGAGTTAGGGGTGAGGATCAAATTGACACATATTTTAAACGTTGGGGACGAAATTGGACAAATGTTTACATTGGGGATGAAATTGGCCACTCACTAATACTTTGGGGACTAAAAAGATAAATAAGCCACCCTCTTGCTCTTCGTATAACAGTTTGTAATTAATTGAGAGTAATTTTTCCAGAGTAAACAATGCAGTAGGTCTGCCTTTTTTATGGCCAAAACGAAGGGTGGAAAATCTGCTCTTTTGGAAACCGAAATTAAAAATCAATTAGCGCGTAATCAAATTAATTAGCAAGCTCTTGATCATCAGTAAATAAAAACGTTTCTGAATTTTAGTAGAACGTGCACAAGGCCCAAAGTGATAGATTTGCACCACCTGTGCGCGACTAACTTGTGACGCGCACCCAGTTAAATGGTTTCATGATTAGTTTTTCCAAAGAAAGTTTTGTATATTTTTTTTTTGATCGGCAAAATAAATTTTATTAAGGGGAGAGGGAAGGAGGGATCCAACCA
Source organism: Rhododendron griersonianum (assembly GCA_018127125.1). Classification (NCBI taxonomy): domain Eukaryota; kingdom Viridiplantae; phylum Streptophyta; class Magnoliopsida; order Ericales; family Ericaceae; genus Rhododendron; species Rhododendron griersonianum. Next base: position 29,443,262 of record CM030800.1, read on the forward strand.
AAAGTTGGAAATACACCTAAAGGACAAAGCCCAAAACATCTAAGGCCTAAAAGCCCAAATACAACAGTAAAGATCACACCCAAAGGTCTACACACCCAAAATATTAGAGCTACTTCCTGGCCGGTCCTGTCTGGGTGAAGAATAGCCCACTAGGTCCTGCCCAAAGAGCCCATAGTCTAGTAGGTCCTCTTCATTATTTTGTTGACAAAAATACCCCTTGCAAAAAAGAGGCGAATTGAGAGAGACGATCCACCCACCACCACACAACCACCACCACGACCCCGCCGCCACCACCACCACCACTACGTCACCACTACCACCACCATGCCGCCGCCGCCGCCACCACTCCACCACCACCACCACCACAACGCCGCCGCCACTACGTCACCACCACCACCACCATGCCGCCGCCATCGCCACCACCACCACCACGTCGCCGCCGCCACCACCACCACAACGCCGCCACCACCACCACCACGACGCCACCATAGCCGCCGCCGCCACGTCGCCGTCGCCACCACCACTACCGCCACCACCACTCCACCACCACAATTAACAGTGTTAATTTTTATCTGTGTTAATTTTCGTCTAAATTCACACCCAATTAACAGTGTTAATCCGCCACGATTAACAGTGTTAATTTTCGTCTAAATTTACATCCCAATTAACAGTGTTAATACCCGGAATTAATAGTGTTAATCCGAGTATTAACACTATTAATTCGAGTGGTGGTGGTGGCGTTGTGGTGGTGGTGGTGGTGGTGGCGACGTGATGGCGGCGGCGGTGGTGGCGCTGGTTGTGGTGGTGGTGGTGGTGGTAGTGGTGGTGTAGGAGGTTATATTGGGTTCATTTGTTTTTAAACGTGGGTAAAAATGTAAAATACACTTCGCAGGATCTATTAGGAATTGCACTATATAGAAAAAAGATCTAGTGGGCTATGAAATTGAAAAATAGGACCGGCCCAGAATTAACTCAAAATATTACAAGTAAAGCACAAAAAAGGCCCAACAACTGGCCCACCACCAAGAAGCCCAAAACCAAAAACCTAATGACTGAACCATCTTCCACCCACAGCCACCCAATCTGCCGCCGCAGCCATCAACAATCAGATTACCACCACCACCACACCAGACAATACCTCCAGAAAAAAACACCCCACGCCACCACTGGCCACCGCCGGAGGAACATCCAATACGCCGAAACAATCCAGATCTGATGTGGGGCTTCAACCAAACCGTTAGGCGATTACCAAGCCGCCCAGCAGCGGAGCTCGGCGGGAAGCCGCACCGGTCAAACCCAAAACAGACAACTACCTCACCGTTAGGCAGAAAATCGGTACCCCAAGAGGAAATAAAGACCGACCGGCATGTCGACCGTTGAATAAGGCCGAGAGATGGAGGCGACAAGAAGTACATGGCTAAGAGTAGAAAACGAACTGCCCTCAAGCAAAAGGCAGCAGAAAACAGAGGAGGGAAGGAAGAGAGACAGAGTAACCGAGATTGACTTACCAACGCCACCCTCGTCGCCGTCCGGGGACCCATATGCTTGACCGCTGGCCGATGTACAGCACAGAAAGACGATCTGGGTACCTTATTCGACGAGAACCATAACGTCCGCAAACCACCGCAACCCAACGCAGACCCTACGTAGCGCGTCCATCCCGGATGATAGTCCCCGGACAGCTGCCCAAAAAAGCAACCTCGAGATGGCCGAGCGTCCAGATCCCTTACATCAGCCTGCTCCACCCGCAAACAACGCCGCCGTCCAACCGATTATTTCACCGATCGATTTTGAGGATAAGAAAGAAAGAGAAAAATAGATCTGACCGCCATCAAGATGCCAATCGATCCCTGAAAAAACCTGCAAAAACAAGGATTAGAAAAACACTAACTACACCACCACCTCCGCCGTAACTCCGCCCAACGCCTCCTCCCAAAACCCACCAGAAACCCACCACACCACCGCCCACAAATCGAACGGGAGAGGGGGTCTCAAACGGGAGAGAGAGGAAGGAGAGAGAGAGATAACGGGAGAGAGGGGAGGAAAAGGAGCCCAGGGGGAGGAGGGAGGGAGGCGCCTCCCCCCCATGCGGCGGTGGTGCCAAAGAGACGCCCTATATGAGGATAAGTTTAGAGAGAGAAAGAGCTCTTCTGGGCAAAGGAGCCCCCTAATTTTGAGTTGTTACACGAGACCTCTCCTTATATCTAGCCACATTCAAAAGCCCACTAAAGAATTTTGTACTACTAATTAAGGATTTGAAGTTCTTTTATCTGAGCAATGTGAGACAAAGGTTGTTGGGAAGATTTGAGAAGGCTTCAAAACCCATGTTTTTAAAATACACATCCCCAATAGAATTCATCTAATCCCCAATCATTGGGGTATGAGCGGGGGAGAATTGAAGATAGACCTAACCTTTGGTAGCCTTTATTTTAGCATACCTTTACAAAATTGAACCAAAACCACAACTCCTATTTTTTGTGTGGATTTTTAGTGTTCTTTTTTACTATAGTTTTAAGTTTGGTGGAACTTTAAAATTGCGGCATCAGATGCATTGTAGGACTAAGTGAAAGAGTCCGACTATTCACACAGACGATCTATGTGCACAGATTGCAATGTGGGACCCACACGAATGATCCTAGTCGTTCATTAATCAGTTTTAGCTCAGATTTCTGCTTAGTACGTCAATATTATGGACTTGAACTGATTAATCCATGCTGTAAGGAGACTGTAGATGCTCCATAAAATCCCACATCTGCTAGCTAGAATCCCACAGAGCCCTGGTTTCCCAGTTCCAACAATGTCGTCTTCAATTTGGAGAAAGAAAATATGAAGAGACAATTAAGTAACTAAGGAGAAAATGTGAAAAAATCATGGAGTTTTGCCCAAGTCAAAACCCTCAAATGAACTCAATTTTGATGATGTTCTGTTGTTTCTGCAGCTACCAAGCCTACACTATCATCTTCCCCCACTTCAACTGCTGAAAATTCGGTATCAGGGGCATCACCGAAGCGATTAACTAGTTCTACACGAAAGGAAACACCATCAACAGTACTGAAAGATGCTGAAGTGTCAAGCGAAGTAATGGAAGCATCCAACGATCGGCGTGCTGAGTTGTTCCTGAGAGCTACTTTCTTCTTGGCCTTCACCCGCCATTTCTTCAGACCTTCTACCACTACCTCGGTGAACACTGCTTTCCTCATCGACGTCCCCATCTGTTACAAACATCAAAATCGATATTAACGAATCTTGAAAAATACGAGAAACAAAAGAAGAAGAAGAAGAAGACGAAAAAAACCAAAAGGACAAGGAATAGTTGTAGTTTTGTGTTATACCTGCGTGACTAGAGCGTATAGAGGCAGGGTCACATAGCCACAGAGGATGTGAACCAACAATCCCATGACTAGCTTTATGGCTATGTCCTCAGTTTCGTGGTGGAAGCACGATCTTATCCCGAATTTGAACTGTTTCCATGAAAGGAATGTTGATTTTATTGATCGAAACAGAAAACAAGAACGAATAAATTACGATGAAAGAGATGTTTAGGAGCGGACTTTTCTGCTAAAACGACAACATGATTCGGGTAGAAATAGTCAAGGTGCTTACCCAAGTCCATGTGAAGAATGCCAATTGGAAGGAGTTCTGCACATCCCAAAAAATGTCATGTTTAGAAAACTAACACGCGCGAACAAGGCAGTTGTTAAATGGATTGCGATACTAAACCGACAGAGTTCTCATACTAAATGATTTACTTTCGTGTGGCGTTACTAATTCGTACTGCCAGGAAACATGTTTGTGGGCTCGATAAGAAAATCCCAGAGTTCTGTTTTCTTTTCCTTGTTGCCAACCGTTTGAGAATTGAGATTGAAGGCGGAATTCATAAGGTATATAGAAATGTCGTGCGCGAAAGCACTTCCAAACACATTGGAAAGAAAGTCTTTGTCAATCACCTGAAATAAAATCAAGTGCATAAGGTGGAGAAGCAACTTTGGCCGGCCAAACCAGAAGTAGTGATCGCTCGGCCTAACAAGCAACGTTCCCCTAACTACGTGAGACTTGTCGTTAGTATCCACACACATCCTCGTTATGATCCCTTGTAGCTTTGTCCCGACTATCAACAGCATCTGCATTTCAAATCGTAAAACATTTTAGCCTTTCGAAAGTTTCCCAATTGTTGGTGTTATAAGAAGCACTTATTGGTCAAGTTGCGCGGTTCGCTTACCGCCAATGGAATGAAGGGAAGCCAGAAGTAGTTGTAAAACACTGCAGCAATTTCAAGCAGTTAGGAACTAATATTGCTTTGGTTTGTGATCTCACTTTCTCTGCTTTAAGGGGAAACTAAAACATGTACAGGATGGTTAAGTGCCTTACCATGTGCATTTAGGAATATGAAAACTACTGAAAAGATCCAAATCCAGAAGCTGCACCAAAATTAGCATCCAATTGCGGTTAATTAAATAAATCAAGGTTTAATTAACTTGAGAAATCAAATGTTGTATCATCAAATGTCACCCATTGTCTACAGTAGTAGTACCTTATTCCCACCACTACTCCAAAGTCTTTCTCCAAAGCTCTTCTTAAATACTTTTGGAAATCGAAGTTGCTTCCTTCTGCGAAATGGGCCTAGATCGAAGATAAAAATTTCGTGACTAAACGTTTTGTGTTAACATAACGAAAGAATGTGTTGTGGTTGCTAAACTATCGGAGTACCATAATGAATCCATGTCGAAGAGTGAAATAGTCAACTTTTGAGACGGATCTGTAGAATTGCCGAAGGAAACAAGCCTAAAAACCAAAGGAAAGAAATATAAGTATCCGTTTTATCTAGCAGTAGAGGAGTAAATAAGCAAAATAAATTCCATTTGCTTTTTTTTTTTTTTTTTTTTGCCGATCAAAAAAAATAAGCAAAAGAAATTAGGTAGTGTTTGATTCGCTGGAAGGGTTTCGGAAAGGAATAGAATGGTTATTTTCTTGGCCTCCCAATGGAATGACCATGCTTCTGAATTGGTGAAGACAACTTCACTTGTTATGTACATTCTGTTACTTTAGAGAACCAAACGTTTTCATGAGCATTTAGAGAAAGATACACTATTCCATTCCATCCTCATTCCAGTTGACCAAACTCCGCCTTGGAGACGGTGGTGGGTGAGGTTTGGGGCACGAACTAACCGGCAAACGAAGAGGCCGGTATTCGCTCCAAAATTGTAGATGTCGCCTCCCGAAGGACGTTTGATGAATTAGCTGGAATCTTCTTGGATCTAGAAGATTCGTCGAGAGAGTCAGCGTAATGGTCGCAATTAATGTAATGTTTGAGGTCCTAATAGCAAATTTAACTTACCATTAGAAAATTGGTATTCCATTGTCCTTGTTTCTGCCTCCCACGATTCCCACCTTTTCATCTGGAAAATTTTGCACAACAGAAAGCAAGATCATATTGTCAAAAGTGGGTTACAAACTTTTCCCACTTTTTCAAAAATACCTGTGGAACCCATAGTTTGGTAGAGTGTCACATTGTTTAAGAATTGACTCCTTTTTTTGGGTAACTAGAATTGACTCCTTTTACAAAGGCTTTTACAAATTCACTTTCTCTTTGTCGTACTTGTTAGTTGGTTGAAAAACAAAAGTCAGAATGATTGACACCATTTTACAAAGCCCACACCGTCTCCACCATTCAACAAGAGAAAATCTATAGTGGGAGGAACAAGCCAAGAATTCTCTCACCCAAAATCTCATCTAGCCCAAGGTTTGACTCCCACCACCCTCGAAGACTCTTAGAGAAATTACATGGTTGTTAATTTCAGGATCTCGGAATTAACTGAGGTAAGCATAAGCTTGTCCGAACACCCGATTGTATGAAAAAAAAATTCTCGTGTCCCTTCAAAATGTACTCCTTGTGCAATACTGGCGTCTAATAACGCATTGGACAAGCGACGAAAATTTTGGAGATAGAGAATCCCCACATCAACCAAGAAAATACTAAAACGTACAGGAGAGTATGCAATGACAAGAATTAGCGTAAAGGCCAGCTGGGTGACCTAGAAAATTACCTTAGCTATACCGAGGCTGAATGTAAGGAAGCTAGAGAAAACATGGAAGAAGGCCACAACAAAGATCAACAACTGGAGTTCTTGGACACCTTTTCTGGACAAGAAAGAAAGCTTTCCCTGTTCACAAGTTCGAAAAACCGGAACAACATAAGCTGAAAATCATGCACAATATGCCAGCTTATATACGTTTCTAAAAATTCAAAGTTACGAAAACATGAACATAAATTCCAATCTCTGGACTTGCACCCGAAAATTACGTAGTATGAGTTGCAGTTCAAAGTTTTCAAAGGTAGCATTTTGCAAGGATTTTTTTGGGGTAGGTCTTAGAGCCAGCTCTGAGCTAAAACTCAAGGCCCCTGAAAAATCATGGCCGGCCTGGGTCCTAGGCCGTGAGCTAATTGGTGTAATATTCGGGCCACCTCCGCCGTAATGTGTCTCGGAAAGGGAAAAAAAACAAGAAAGAGAAACAACCCTTGATAACTTCCACTCTATTGGACAAACACATTTTGCTAAGAATCACCCAAAGCAATCCACAATACTACTATATACACTTGGATTCAATTGTCTTGATAAATACAGAATGTAGAAATGTTATTTTTCTTTCCATTTTTATGATCTCTGTCAGTTACCTGCTCTTCACATTTGGACTCCTCCTCCCCATCACTTTTCATTCTTGGACATGGAATAAAAGTCTCGCCCACACTCCTTGGAATACAGATATTCGCAATCGGCTTTTCGCAAACAGTCAAGAGCAAAGAAATGAATCCCAAAAGCATCAAATCTGCATATGAGAGAGAGAGTAGCAATTAAAACATACTCGTAAATTTAGTCCCATGTAGCATGATCAATAATCGTGATGATTACCTGATTTAATCTTGTCAAGAGCTTGAATGAGAGACTTCCTCCTCTGTTTCTTGAAGTACTGATTCAAATCACCATCACAATCAGTTTAATTTTCCCTGTGCTTAAACTCTCTTTATATGATCATATATACATGCACCGCTAATTAATCATTAGGTAATCCAATATCCTTGTACGAGTAATCAGTACTATACCTTGGCCAAAAGATGAAGACCGTACTCAATGAGTAAGGAGACTGCTATCAGAACAAAGCAAACAGTTGCCACCGCCCACGTTGGTGTAACTTCAAGGGTCCATTGCCCTTCTTCTTCTTCTTCAGCCATCTCTCTCTCTCTCTCTCTCTCTCTCTAGATTTAGGTGCCCAAAGGTGGAGTGTTGGAGAGCTGAGGCTCTGTTGTTTCCACAAATAAGGTAGTGTCATGCACCGTGGCGCTATTTCCATGAAGCGCAGGTTAATTTAGTCAAAGCCGTCAACGGTTCTGCTGATTCAGAGCGCCATCTTGGACCCTTCCACGACCTTGTTGTTCGTATGACATGACGTGTAATTAAAAGGACAAAACGACAGTCGGAGGGGGGGGGGGTAAGAGGAGGGAATTGACGAATTTGCCCTCTCCAGGAGCTCCTCAGTTCATTGGTCGGTTGAGAGACTTTATTGAACTTCGATGAAATTACAAAAAAAGAAAGAGAGACTTTATTGACCTGATGAAGAGACGGAGATAATTAATACTCCCTCCGTCCCTATTTAATTGTCTATTACGGTTTTGCGTGTATTTTCAACGGCTTATATCTCTCGATGTATATTGCTAAAATTATGCAATATGGATAATGTTTGATAGAGCTCAATTTTTTCTACTCCCTCCGTCCATATTTAATTGTTCACTACGATTTTCCGTGCATTTTCAACGTCTTATATCTCTCGACGTTTATTATGTTTTATAGTTTTGAAATCATTGTTTTATAGAAAAAATTGTGATATATCAAACAAGATCCATATTGAATATTTTTAGCAATATATGTTGAAAATGTACGCAAAATTGTAGTGGACAATTAAATAGGAACAGAGGGAATAAGACGCGTTTGTGGCGGAGCCCGATTTTTACTAACAAAAATTCTATAACCACGAGCAAAAACAGCAGACGTCTGCGTGTGCACAGTGTGTGGAACACACATGTCTTTGTGAGTGATTGATTGTCTTGTCATTTGTGTTTTTTCGGAAAACGGGTGCGTCCGACGCGGGAAAGAGACGGATCCATGCACAATGTACGACCCCCGGGGGTTTAGGCAAACTCAACTACGTCTTGCATTCACATCACGATCGATATAAGTAGATGTTAATAACGTTGGTTGATTCTATTCTAAACCCGCGGACTTCTCAAACACGTACGCCGACTTTCACATTGTTCTTTTCTCCACCCCTACCGGCTGCGTGTGTGGATACAATACATACACACATACAAACGCATGAAAATCGAATGGGTTCCCGGTCCCACTGCTAAAATCCAACTTACAAGGGGACCACAGCTAGGGTTGGCAATGGGAACAGATCGGGGCCGAAGAGTACTATCCCCGAACCCCTTCCCTTCCCCGCCCCGACCCCGATCCCCAACAGGAATTTGTTTCTTTTCTCCATCACCACCCCAAACGGAGAACGGGAATCCCCGCAGGGTTCGGGAATCCATAGTTTTTACTAATTAAAAAAAGAAGAAGAAAACAGATTTGCTAAATAATAGAGATCGAGCAAAAAAGAAATTTTTAAAGAATAAAAGATTCAATATAAGATGCAGAATTTTAAGACTTTATAGCTGAAGTAAAAAAATAAAAAAAAAAAACTTTTTATTGGTGAAGCTAAAGTATAATGAGCACAAATTTGCTTATGATACAGGCAATCAAACAACAGAGAGCAGTATGTGCAGCTTTGAAAAAGTGAGTAGAGCACAAAAGGTATGTGCTGCTTTGAAAAAGTGGGGAGTTGGAATAAGAAGTAACCCTAGAAAAATATAAATAATACTAAAAGGTGTACATATATTCCGGGGAATCAGGGACAGGACGAGGCATGGAGCAAATAGGTAACGAATTTGGGGCGGGGATATGTTTATCCCCGCCTCTTACCTAATCCTCGGAAATTTTCAGAAAAAATCCTCATATCCTATTCAGTCTCCGAACAGATCTCCAATATTTACTGATCCATTCGAGACGGGTATCGGATCAGATATGGACGGATCAGACGAAATGACCATCCCTAACCACAGCTCGAAATTTGTGGAAAACCATGACCCGGTCCCCCTTCGGATCACCTTCCTGGTGGCAAGTGAAGCACGGCTAAGGTGATGATAATGATGCCACAACTAGCCCCAATGGTTTGTCAGAATAGTTGGTGGGTCTACCCACACAATTGATCAGTATTTGATTTTTGGAGTCTGATTGTAAAAATAATAGTTCCAGTATGGATGATCTGTCTTGGATCAGACTCTGACCGTGGAAAAGAAAAAAAAAAAACGACAATGATGCCACGAGCTCGTGAATTAAAAAGACGAGAATGTCGCTGTAAATGTAAACAGAAATGGGACGACCAAACCTACGTATCAAGATCACTAGGCTGGACCCGTTGGGGTTGCCTCTGTAGGCTCATATGTCCCTTCTTGTTTTGGCAAAAAAAAAAATCCCTTCTTATGATTCAAGCCGGTTATGTTGTAGGCTCGTCGAGTAAAATGTCCACTTCAAAGTTTAATGCTGTGTTCTCTTTACAACTCAAAAAGAATTTTTCAAAAAATTCCTCCTAAATTCTCCATACTTCCAACATTTCGCTCTCTATCCCTCTCCACTTATTACCCCTACTATTTTTCAGAAACATTTCAAATACCAATCCAAACACAGCATAAGTTAATGGGACACTCATAGCCACTTGATCAAAACACTTTAGTTCAAGGTAAAAATAGAAGGTCTAACCAATTTTTGTGACATTGACGAAGTGATTGTGGGTGTATGAAAAATATGAATTTTCTCATAGACGTTCCATTCGATGACCATACTAAATGAACAGTTATGATCATAAAGAAGGGATCTTTTTTTTTTTTGCCAAAAGTTGAGAGGTAGTATTTATCAAAAGATCCCCATGGGGGCAGGTTGGGAGTCCACAGATCGAACACTCCAACAGAAAGAGCGTACAAGCGCATAGATGGGCCGCCCTACAGAAAAAGAAGAAACCCCCCAAAGGAGGACGAAACCCCCCGAAGGAGGACAAACCCCCCAAAGAGGGGACATTATTAAAATAAATAACAAAAAAAAAAAAAGAAGCACCGCCGAGACATCCGCCGCCACTCTTTCGCAACTATCTTGATAGACTCGTAACCACCACCTCTGCTTCACAAAATAGGAACACATCGTTGGGAGGTGGTCGCCCAACAAACGTGGTAGACAGCGTCAGGTCACAGATCTGAGAAGATGGAGGCTGAGAACGGTGGTGGACAATATCTTACCCGCAACCACTGAAAGCGAAGCTCCGGAACGTTGCTGGAAAACGATCTGGCTGAAAAGTTCCCAATGGACGCCCGAACTTCAGTCGCAGAATTGAGAGAGGAGACGGTTCGACGGTAGGGAGAAGGGAATAGAGGGAGAGAGATCAGAGGGAAATGATCCCTCCCCTCCCGCCGCCTGAGAAGGGGGGGAGGGAAAGGGTTGTTGGCGGCTAGGGTTTGAAGTTTTTTAGTGATAGAGGGAGAGAGAGGTTTTTCCGAAAGGTCAGAGGGTGGGTCATAAAGAAGGGATCTAGGTGAGCAAATAATGTTGTACTACGTAACTTTAAAAAAAAAACAGCCTCCTAAATTGAATAGCGAACGGCTCATGTCCCGGGACTTGACCGAACAATTAGGCCTATGGGATCCATCTTGGGTCCGAATTTTAATGGCTTGATTCTTTCATTTTCTTGGTTTCCAACAAAATATTGGTAGCTAGCCATCTAACAATTATTTTTCTTCTTGAAAGAAAATGCCAGATCAGATGGCCAGAATTCCAATCTGCTTGAATTATGTAAATGGGACTTCAGGGATCCCACTGATCATTTCGAACAATCTAGCGGAGGGATACCCTATTCCAGGATCCAATATTCAAGAACAATATATAGAGAGTAACACTGTGTTACTCTAGATTCATTCCTCTCACGTAAGATCAGATTGCGAAGACAAGAACATTAGACAACGCAGTGCCCAAATTGGAGTTGATTTCGGGCCGTAATTTGATAGAAGGCGTCCACTTAATCGGGTTTGTTAAGTAGATTGGCCAAACTAAAAAACTAGCTAGTCTGATCTGAACCATCCATATCCCAGTTGTCCATTTAAAATTGGATGGCTGCTATGATTTGTTTGATGGTAATAAACATGCCTATCAAGAAAAACTTTGAGAAAGAAACGTCGTTTCACTCCAAGAAAGATGTCTGGTATAAGAAGGATATCCCTTATTCCCATTCCTGACATGACATTCCTCATGTCAGGAATGGGGGGATGATCCACTTTTCCACACCTAGGAACTCCACTCCAAAGTTCCATTGAGTTATTACAACCATGCCAATTGTTCGCCTGCACACCGAAAGCACCAACAATGTTATTAATCAACCACATTGCCATCAATGTTCGAACACTTTATCCTGGTTACAAACGAGAAGTTCAACAAAATGACCAACTTCATTACATAACAGGACCATTTTCGCAAGTGGAGTGCTCCAAATTTTGGCAATAATAACTTAAGGATATACCTCAATAAGGGACCTTAAACCGAAGATGGGTGTTATCTTGTAGTGACTAAAGCCAGCCTGCAAGAAGATATGTTCCCATTCTTTCTCAGTCCTCTCTCTGCCAGTGACCAAAACCATCATGAGTATGTCAAAAACAAGCTTTGTTTCAGCTATGTCATGCTCATCTCTCTCCCCATCTATCACCATGTCTATGATTATGACCTTTCCTCCATCATCTTTGCTTGGAATGGCTTCCTTGCATCTCTTTAGTATCTTCACGCAATCCTCGTCACTCCAGTTGTGCAAAACACACTGCCATTCGTTCAACTACACCATTAGAAGCCAAAAAGAAACACCAATTTGTGCTGCTTCAATTATTAAGTTTAATTTCCATCAGAATTGTCCATTAGAAGCCAAAAAGAAACCCCAATTTGTGTTGCTTCAATTATTAAGTTTAATTTCCATCAGAATTGTTGGGCAACGAACTAAACACAAAAGAATATATTGACATATGGAGGGTTATGTGGGAACTTTATATCCAACTGAAAACCAATTGGCAATGAATGGAGAGGTTGCCCAGACTCATATACTAGTTTTTGAGGTGATAATTAACCGATGTGGGACAAATTTCAACATGTTTGGCCGATCTGAGTGAACTTTCGTATGTGTCTCTCAATGCCAAGGTTTCCTCCATTATTCACAAAACGATGGAGATGGCCAAGGCAAACAAACAAGGTGACCCAAATCATTATAAGCAAGACCCTTCAAATTTGGTGCCAGAATGTGACTAGGAAGACTCAGTGAGATGGTTACCTCACTCAAGTGGGGTCTACACAGTAAGCTAGCTACCTGTCCAGAAATGGAGTAAGGTGGTTTGGTTCGGTAAGAATGTTCCTAGATAGGCCTTCTTTAATTCTGTGGCTGGCTGTGCAGCAAAGATTAAGCTCTACTGATTGACTTGCTAGTTCCCGGATGGTGTTCAATGTAAACTGCCTTTTATATAATCTGCAAGAGAGTCTTATTGATCACCTAATTTTTAAGCCTTCTTACTCAAAGGAGTTTGGCAAGAGGTATGGAGCAGTTCTGCAATATGTGGAAGAGGATGGATTCCATAGCCTGATCATGAAAAGTACCCTATCAGCCTTCGGTAAGAGGAATCAAAAAGTGTTTCAGAACAAGGCACAGCAGGAAGGAGCTGGTTATCGATCAAACTGTCAACAATATCGTGGATTTCTTGAATACTAAAAGGAAGGTGAAACCAACTTAGTGTGACAAGTTCCATTGTCCAAATTGGGGCCTAGCTAAGCAGAGTATACTCCTTAGATAAAGGGAGGTTTCAGTGTCTTTGGTAGTTTGCATGTTTGCTAGGTTGGTTTTCTTGTTTGTGATCTGTACCTTATTTTCATTCGTCCTATGTGTGTATAGGATTTTAAGGAAGCCCTGGTGAAGGGTAGTGGTTGTTTTATCAGGCGTATGCCCCTAGAATGTTGCATCGTTGGTTTGAGCTTTCATAAAAGAAAGAACTTATCAAAAGGAAAAAAACATAGATATACAAGTGTGCTAGGATTCACCTCAATTGTGGGGGAAAAAAATGGTAAGAGATGATTTGTGTTAGCTGAAATGCTGTATTATTATCGACCAAAAGCCAAGTGATTCCTAAAATTTGCTCAATTCATTTCAAGTTTGAATACTGGAGCTGAGAAAGAGAAGTATTGGCCTACCTTGAATAAAATGGCATCCGCGGAAGGGATAGACTCGAACATGTCACCTCCAACATAGCTCAAGTTCTTACTCTCCGGCAAGTTTGCGATGACGTGTGGGAGATCAAACACTGTGCATTTGATGTGAGGGTAGGCATCCAAAATGATCCGAGCAATTAGTCCAGTGCCACCACCTACATCAACTAATGAACTCAACCCTTCGAAAACTGCCTTACACTCTCCAACAACAAAGTTCATCATTTTGGAGTCACTGGCCATTGCCTCATTGAAAGTGTGGTTAAATTTCGGGTTTTGGTCACAGAACTCCCACATTCCAACCCCATGTGCTGTTTCAAAAACTGTTGTCTCATTGCCCTGGAACCAATCCCCCAAAAACTGCCATGGAGTGACCATAACCGGATCCACCATCGCTCGAACAAATGGGGACAAGTTGGTGATTTCACTCCTTAGGAGAAGCCTAGACGATGGTGTGAGAACATACCCTTCTTGATCGCCTTCATTTGTGTTATGTTTTGTTGTGGCGAAAAAACCCAAGTGCACTAATAAGCGCAAGAGCCGGTGGATAGAGTTGGTTTTTTCCGGCGGCAGGTGGAGCGAGGAGACTAATTCGGGAAGAGTTATCGGTTGCTTGTGGTTGTGAATTATGTCCGGAATGCCTAACTGAACTGCACAGTTTAGGCACATGGAGTTTGCAAAGCTGAATGCATGTTTGTATAAATGAGATTGAGCTTGAAATAGCTCTTTTGCTCCTAATTGGCCGTCTTGGTGATCCATCAAACACTTGTGAATTGTGATCTTCGCTTGAATAGATGGAAGTTAAGAGCAAATTTTGGTGACTGAGTACCACAAGAATTCTGTATTGGTTGCCAAGAATGAGGTTTATATCCTTGACAAAATGGCTGTTTATATCCTTGTTGAATGCAAGTGTTCAAACTTTCACAGTCAAAATAATTGACAATTTGGTCCGCTTAAATTTGATTGGACCACAGGCCGCTGATTACTCGGCTGCCAACATTGTTGGAAGGTAGGTTTACAGACTTGAGGTCATCTCACTCCAACGCGTAAGCGTGTGATAGGCTGTGGGAGAGACTGTACGGAATAGTCAGAGGTGTGCACAAGGTGCAAGATGGTCCGGGACACCCTGCACTACCAAAAATCTCCAGAGAAAGCGTTATTTATTTATTTGCTTTTGAATTTTGATGTTCTTCTTTTGGACAAAGCAGAGTTACTTTCTGAAAGCTAGTTTCTTTGTTTTCCTTATGGAAATTAATAACTCCATTTCACAACTGTCTGCCAATTATATCCTATCTTTCTTTCTGCACTTCCTTTTGGAAAGAGCTGTTTGAGATGTATAACATCATTGGAATTGCACACCACTAGTAGACGATGCCTTGTACAGAATAACCCTGTTTTTGGAAGCAATGGAATCCAATTGGGCTGAAGACCTTTATCAGTTGTTGATTTTTTATTGCGCTTTGATGAAAAGTCCACGGGAAGCAGTATTTGAGGCAATCAGCAAACAAATTCTCCATTAACGCCCCTTGCGTTGATGGACCAGGCACTCTATGAGATAGCGCATGTCAACTGAAAAAGCGCTATCTCAACTGAAACAGTCTCTGTTTCTACAAAAATAAAGATCGAGAGCTAAAATAGTCTCTCAATCTACGAAATCAAAGCAAGAGATAACGATATCTCAGTTTATACACTCTCTGTATACTCAAAAATAAAGTAAGAAACAACGGTATCTGAGCTAAAATAGTTTATGTATCTAAAAAAAATAAGAGATACAACTATCTCAACAGAAATAGTCTTTGTTTTTACAATAATAAAGACCGAGATAAGGATATCTCAGCTAAAGCAGTCTCTTGATCTACTAAATCAAAGCAAGAGAATGATATCTCAGCTTATACACTCTCTGTAAACTCAAAAATAAAGTAAGAGATAACGGTATCTCAGCTAAAATAGTCTATGTATCTATTAAAAAAAAAAGGGAGAGAGATACCACTATCTCAACTGAAACAGTCTCTGTTTCTACAAAAATAAAGACCGAGATGGCGAGATAAGGATATCTCAGCTAAAACATCTACAAAATCAAAGTAAGAGATAATGATATCTCAGCTTATACAATTCCTCTATACTCAAAAAGAAAAATCGAGATAAGAATATCTCAGCTAAAACAGTCTCTTGATCTACAAAATCAAAGTAAGAGATGACAAAATAACGGTATCTCAACTATAATAGTCTATGTATAATGTATCTAAAAAAATAAAGCAACAGATAACACTATCTCAACTGAAAAAGTGTCTATTTTTTCAAAAACAATGAACGAGATAACAATCACTTTGTTTGGTTTAACATTCATCTCATCTCTACACGTTTTTCAATACATTTTTCTCTCTATCTCTCTCCACTCATTACCACTCAACTCTCAAAAATACTTTCTAAAGCTCAACCAAACAAAGTGAATATCTCAACTAGAACGGTCTTTGTATAAACAAAAACAATGAAAAGATAACGACATATCAACTTCATTAGCCTTTGTATATTAAAAAATGAAGCAAGAGATTAAAAAAAAATTGTCTAAACATTATGTTTGCTTTTGAAGTTACTTACATGTAATGGCATTTACAAAACTAAAAGAAGAGGTAACGGTATCTCAGCTAAAAAGTCTCTGTATCTATAAATAAATAAAAAAGAAGAAGAAGAAGAAGAAGAAGAAGAAGCAAGAGATAGAGCTATCTCGACTGAAACAGTATCTATTTTTAAAAAATAAAGACCGAGATAAGGATATCTCAGCTAAAACGGTCTCTCTATCTACAAAACCAAAGCAAGAGACACTTTGTTTGGTTCTCCTCTCAGAAATAATTTCTCCAAAAATTGACTGTTTCGTCATCCGTGTTTTTTCGTCTTTAGGGATTTTTTGTCAAATTTTTTACTTATTTTATACTTTTTGAATGTACATAGCGTATCTCTATTTAAAAAGCAAAAGAGTTTGTCAAAATGTAAATTTTTTTTACTAAAGACGTAAAAATACGCAAACCTATAGAACTTTTTTATTGCAAAAATAAATCTCAAAACTGCAAACCAAACACAGTTATTTCAGCTTATACACTCTCTGCATATACTCAAAAATAAAGTAAGAGATGACAGTATCTCAACTAAAATAGTCCATGTATTTACAAAAATAAAACAAAAGATAACAATATCTCAACTGAAACAATGTCTGTTTCTTCAAGAACAATGAACGAGATAACGATATCTCAACTAAAACGGTCTCTGTACATATAGAGAATTAGGAAAAAAAAAGACACAATCCTTTACACCGTTTGACTCCCAATTTTAACTTCCAAATGTCAAACTTTTCAAGTCCTTTTAACTTTACTGAAGTAAGTACAGGGGTCTATCTGAAATTAAGCTTGACTACAGGAGGACTGTACAACATTTACGCAACAAAAAACTTGCACGACTATGGATTCATCTTCATCCGTCGAAACTCGAGAGACTGCAGTTTTTCAATACTTCGTCGAATCTAACGAGAGTTGCGAAAATGGCGTTGGGAAAAGTGAGGGCGTCGCACATCTATTCTAATATATAAAGTGAAGAACACCTTTTGGTGTAACAATTTTGTGAAAGCCATGTTACAAAAGTGTTTTCCACAATTGTCCCCTCATTTTGGCGTAACCATTTTTGTTATGGGCAGTTACACTTTGAGCAAAATGGTAAGTTTACAATTCTGCTGCTCAGCCACATTGGTAATCAGAAACCGTAAATTATTGGTACTTTGAGAGACTTTATTGACCTGATGAAGAGATGGAGATAATAATTAGACGCGTTTGTCTGCGACGCCGATTTACGAACGAAAATTCTATAACCACGAGCAAAAACACTAGGCGGGTGCAGTGTGTGCGGGACCCATACGTCTTTGTGAGTGATTGAGTGTCCAACGTGGGAAAGAGAAAGATGCACAGTATACTACCCCGCGGTTTAGGCAAACTCACCTACGTACGTCTTGTCATGGTTTTCTTCGGCTACGTGTGGACACAATACTGTCAATACATACACACTGCCTAAGCCTAAGCTTGATCTTTGGATGAGTCCACTGGATTAGACTATTTTACCCTTTGATACCAGGGATAAACACCTATATCACGCACGGGATCACGAACACGTACTGAACATACGCGCGCGGGATACCTTTACCATTACAGGAGAATCTCCTATACGTACCCCACTCCCATCGATGGACAAGCACCTCTTTTTTTCCAGCCGTAGTCAAATAGGGGCTGGGCCGCAGTTCTTAAACAGAAGAATGGCGAGAAAGAGGAAATGATTCAAATTCAAGAAGAATAAAGAGTCGAATTGGAAGTGTTGAAGAAAGGAGGCTAGTCCCCGAAAATGCCCAGTCCCCACTTCTACTGAAATTGTTTCTACTGAGGGCATATACAAACGCACGAAAGTCGAATGGATTCCCAGTCCCCACTTCTAAAATCCAACTTACGACTGTCACCTCCAACATAGCTCAAGTTCTTACTCTCCGGCAAGTTTGTGATGACATGTGGGAGATTGAACACTGTGCATTTGATGTGAGGGTACGCATCCAAAATGATCCGAGCAATTAGTCCAGTGCCACCACCTAAATCAACTAATGAACTCGACCCTTCGAAAACTGCACGCCTTACACTCTCCAACAACAAAGTTCATCATTTTGGAGTCACTGGCCATTGCCTCATTGAAAGTGTGGTTAAATTTCGGGTTTTGGTCACAAAACTCCCACATTCCAACCCCATGTGCTGTTTCAAAAGCTGTTGCATGTCTCATTGCCCTGGAACACTGCGCTTGCCATTTAGTGACCAGAACCGGATCCACCATTGCTCGAACTAATGGGACAAGTTGGTGATTTCACTCTTTAGGAGAAGCCTAGACGATGGTGTGAGAACACACCCTTCTTGATCACCTTCATTTGTGTTAGCTTTTGTTGCGGCGAAAAAAACCAAGTGCACTAATAAGCGCAAGAGCCGGTGGATGGAGTTGGTATTTGCCGGCGGCAGGTGGAGCGAGGAGACTAATTCGGGAAGAGTTATCGGTTGCTTGTGGTTGTGAATGCATGTTTTTAAGGCTGGATGCATGTTTTTAATATATGAGATTGAGCTTGAAACCGCTCTTTTGCTCCTAATTGGCCATCTTGGTGATCCATCAAACACTTGTCAATTGTGGTCTTTGCTTGAATGGATGAAAGTTAAGAGCAAATTTTGGTGACTCAGTACCTACCTCAAGAATTCTATTTTGGTGGACAGATTGAATATGTATCCGTTAGAAAACCAAACCAATCTTACGGTACGTGAAATATACAATGGCCCCGTCTATTATTACTTGTGATGTACGATGGGTAATGTTGATTATTACTTGCCTCTGTATTATTTGGGTGACCCATCAATAGGCGCGCGCATAAGGTTATCATAATGCAGACAAAATGAAGTGGACCGATATCTCCTAATGCTGATTTATGAATTACCAATCAGCATGGACTATCACTACTTAGCACGAATCGTATTTCCTAATACAACCGTCTCAAATCAACACAAAACATCTAATACCATGACGCGTCTTAAGTACTTTAAACCAACAACAACCAAATGATGGAAAGAATTAACAACTTGATGAAATCCTGAGTCATACAATCAAGATCCGAATAGAAAAATCTACAATCAATATGTAAATAAAGTTTCCCAAAGGATGAGCTTCATCTAGACCCTATAGAGGAGTTTAGCCGGCCATGAGAGCAGGAGAGGTTTTGGTGAAGAATGCCATGAAATCTCTTCGTTTCTTGCTCTCCTAGCCTTTTAGACCTTAAGAGAATGAGAAATAATAATCCTAAAAACGACTTAGGGTTTCTTGCGCATCAAACCGGATGTGGGGCGGCCAGCTGCTCAGGTATTCCGTCCGGATGTGGAAAATGTAAAATTTGAACAAATGTTAAGATTTTATTGATTAAACTATTCAAGTCCTTCCTGGAAACAATCAGAACAAGGTTTCTGAAATCAAGGAGGGAATTATTAAGGTTTTAATGCTGACAATATGTACAC
This sequence comes from Rhododendron griersonianum, assembly GCA_018127125.1. Lineage (NCBI taxonomy): Eukaryota > Viridiplantae > Streptophyta > Magnoliopsida > Ericales > Ericaceae > Rhododendron > Rhododendron griersonianum. The sequence continues at coordinate 29,462,697 of CM030800.1, forward strand.
AGAGAGAGAGAGAGAGAGAAGAGAGGGAGGCATGGTAATACACAAGCAACAATGAAATAAGCCTAAGTCACACGAACAGAATTCTTTTCCTTGAAAGACACATTGCAACCCTTGGAGTTGGCCCTTTTCAGATATGGGCCCCTTTGATCATCCTCTCGGTTGTGTGGACAAGAGCAAATCTGCGCAATAGAACCTGAAGATGAACATTTCAAGATTCCTTTCAGAGGCCTTGCGGGGGAATCCAATGTCCCGCCAGAATCGTCACCTGAAGTGTCACCTTTACAGTTGGCCTGGCCATGAACCTTATTGTTCTTCTCTTTCTTTCCTTTGGGAATTTTGGACCATCCCTCCAAAGAGAATAACGGCAGCTCCAAACTCCCGAACAAGCCCTTTTTAGAAGAATTCGCGATTTTCTGCGCGTTTTTGGGATTCAGCAGGGTCATGGCAATCGCACTAGAAAGAAAGACTTCACAAATCGCGCACTTGATTTGTTCGTGCCTACCCAGAGACCGCGCCTCTGTGACTCCTACCATTGCCTTGATCCCTAGAACTCTACGCGCCAAATCTGCTAACTGATGCTTCTTAAGTTTTGGGTTGTTGAGAAGCTTGGCCGCCATGTAACCGACATCAACGTTGTTTTCCTTGAACCCCAGCCTATCAAACGGGAACAAATCTTTCTTCTCAGGGATCCCAAAACCCACAAAAGAAATCCTATCATCTTGAAGAAACTTGAGGATTGCATCGGGTAAATCTTCCCCCAAGTGGAACCTAAGGATCACACAACCTATCCCAAAGCACAGGAGCAATAACCCAATGCTGTCATCTCGCGGGTGGCGAAGAACGTCAAGGCCAACAACTGGTGGATGTGACCAAACCTTCCCCTTTGGAAAGAGTAAGTCCATTGTGCATAAAGGCTCGAAATCTCGCAATTTGAATGTGATCCCCTCCAGCTTGATTTCAAATTTATCTGTTTTGAGGTACACAGTCCCAGCCATAAAAAACTTTGGATATGCATTCAAATCAGCTCAGGAAGACAAGTCTACTTTCTTTGGGTATGTAGCTTTATTGCCCAGGCAAGGCGATAGGCCCTGACATCTGAGAGTTCAGAAACCAGGCAATTCAGAATTATGGACAGAGAAAATGAGGTAGACGAGATGCAAGGAGAGTTGAAAGGAAAGCCAGTGGTTGTTCACAATTCAAGCCTATTTTCATGGGTTACAGCTAAATCTGTGTTACTAAATTTAGGGGGCCTCCTTTGCTATCTTTAGTACAATGTTTTTGTGGATGATAAGGTCAATTTTCTGCTTCTGGCCGCAGTTACGTCCTTATTGTGCTTGACCCTCTGTAAAGAATATGCTCTCTGTAGAGTAGATTTCATCTCAGTTTTTGGGCTACGTTGGCCCAACATTCACCATAGCTATGTAATCTTAACACACAAAACAGCTTGATACATGCGAATAACCACAGCAATTTGATACTACAGTTGAGACAACTAAATTACACACACAAAAAGTAGGCAAATACAGCTTTGATTCTAATGTTCAACTCTGTTCAAGAGACTACAAGGACAAAATTATTCCAAAAAGCCACATTACCATTCATACCATATGCAAGAGTAAGCACAAAAACTCAAAGAACAGATCACGAGTCTAGCAAATACACCACAAAACACTTCACTTTTCTTTCCACATATATAACCCAAGAAATTGAACAGAAGATCTAACTTCAAAATAGAACATACAAATGAGCAAACTACACCCTAGCAACCACACAAGCAAACCAAACCCTAAGTCTAATTACCTTTATTATCATTAGTTCAAAGATCCCTTATTACTATCTTCCCTTACTAGCATAAACCTAATTACCTTATGTTCCTGTTTACTATAAGATTGGTGGTTTTTGTTTCTTCTGGGGAGTTTAATAAGGAACAGGTACAAAATGAGGACAGATCGATGTTTGATGGAATCAGAGTTTGGGCAGCTTTGATTCCAATGCTGTGCTACGTTCAAGAAGCTACAGAGGCCAAATAATTTTCAAAAAATATCATAACAATTCAAAGAAAACAGAACGAATCTGGCCAATCAACAACAAAACGCTTCACTTTTCATTCCATAGACATTTTCACAGTAACTGAACATGAGAGCCAACTTCAAAACCAAACATACATACGAGAAACTAAACCCTAAAACAACCATACAGAGCCAAGTAAACCAAACCCCTAAGCACGCTCGCCCCTAATGCGGCGAGCGAGCTGAATGTCCTTAGGCATAATAGTCACCCTCTTGGCGTGAATGGCACACAGATTGGTGTCCTCAAACAGCCCCACCAGGTACGCCTCCGCGGCCTCCTGGAGCGCAGCCACGGCCGAGCTCTGGAACCGCAGGTCGGTCTTGAAGTCCTGCGCGATCTCCCGCACCAGCCTCTGGAACGGGAGCTTCCTGATCAGAAGCTCCGTGCTCTTCTGGTACTTCCTGATCTCCCTCAGCGCCACCGTCCCCGGCCTGAAACGGTGGGGCTTCTTCACGCCGCCCGTGGCCGGGGCCGACTTCCTGGCCGCCTTGGTCGCGAGCTGCTTGCGCGGGGCCTTACCGCCGGTGGACTTGCGGGCAGTTTGCTTTGTGCGAGCCATTGCAGAACTAGGACCTTCTTCTTCTTTTTCTGTTTTTGAAATCTAGGGTTTGTTGTGCGTTTTGGAGGGATTGTTGAGGAGGGGTTCCATTTTATAGGGTTTCTGAAATTTGTGGCGGGATGGGGAAAGCGATCGATGCCGTTGATTGAGTGAAGCGGGAATCGACGGTGGGAATTGGTTTAGACACGGATCGCTGACGTGGGAGTTTTGTTTTTGTTCTTGGTTTGCTGAAGAACTGAGTTGTCGTTTGCCTATTGGTCTGTTCGGGCATCCGCGGATCAATGACGTGGCAGGTTTTTATGAGGGAATTGGATAAACGTCTGGCACCCAGAGCTCGTGTTTATTTTTATAGTGAAAAAAACAGAGCAATAGTATTGGTAACATGGGACGTAGGGGTGTTTTGTGGATTTTTATGAAGTACATATTTCTCTTCATTCAAATTTTTTTTCGTATTTGTTAGTTTGGTGTCAAAGTTTGGTGGATTATTAATTCGCCTCGACAAGAGAAATCGAAAAAGTAAAAAAAATTGTGATCCAAACTATTTTTGTAATAAAGCCGAAAAAATTAATTTTTTGACGGATTTATTTTTATTTGAAAAAACATGAATTTATTTTATTTAAAAATTAAATTATCGCCACTCGGGTAATTTTGTAAACAGAAAGTCCAGGACCACCGCACGCCGTGTGGGGCCCGGAGTGGACCCCACAATATTTATTCCTGGCCCTATAATATTTGTTTATGGGGACTGTAAAAAATCAGCTCCAATGGATATCGTTAGATATGTTTTCTTCTGTAAAATTATTATTATTATTTTGTTTACATTTGTTAGTTTTATGTCAAATTTTTGTGAATTAGTATTTGTTTGTTTGATGACGGTAATCGAGAAAGTAAAAATTTATGATACTAACAATACGCCAAGAAGAATGATTGATTTTTTTCAAAAAAAAAGAAGAATGATTGATTTGAAATACAAAGAATGCTCTCCTTTTGATGGAAACAAATAAACGGCATTAGGACCGGGGGCCATTTTGACTCACACTTTAAATGTCAGGGACTAAATTGGACAAGTGTCTAGATTGGAGAATAAATTGGCAATTTGCTAATACTTTGGGGAAAAAGGTAAATAAGTCTCAATTTTTTGTCCAAATTAGGATGCCGTTAACGATCGGACCAAATGGATTACAATCAAGAAGTTGAGGAATGAAATATGTGGTTTTAATATATAGTTTAGGAGAAAAAATAAAAACTCTGGAGAGAGTTGAGAAACAAAAGAGAGCCAGAGAAATAGAGAGAGAGAGCCGTAAAGGCTATTCTTCCGGCAAGGGGCTGTGAGTGAGTATAAACATTGGTGAACGAAAAAAATAGGGAATTGATTTCTACACTCTTTTTTTTTTATATCCATATTCTCTTTTTGTCTTTTAACAAAAAAAATACTTACACTTTCAACACTAAAATCTAAAAAAGGGAGTTTGGTTATCAAAAAAGGAAGTATAGAAATAAATTCTCAAAAAATATTGAGAGACTGTCCTGGCCTTGAGTGAGTAAACACAGAGACTCGGGGATGGAGCTAGAGAGGGGCCAGTAGGAGCAGTCGCCCTTGCAAGAAGAAAAAATAAAATTCACATTTATATTAAAATAAATAAATTTCCAATTAAAGTATATAGGTTGGCCTCTAGTATTTTGGAAAAAATAATCAAATAGTGGTAACCTTTGAAATACAAGGATACCAACATTAATTTCTAAAAGCTAAGGATTAACATATAGCAAAACATAAAATTTGAAGGTTACGTAACATTGTGATATTCAATTAATAAAATTCTCAATTTTTCACCCATAAAAATTGCTTGCTCGACCTAAGTGCGTCGTAGAAGAGAGCGCCCCAAGCGTAGGGCTAGGTCGATTGTAGCATAATAAACTCGGAAGTCCGAGGTCGAATCCACAGGGAGCCAATGGAGCTAGGCTAGAAGGTTTGCTTTACGAATGGTTTTTAGCGTTAGGACCGCCAACCTTTAGATTTGGCGTTGAGACGGCCAACTTTTGAGTGGTGGAATTCTTTCTACCTCCTAACTTAATTGAATACAAAGATTGACTAGAAATTAAAAGCGGCAAGGTCTAGGGGTTCATTCCGCCCATAACTTAGGTCGTTCAATGCTTCTCTTTGATAACTCAAGTGAGAGTCATTGTCATTTGATCTCACCCGGGAAATTTAGCTATGAAAATCAAGTTTAACTTATACAACGGGGTTTGGAAATTGATGAAAACTCGTTTAGGCATTTTATCGAACACAAAGAGAGCCATGGTTCCAAGCATTGGGTGTGCCAAGAGACTTGTCTACACCCAATCAAAGAAGTTAACATCTCTAGGTTTAGACCAAATATTAGAGCTTAACAAGTTCTTTGAGGCATTTTGGCAAACACTTATATAGAGTGACATAGCTCCAAGCATTATATGTGGCAAGAGATAAAGTCCTTGCCTACACATAATCAAAGAGGTTAACAATCCTAGGTTTTGTTACATAAAGATGAACTTAATCCATTCACAAACCACATTAAGCACAAGAAATGAGAGAAGCCATTAAACTACCTAAATCATGGGGTAGAAATCACCCAATGACCAAGCCTAGATCACTACTCACCCATAGTGGGTGTATACACAAAGCAAACTGATGAGAGAAATGAAAACATGGGCAAAAACAAAAATAAAAGCTAGATTAATGTAAAGAATAAGAGTACTTACAACATTAATGAAAGACAAAAGCCTTAAAACCCTTGAAATCCTTGCTCTCTTGAAGAGAGAAGGAGAACTAGAGGAGAGGAAAGGAGAAGAGGGAGGTAGAGAGAGAGTGTGTAAAATGAGAGATCACCTAATGAAATGAGGTTTGGGGGTATTTATATGCCCCCAAATTTGGGTTACAAAGGTCCAAAATACCCCCAAGTCAAAGTGCAGTCGGGTACAAAAACGCAGATTTTTTTCCAGGATGTACAGGTACCGTGAAAGTGTACAGGTACAGCTTTTATCGGTACAGGTACATCGCTGGCAGACAGCTTCCGACTTGTTTTCTTCCCTCCAACAGCCCATTTGACATCCCGAACACTCTTCGACACTTCTTTAAACACTCCTTAGGACTCGGTGGCGGGGTGCCGCATGGTCTTGGCTCTTTGGATGCTTCTGGGTTGTTCTCCTTGGTGTTTAAAACACCTTATTTCTATGTTTTACCTGAAAACGCCAAAAACACACCTTTCGTGCAATATCGTTCAAATCAAGCAAGTTACGCACGTGAGTGAGACAAAATAGAGAGAGATAAGCCCTATTATTTACACTATTGAGGGCTTATCAAAAATCCCACATCATTTAGACTTTGAAGGGAGTTTCGAGAAAATTGAAACAAAAGAGAAGAGATTTTTGGGAACCCTAAATAATCTTGGTGAAATCTAAGGTGTAGATATATTTTTGTCCAATCATTTTACTAGATAGATTGAGGTAAGTCGTTACTGCTTTTGCAATATGTTAATTTATCAAAAACATAATTAGGTGTGGAGTGTTACTATAAAGAAGAATTAGCATCATTAATCTAGATTAAAAAAAACTCATAAACATAAAATTCTATTACTAGCTACGTTTATTAAATTAAAAACTCTCAAACCCTTAAATTTTCATATCTCACAACGGATATTTCTTATTTGAATGCAATGGTATTGTAAAACTGGTGAAAATATTCATATGAAATGCCAATACATATCTCATATTTTGAAAAATTTATTAAATCTAACCATATATTTGTAATACTAGTGGATTACTCATGCCTAAAGGCACTCCTAATAATATTCTCATTTTTTTAATATCTGCACATATTAAAATATTATCTCAAATCTGTATTATAAAACAGAGTGGTTTTGTTTAAAAATGTCTAAACATATAAATGAGAGCAACAGTTATCGCCATCGAATTTTTTTCTGTTAAAATAATAGCCATGTAATTAGAAAAAGAAACAAAAAAAATCTAATTATTGATTCTCTCTCTCTCTCTCTCTCTCTCTCTCTCTCTCCGTAATATTTGCTCTCCCTGTCTTTCTCTATCTTTATCAAGTTTGAGAGAAATAGAGAGAGGAAGAAAAATGTTACAAAAAAAGAGAGAGAAATTTGGTAAGGAAAACAGTAATTAGGTTTTCCTTTTTTGTTTCTTTTTTAATCACATGGCTACCATTTTAACTAAAAACAATTCAACTTTATAAAGAAAGAGATAGAGAGGAAAGAAGTACTAAAAAGAGAGAAAGAGATTTGGTAAGGAAAACACTAATTAGGTTTTCTTTTTTATTTCTTTTTTTCATTTATATGCCTAGACATTTTCAAAGAAAATTTCTCTATTTACTATTTTAACGAAAAATAATTTGATGGTGATAAATTTGCTCTCATTTATATGTCTAGACATTTTCAAAGAAAACTGCTCTATTTATATGCATACAAATGAGAGCAACATTTATTGCCATCGAGTAATTTTTTGTTAAAATAGTAACCATGTGATTAGAAAAAAACAAAAAAAAAAACCTAATTATTACTTTCCTTACCAAATATATATATATATATATATATATATATATATCTAATATTTGCTGTTGGGGCTCAGATAGAGATGTTGGGGTTTGAGTACTTTTGCAATCGTGGCTGAGTCAAGAATAAGAAAAACAATAATGCAACACTTTTTTTAGATGTGCTGATCAGCCAGTAGTTGTAGCTGATTGTGATAAAAAGTTGTATATGTAGTATTATTGAATTTTTAATCACACCAATACGTAAGCTCTCGTCGATACAAGTTCAACGGTGCGAAAGGTGAAGAGAACGGACCACCGACATGCACACACGAGTTTCCGAAGCAAAATCATTGTTGTTCGATACACCTACAACTTGATATTACGTGTTTATAACGGAGGCGGATTCTCTGCAGTTGGACGGCAAAGAGTCCCTGCAATCCAATCACAGTCGTTCATCTTTGCATCCAACGGTCCAAACTTTAAAAAACTTTTTCGGAGTTTAAATTTTCTCCGGAATTTTTTTTTTTAAGATCTCGACCGTTAAAAATACCATCCGACGGTTGTGAACACTCCAACCGTACCTCTGCAGTCCAAATGTGGAAGAATACAAATGCTGGCCGGCCATAAATAGGCAGATGAAAAGCTCCTATCACACTGCACGCACGTGTATCTCAAATTGGCTCCTATTACCCCGCACGTTTATCAAACTGATCAAAAGCATATTGAATGCAGTTTGAAAAATTGGATATGATGATCCAGCTCTTACAGCAAAACCATTTTGGTTTTTGCTACTACAAGTAGCCCACGAGCCCTGTCCCTCGGGTCTGTGGTCCAGTTTTGATTGATAATTTCTCATTCAATTTTTAGTGGATTTTGTTCATTTCTTATGTGGATTAATCCCTACGCATAGGAGATTATAAATCCACTTGGACCCACCTCTCGAGGTGTCCGGGTCCCACTTAATTTTTGGCTCGAAAATGCCCAAAAAATGTTGTGTACAAAAACCATTTTTCCAACACTGGAGCCAGTCGTTGGAGATAGGGCTGCAAACGAACCGAGCGGCTCGCAGCTCGGCTCGTTAGTGGCTCGTTCAAGCTCAGCTCAGAAGTTAAACGAACGAGATCTAGCTGATTTTTTTAGCTCGTTTTGTAAACGAGCCGATCTCGAGCTAGGATAAGCTCGGCTCGCGAGCTGGGGTTAGTAGACTTTTTACATTAATTACTACAATTAGCATTAGCATTTAATTTGATATCCTGATGCAAAATTCTTACAAAAATATATTACATATTATTATTCTAAAAGTAAGATTATTTTCTTGCAGAGTATAAGAAAATGAAAGATATATACACCTTCACAATCAAAATAATTTTGGTTGTATTAGACCTATGTGAGGATATATATACATTTTTCATTGGTCCGTTAATGCTCGTGAACAAGCTCGAGTCAAGCCAAGACCCGCTCGGCTCGAGCTCGGGTTCGTTAAAAACTTAATAAACAAACTTAAACACGGTAAAACTCGGCTCGGCTCAGCTCGTTTGCAGCCCTAGTTGGATATACATCTCGATCAATCTTTTGCATCCCCTAGTCAACACTGAATTAAAAGGCGCCCTAGCTTCAATCATTCAGCCACAAACACATCATGAATTCCATATGTGGAAATTCAACATGGATAACTTGCTCTCTCAAATTAATTATGGGAAGGGCTACAATACACATTTTTTAGAGTTTCGTAACTTTTCAGGAATATGATTCGTAACATTTTCTTTATGATTCGTAACATTTTTGTGCGATTCGTAACATTTTCTCTATGATTCGTAACTTTTTTGTCGATTCGTAACTTTTATACAAAAAATCATAACTTTTTTCTATCAATTCGTAACATTTTTGGAGGTGCATATGATACACACCCAAATAAGGGGTGTGTATTGTAGAATTTCCCATTAATTATAGCTAGCTACCTCAAATAAAGAACTAAACATATTCAGGCCGTATAAATATGTGTATCAAGTAACCAACGAAGCCATCAAGTTAAAAGAACTCATAGAAAAAAAGATCACGAATATGGGCAATACCAACATAGCCGAAAATTGGGAGCTTCTCAGTGGAGATCAAAACTGGAAAGGATTACTGGATCCTCTAGACATCGATCTCCGTCGGTACATAATTCACTATGGAGAAAGGGCTCAAGCAACCGGCGACTCCTTCAACTCTGAAAAGGTGTCGAAGAACGCAGGAAGTTGCCGGTACGCGAAGAAGGATCTCTTTGCTAAGGTGTTTCTAGAGCAAGGCAATCCGTTCAAGTACAGCGTGACCAAATATCTCTACGCGACATCCTCATTCCCTGTTGTCGATCCATGGATCGAGGAGTCCAATTGGATGGGGTACGTAGCGGTGGCCACGGACGAGGGGAAGGCGGCTCTGGGGAGGAGAGATATTTTGGTTGCTTGGAGAGGGACGATCAAGCCCTTGGAATGGATAGATGACGGACAAGTTAATTTGAGATCTGCTTCAGAAATACTTGGGAAGGAGCATGATCCAAAGGTGCACGAGGGGTTTTACTCCATCTACACTTCTGATATTCCAAGTTCACCATTCAATGATAAGAGCACCAGAGACCAGGTAATATCATATAAATTTTTATGCAAAGCTTGAAATAGAGGTGGCAAATGGACGGATTTGAATGGATTAAAACGGGTTGCGGGTTGAATATGGGCGGGATAAATACGGGTCAAGAGTAGGCAGGTTGAAATAGGTTGGATTGAACATGAGTCAAGCCATGCATACTACCCGACCCGCCTTCCTTTCTTCTCTTCCCTCTTTGCATCTTGATTTTCTCAATTTTGAACACATGATCAACTTAATAGTTTCAGGAAATTGATCTTTGTGTATAACTTTATGTTTCAATACCATTTTCCAGTACTTCGAGATCGAATAAAATTTCGAAACAAAAGTTCCATCATGATTAAAAATGGCCTTGGGAATGTCCTTTTAGGTTAACGATGAGATCAAGAGGCTTGTGGAAGAATACAAGGACGAAGACATCAGCATAACTGTAGCTGGCCACAGTTTGGGAGCAGCACTTGCCACCCTAAACGCAGTTGACATGGTTGCCAATGGAGTGAACATATATCAAGGTCAACCAAACAAGGCCTTTCCAGTAACAGCCTTCGTGCTTGCAAGCCCCAGGGTTGGAGATTCTGGCTTCAAAAAGGTGTTCGACGGACTCGATCGTCTCCGGATCCTACGCATTCGCAATGCCAGGGATAGTGTTCCAGATTTACCTCTTACTCTACCTCCTTTCTTTGATTACGCCGAAGTAGGCGAAGAATTGAAAATTGACACGACGCAATCCGAGTACTTGAAAAGTCACTGGGTTAGAGGGAGTGGAACTCTGCATAATTTGGAGGCGTATTTGCATGGAGTCGCGGGAACACAAGGCTCGGAAGGAGGGTTTCACTTGGAGGTTGATCGCGACGTCGCCCTTGTTAACAAGTCGTTGGATGGTTTGAAAGACGAATACGGCATACCCGTATCATGGAGGCAAGTGCAGAACAAGGGAATGGTTCAAGATGCAGATGGGTCTTGGGAGTTGAAGGATCGCGAGGAAGATGACGACGATTTCTAAACATTATTACGTACGGTCGAGTTGAATTTCCGAAATAATTAGATGCACTAATTATTATAAATAAGTTGAAGAAGCTTGTTTTATGTGTTAATAAGCCTTCTTGGAGACGGTTAGGAACACCAAGAAGAAGTCACCTTCAGTTTTTATGTGTTAATAATTGCTATAATAGGTGCCCCTGGGACATCTGCTTAGGAGCAATTAATGATGTAATTTGAAGTTAATGATGTTTAGGGGCACCTCTTTAATTGTAATTAATAATGTTTTTATCTTGTTCAACGAATTTCTATGCATTAAAATTTTGCATACTTGGAAGCACTTTCCTTGATTTTGTTAGTGGCATTAATATATTGCATCATCTTGGCTGCCAACATTACCCTTTAGAATAGCTTTTGTTTTAGAAGCCAAAATAATAAGTAGGAGTATGATATAGGAAAAATTGGTTTGGAAAGATGATCTATTTAAGTCAACTCAAATTCAGGTGGCGTTCCACTAAGAGATTTTTGGGTTTTTTTTGTTTTTGTTTTTATTCAAAAAAAAATTTGCGTTTGTTAGTTTTGCGACAAACTTTTTTTGATTATTGATTTGTCTTGACAAAAGATCTCAGAAAAGTAAAAATTGTATAACTTTTACTCTAAAAATCGGTTTTATCTTGGATATTTCAAAAAATATTTGGTTAAAAGTCATTACTTTTCTGGTTTGTTTTTACTATAACATTTTGAATATGGATCTTATGTTACAGGTATTGCAAATATCCTTTAAATAATAACAATTTTATGAGGCTATAAAATATCACATACACATTAGATGAATAAAATAGGATTTAGAAATTGTGAACAGTGATTTGGAGGAACAATCCTATCTTCTCTTTCTCTCCCAACTTAGACGAAGGGTGAGCTTTAATTTACAAATAAAAGAATGCGCATCCTCTCATGTTTTGATCAATTATCCAATTTTTATGGGATGATTGGGAGACACTGCCAAGCGGTGGTCTATGTGGCAGCGGTGTCAAGCGGTCGATTCGTTTGTTCATTTCGGCATCGACGGCTCGGATCTAATGTGAGCACATAAAAATTTGAACCGTTCGTTGCTCGGATTAAAATCCGAGCCGTTGGCGGCCGAGATAAACGGCGGATTGACTGCTCGGCACCGCTGCCAACCATCCCCGCTTGACAGCATCCCCGTAAAGTGAGACCTACTGTACGATTAGTAAAACTTTTATAAAGTCATTTTGTAAACATGGATGTGTAGATCATCAATGTACGTAAAAGACATGGATAAAAATTGGGAAATGATTTTGCCATTTCATTTTTTGTTAACGCCACTCTCCTGCAAATGTGTTTTTGCACCAAAAATACACTTGTAGGGGAGTGGCGTTAACAAAATAAAGGAGTGACAAAATAGCAGCCTAAATTTTTTGTCCAATTACTCTAATTAGGAGCAATGGACGGCATGTTTGGTTCAATTTTGGAAGTAAGCACCTCATTTGAAATGGATGGTCTAAGTTTGGGACTTCGGGTTGCTCACTGCACAGCACCGTGCTGCGCATCTCTAAATCATGCATCTGAAGGTTTGGATCTCATCTCGACCACCAACGATCGAGAGTCGTTTATTGCCGAGATGAGATCCGAGCCATAGGATGCACGATCTGATGGCTCGGAGGTGCATAACACGGTGCTGCGCACACCAGTGCATAGCACCATCCCCCAATTCCTAAGTTTGACATCATACCACCTGTTAATGTGATGAGAGCAACTATGCGTATAGCTGCTAAGGGTACAGACAGCGCATACAATGTAGTTTTGTACTTGTTTTGAGTCTCACAAAGATGATCGGAACCGTTCATTTTATTGAAAATACTTTGCTTAAGGTTTCCTAAAAAAATCAACTCCATCCATTATCAGTTAGAGCGTTTACGAAACATCCAACTTTGTTTCAGAATTTAGGCCAATTTTTAAACAAAGTTGGATGTTTCCTAAACATTCTTACCGATAACGGATGGAGCTGATTTTTTTCAGGAACCTTAAACAAAATACTTTGAATAAAGTGAGCGGTTCCGATTATTTTTATGAGACCCAAAACGAGTACAAAACTGCGCTGTACGCGCTGTCTGTATCCATCTTGCTATACTCATATACTTTCCGTAATGTGATCAAGTAGATTTTCACAAACCTTTATATCAAAAATACTAAGAGCAGAGACAATTTGCAGGGATCCGTGCAAAGACAATCGCGTTTGGCCCCATTTCGTGAGTTTGCCCCTACGAATCCAAAAGTAATACTTACCGATATCCGCAGGAGGTGATTTTTTACAGGACCCCATAAAATAATATTCAAAAATTTATGGATATTTTTCTAGATTTTTTTGAGACCCGAAATGGGGCCAAACGCGATTGTCTCTGCACGGATCCCTGCGAATTGTTCCTGCTCGTAGCAGGACTGTAGCCAAAGTAAACTATTCGATTTATCATTACCCAAAAGCTATAGGTACCGATCATGTACCGACCGGAATGCGGGACTTACCTCGGAATCTTGCATGAATGATCCAAAATGTTCATTATTAAGGGATTATTGCAAGTGCTTAATCTAATGTTTCACTTTTTAATTTAGAATCCAGCGAACCCATATGCTCTTCCTAGAAGAACCAAATCTATAACACAGAGAAATTAGATTGGCATTATAACCCAGTTAATATATAAAAAAGAGTAATGCTATTGGTACCGACCAATAGCATAGGGAAAATGCACCGACGGCCACCGGACGGTCGATCCGAGTCGTCCAAAAATTTTAAAAAATAAAACCGAGTGGGCCTTTGTGAGAATTAATGGCATCCGAGGTGTGTAGGGTGCTTGATCGGAGCACCCCGTTTTCCTGTATATATGTATATATGTGTATATACACAAAAAAAGCATGCTCGGATCAAGCACTCTACACACCTCGGATGCCGTTGATTCTCGCATAGGCCCACTCAGTTTTATTTTATAAAATTTTTAGACGGCTCGGATTGGCCGTCCAGTGGCCGTCGGTGCATTTTCCCTACGGTACCATCGGTACCAATATCATTTTCGTATAAAAAAAACTAATACTTCTATTGTTTAAAAGAAAACACGTAAATATAAATATATCTTCATAAAAAACAAATTTTCCGTACAAATTAGTAGTAACAATAGTTTTCGTAGAAATGTATAATACTATACCGAAAATGATATTTGCACCGATGGCAGCGCCGGGCCGTCTCCGGCCACCGGACGGCCGATCCGAGCTGTCCAAAATTTTTTTAAAAAAAAACCGAGGGGGTTCGTGTGGGAATCAACGGCATCCCATGTGTGTAGGGTGCTTGATCTAAACACCATTTTTTTGTGTATGTACATATATACACGAAAAAATGGTGTTTAGATCAAGCACCCTACACACATGGGATGCCGTTGATTCCGGCGAGAACCCCCTCGGTTTTTTTTTTAAAATTTTTTGGATCGGCCGTCCGGTGGCCAGAGACGGCTCTGCGCGGCTGTCGGTACGGTTTCCCTATTGAAACCGTCGGTGCAAATAGTAGTACTCAATACTATACTATTATTTAAGGCTTTTCTCTTTGTGTTAGGGAAGTGATTTTGACACTCTCCTTTTTTCTTTGTGTCCCCGTTCGGCTAAAAAAGCCAAATAGCTTATTTTTTGTCCTTATTCAAAAAAAATTCGTATCACTTGACTTATCATCATTTTTTTGGGATTATTGCATCCTCATGACAAGAGAAATCTAAAAAGTAAATTTTTTTTTATCGAAATTCAATTTTTTTTTGAATAAAGACGAAAATAAGCCATATATAAAATTGATGATAAGCCAAGTGATACGAAAAAAATTTGAATAAGGACAAAAAAATAAACCACTTAGCTTATTTAGACGAACGGAATAAAGACGGAGAATAGGAGACGGAGAAAAAAAGAGAATAAAAGAGAATGCCATTCGAGAAGAAGGGAGTGAAAATCAGTCCATTAATCATTTCGTTTTCATTTTTCACCAAATCCCAATCTCTATTACTCATATAAAATAGAAGGGTGTGAGGACAAGTTATTGAAACAGCTTAGATTCATTTGATCCAAAAGCTGTAGTGTATCCTTCCACTTTCCGGTTAAGTGTCTATAATTTTCACCTAAATCACACAACTGTCATTCCCTTTCAACCGGGATGCGTAGCACGGGCTAGCACTAGTTTGTCATACAACGCAACCCTCCAAAGGGCCTGCTAGTTCCAAGTTCCAAACTTCCAACCCTCATAACCAGAGGAAGGCGAGGATTGGTCCATGAATTGAATTGATCCGATTCAAATCAGCCTCGTCAACATTCACACATGACATGGATAAACAAATACTACTAATTCATAAAAGTGCTTTCTGCCCTTCTTCCTCTTCTTCTTCCCCACGAAAAGCAGCCTCTAAACCAGTCAAACGACCATCACCTATATGATAGAGATCGAACAATCTCCTGTACGAAGTTCAAGAATTCAAATAACCCAGATCAGAAATACACGCTAGATTGAGAATTAGAGTAAGAGTGATGGTCCTCCCTTTCTTGAAGCTTGGCACACTTGTATTGAAGACTCTAAGCAAACCCATTGCCGGTCGACTCAAGAAAGAGGCTGGCTTGCACCCCAGGTTCCGCCAGTTGATCGTCAGCATGGCTCAGGTATATATCTCTCTCTCTGTCTCTCACTCTAAATCTCTCTCTCTATTTGGGTATATGAAATGAAATGAAGATTAACCGTTGCTATGAGATTTGAATTTGGGACCTCTGTATGTAATTTTGTAACTGATTTTATCAAGTATGTGCTATGGTACCATTGTTGATACCTAGGGTTATGTATGTAGGGTTTTGGGGCCTTGTTGAGGAATCTGAAAAATGTTGTCTTTTCTAATGGGACCGTAAACGAGAAGAAGGATTAGAATGGCTCTGGTCTCGGATTTGTACCAACTGTTCTCATGTGTCTGGGCTAGGTTACACGCACATCGACTAATCCTGGGAACCAATCCCACCGTCCACTAGCGGAGGCCTCAATTTCAAGCCAAAGCAAAGCTCTGTATGGGTTGGCCTTAAAAGGAGTTGATAGCACCTGAGAGGTTTCAAAAATGTCGAAATTCTTGCGGTGGAAATTAAAAATGAAGCGTTAAGATCGAATGATTCTGGTCTCTGATTTTTATTTTAGTTTTGGGAAATTGGAATCCATGACATTTTCTTTCTCCTTCACAAGCCCCTCTACAAATTCATGATCCAGCATAGGCTATATAGCCTGAAGGGTTTGCTTGTCAATCTGTCCAACTGATAGTTCCTCTCTGATTGACATTGCTTTTAATGGTGAGAAGTGTTCTAATTGAGAATGTGGAATTAGATGTAGAAGACTTTATTACAGATTAACTGGTATGAGGTAAATGTTTGGCGATAGAGGAATAAATCTTTTGTCAACTTTTGGGCAAATGCTGCAAGTTGAAGGCTTTGATCAATTTGAATCAAAGCTTTTCAACTTTTCCCTGAAGTTGGAATTCGTTAATTCACTGCGCACATTGGGTGATTTGTTGCACATAAGCCTTTCATTCTTTCGGTTACTTTATTGTGTTGTTCGACAAACTCTTGCATGAAAGTTAGGTAAGGCACTTGGGGTTCTAGGACCCCCAGTGAACAAAGCTGCAGTTTTTGGAGATAAGATCTTTGGCCCTCAGGTACCAACATGATGGAGGCCATGGCCATTTTTGGCCTGCCACTGTGTAGTTGTAGCACTTAAGGAGAGTTTAGCAGCCTATGGATGAAAGAAGGTAAGGAGTTGGGTTTGGAGGGCATGAATGGGCGGGAGAGAGTTACTTTCCTTTCTTTGGTTCGAAGGTAGATTCAAGGAAAGGGAAAGAAAACAGGAGGATGCACCCATCTTTGTGAAGTCACCTTTTCACTTCACCTCAAAAGTGGGCTGTAGAGGGAAGGAAACGGCTTCCCCTCGGGAAGTTGCAAAAGTTCCCCTCAAATGGAGATTGTTAAACAATATCATACTGATTTCCTTCAAATTTCTTTTTTCTTCTTCCTTTTTCACTCCAATCAAACAAGAAGAAGGAACCTCCCAACCCTTAAATGGAATCCAGTTCCCTTCGCTCCTATTCTCCATCGAGCCCGTACTTCCTACCAATCATGGCATGAAAGATTTTTCTTTTAGAGTCTTGCACTCTAGCATCCATAACGGAGTGGTGTAGAAGCCTAGCATTGGGATACACCTGGTGGTTTTGAAACATTGCCTAGACTCCTTGGACTTGAGAGAGACCGGCACCGCTGAGAACAATGGAGACAATGAAGTAATCATGCAAGTCACAAGTATTGTATTCGGTTGTTGGTTCAGTCTAAGAACCTAACCCACCATTTATGCTCGTTATGGTATAGTATAATTTTTCTTTTTGGATAAGTATGGTATAGTATAATTCTACTATCCAATATCCATATACGATTGGATTGACACATCGACATGGCAGGAAATATTGAGAACCCTTTGATGGGAGATGTTTTTGGGTGCTCCTGGGTCAAGGCCACATGGTACCCCACACCCTTAATTATCCCGCAAAAAAGTAGGGCCCACAACTAATTGGATGGGCCTCACATGAATGTGTCGTTGTTGAGGATGTTGGGGCGCCACATGGCCTTGCCTCGAGACTAATGAACAGTTACTCATTTGGTGGACTCTTTTCAAGGACCGTAGGAGTGGATTCTCTTAAAGTACACGCAGGATCTTTTTCTTAGGTGTTTAGTTGGACATTGAAGAAGCATATTTATGATTCAAATTTACCAATGTATTAGGCATGGAACTCCGAGGCACCTTGTAAATCAGGAGTTTTATTTCTGGTGTACTTCACTGCCTAAATTCCCTTTAGCTTTTCTTCCTGTCATTCCTGTGATCATGATGTACCAAAATGTTAGTTTTAACTACTTAGTTATGTAGTTTTTGAACTGTTCTCAGACATGCATTCCATATTTCAAACAATTGTTGAAGAGCCACTTTTAGCATAGTGGCCGGATTATTTGGTACTGCAGTTTCTGTGTTTGTACAATACGTGTAATTGTGTAACTTTAAGATTGTGTTGCTCTTTACTTTGGTTTTGGTACCAGGCAAACCATAGGCTCACAACAACAATGCAAAGACGCATCTATGGCCATGCTACTGACGTTGAGATCCGCCCCCTTAATGAGGAGAAAGCTGTCCAAGCTGCTGTGGACCTTATCGGGGAACTCTTCGTCTTCTCGGTAATTTTCTTCCACAAGCTACTCATTTTGTTTAGAGTTCTGGATTTTTAAGTAATTATGAACAATATATCATCAAACATATTGAAGGTAAGTTGGGTAACTACTGATAGGAAATTAGACATGTGGAAACATATTCTGTAGAAGGTTGAAACAAGGTAGAAAACTCCTTATAGTTGTGAATGACCATGCTATGTGGGATTTCTTCATCAGTTTTCCTAACCCTACTGGTAATATTTTTTTCAATTATTCAGACTTTTTCTCTGAAAATTCTGTTGAAGGCATAACTCTTGGGTGGAAGTATTTATTGCTCCATATCTTCTGGAAAATCCCATTATATTGATCGTATATTTCAGTTCAACCACTCGTGAATATTTACATTGTGATAACCAATATGTTTTGCCATTGCATCCTGAATTCCTTGTCCCTTGGGCAAATGCTTCTGATTCTTGCATTTTCGAGTCTGCTCCAATGCCTGATAAGACCAATAATGTTTTCTGGGATATCTCCTTCTTTCTACTGCGCAATATGTTTATGCCTTTCCTTTGAAAATTAGAGTGAGGCTGGGCAACTGTTGTGGCTTATTACATTTTTCAATTTCTTGTAAGACTGTAGATTCCAACAACTGTTGCAATGTCTGGCTAGGTACCACATACGGGTGTAATTTATTGCATTACTGCATAGTCTTGCACCTTATTTCTTGAGAGAGCTGAAAGAGTAACGAGGTTCCATTCCTTTCCCTTACCTGTATAAAGGGCTTCCCTTTTCAAGGGATTTGCTATTTACTTAATATTGGTGATGACTTTGGGCAACTTAGAAATCATTAGCATCAGTCTCAGTAGTCAGTACAGAAAGAAGAGACGTCAAGAGTGATTGCAAAGTATTCCTTGTTATTAGGGTAGTCAGTACTAAAAGAACTGGCTTCATTAGATTGTTCATCTCTGGGTGGTGTGGTGCCTATGTGAAGCAGAACCTCCTAGCCTGCTTGCATGCATTGCATCTGACCCAAGATGGATGAATTTTCCCTAGTCTGATATTTGTATTCTCTACATGACACATGGTGCTTGCGTTTTTTTATTTTCCAGTTCAACGTCAAAAGCCAACGAATTTAATGCATTATCTACCAGTACTTTGTACTTACTGGACTAAATATATCTACAGGTTGCAGGAGTTGCTCTTATTTTCGAGGTGCAAAGAAGTTCCAGATCAGAAGCTAAAAAGGAGGAACTACGAAAGCAAGAAATGGAGGTACTACTATACCAATATCTCTTTTTTTTAACAGTAATAATCTCTTGTTCCTTTTATTGCTTGGGCCAACCCATATTCGTGTTGAGGTTGCCTTCTTTTATTTGGTTAGCACTTATCATTACCTATTTGTTTCAAGTAGGATGTACTTTTTCTCCGGAATATTTTGGTTTCAGAAATATGTCTCTATATTCCAGATCATGTACGGAATTGTTAGTCTACTTATCAAAGTTAATTGAGTAGTCTCCACAGAGCTTCCTTATCTTGGTATCAGGCCAAGCAAAATTTTTGGTTCTTGCTTTCTTATCGTAATATCATTTTAATCAGCAGCGACAGTTGTTGTTTTGTCTTGGTTTTATCGTGCTTGATTTTTTAAACTGCGAACTCTTTCTATAACAAAGATGTACCAGAACAAAACTTGATCCATTAGTTCAATCAAATTAGGATAGACCATTGACGGGTGAGATTACATTATCTACCAAGTAGGCAGCACAGTAATGTTGGACAGTTGTCTCTTTGATATTTTTCATGCACTCCTAAACATAACGTCAATTTGTGTAAACCCCTTCAGAGTTTTGAAGTTATCAACTTGGTATAACGCTACACATTCTTGTGGTCTTTAAATAACTAATCGATTATTACTGCTCAGTGCTCGTGGCAAGAACTTTATATACTCCCTCCGTCCCATAATGTTTGGGACTGAGGTAGTATTTTTCAGCAACAAAGAGCTTAAGGTTGCATTCGATCAAGGGTTCTCTAATGAAGGGAACATACAAATACATACAGGTGTTGCCTGTCGGAGCTGGAGTGATTGACCTAGGGTAAGATAGGGGTAGATTAGAGTCATCAGGATTAATGTTGGGCGACTCCCATAACTGCTTTTATATGTAGTTCATCTATATAAGGTGAATATCTTTAACTCTCAATTTTGGAAACCCTAATTCCAGGCTGTACTCCATGGTTATTCTAAACCTTATATTCCAAATTCTTGGGTTGAAAAGCGACCTAATTGTTTCTCCAATCCATCCTTTCTCCTCTTGTAAGCTATCAATGGACATATGGAGGCGCATTTCTTTAGGTATTTGTTTAAGCAAATGTCTTTAAACGGTAGAATTTTTTTATCAGATGCATGTTATCTTCAACTTGAGGGAATTGGTCAATGCAGCCGACCCCCAAGTAATTGGTACAAAGCCATGTTGAGTTGGTTCAAGAGCCTCGGGTGTCAACGTTGTCTGGTTGTGCGTAGAAGTTAAAGACATCATACTTGCAAGTTTTGTCTCACTATGGGTCTCTTGTCCAGTAATGTTAACAGAGAAGTCTGAAAGTAGGACATATGCATGTTTTCCGCAACTTGATTGTCCAAGAGAATTGTCGTTAGCCGGTTTTGTTACGAATATGAAATGAAGCAGTCTCATTATCAATAGTTGCGCATATCTGAATCCACTGTCCTCTCTTAATATGTCATGCTTCTTACAATGATTTCTACCATGTGCTTGTTGAAATCCTGATGTTCGTGGTTACATAGGGTTTGAGGCTAAGAGATGAACAGCTAGCGGGAGAGGTAGAGTGTCTTAAGCAAAAACTTGAAGAAATCGAACAACTTGCTAGGGCACGAGGACTCGCTGGTGTTTTCAACCTCAGACAGGCTCCTGCTGAAGATTCGAAGTCCGGGAAAAAGCTAGCTTGACCTGATCACAAGATTTTAGTAACTGCAAATAAGGCATTTGCTGTTGTTTGTAGCGAAAGTAATAAATTCATTCCTGTTGATCTTATGAAGCTCTCAACAAAAAAGCTTTCTTCTTTCTCATTGTTTGACTCATTGTTGTCCTTTGCCCATTTTGGCCTCAGCAGGTCCATTTTTGCAAATTGAATGAAGAATGCAGAAATTTGGCATTTAGGAGAGAAAACTACTTTTTGACTGTTTTTGCTTTCATAAAAATGCATGAATAAAAAGATGTGCGTTTCTTCGATAGTTTTCTTCTCACATTTTTTTTTTCCCTATCATTAGCGGTAAGTTCATACTAACAATTACATCAACATGGATTTGTTGTGTTTTTGAAATAATGAGAAAATCCAACAATACTGAGGCTTTGTTTGGAACCTATGGAAAAAGAAAGAAAGGAAAGGAAGGAAAATTAATAATTTTTCTCCCCCCTTGTTTGGTTTAGAAAGAAAGTGAGGAAAAATAAGAAAATCAAGTTTTGAGCACGGTGCAGTTTACTCTACGTTTTCTTCACGCTTTTTTTTCTTCTTAACCATCTTCTTCTATTTTTCTTTTCTTTTTACAAGTTCCAAACATGTTTTAAGCCGTTCAATTTATTTAAAACATGTTTTTAAAAATCAACTCATTTAGAGATAACGGTAAGAGCTTAATCGATTTTTGTTTTTGAATTCGCAGAGATAAAAATTAAATGAATCGACTAGACCCTTACCAATATCCGAATGAGATAATTTTTAGGTGGGAGCTTTAAAATAAACAAATTGAACGACTTTGATCACTGGTATGAGACTCTGAAATGAATCTCATGTTTGATAGATCTCAATGAGCTCTTTTATGGAATATGGATCTTGTTTAATAGATCTCAATGAGCTCTTTTAAACGATATTTTCAAAATCACCTAAAAAAATTATAAATTGCCAGATATAATCAATTGAAAATTGACACGGACTCCAAGAAGGACTAAAGAATGGGGACGAAGGAAGTACATATTAGCGGGAATTTGTAAGTTAGGCCATGGGAGATCAAGACGTATGAGACTGTTCATAGACCTAAACCGTAACCAATCACCCCTCATGGGGCTCGAATCTAGGCGTCCACTAAACCGTAACCAAGTATGAGTATACCACATCCCAAAGATAAATAGTATTACTAATTAAAAATTACTATAATTAATTTTTTATCCGGTTCAAATAGGAAGAGGGACAAAGAATAAGAAGGAATAATTCTCCTCGATCTTTGCCGCGTCGACATTCCTTTTCTCATCTCGTTAGTCAGGAAAAAGTATTGGAAGACGGCACTGCTCATCATATAGTGGAGAGAGAAAGTGAAAAGAGAAAGAGGGAGAGAGAGAGAGAGAGAGAGAGCAAAACACTAGATATCATCAAGAACACACAGCCCCTGACCCTATCTCTCTCTACGTTTCTCTCGGTACAGCTTCTCCCTGTAATCCGCTCAGACTTTCCCTCTTCGAATTAGGTATCGTACGCTCTCTCTTTTGATCGATAATAATTGCTCCAATCAATATTTGCTTTCTTTATCAGAGTAAGAATTGAATTTTCTTGGCTTTCATATGCCATTATTATTTCTTTCGCGATCGGTCTGAGTTTCTTCACAGTTTTGGGCATGCCCTTGTTGATTTTTCACGGCTACGAGCGCATCAAATTTAGGGTTTCTCAACCCATCAGGGTTGATCCACCTGTGACCTAATTAAACCCGGAGAATAGTGGAAGAGAATCTAAATTGGGGTTTTTTGAACCCATCAGGATGGCCCAGTTGTTTGCGATTGTCACTGGGATAAATGTAGACCCGTAGGTCTTGTGTTCGACTCTTGCTGGCAATGCCTCCTCACCAAAATTAAAAAGGTAGAAGAAAACAGTTGAGGTTTCTCCGTCCCACTAGTGGGTATGATTGTGAACAAGGGTTGAATATGGTTAGGAGTGTATCTGATTTATGGTTCTCGGCCCGATATGTGGGTTTTGATTAGACAATGGATTTGGTAGGTGCGCGTAGCCATAGTTTACTTTGCAGGGATGGGTCCTCGGTCCTCCTCCCAAAAAGGAAAATTAGTAAAAATAAGTAAGGTTTCTCCATGCAACTAGTGGGTTCTTTTCTCTGATGGCGAAAGGGTTAATTTTAAACACGGTTGCAAGTGTATCTAAATTATGCTTTCACGGTCCAACGTGTGGGTTTGATTGAGAAGAGGAGACAATTGAATTGTAATGTTTTCAGGGGTTGGTGTTGTAATGGGGAAAGGGTCGAAGAGTGGTGGATGCAAGTCTGCATCGCACCAGCTCTTCAAGGATAAGGCAAAGAACCGCGTGGATGACCTCCAAGGCATGTTCACGAATCTACAGTCGGCCAGGAAGGAGAGCCGTACGATTGATGTAGCTGTGCTCGAAGAGCAAGTGCATCAGATGCTTCGAGAGTGGAAATCTGAACTCAATGAGCCCTCCCCAGCTTCTTCTTTGCAGGTTAGCATCTTCTCTTTATGCAATTTAGTTCACATGCTTCTGTACAGGTACTTAAGTATATCTGTGCACATAAAGGGAAAACACCTGTGGTTACATAGTCCACATTACGTAAGAAAGTTTTGTAATGAATGTTGCTAATCATTGTGTTGAATGCTCTGAAGGAGTGTATTTAGTTATGGGGATTCTCGTCTTGTTATGAAATCTACCGAGTGTTACTAATATTGGGTATTGTTGTGATTTTTGGAGGTTTTGGTGATGAATCTTTGTGGTGTATTTACGGACCATTTACAGTATGCATCTGTAGGGGCGTGTATGGTAGCTGCACCCATAGAACTGTGCTACTGGTACAGCACTTGCTGTACAGACAGCGTGCACAGCGAGCTTTTGGGCCCGTCTCTGGTCCAACAAAGATAATCGGAGCCGCTTATTTTGTTCAAAATATTTTGTTTTAGGTACCCGTAAAAAATAAGCTCCAACCGATATAGTTAAGGGCGTTTACGAAATGTCCAATTTTACAAGCTTAAATTCCGAAGCAAAATTGGACGTTTCGTAAACGCCCTTAACGATATCGGTTGGAGCTAATTTTTTACAGGGACCTAAAAAAAAATATTTTGAACAAAATGAGCGGCTCCGATTATCTTTGTACAGCAAGTGCTGTACTAGTAGCATTTCTGTGCTGTACTAGTAGCATTTCTGTGCACCCATATATTTCATTGGGAATTGTAATCTTAATGGATGTTTGTTGTGCTTGGATAAGTAAACTGTGAGCCGAGTTGTGATTTGGTATGTGAACCGATGATATTTGCAGGGTGGGAGTCTGGAAACTTTTTCATCCGACATTTATAGACTGCTGCAACTCTGTGAGGAAGAAGATGATGCTACCAGTGCATTAGCTGCCCCAAAGCCTGAGCCTGATTCCCAGAAAATCGGGGGTGCCACCGGCTTCCAAGAGGTTTAGACCATCTGTGTTTTTTTTTAACTCCTGTCTTTTACCTTGTATTGCATCCATGAGTTTGTTAAGATATGCGAACACAATATTCTGTTTACTATAGAATTATGAGATTGTGAAGTGTATCAGTGCAATTATAATCTACTCCCTCCGTCCCAAAATGGATGACAATTTTTGAAACTTGTGTCATTTTTCGTCGCTTGTATCTTTCAATCTATACTGTTTTTCATGAGTTTGAAAACTTTGTATAATAGAACTAATCGAGAACTATCAAACAAGATCCATATTGCATATTTTTTGAGATCCATATTGAAAGAAGGAATTGAAATTGGCACGGATATCAAAAATTGACATCCAATTTGAGACGGAGGGAGTAGTATTTGTCCTACAACAGATTAAGTGGACAATAGATAGGGGGTATTCACGTACTGTTTTTCTGTGGGAAGGGGAAGAACACAAATGTAACTACTCTACAATGTTTATAAAACATTCACATTGCTAGTTTGGAAACTCTCCGCTGACCTATCTATTCTATATAAATGTTTGTAATCGCGTCAATTTAATGTAGTTCTTGCTATTTTCTTGCAAAATGTTATTGCATTATCATGTATGGTTCTTCACAGTCAGTATATCAGGATGGTTGTTATTGCTAGTTTTTTAAAAACAGACAATGTTCATTGTGCCCTTTTGTTGGTGCCCTGCACTGCAATTGTTATTTGGACTTGTCGAATTATGGAAAACAAAAAAGCACTGTAGGTACATCTGGTTTGGAAGTTTGGTTTCCATTATTCTCCCCTCTATCTTTGTGTGTCCATGTATATCTTCTTATCCATGTCTGTCTCCACTTGTACGTGCTTATTATTCTCTTTGGAGAGTTTGATAGGGGGACTAATGATTATTGTAATGGTTAGTGCATCTCATACAATCACCCTTGTCATTCTATTCATGCGCACGAACACGAACACGCGCATGCACATGTACATGTACATGCACATAGACACAAAAATGTGGGAAATTCCATCATTAGCTATTATGTCAATTTTTGGTTAACTTGAACTATCGCTTATCAAGCTTTTGACAGTTGTTGGCTTTGGCTACTCTATACATATCATCGGCTATATGTTTTTATTCTCAGTGTCTATTTTGCAATTTGATTTTCCATCAAGTTCTCCTTTTTAAAAATCATCTGAGTCTATCACCAAGTCTCCGTATAGGTCCATTTGCATGGGGTCCCTTTTGTTTTGCCTTTCATTCATCCATAATAGTTTTTTCAGGTAGGA
This sequence comes from Rhododendron griersonianum, assembly GCA_018127125.1. Lineage (NCBI taxonomy): Eukaryota > Viridiplantae > Streptophyta > Magnoliopsida > Ericales > Ericaceae > Rhododendron > Rhododendron griersonianum. The sequence continues at coordinate 29,488,400 of CM030800.1, forward strand.
AGAGACGGGGCCTAATTCTTTACCTTTCCATTCCTATCTGATTTGTTGAATTTTATTTCTCAATTTAGCAAGTTAGTAACGATCAGGTTACATACTCGCTGAGAAATCGTGCAATCCATTTGATGCAGGGATTTGCTGTGAATCGGGGTCCCCCTGGGCAAGATTTCCAGCCAATTGATCAATACAGAGGCTCCTCCTCAGTAATTCAGAACATAGAAGTCAACAACTTGGGGCTTCCCACTCAGTTGGACCACATTGCATATAATATGCATCAAGACGTTGAACAGAACTACTCTGGTTTTGATACTACTGGTCTGTATGGGGAGGAGGCTATGCAACAGATTTCTGACTATTTGCCAAACATTTGCCCTCCACCTTCTGCTTTCTTGGGGCCCAAATGTGCACTTTGGGATTGTCCGAGGCCTGCTCAAGGATTGGATTGGTGTCAAGACTACTGCAGTAGTTTTCATGCAGCACTTGCATTGAATGAAGGGCCACCTGGTATGACTCCAGTTCTTCGACCTGGGGGCATAGGCCTGAAGGATGGCCTGCTTTTTGCCGCTCTTAGTGCCAAAACCCAGGGAAAAGATGTTGGTATTCCGGAATGTGTGGGTGCCGCAACTGCGAAGTCACCATGGAATGCTCCTGGTAAGCTATTGTCTGTTTCTTGCATCCTTTATGTGTTTTCTGTTTTCTACCACGGATAGAAAATCATACATACCTTTATACACAAGTAACACAACCATGAACGCCTGCACACACAGTCGTGTAGACCTCACATAATTGTTATTTGTCCTTGATACCAAAAACTACTGACTACTTTTGTGATGGCAATTGGATTTATATCAACTCCTTTTTTATTGACTACCTACGTTATGTCAGATATTCTATGGATACAAGTTATTTAATGTTCCAAACTCTTGTGCTTTTTATTCTGGATACTGAGAATTGTCTATTCTGTTTTCTAGTTTTGAACCCGTTGTATATTTTCTTTGCAGAACTATTTGATCTTATAGTCCTTGAAGGTGAAATGATTAGGGAGTGGCTCTTTTTTGATAAGCCTCGAAGAGCTTTTGAGAGTGGGAATAGGAAGCAACGATCGCTGCCGGATTATAACGGACGCGGATGGCACGAGTCAAGGAAGCAACCGATGAATGAATTTGGAGGGCTGAAGAGATCTTATTATATGGATCCACAACCAAGGAAAGATTTCGAATGGCACCTTTATGAATATGAGATCAATAAATGTGATGCTTCTGCCTTGTATAGGTTGGAATTCAAGCATGTTGATGGGAAGAAGAGTGCAAAAGGTAAAATTACAAATGATTCAGTTGCTGATTTACAGAAACAGTTGGGAAGGCTTACAGCTGAGTTTCCCTCGGACAGCAAGCGATCTGTGAATGGAAGGGCAAAGGCTACTTCGAAGGGTGGTGTTGAAAATATTTATTCTGCTCCAAACCAAGTGACAATAACAAGTGATGGATTTAAGGACGGAACAGAAGATTATCTGGTTGATGATGTGAGTGGCTATTACTTAACATAGTTGGAGAAACTTGGATTCACAAAGAAAAAGCAGCATCTTATCAGTCTAGTAAATCATTAACCAAATTGTCTCATTTTAGCACTTTGGCAATGGTCGCAACAATGTCTTTTCTCTCCATATGGTCCAGTCTTCAGTTTCTTAGCAACCCAACCTTGTTTTTGGCACTTGCGGATCTTGTGGATAATTGACTATTATCTGGAGCTGCAGAGCTGGAGCATATTCTAAGTCCTAACTGCTGGAAGATGGTTTATGGAAAGAAGATTTGACCGCCATGTTATCCTTCTAATCATTTGTGCTTTAGTGAACACCATAAACCATGTGTTGCCAGACAATGGTAATATCTTTGAAGGCTCTTTTGGATTTAGAGTTCCTTCTAATTATCAAGGAGGGGCATAGTCCATGGTTAGACGGCATCAGCAATATCTAACTTCTAATCGTTAGGTAAGTTATCTGGAGTTATCAGTGAATTGTGACAGTTGATTATTGGTGCAATTTTTCTTGTTGCCGGGTATATAAGCTATATGGAGTTATTGTCAGAAGGTGTTGATGTTCATTGTTGGAACTTTTCTTTCCGGGTATATAAGTTATCTTGAGTTGCCTGGTTGGTTATTATTGGTGCGTGTGAATGATTACTTTTTGCAATTTTTAGTTTGTTAACTGTTTGTTTTTGCAACCAATATGGGTGTTCTCCGTTTGCATTGTCAGTGAGATGGATTTCATGTTCTGCTTTAAGATTTGAGCTTGACCGGGTAGATTAATGGATCATTCCCAAATCGAGTTGCAAACAATGCATTTGGGTTGCTTGCAGCAGCGTCAGCTCTGGCGTCTGATTCTTCCTTTTCCTCTCCGATCTCCTCAGTGTTGCTTTCCTTTTTCTTGTTGGCCGTCACTACTTCTTGGCATCGTCCTCTTTGCCTCGGTGGTCAGCCGCCGGCTACTTGTTGGGGTAGCAGTTTCTACTTAACGGCGAGGTCAGTTCTTCGGGGCTCGGCGACGCTGGTTCGTCTCCACCGTTCTGTTCTCCTGGGTTTAGTTCGGTTTTCTCGGTCTAACGGCTAAGCGAGGCAGGGTGGAGGCTGGCGGCTGCTGGGGGTTTTCGTAGGGTTAGGGTTTGTTTGCGCGTTAATGTTGGGCTTACCCTTTTTATTTGGGCTTTTAAGCCTTTTTGGTGTTTGGGCTGCGTCTCATTTTCACTTACTGTTCTATCTGGGCTTTTAGGCCTTATAGGTGTTGGGCTCTACTTTGTATTGTTTTATCTGGGGGCATCTCTTTGGTTGGCATCTTGCCAATCAAGGGTTTTAGTCTTGGATGGGCACATGTTGCCTTTCTCCTTGCTCCCTTTGGTATTTGTCCCTTTGGTCTTTATAATCTTTCAAAGATTAATAATTTTTTTTTTCGCCGTTCAAAAAAAGATATGCTTGAGCTTCTACTTTCTATTTGTCTTACCGCGATTACCTCGAGGCAGACTTTGATACCCGAGTGTAGTAGACCTCTGTTGATTTTATCTATAGGTGGTGTGAAGGTAGTATTTGGATTTGGCGAAGTAAAAGGCATCTTGTTGGTATATGCTGTTCAGTGGTCAGGAGGAATGCAAATTGCAACCTTGATTTTTCTTTCATTGCGCGCCCCGATCTCCTTGTGGTTTTGAAGCTGGCGAAAAAAAGCTAGAGAGTCCATACTAATGTTAAGATGAATGAAACAGCGATGTCTCCGGTATACTTTTCATCCTTGGTCATTTTGGTAAAGAGCATAAAGTCTATTTTCCATGACTCACGGGCCTTTATTATCATGAACTTGTTACAGTATAAAATTAGGGAATTGATTTTGCCACTCCATTTTTTTTTGTTAATGCCACTCCCCTTCTCTTACAAAACAAATCATCTAATAAAAACACAAAGGGGAGTGACATTAACAAAAAAAAAGGGAGTGACAAAATCACTCCCCTAAAATTAAGACAAATACTATTAGGGAACTGATTTTCGCGCTCCAAGATTTACTGCAGGCGCTCCACCTTTTTGTTTTTATACTGTGGTATTGCTGGCAATATCACAATACATTTTATTTTTACACTGTGATATTGCCAGCAATATCACAGTATAAAAACAAAAAAAGGAGCGCCTGCAGTAAATCTTGGAGTGCGAATATCAATTCCCTACTAATTAATGAAACTTGCATAAAAAAGTAAACAAATATTGGACACAATATATGTATAAAATAGTTCTTCAAGAACTATTGAATCAGTCTGATCAAATTCTCATTATTTTTCTGTCTGTTTCTTTTCTTTCCTTTCTCTTCTTTCTTTCTTTTCTCAATTGTCTGTGTATCTTCTTACAATCCGAAGGATTCTTATATAGACAAAATATCAAAAAAAGTGTATTTAATACAAACACTATGCCAACCACTTCTTTCTCCAAAGTCTTTCAATCTTTGTCTTCAGAGTCTTTCAACTTTGATCATCAACCAATCATTCATAACAGAACTTTTATTTTGAGCTAAACTGTTGGGAATCATGAGAGAATTCACACAATCATATACACTACTTTTATTTATTTCTCAAACAAAACATACAAATTACATCTCACTCTCCTCTCTTCTCTCTTTTTTCTCTCTTCTTCCCCCTCCAATACATTACAAGCATACAAATATATAAATACACAACTCACACTAATTATACAAACCATGTGACTCCCATCCTCTCAATTAACCCACACAAAGAAATATTCAATTGGCTTGGCCCCACAAAGAAATATTCAATTGGCTTGGCCCCACATCATTCAATCCTATCTTCTCCTTTGTCTCTGATCCACACACACACACACAAACCCCACTCATATAATTAAGTTTATTTCCAACATAAACTATAACAAATACGAAACATGACTAACCTTACATGGTAGAGAGAGAGACTAAGAATTGAACCACACAACACCTAATAATAATTATAAGATAAAATTCTCCAAATAGATCATTTTTGTACCCATACCCATACATGGTGCAAGAAGCCCATCTTGATCAGCTAGCTCTGTTTCCACTTTCAGATCTCCAGCTAGCAGAAGGTGTGAAATTCATTCTAACAGGCCTTGCAATTTCTGAATCAAACTGTCAATGTAAGAACTATCACGGTTTTCACTCAACAACAGCTCCCTCCACTTAGCATTATTGGCTCTCACCTTTTTCCCAATTTCACCATCAACTTCCATTACCATTACCAACCTTATTGCCTTGCACACACTTTCTCTACTAAAAAACTCCTCTCCCTCTTCTCTCTCCGCCTCGACTCCGACCTCCAAATCTCCGCTCACAAACCTCGAACTGACGATTTTCTCCCCGTTCATTGGCATTAACACCAATTCGCACTCATTCACCATAGCCTCCAATAAGGAACCAGAACGACAGTGTGTCACGTAGCACCCCACAGATGTGTGTCCCATGATCAACTGTTGCTGTACCCAGCCCCCATAAACAACCCCTCTTCCTTTAGTCCTCTCGGAGAGCCCTCCCGGTAACGAATCCTCAATCTTTTCCAACCCTAGTGGCGGTTTCAGGGCCGCGAGAAACGGCATGCCGGTTAGCTCCAAACCAAGCAGCAGTTCTTCATTCCCAAGTACACACTCGCTTCCGAATGAACAGAAAATCACTTCTTTGGCTTCGAAACTATTAAGCCACTTAGCCCATCGTTCTTCTAGCGTAGAAGCGGGTGGTGGGTCCGGAACGACCGGGCCTGCAAGAATAACTGGCTTTCCGAAATGTTTTTCGATGTAATCACTATAATGCCCTGCAATCTCTTTACAAGCATTGAAACTGATGGCATCACACTCACTGTAGGAACTCAAAATGCGTTGCGCAAAGGGCATTCCGGAACCAAATTCCTTTTCTACCAATGCATTGACTATGGCACGGGCTTCGTGTGGACTGAGTTTAATGGAGGAAGCAGGGAAATAGGGGGGCGGTTTTGTAAAATCATCCGGCGTGACTTTCTCATGGAATTTTCTAGCAGGGCTAAAAAGGTAAGCTGCGGTTGCAGGGCTAACAATGGAATAGCGTACGGACTTGATGCCTAAACGGCGTGCGAGAGTTGGTATCCAATGAGCCAAATCGTAGAACACGAAGTCGGGTTTGAGTTGTTCCAGAGAAGCTTCAATTGTGGGTTGTGTGAGATCCATGGCAGTCATGAGCCGAGGTTGTAATGCATAAGAAGCAATATCGTTGGTCGTTTCGGCGCCCTGAGGGAGCCCGTCGACGTGCGGAACGGTGAACGGGATGAAGGTGATGAGGTCTGGGTGAAGATTGAGGTGTTCCAACTTTGTTATTGTGTTGGTTGGGACGAAGAAGTGGATTTTGTGGCCTCTCTGAGCAAGCCTATTGGAGATATGGAGATAGGGGATTAGGTGACCCATGGCTAACCATGGGAAGGTAGCTACCTCAAAGGTTTTCTCAGCCATATGTTTTGCTGCTGTTGTTGCTGAGAGAAATATGTACACAGCTTACTTTTGGCCTTTATATAAGAACTACGCGAGCCATGACTTTTGTGTTGGTGAGCCATGACTTTTGTGTTGATAAATTCGAGAGTAAAATGACGTGTGTGCTGTATTGTGACTAGTGTGGAGTACTATTGCTTTAAGAGCACTCAATAGCCTCTCCATCGAAACGGAGAATTTGGTCAGGTCACTTCTTTGCCACATGGTGGCCGCTCGATCGGCGGATCGGGAGATCCTGCCAAGCAAGGGTGCTTGGCAGGGGTGTCGAGCGCATCTCGACCGTACAAAAGTGTTTTGGACGGTCCGGATGTAAAAGTACTGAATGGATTTAAAAAAAAAGAAAAAGAAAAGGAAAAAGATGTTTTGATTCGGGCCGTTGATTCCGAGATGGACGGCCGGATTGGCCGCTCGGCAGGCACCCCGGGTCCTCGATCGGCACCCAAAAATTTCTCCGATTTCAGGCATAATGTTTGAAGTTCAAGGACACACGTTTCACCCCAAACAAAATTGCTTCCAGTCACCTTAACAAATACTAGAAACGGAAAGTCTACGGTTCCCGACCGTGGAATCCCGATCGGAATCCCGACGCCTCGTCGGGCTCACTCCGGCCACTGGACAGTCGATCCGAGCCGTCCAAAAATTCTAAAAAAATAATTAAAGAATTGTTGGACGGCTAGGATCGACCGTCCGGTGGCCAGAGTGAGCCCGGCGAGGCGTCGGGATTCCACCCGTCGGGAACTGTAGCATCACTCAGAAACTACTAGAAATATCTAGGCGGCCCCGTTTGATAAACGGATTGGAGGTTGGGATTGGATTACGAAGGTGATGGTATTAGTAATTCTTTGTTTGGTTTCCAAAATTGGTCCGGATTGGTAGTCCCATGGGATAAACAATCCGGCTCATAGGGGGTATTAGCAATATCTCTTGGGACTTGGTATTCGTAATCCAATTCCAACCCCAGGCCTCCTCATTACCAATCCATTCTCATTACCAATTTCTTCTATCAATCCAATTCCATCTCAAACAAACATGATATTAATAATCCCATCATCTAATCCCATCCTAAACAAACATACTCATTATCAATCCATTCTCATTAACAATCCCTTCTCATTACCAATCCCAATCCTAATCCCATATCCTTACAAATCCCATCCATCTATCACTGTTATCGAACGGGGCCACTTTTTTTTTTTTGGTCCCCCCCCCCCCGGACCCCACACCCCAATTTCCACTATTACAACCCCCCCCCCTCTTTCCGGTTTTGTTTTTTTGCTCTTTATTTCCTTTTCTTTATTTTCATTTAAATTTTTTTTCTTTATTTCCTTTTCTTTCTTTCTCCTTATTTCCTTTTCTTTCTTTCCGGTTTGAATTTTTTTTTCATTTTTTTCTCTGTATTTCCTTTTCTTTCTTTCCAGTTAGAATCTTTTTTTTTCTTTTTTTAATTTTCAATTATTTTCTTTATTTGTTTCTTTTCCCATTTACCTCCCTTATTTTTTTTTGGTTAACTCAAATTCTATTTTCAATTAAAATTGACTTTATACTTAACAAATTTATATTATTTTAATTAGTTAATTAATTGTCTTAACAATGAAATAATAAAAATAACTTCTAATGAACAATAATAAATTTAAACAAAATTTCATTTTATTATAATTGAGTACATATTGTCAAAACATGAAAATACATAAAAATACAAATTCTAATAAATATTTCCTCCAAATGCTGCTCCCGGCGCGCTTATACCCATTATTTCATACCACAATAGAAAACGTGTTCCATAACTAGCAGCCCATCCTTTAGCTTCGTCCAATGCATGGTCCTGCCACCATATTGGGAAGGATGGTACTGGGTAATGAGGTTGTAAGAAAACTTGCACGAAGTGATTGTCAACACAGGCAATAGCAATTAATAGGAAAGACTACTTGTAAGATAATTAAAAGGTTCAAGTCTAATTCTAGGCTTTGTAAATTAATTGAGAGAAAAAAAAAGTGTTTCAATTGATTATGTTTATCCTGACTGTTTTTTTTCTTCCTATTTTTCCTATATACATATTAAAAAATATAGTTAAAAAAATAAGTGTTTCAATTTTCAATCCGTTTGAATCAGTGCAAAGATGTTATTTTTCTGATCATTTCATCCTAAATGGTCGTAATAAATTTTTTGCTCCAAGGCTTTTCAATAGACACCCTAAAAGAGCCCTGAAATCCAATCCAATTTTAAGCATGCTAAAGCCTTCCACTCTCTTGTCATTCTATTCTAGTGTAAGACTATGTGATCATGTAGACTAGTATGCATGATCACATAGTCCATGGCGCACTTAATTCTTGAATTATATTTTTTAATATAGAAAGGGTGTATTTATAGAAATTAAATAAATAAAATATAAGTAATTAAATAAAGAAAGAAATTAAAAGGTGGGGTAGGGGGGAGCGGGGGCTCTGCTGTGCTGCCCCATGGGCACCGTAGCCCCTAAAACTGCAACGTTTGGTTTTAAAAAAAAATTCTTACAATCAATTTGCAATCCTATGGAGCAGAAATGTGATTATAAGAGCCCTAGAGACAAAATTTGATTTTGGCTCTTTAGAATATTATGATCAGAATAATAAAATCTTCACACCCGTTCAAACGGATTAAAAATTGAAGCACTTAATTTTTGAACTATATTTTTTAATATATAAACGGTCTCGCAACAAATTAAGTCCGTTTAATCAGTGTAAAGATCTTGTTAATATGATCAGAATAACATCTTTGCATCGATTCAAACGGAGTGAAAATTTAAGCACTTAATTTTTTGAGACCGCTTATATATTAAAAAATATAGTTCAAAAATTAAGTGCTTCAATTTTTAATCCGTTTGAACGGGTGTGAAGATCTTATTATTTTGATCATATTATTCTAAAGAGACATAATCAAATTTTGTCTCTAAAACTCTCATAATCACGTTTTTGTTCCGTAAGATTGCAAATTGATTGTAAGAATTTTTTTTTAAAATCAAACGTTGCCATTTTAGGGGCAGGGGCTACTGGGGATAGTCCGGGAAAATGGGCGTGGGTTCAGGGGGTGGGGTGTCAGGGGAGGAAAAGCAATTTGCCATTGCAAATCAGCCCCCACCAATATCTTCTCCTCTCAGCCACACAAATAAAAGCTGAAAGCTCACAGCACATTCACACTCATCAGCCTAATACGTGCTTCACTTTTTACTTTTACGAGAGGTCCCCTCCTGACACCTCCTCTTTTCTTTATTTGTTTTCTTTCAATGAGCACCCTAAGACTCATTATTTAATTTTATAGTTCTCTTAAGGTGTCCATTGAAAGACCTTGGAGCCAAAAATTTTATTACGACCATTTAGGATGAAATAATTAGAAAAATAACATCTTTGCACCAGTTCAAACGGATTAAAAATTGAAATACTTATTTTTTAACTATATTTTTTTAATATATATATATAGGGAAAAAAAGGAAAAAAAACAGTTGGATTAATATTTAACTATATTTTTAATATATAAACGGTGTAAAAAAATAAGTGTTTCAATTTTCAATCCGTTTGAACCGGTGCAAAGATGTTATTTTTCTGATCATTTCATCCTAAATGGTCGTAATAAATTTTTGGCTCTAAAGCCTTTCAATGGGCACCCTAAGAGAGCTCTAAAACTAAATAAGGAGTCTTAGAGTGCTCGTTAAAAGGCCGTAGAGCCAAAAATTTACTACGACTGAAATGATCAGAAAAATAACATCTTTGTACCGGTTCAAACGGATTGAAAATTGAAACACTTATTTTTTTACACCGTTTATATATTAAAAAATATAGTTAAAAATTAATCCATTTGAATCCGACTGTTTAATGAATACACTTATTTTTCAAATGAATCCGACTGTTTTTTTTTTCTTTTTTTTCCTATATATATATATTACAAAAAAATAGTTAAAAAAATAAGTGTTTCAATTTTCAATCCGTTTGAACCGGTGCAAAGATGTTATTTTTCTGATCATTTCATCCTAAATGGTCGTAATAAATTTTTGGCTCCAAGGCCTTTTAATGGACACCCTAAGAGAGGTCTGAAACTAAATAATGAGTCATAGGGTGCTCGTTGAAAGGCCTTAGGAAAAAAATTCATTATGAACATTTAGAATAAAATGATTAAAAAAAAAAACGAAAGTAATTAAATAAAGAAAGAAATAAAAGGGTGGGGGTACAAAGAGGAAGGGGGGTGGGGGGTTCATTCCGGAAAACGGGTGTGGGGTATGGAGGGTAGGGTGGTGAGAATTTACTTTTACCTAACCTATCATGTCGGTGTGATAGAGAAATTCACTCACAAGCAAATTCTACTTTTGTTGTGAGAGTTGATAGAGTGTAAGATTAGTGTGATTTGTATGTGGTTCACACATCAAAGGGTAAGTTGTTACTTCCAAAGCCCTACTATTTAGGGTTTCCTCAGACCTTCTATTCTATGTTGCTTTCCTCTTCAAATTAGATGTAACGAAAATAGGCATAGCAATATCCAACAAATCGTGGCCGCAACCTGAAAGTTGTAGTCCCATTCTGGAATCTTTAATTTAAGATTTAACGTGGGGAGAAGCACGACTGTACGTTTGTGCTATGTTGTAGTACTGCAAGACTTTCCTTTTTCGAACCTAGCTTCCTCTCCCGTCTATGGTTCGTTTGATTAGCGAAATAATGGTAGAAACTGCAATAAAAAGAAAAAAGATATACTCCGTAGTACTTTTTTAGTGTTCACTTGGCAAGAATATTCCAGAAAGTGGTAGAAAATAAATTTTTCCTTACACCCCTCTAAAACTAGAAAGTTTGCTTTACTTTTTCTCACAAAAACATGCAGCAAAATTTTATTTTCTTGCGGGAATGAATAAATAATTTCTTTGATTTCCTTATTTTCTTGCAAAACTTTCATCATAATCAAACAGATGTGAGAAAAAAAATACATTTTCTTTTACTTCACTTTATCTCATTTCTACTTTCCATTATATTTTTCACGCTAATCAAACGGACCCTAGTGGATTAGGCCAGAGACCGGAGTTATCTTCCTTGACTTCGATAACAAAGTTATTCTTTCCCAAAAATTGCGACTAATTTTCATTCGTGGGTACACCATACATGGTGATTCATATAAGCTAAGTCTTCAAATCTACAATTAGGCCAAAGAAAATATTTTGACTGTAGGACTTTACCTCTAGAATTTCAAATTATCCAAATTTGCGAAATTCGATCTATGTGCAACGCGCGGGTCACACCCACTGATCAGTCCAGGCAAATGGTACTAAGGCCCCGTTCCACTTTCCCTTCTTTTTCTAAAAGTTCTTTTTCTTCAATTTTCAAACTCAAATATAATGAAAATGATAAATAATTTTTTAATTTTTTTTGCACCGTATAAAAGATCTCGTTGAAATCTATCAAACAAGATCCATAGTGGTAGGAAAATTATTTACGTAAACACATTATTTTTTAGCTTGAAATTACTTTCTTTTTCCAAAAGTTACTTTTTTTAGAAACCGGAACGACCTCTAAGTATGTCTGGGCTGGGGGCATGAGTTAGCATATAGATTCTTAGTTTATAGCTCTATTACAGCGATCCGGAGTTCTTGTTTCTCTCTCTGTAAGAGCGGTCCACCAGTCACTCTCTGAGCAGTCCACTCGTTAAGCACAGAGACAACTCCGGAAACAAAGCTGCGACAATATCCTCCTACCAAGGAGAAACACTTCAGTGCCGAGCGGGTATTGCCCACGTGGCACCCGCTCGGCGAATCCGAGCCGTCCGATACACTTTTGGACTGCTCGGATTAAAACACTCTCTCTCCTCTCCCCCAAACACTTTCTCTCTCCAAATCTGAGCCGTTAAAAAACAAAATGGACGGCTTGGATGGCCGAGCGGGCACTACGTGGTACCCGCTCGGCACTGAAAAATTTTCCCCTACCAAGGGACGACTCTTTTGGTGCAGCTAAAATAGTGTTGGAAAAAATTTGGTTTTGCTCAACTTTGAGTTAATTATTGAATGGGTCTCACGCATCCACGTGGACCGACCCACATACCGTTGTGTTCGTCTTGGTTAGGAGATTAAGATTGAACACATAAGTGGAGAAAATCAAGTCATGGTGAATGAGAAATTGCCATGGAAAGTTGCCCCTCACATGGTGTTTGGAGGAGTGGAAATTGGCTAGTCCCACATTGGTGGGAGGAGGAAAGATCATTGGGAATAAGTAACCCAAGTGAAGTTCAAAGGGTTGGCCCTTTGGGTCATAGAAGTTTTGTAAGGGGAGAGAGCATAGATAATGTATGCTTTGCTCTTATAAAACACACGCGCGCCAAACCGGGCCGGGCCAATCAAAAGACGCGCGCGCCGGGCCGGGCTGATCAAAAAGATTGGGCTTGACCCAATGCGTTATTATCTTTTTGCAGCCTTTCCGTTCGAACTGGGCTGGGTCAGAGCCGACCCGTGCTTCTGTTACCGTTGCCCCGTTTCTTTCCTTGCAACTGTTCGGCGAACAGGTTCCGACCAACCGGTACCGTTCTGTTCCGAACAGTCACGCCTGTCTTTTCCAAACGGGTGTCTTGATGCCTATATATCAGACCCGTTTCGACTTCATTCATCACGGAAAAAAAATAACTTGCAAACATTCTGCATTTTTACGCATCCATTCTGAGAGTTCGATACTGTTTCGGTTCGCCTATCAACCAGATTGCAGTGCTGCTTCCGGTTGGTGAAAATCGGGTAGTCCTGCGAAGCAGACGTCCGCGGATTCCATCAGCATCGTAGTGGAGGGCGAATTTGCTTTAAGGACAGAGTTTTACTTGCCTCGATTATTCCATCCATTGCCAATTTTCGGACGCCTGAAATTGGCTAAGTATGTTTCGTATTCCTTTACTGTTTCGTTGTGTTTCTGTTTTTATTTTTCCAGTAAGAGAAGCCGTGGTGATAACAATCTTAAAGCAAATTCTCGCGTGTTCTTAGTTTTATGGAATACGGGTTTAATCTACTGGAAAACTTTATTTCGGTTTTCTAATCGTGTTATTGCTGGAATTTTTTTTTGGCTAATACCTTACTGATCGATCTTTGGTTTCGAAGTTGTGTCGTCGTTCGATAAATCTGTAAGATTAGAAAACTGAAATCAATTGTTTAATCTGTGTAGTCACATTGCTTTCAGTTTCAAAGTTGTGTGATCAATGGATATTGTGCAATTGGTTTTTTTTTTTAATCGGTTGTGTATCTCGATTTTGGAAAACAGTGGGTTTCTTAGACTTGCTAGCAACTTAGTCTAAGGCGAATTCCTTTTTGCTATATCTTCCGTAATTTGGTTTTTCATCTCAGATTGTAGGAAAAACAATTTTTTTCTTTTTGAGAAGAAATTTTTTGTATACCTACTGACTTTGATTAAATTGGTTAATTCTGGAAATTGCGGTTCTACTGTTTTTTATTTCGTATTTTTATTGGATTGGAAACAGTAAGTGGGTTTGTAAATCTGTTTCGTAATCGCTCGGAATAAGTGTTTACTAGTTGATTCGATTAGTAAGGTTTTATAAGTGAATTCATTTGTTAAAACGTTAGTTCCAGATTGTTCAATTTGGAATATTGATAGTGGATTTGATATCAGTATGGGATTACGATTACATATCAGGTTTTTTGGTTAAAATAGTTTTGAACGCCTACTGTATTGGTTTTGATATCTGGTTGTTGATTTCTTATTAGTGTGTGTCATTTGTTGGACTTAATTAGTTTAATCGGTATTGATTCTGTTAACCATTTGGATCAGTGGGTTTATTTATTGTTTTCCTACTTCGGTAGATTAATACGTCACAGATCCCTTCTCTAGTTTATTTCTTAGACTCCTGAAGACTATTATACTTTGGTTTGTTCACTACTGATTTGTCCGTGCTTCAATAGTTGTGCAAGTTGATAATCTGGTGTGATTTCGACTTTATTATTCACGGTTATTTGTTGGAAACAAGTTTATTGAATTTGGTGTATAGAACTAATAGTCAATTTGTATACAGTTTGATTAGAGGAGGATACTGATCAATTAATGTTGATATCGTATTTGGCACTAAGTTCTCGGTTTTGAAATCAGTGGGTTTAATAGTTGGTTTTTTCAAGTCCAAGGCATAAATTCATTTGCTCACCTACTGTACATGTTTATTGGTTCGTGTATATGCTCTTTATAAAATTGTCAATACCGGTTTTGCAAAAATTAATTTTGTTCTCTTAGTCTGAGATATATTCTGTTTCTTTCGGCATTCGGTTAATTGAAATATTTTGAGAGTATTTCAGTAAACTGATTTTGAGTCGATCTTCTGTTTATGTTAACAGAAATGACTACCGAAATCCCTAAGATTGGTGATGTTCACAAAACTGGAGATGGGTCTTCAGTGGCTTCCATTGCTTCCTCTTCTACCGATGCTGCTGCTCCGGTGGCGGCACTGTTGCCGGTGAATCATTCCGAGAAGCCGGAAAAGTTCAATGGGACAGAGTTTCGTAGGTGGCAGCAGAAAATGCTTTTCTACCTGACGACTCTCCGTTTGGCTAGGTTTCTGACAGAGGATCCTCCTACTGTGGCTGAAAATGAGACGGACACTCAAGTCCGTATAGCTTATGATGATTGGAAGAACTTTGACTATCTGTGCAGAAACTACATTCTCAGTGGACTGGACAACGCGCTTTACAACGTGTACTGTTCGGTGAAATCTGCCAAGGAACTCTGGCTTACCTTGGAGAAAAAGTACATATCAGAAGATGCCGAACTGAAAAAATTTGTTGTTAGCAGGTTCCTGGACTTTAAGATGGTTGATTCGAAATCTGTGATGAGGCAAGTTCAGGAACTCCAGGTTCTCCTTCATGAGATTCATACTGAAGGAATGATGTTGAGTGAGTCTTTCCAAGTGGGAGCCGTCATTTGGAAATTGCCGCCTTCATGGAAGGCGTACAAGAAGCAACTCAAGCACAAGCGTAAGGACATGAACATGGAGGATCTGATTGTACGTTTGAGAATGGAGGAGGATACTCTGAATATGGATAAGAAGGATCTGATTCCGTATGTGGCAAAGGCCAACATGATTGAACAAGGTGGAAAGGGATATAAGGGGAAGCAGTACAACAAAAGGAAGGGCAAAGGTATTGACCTCGGTCCGCGTGGTGGTGTGGCTAAAAGGGCCAAGTATGATGGAAAGCCTAGGTTTGCTGGAAAATGTTTTGTGTGTGACAAGCAAGGACATAAGGCTGCTGATTGCCAAAGCAGGCGAGGTAATCAGAACAAGGAACCAGCACAGGCTAATATGACTGAGATGGAGTTGGAGGCTCTCTCAAATGGGGTTGAAGAAATATTGAACCTGTCGGCCTGACTACGAGTGAGGTGTATGTAGGTAGAGGCTAGATATGTAATGTGTTGTTCCACATTGGTGTACTGACTTAGGTTCCGGCATCTCCGGGTTTATTTGTGAAATAAACACATCTTTTAGTTATATCCTTGAGGTTTCTGATTTGTGGGATGGTACGGTCTTGTGGGCTTTTGCACAATGTGATTATTTAAATTGTCTACCTAAATTCTACATAGATTCTGATCATAAATATGAAAGATGTATGGAGTTTGGAATGGCAAAGAACTCTTTGCATAAAGTTGAAAGTAGCACAAAACTGCATCTTAAAGTTTGTTCAACTAAGAGGTAGTTGTAACCCATTTGTTAAATTTTTTTTTTGTAATGACTGGCCTGGATTATGATTCTGTTAAATTGAATCGAGTATATACTTTAGTAAATCATGGTGAGTTAACTGAAGTGCGCTGAGATTGGAGAAAATCTCATTTCCAGTTTGCTGATTGCACATGTTTCGAGTAAAGATAAATTAATGTCCTTCATGGAATTTTGAAATTGTGCAAGAATTTGGCGCTAATATTTACCCGTTGATAAAGATTGGCAACAGCCCATATGGACCTACGGTGGTATCTTTAATTAACGAGTTTTATTTGTTTTTGGTTGAAATAAGACCATTCTATTGTCCATATACTTGGTTTGACCAAGCGTGTTTCGACCATAATTTTCGGAAGCATGAATGCTTGATTTTTTTTTATTTAAACCAAGAGATGTATGCATGTTGCAAATAGCGTAAAAAGCTTTTAAATTTGAGTAAAGAGTTACTCGTTCGTTATATTGGGTGAGTTACTCAATGTGGGGGTTGTTTCTTACTGAGTAAGTTTAGACATTATTTGAGTCATGTCATGAACTTGGGAAATTATTTGATGAATTCTGATTTAATTTCAGAATTGTGGGGGGGAGCAATATTTATAATTTCCACAAAATTAAAATATATGTTGCACTATTAGAGATGTCCTAAAATACTTGAAGGATGAAGTATTGTGATAAAGTATTGTGATATGTATATCCAATTTTTTGAAAGGTGGATTCAATATTATAACAGGAGTGCAACATTAATTTTGAAAATTCTCTACGTGCATAGCAAGGTCTATAATGGAGTCTGATCAACCCATTGCGTTAGGCAAAAGCTAGTACGCGGAGTGGCCACAAGCCATTCTTAGAGGATGCTCCATATGGTCCAATTATATGCCAAGAGTTGAAACGTGATGGCCATTAGTAGTTGAAAGGCATTTAGGACCTTCTAATACGGCTTGTCTCAATATTTATGTTGTAGACAACTCGCCGTTAAACACTTGTTCTTACTTGAGATTGAAACGTCAAAAAGAATTATTTACGGATCCGTTAAACATGAGTTTTGACTAGAGAACAAATGCTCACCGAGGGAAATGAGATTAGAGCCTACAAATTAAAAGTTCTCTATGACGGCAACCCAACCTAGCTGACTGGAGATCCCTAAGATCTAGGTTCAACGGGACAACCGAGTTGTATGAGACTTAGGAGTATCACTAAGGAGATATCTCTCCAACTCATTTCTATGGTGAAACATTGATGCCTGCAGCGTATATTAAGGTTAGGCAAATGCCTTTAATGGTTCTTAAACCTTGGACATCCATGTGGGGTATCCGAGTCGGGTATAGCAGAATACTCGTATTAAGAATCACCTATGTGAATGTAGAAGGGGCCGCTTCTATGAGAATGTCTCGGGCAGAATTCTCTACAAACATTCATGAAGACCAGGCGTGTTCCAGGGCCATAATGGGCACAACCGTAAGAACCAAACTGTGTTTGGAAAGATTCTGGGTGTTGACTATTGTCTCGGCTTGCACAAATGGCTGAACAGTTCAAGACATCATGTTCACTGGTTAGCTAGTAAGTCCGATAGTTATTCACAAGGATAGGTTCAAAGCCAGAAGCTACCTAGCCCTATGCAGAAGATTTCCTATTGTAACTCTCAGGAATTTTGCATTTGCATTGCATTGATTATCCTACCAATTTCATTCATGTGGGGGATTGTTGGAAAAAATTTGGTTTTGCTCAACTTTGAGTTAATTATTGAATGGGTCCCACGCATCCACGTGGACCGACCCACATACCGTTGTGTTCGTCTTGGTTAGGAGATTAAGATTGAACACATAAGTGGAGAAAATCAAGTCATGGTGAATGAGAAATTGCCATGGAAAGTTGCCCCTCACATGGTGTTTGGAGGAGTGGAAATTGACTAGTCCCACATTGGTGGGAGGAGGAAAGATCATTGGGAATAAGTAACCCAAGTGAAGCTCAAAGGGTTGGCCCTTTGGGTCATAGAAGTTTTGTAAGGGGAGAGAGCATAGATAATGTATGCTTTGCTCTTATAAAACACACGCGCGCCGAACCGGGCCGGGCCAATCAAAAGACGCGCGCGCCGGGCCGGGCTGATCAAAAAGATTGGGCTTGGCCCAATGCGTTATTATCTTTTTGCAGCCTTTCCGTTCGAACTGGGCTGGGTCAGAGCCGACCCGCGCTTCTGTTACCGTTGCCCCGTTTCTTTCCTTGCAACTGTTCGGCGAACAGGTTCCGACCAACCGGTACCGTTCTGTTCCGAACAGTCACGCCTGTCTTTTCCAAACGGGTGTCTTGATGCCTATATATCAGACCCGTTTCGACTTCATTCATCACGGAAAAAAAATAACTTGCAAACATTCTGCATTTTTACGCATCCATTCTGAGAGTTCGATACTGTTTCGGTTCGCCTATCAACCAGATTGCAGTGCTGCTTCCGGTTGGTGAAAATCGGGTAGTCCTGCGAAGCAGACGTCCGCGGATTCCATCAGCATCGTAGTGGAGGACGAATTTGCTTTAAGGACAGAGTTTTACTCGCCTCGATTATTCCATCCATTGCCAATTTTCGGACGCCTGAAATTGGCTAAGTATGTTTCGTATTCCTTTACTGTTTCGTTGCGTTTCTGTTTTTATTTTTCCAGTAAGAGAAGCCGTGGTGATAACAATTAGTTGCACATATACATGAAACATGTATCGTGCAAAGCAACCCCTCCCAAAAAAAGTACAACGTTAGTTCAACCACGTAGATATGAGCATTTTTGGTGGAGTTCAATAATCCAGACATGTAAAACTATTTTCTGAAAACCCGTTTATGGCTTTTTTCTGGTTTGGCTTAAATAATTAACTGTAATTCTTTAGAGTCATCGCTGACTCTCCGGAAGTCTCCGATGTTTCTAGAACATTCTGGATTGTGCTAGAGTTTTCCAAACTCTTCCGGAATAATCCGGATTCTACTATAACTTTCCAGACTTTACTAGAAAGTTCCGGTCCTTCAGGATCCTATTAGAATGTACTAGACTATGATGGAGTACTAGTCTAGGTTTCTCTAAAGATTTTGGTCTTATTCTAGAAATTGACTTGTATCTAGAATGTTCTATAGGTGGCTATAAATAAGATAGGTGACATCATTTGTAGTGTGTGTGGGAAGCACCAAGTGTAAGAGTGATGAGAACACTCAAGTGTAAGTGAGTGTGAGTGTAAGAGTGTTGTGTAAAAGTCAGTGTACTTGTGTAATTTTGTACTCCCTCTGTTCCAATTCGTTTGTCCAATTGTCGAAATTCGTGTCTTTCAAAAATATACTTATATCTTACATTTTATAATATTTTTTATGATTTTGAAGATTTTGTATAATAAAACTAATTGAGATCTATCAAACAAGATCCATATTGCATATTAAAAACATTACTAATTGAAAATTATAGACAATTCTTTGAGATGTCAAACGCTCTCAAAAAGTCAAAAAAGAGACAAACAAACCGGGACGGAGGGAGTATTGAATAAGGGTGAGAATATTCAATATGAGTGTATACTTTGGGGTGTCCAAAATCAATAGTAATTGGCAATTTTTTTTGCATTTCTCTTCTTTCTCGCCTTTTTCTACTGTTAAATAAATGCTAATCGACTATTGGTATTTTGAATGGATCTTTCATGGAGGTCGATTGGTTCACATGTCTGCATTTTAGTACCTCATTTATAAAGCATTAGATTGTGTGAATGTGTCTTAAGTAAAGCGCTATGCCTGACGAGGTTAAAATGTAGAGAAAACTTCAAGAGCTGATACTCTGTGCCATAGCGAACAAGAAAAAGCCTTAGAAAGACTGGAATTTCAGCAAAGAATTCGCTGCTTTTGAGTGCCTAGATAAATCTATTTGCATTCTGGAACATGAAGTTCTGTGATAAAATACCCTTATTGTTCTGACCTCTGTATATTTCCTATTCATGTATGAGTGTTTGATGATTAATTTGCTGGTGTAATTTGGTACCAAGTTCCTTCTAACACCACTTTCTTTCTTAATTTTGTGTTCCTTGTTGATGCAAGCACAGAAGGATCTTTTATATTAGGAGGGTAATACAAGAAGTGAGGCCTTAACCTTGCCTAAAAAAGCCTCCAAAATTTGATCTTCTATCGGAGGTTCCACGTATGTCAAAGACAACCCTTCAGGTGGCTATGCTCCCATGGTTTGCCATGGGGCACATAATCCCATATATCAATATCTCCAACAAGCTTGCCCAGAGAGGCCATATGATTTTTTTCTTCATGCCCATAAATACAATACCCAAGATTGATCATTTGAATCTTCACCCAGACCTCATCACCTTTGTTCCAGTCACTGTTCCACATGTCGGTGGCCTCCCTCATGGTGCTGAAACAACCGCAGATGTTTCGTCTGAGTTGCATCCTCTTATCATGACTGCGATGGATCTTACACAACCCTCCATTGAAGCTGCTCTGAAACATCTCAAACCTGACTTTGTATTCTTTGATTCGGCTCACTGGATGCCAGCCTTGGCTCGCCGTTTGGACATTAAGTCTCTACATTATTCTGTTGTAAGCCCAGCAGCTGTGGCTTACCTGTTTGGCTCGGAAAGAAAACTCCATGAAAAACAGTGGGCAGAATTTGAATTGATGAAACAGCCACCAGCAGGTTACCCTGCTTCATCCATTAAGTTACATTCATATGAAGCTCGTGCCATGGTTGGTCTAGGAGTAAACGAATTTGGCAGTGGAATAACCTTCATGGAACGTCTTTCTATCTCCCTCAGTGATTGTGATGCCATCAGTTGCAAAACTTGTATGGAAATTGAAGGGCCTTTCTGTGATTACATTGAAAAGCAGTTCAAAAAGACAGTTATTTTGGCGGGCCCGGTAGTGCCGGATCCACCACCCGTTGCAACCTTGGAAGAACGATGGGAAAAGTGGCTGGGAAGTTTTGAACCCAAAACAGTGATTTTCTGTTCATTTGGAAGCGAGTGTATACTAGGGAAGGAGCAGTTTCAAGAACTGGTTCTGGGTTTGGAGCTCAGTGGCATGCCATTCTTTGCTGCCCTAAAACCACCTCTAGGGGTGGAAAAGATCGAGCACGCATTGCCGGTAGGGTTTTTAGAGAGAACTCAAGGAAGAGGCCGGGATAGTTTATGGAGGTTGGGTCCAACAACAAGTAATTTTGGCACACCCTTCTGTGGGGTGCTTTGTGACACACTGTGGTTATGGTTCGTTATTGGAGGCTATGATAACTGAGTGTGAATTGGTGCTAATGCCGCAGTATGGTGATCAAGCCATCAATTCGAGATTGATGGGCGGAGATTTGTAGGTTGGAGTGGAGGTCGAGAGCGATGAGGAAGACGGGTCGTTTACCAGTGAAGGTGTATGCAAGGCAATAAGAATGGTGATGGAGGTTGATAGTGAAGTTGGGAAGAAGGTAAGAGCCAACCGTGCTAAATTGAGTGAGTTCCTGTCAAGGAAAAGCCTTGATAGCTCTTACATTGATAGTTTCATTCAGAAACTGCAAGGACTTTTAGGATTGACATCAATTTGACGAAGCCGATTTTGCCAGGGCTTGCACTATGTCGATGTATGTGTGCGCGCGAACGTGAGTTGTTTTGAAATTGTCATTTAGATTGTGGGGTGTATGGCTTGAATTCCAAGTCTTGATAGCTTTTATGTTGATGGTTTCCTTCCTAAACTGCAGGCCTTCAACTGTTCTTCATTTTGTGTTAGTTTCTTATATATTACAAAAACAGAAGAATAAACAATGAAACATGAATAATTATGCTATAGCCAATGGGTCTTCTGTGATCCAATAGTGGAGGGTCACAGTCCTTATTCAATAGGACCTTCGCCCTCACTTTGCGCTTCTACTCCCAAAACTTGCTTGGCGAATTTTAGTAGCAGCTTGGAATGTTTTCAGAGGTCGCCAAGGCAAAACTCAGTTCGCCAAAGGCAGCTTTCGGTGGTGTTCTGACGGTCGTGGTTTAGCCGTTCTATCCTAAGAGATAGACGCTGGTCAACCTCCAACACCCTTTGGTGAGGTGGTAAATCTGTTTTAAAGATACTGTTTACAAGGCTGGGTTTGATTTTCATGTTCATCTATTTCAGTTTACTTTGTAATCTGTAAACAATTTTTCATAAGGATTGGGATTCCGGTAGTCTGTAAAATAGTGCTCCAAGAACTTCACATTTGAATGTTTGGGCTACAAATTTTTTATCAGTTGAATGTTTGGGGTTTACACTGGACGCCACATAGATCATTAAAATGTTAATTTTGTAGAGAATAATTTGGAAATTAAGCATTCTTGATCAATTTGTCTAATTCTTAATTTAGAATATACAATCTCTAATTTCCAAAAGATATATTTATCAAATACTTAACAATATATCCTGATTGAACAATTTGTTTACTTTTTTTTATCCAGAATATGCGGTCTTGAATTATACATAAAGATTAAATGAGTTAATTAACCATTTAAAGATATCCGATTAAACTGACTTAAAATCATCAAAAATCTATATCCGTCTCAGCACCCGTAGTCGGGTTAAAATCATCAAAAATCTATATCCGTCTCAGCACCCGTAGTCGGGTTGGAAAATCAATCGCTTCTCCATTCGTTGCATGTCGACAGTGCCGGAGCTATAATGGGGCAGGTACGTAGAAGCCCCGATTCCACCCAGTTTTTATTTTTTTGGTACAGCTTTCATAATTTTGGTAAATTAAATTTTTTTTTGTAAAGAGTTAAAGTATCTCAACTACTATTACAAAGCACGAAAAATTATTTAATCTTAAAAAATCATCGCACAAGAAATTTCTTTCTTGTGATTGAGAAGTTTTTCAGTGTCGGGTGGGCACCGGCCACGTAGTGCCGAACACCATCTCGGCCGTCCAAACGTACTTTGGACGGTCCAGATCTGTTTGGGTAATTTAAAGTGTAAAATTATCAAAACACCCCCTCAAGCCCAAACAAATCTGGGCCGTCCAAAACACGTTTGGACGGCCGAAATGCATGCTCAGCACCACATGGCCGGTGCCTTCCTTGTTACTAGTTGGGCTCCTTCGATTTTGATTCCTGGCTCCCCACTCCACGTTGATCTTCATCCCCCGACACCATGAGAGAGAGAGAGAGAGAGAGAGAGAGAGCCGAGAGGGAGAATCTGGGCGTGGTGTTGGTGATGATTCCTGATGATAACAGAACGAGACCGTTCATGCAACACAGTTGTGAGAGAGAGAGAGAGAGAGAGGGGCAAGGGACGGGACGGGGAATTCTTTTTGCAGATGGACATATCAATATCACTCAATCAAACGAAAGTAGCATCAAATACACCACACAAACTGTCGCCACCCGGGTGCACGTAAATTATTTGCACTGCAAACACTCCATCCAATTGACCCGTCAAAAAACCTCTCTCTCTCTCTCTCTCTCTCTCTCTCTCTCTCTCATGTAAAAACAAGACCATTCAATCCGGACAAGTGGTGAACCGAAAAGAATATGAGTACATATCAAAAAGTACCTACCCAATGGTTTTGAGACGCGTATAATTAGATTCCACGAAGATGATTATTATAGTAGTATTTTGTTTGAAATATTATAAAAACTTCAAGCCTCGTTTTAAAACAATGATAGATAAGTGAAATTCGTAAGAATATGAGATTATGATTAAAATTGATAATTGAAAGAGATTGATAGGTAATAAGATGGATTTGATAATTTGTATATTTATTGTACATGGGATCAAAAGATATGATTGCTATTACCAAATTCGTTTCACATAAAATAGGATTTGATAGAAAGTACCCTTGTGCAAAACTGAAGCATGACAATCATATCCTCCTGTTTCAAATGCCTCGTTTGGTACAAAACTAATACATAGTATAATTACTGTATTTCTTCCCTCTCTTTTTTTTTTTTTGGGAAAATGGAAACATAAAATCTATCGCACCAAAATCAAATTATTATTGAGAGAAAATGAGGATGTACACTTTAATCTATTTGCTTGTTGTGTATCTTACTTTTACAAGTCAATAAATTTGGCAACTTGTGAAAATAAAACCCAACATACATTTGAAAAATATTGCTTGTTTGCTCGTGAATGATTTTGTAAGGCCACCACATTTATTCTAACCCATTTTCTCATTGAAAATAGCTCCTGTTCTGCCATTGAACATAACCCATTTCCGAAAAATTACTTAGATTTCAATACCCATTAACCCAATCTAAGAGTTGTTGATAGATTTCACCATTTTGAGCACTCCTAACAACCCAATGTAGCATCAACAAACATTAACACATCCCATTTTCATTGAGATTAAAAAACAAATAGTCAAATAGCGAAGGGTAATTGGGTCAGTGTAATTTAGTCCCCTGGGTTAGGACTATGAATACCAAGTCCCCCAAGGTATTGTTAATACCCCTAATAAGGGGATTACATGCTTACGAGACTAATAGTCCACCTCTTCATTATGAAAACAAACAAAGGATTAGGGGAATTACTTCGGTGTCTCCTCTCAAAAAGGAGATACCGTAACTTTTGGTATAACAAAACCATTATGAGCATAACCAAAATCTATTACAAGCATAACAGAACCATAACAAGTCATAACTTGTTTGGTTATGCCTTGGTTGGTTGGTTATGCCTTGGTTGATTTTTTGGATATTCCTTGGTTATGCCTTATTATGGTTTTGTTATGCTTGTAATGGATTTTAGTTATACTCATAATGATTTTGTTATGCTACAAGTTACGATGTCTCCTTTTTTAGGGGATACACCGAAGTGCTTCCCAAGGATTAGAGGTCTCTTGGGATTGTTAGTCCAATCCCAAGGCCGAGAGAGGTTAACAAACGGGGTCTCAATGACTTTCTATTCTGAACGTAATTTTTCTGATGGAACAATATTTCATGTACTAGTGTATCTACGTTCTTGAAAATTGGAAGGACAATTTAATACGAGATACTCCCATCGTCCCAAAGAGTTAGGCCATCGAACTCAACTT
Organism: Rhododendron griersonianum; assembly: GCA_018127125.1. Lineage (NCBI taxonomy): Eukaryota > Viridiplantae > Streptophyta > Magnoliopsida > Ericales > Ericaceae > Rhododendron > Rhododendron griersonianum. Next base: position 29,513,101 of record CM030800.1, read on the forward strand.
TTTATTGAGACATAATCATTACATTTACAAATTTTTTACTTTCCAAAATTGCCTTTTACCATTATTTATTTATTTTAGTACTTGGTCATGAGTTTTGCTTGGTTGCTAGTAAAAAGGATATAAAATGGGAAACGTATAAAAGGTTAGACATTGCATTCTGCAAAGAAAAATGAATTGTGAAACAGCTACAAATGGAATACAGAGACTAATTTTATAAGACAGAGGAAGTATATGGATAAAAACGTCACTTTGGCCAGGGAGGAAAACATTAGTAGACGAGTCTAATATTTTGTTTATTTACTTTAGAAAATGATGAATAACAGGCCTTATATGACTAGTTGAAAGCAATGAATCACAATTTTTATCCAAATCTGAAATACTCTAAAGAGAACTGTTAAATATCACCGTTTTGTATCACAATTAATTTAGGTCCTCCTCTAATGTAGGGTATGCTTTTTTCTGTTAGATATTAGTACCTACCCTATGGGAAGGTGAAGGGGCATCACACCCAAAGCGTCCCATATGGAGTTGAACCCTGGCCTCCACTAAGCAGCCATTGGGTAATAGTAATAGTAATAGTAATACTAGGGGTGATACCGGTCCGGTTTCGACCGGTTTCAGCATATTTTTCGGTCGAAACCGGTTATCCGGTTTGAGATTTTTAGAAACCAGAACCGGTTGAGATAATCCGGTCGGATTTATCCGGTTTTCATTCATGGGACATATTTTGGACCCAACACATCAAAAAATCCACAATTCAACCCACAAAATATCAACCAAAAACCCATAATTCAACCTATTTTTTTGGGTCCAACAAAAAAGGATCAATTTTGAACCCAATACATTAAAAAAAAACCATAAAAATATAATTAAGCCCATAAAAATAGTTTATATATATATATGGTTAATTTTATATAATAAAATATACATATATATAACCGGTCCGGTTTCGACCAGTTTTCAAAACACATAAACCGGATCAAAATTATTTTTCCGGTTTATAAAATTTTATAAACCGGAACCGGATCGAAATTATTCAACCGGTTTAAAAAATTCGGTCCGGTCTGGTTTTTCCGGTTTCGATCGATTTTCCGATTTCGGCTAACACCCCTAGGTAATACTATTGAGCTAGAAGCTCGTTGGTTATGTAGGGTAGTTTGTCCATTGTTTTAGATAATTCTTAAAAATTAATTAAGGTGTGCTTAACGCCTAGGGCTGCAAACAAACTGACCGCGAGCAGCTCAAGCTTAGCTCGATTTGTTTAGTAATTTTCTTTTTTTTGAACACATTCAATTCATTTCATAACAAAGCCCGAAAGCAATACCGATTTCATCAAAAAATACAGGAATGAGCCAAAACTACCTAGACTTTTACACAGGAACCCCATGCAGAAGCAAGACCGGCGAACTCGCCAGATGAGAACCAATCAAGGCCTAGATAGTAGAGAATCCCAAACGGACCGGACCCCAACTCAAACCCGAGAAGCGCATATGAAATCTGGACGGCAAAATCCGTTCACCGGAGTAGAAGTCAGTAGCAGACCCCGTCACCGACAACAACACCCGGACGAACCCCCCTCTTTCTCTAAAAAACACCTTCCCCGAGCAACCCCCCTTTTTCCAGATCTGGTCTCTCCGGGGGAGGGGGCCGCCGCCTCCTCTCTCCCCTTCCCCCCGGAGCTCCACCTCCCCTCCCCCCCCTCTCTTCTCTGGGTTTGTTTTTCGACTTTCCTCCGATTTTGATTTTGGTTCGAGCGTTGCTGAGTTCGCAGCCTGACTCCGGCCGGTAGCCTGTGAGTCTGGTTTGGTCCGGGCTCCTCCTCGACCTCAAGATCCGGTGGCAGGGCTGACGGTCCAGATGGCGTAACGGCGAGGTGGGGGGCGATGTTGAGGTTAGGGTTTTTCTTTCTTCGTCTTTTTTCTTTTCTCCGGCCGTTTGGCTCAGTTTCTACCGGCTGTTTTGGGTTTCCCCCAAATCAGTCCGGTTTGGTACCAGTTTGGCTTCCCCAAATCTGGTGTAGAAGAGGAGGTGGGCGAATAATCCGGCGCCTATTGAGGATCGTCCGAAGTTGGGGTTGTTGGTGGTTGTTGGTGAGTTGTTTAGTAATTGAACTGAGCTGGAACTTGAGTTTTAGGATCATGTAGTAAACAAGCTGAGTTCACTACTCCAAAGCTCGGCTTGTTTATAGAGGTTCGTTCGGTAAATGAATTGAGCTTATAGCTCGTTAATTAGGGCTTGAACTTTGGTAAATGAATTGAGCTTATAGCTCGTTAAGGGCTTGAACTTGAGTTTTAGGCTTATTTAGTAAATGAGCCAAATCAGAACGCTACAAAACTCGACTCGTTTACATCCCTACCGATTTACCAATGCCCAAGGTAATTAACTTCTTCTTTTTTTTTATCAGAAAAAAAGGGTGGAAGGGGGCGACCAGCGTAACAACTCCCTTTGGGCGTGAAATGTCCGATTCGAGCCATAGCTACTGTCCGCCGTGGAATGTCCGCTGTGGAATGCCCAAGGTAACTTAAACACAGTAAAGTTACAGTATAAGAAACCAAAATTGTACGCAGGAGTAGTATTGGATAATATATATGGTCAAATAATATGGCAGTTGGGGTTCCGATTCACTTTTAGGTTGAAAAAAACAGCCGTAATCGTGAAACATTTAACTCATTTCCGTTTCAGGGCCAGACCTCCTGATTCGTGCATAACGAAGATACAGTACCATGACAATGATATATATATATAGAGACTACAGGGTCGACTGGACTGGCCGGAGGTACTTCGATCAGTTCCTACAGACACACAAAACACACGTTTTGTATGGCCATGGTCCCCTACACAACTTTTTGTACGGTCTTTTCGGATGGTTAGGGTTAGGGTTAGGGTTAGGGCTAGGGCTAGGAATTTCCCATACGATATTAAGTTGACCGGTTATTAAGGTAAGCTATTTTTGATACGGAATGCAAAAATAACACGACACAATACCACGAAAAATTAACCAAGTTGGGTTATGGTTGAGAGAATTCTGACAAGAAAGCGAGATGACAACGAACACGACGCGACGCGGATTGAAAATTTATGAAAGAATATGATAACACTTACAATTTGAACCGTATGTTCATTTTTTTTTAGAAGTCGCAATAAACTTCAATATTTGTCCAAAAATTTGGTGTCATCAGATATTTATTACGGAGTAATTATTACCAGAGCATATTTCATTTTACAAAACGGACAATTTAAGATTTGAATTGTAGAGAGAAACTGATACCATTAATTTTAAGAGCTTGATAGCCACACTTCATTCTAAGGTGGTAACCCAATTTTTGTAGTAGCAAATTTGGTTATTGTCCACAAATCTATTTTGTTCACTTGTTATGAATATGCGGTTATCAATTGGATCAACCTAATTTTTTAAGTGGATGATTTAAAAAAAAACTACAAAGACCAAATTGAGCATCTTAATCCCGTTACAACTGTACGTAGGAAATATTACTCTCTATTCCACAAAGTTAGTCCCCTACAAAATTACATGCAATTTTTGAACAAAAAAAATAATGTACATACCGAATTACAGTAATATTTTTTGCAATATAGATCTTGTTTCATAAATGTCGATGAAATCTTTTAAACGGTGCAAAAAAAATCCAAAGTTTATTTTAATTAGTATACTACTCCCTCCGTCCCAATTTAATTACTTGTCTCAGTACTATAAACTGGATTAAAAAACTATTTATATCTTTAAAGTGGTAATAAATTTTATATCAAATATGGATCTTGTTTGATAGATCTTGATTTGTTCTATAATTCAATGTTTTCGAAATCACCTAAAACATTATGAATTACAAGATATAAGTAATTGAAAAGTGGCACGAACTTTCAAAAATGACAAGTAAATCGAGACGAAGGGAGTACATTATTTTTAAGTTCGAAGTTCGAAACATTATTAAGAAAGCATATCCCAACTAGCATAAATAATGCAGTATATAATAGATCACACATGAAAAGGAATACATTAACTCGTCCATAAATCTAAACATTTTCGAAGATTCTTCGATTAACACATGCATTGAGAGAGAGAGAGAGAGAGAGATGAAACCAAAGCAACCCTGATGAAAAACACAGCTAGCCTATCTCTTCAACTTTCACACTTTTCCTATATCTGCAAAAATCAAGAACACAAATAAGCAAAACCAGGTGCTAATTAGCAGCTTGAAAGAAGGTTATAAATGCCCATGAAAAAAACTTCTCTACAGTCCACACAAAAAGGATGTTGTACAATTTTAGGATTCTGAGCGCATCACGAATTCGATCAATTGCCATGACTTGGACGGAGTTCTGGTCCTAGTAAATCAATCATCAAACCAATTATTTTGATATATTACCTCTTTGCCGTATCATTTTATAAAATTGGACACTTCTACTGTTCTAATTCTATGAAAAATTTGTGTATATTTTTTAATCCATAATATTTTTTATAAGCAGATCTTATTTAATAAATTTCAATTAGTTATAGTAAACAAAGTTCTAAAAATCACATAAAACATTATCGATCGAAAGATGCAGGCAATAGTATTAAAACGGCACGCAATTCAGAAAGTATTATCTAACATTACTACGATGGGCCGGAAGGAAGGAGTATATGTTACAAATTGAAAAAAGTATAGGGAAAAACATTCATGAGGTGGATTGTACCATATGAGTAGTGTTTTCTGAAGCAGTAGAGCTGATGGGAGTTAACGTGCGCACCAGGTAGTAGAAACCCCCGTGGTGGAGCGACTGGAGGGTGACGCCCCACTCATTGGTGAGCACAGGGTGACCGCTGGAGTGGACGAGCACCGCATCATCTCCGAACGCCTCGCGCACGCTGAAGGGCCCCACGGCCACCTCAAACGCCACGTCGTTTATGAACACCGTCGATTTAGCGGCCGGTCCCACCGCCGCGGCCGGTTCGGCAACGCCTGCACCTGCGAAACAGGGAATCATTTCCACTCATCAACTGGACTGGAGCTGCAGAACTAGTAGTAATGTGCACGAGACCAAAGCAGCAGTCGTCAATCAAAACCCAACGCTGCGGGGAACCATGCACACGTCCATCTAGACATTACATCGCCAATTCCGGGGTAAAAGACAATTGTACCCTCGTCATTGTTTCCCCCTTCTATACTTGCCTTGCCTCTTTTTTTATTTATTTAAATATTGTGTACATCAGCAGAGGTTAGCGGAGTTTTAGTAATTTAGTCTGCAGAGAGTTTCAAAGGCTATCTATAGCCTTGAATCCCAAACGCCCATGACGGTGTGGTCTCCCACATGAGGAGGACACGAGTTACCAACTGAGACAGGATTCCAACAACAATGCTACAACTACACACAAATACACAACCACTTACACATGCACTCCAATAGGGGTAGACCCCACACACCTCCCAATGTGTGTGGATCCCACCTTTATTATGAGTATGTATATAAGTGTTTGTGTGTGAATCTAAACTTATTGGGATCCCAATGGTACTTGCCTCACTTCACATGCCAAAAAGTGGTGTATAAATCAGTCATGTCCTTGTAAAGGTACTAGTGAATTTATTTTCGAGCAATTTTTGTGGATCGTTGATTTTGCAACTCTTTTTTTTGTTAATACCATTTCTCTGTAAGTGTATTTTTGGTACAAAAATAAACTTATAGAAAAATAGCGTTAACAAAAAATAGAGTGGCAAAATCATTTTCTTTTTTGTGGCAAGGTCGCTTAAAAATGGAATATTATCGGATTACGTTATCGACATTTTAGATGTTTCGAGTTTTTTTGGGTACTGGTGATTTGACTTCCATCTGCACTCATGCATCCAGTTTTCAATTTTAAATAGATTACACATTATATTGGACAGGAATTGTAAGAGTGATTGGATGTTTCTGTCCAAGTCAATTTGTGGATCTTTTTTAAGGCCTACTTGGATGATCAGACTCTTTTCTTCCTAATTGGAGTATTACCTTCATTCATGAGGTGGACCGTGTATGGTTTGGATTTAGAGACCCAATTCTTTCTATTTGCGTATGATTATTATTATTATTATTAATTATTATACTTATTTTTTTTATTTCTACTTATTACTCCAAAAATCTTCCTTGAGCTATATACCAAACCAAACAAAACTAAAATTGTTCACTTTTCAAAACATTATTTACATGATTTTCGACGTGATTAATATTCTTCATTGAGCTTAGAAGGTAAATGATTTTATGGACCCGGCCAAGATCCCCATCCTACTACATTCCCATACAAATTCACAAGAAAATAAATGCCTAAATTAAAAGGAGGATCCTTGATTCATTATGTGTATTTCTAAGGCCCGTTCCGCTTTCTTTTTAAATTTTCATTTTCAAAAAGAAGATAATTTCAAATTCAAATATAATGAAAATGAAAAATAATTTTTTAATTTTTTTACACCGTTTAAAAGATCTCAATGAGATCTATCAAACAAGATCCATATTGGTAGGAAAATTATTTACGTAAACACATATATAATTTTTGAGCTTGAAATTACCTTTGTTTTCTAAAAGTTCATTTTTTAAGAAACCGAAACCCCAGCCACACTATACCAAGGTCGAATAACGATTCAACGCGTCTGTGAAAACCCCTCCTAGTTAGATACGAGAATGTTAAGTGGTATAAAAGGTATTATTAATTAACTTGAGTTATAACTTTTGCGTGGCTCGTTATTAGGGTTAATCGATAAGTTCTAACTTTATAATCTTAAGAAGAATACACTTAGCATATCACGATTGAGATATGTAGCGTATCACATTTCGGTTCCTATTTCTCGTAGTGTTACGATCTGCATTTTAGGTAACATCGAGCCACCTACACTTTTCAAATGTTTATTTATATATATATATATGAATTTTTTTGGAATTTTACGGCTTTGTTTGGAAATTTAAGGAAAGTGGGAGGAAAGAAAGAAAGGAAAATGTGAGAAAATTGGGAGAAAAATGTTACTATTCACAAAGCTAAAAACTTTTATTCTCTCTTCCAACCAAACAATAGAAGAGAAATTTATAAAAATTTCCTTCCTGTTCTCTTCTTTTCCACAACTTCCAAACAAAGCCTAAAAGTACGTTTTTTATGGCTCTATTCAATTATTCATGCTGTTTGGCAATGGAGTAATTTAAAAGCTACTAAAAGGTAGACCGGTTGCCCAGTGATTTTTCAATGCTGAACGGGTATATCCTACGTAGATTCTGTTTGGAGCATTCGAGCCGTCCAATACATTTTTGGATGGTTCTGATTGAAATCCTCTCTTTCCTCTCATTCCAACACTTTCTCTCTTTAAATTCAAGCCGTTCAAATACGCAATGGACGGATCGGATGCGCGAGCGGGCACCACGTGGTACCGCTCAGCACTGAAAATTTTTCCTGTTGCCGGAGATTATTCTACCACATCCAAACAAAAAGAGATGTGCAATGATACGTACCCAGAATTTGACTGATGATAGATGGAACACTGACAGCAGCAGCAGCAGCTGTAGTAGTAGTGGACGGATGGAAAGCATGATTTGCAGCTCCAGTAGCACAGGTACTAATGGGATTAGGAGGAGGAGGAGTTGTATTAGCGCTAACAGTGCTGTTGTAACTCATCAACTTCTCATCCTCCACCACCTTCTTCATCATCATCAACTCGCTGAGCAACATCCCAGAACAACTCCCGTCCGTCTGGTTCTCATCGCCGCCGCCGCCACCACCCTGTCCTCCAAGACTACCAGACATCTCCGCGGAGAATCCAAACCCTCCTTGACTCATGAAAATGGAACCACCAGTGTTGTTCGTGGTTTGGAAGCAGAAGGGTTGCGGGGCCGGCGAGATCTCGGGCGGGGTGTTGATCTGGAAGTAGGTCTGGTTAACCGACTTGGTCGGGGAAGATTTGTCCGACGAAGACGAGGAGGAGGACGGGGCGGTGGTGGTTGTTGCGGAGTTGGTGGTGGGGGAGTTTTGTTGTTGTTGTGGTTGTTTGTTGGAGGTTCCGGTGGTGGTTTGGAGGTGGCGTTGTTGCTGCTTGTGCTTGCTTCTGGATTTCCTGTTCTGGAACCAGTAGAAGACGTTGGCGTCGCCTACTTGGCCGAACTCTTGGAGTTGGGCTCTGATTTTCCTTATCTCGTCTCTCGGAGGGTTCACCATTCCGGAGTTGAATATGGATTCCAGGATCCGGATTTGTTCCGGTTTAGGGTTCCACCGCGGTTTTGGCTCTGGAGTTCTTTCTTCGCACCCGGGCACTGTTTGATATCGCAACAAACAAACACACAAACACTCAAGAAATGATTCCAATCACCTTCTCTCTTCGTATCGTTTTCGTTTTCTGTTTTGATCAGCATCGGAAAATGATACTGCCGCCACAAAAAATTTGCAAAACAATTTACATATTCTAATGGTACGCTGTAGACCATGTTCAAGTTTTCCTCAATAAATTTTTGCCGATCAAAAAAAAAAATTTCAAGTAAGTTTTAAGTCTCTCAATTTTTCGATTGAGCGGATTGTGGAAAATAAAAGAACAATTGCATTGAAAAAACTTGTACTCAAAGAAGCGTAGTGAAGAGCAACCATTTTTGGTGTATGTAACATCCATCTTTCTTCTCATCCTTTTTTTTTTTTTTTGGGAAATTTCTTATATTTTTTGAACACAAGCAAAAATTATATGGCTATGAACAGTTTTAGGAATTCATTTCAGGAGAATTTTGCGGAAGCGGCACATTATGAACAACTAAAAAAAAAAGATTTGAATTATAAAAAGACATGGGTTAATATTTTTTTAAGGAATCATGAGTGAATTAACTAACAAAACGTTATTATAAAATTTAAAAATCATGTATAGTCACTGTCAAGTTGTCAACTGATATATGTGGCATCTCTTATATGCACCATTGAAAAGTTTTCCAAAGAATTCTGTGAGCGCATAGACTACAAAAAGAAGTCCAATTCACTTTTGTCTCTCTCTTCATCTCTTGTGTTGTTTACAGCACATACAAGAGTAAGAGAGAGAGAGAGAGAGAGAGAGACTGATACAAATTACTTACCTAGCAAAAAATAATAATAATGATACAAATTTCTAACGATGAGATGAGTAATTCTTAAGAAGATTACCTGCTGCGTAAGGGGTTCTGTGGGGAAAGCCAGATGACAAGAGAGAAGAAGAAGGGTTGATGACGTCATGCTGCCACTGGTGGTGGTGGGCGGTGGTGGTGTTACAGGGTTTGGACTTAAACATGCTAGGCCAGTGCTTGTTTGATGAAGCCATGATAGTGTTGATGATTGATCTTATGAGAGAGAGAGAGAGAGAGAGAGAGAGAGAGAGAGAGAAACAACACCAAAGAAACAAAAATCCCTTTTGTTGCTCTATCTCTCAAGTCTCAATGGAGGAAACCTCTAGCCCAACATACCATCTCCTCTTATAGCCTGCTCACCTACCCCTGTGGTTCAGTTCATTTTTTCACTTTAATAAATACTAACTAAGAATAAAAACCCATATCCTAAAAGAAAGAAAAATAGCAGAAAAAAAGAAAAAGCACAATTTAAAAAGAGCTAGCACCGGAAATAAAATAGACAAAACCCACAGGAATCGCCTGTGAAGCCATAAACAAGAATAGAAACCGAATTGAATGCTAGAGGGAAGATGGAAGCTAGTACACTTCTCCCATACTCCTCACAGTTCTCTTGCATTAAAATTGATATACTTGCACACTACCCAAAAGTACAAGCCAATTCCCCCGGAAGAGAAGCTAACAGAGCATTCAAAGGAGTACTTGCTGGTTCTATCTCATATTACAGTAGAGAGAGAAGAGAGAGAGAGAAGAGAGAGAGAGAGAGAGAGGGTTTCTGATGAGTTTTGTCTCTTTGTTTTCTCTTTCTCATTATATATCTCTACTGCGATTTTGTTTTTGAATGGGAGAGGATAGGATTATCTTTTCGTTCACTTGGGTTTTGGTTTTGGGAGAGTTATTTATTTAGCATAATAAATGAGGAGGGGTTGAAGAAGGAATTGAAGATATAGATGGAGTAAATTATGTGAGATTTATTTAATTGATTATTCTAATGGAAGAAGTTGTTGATTGAAATAAATAAGGGGTGTTTGAAAGTCAATAAGGCATGGCATGTAAGGTTTGATTGGAAACCGGTGGTGGTGGGAGAGTAATTGCTAGTTCGGTTACTTTGGGCAAAGTAATAAGAATGGGCTTTTTGGATTGACTCGAGGGCAAACTTGATTAATCGGTGCCTTTCTTTTTCTACACAAATTCACATTGTATTTATTAATTAAGAGCATATTAAAAAAAAAAAATGCAAATGATAATGCCATTCCCCTTTTTACCAATGCCACACCCTTTTTTGTCTTTTTAGTTAGGTGAATTTACTAATTTACCCCTCAATTCAATAATCTTTCACAAAATGCATGGACTGTTGTGTAAATTCATATCGAAACATTTTTGTCTTTTAATTAGGTCAAGTACCGAAACATTATTTTTCCACAAGTTAATGAAAGGGTACTCCTACATGTGTGGTTGGCTATGGACAAAGAATAGAAAGTACCGTTCAAAAGAGTGGTGTGAAAATCGTTCTCCCTGTTAACTGGTGCGATTTCTTATTTTAGTTTTCAAAATTTTATTATTAGTTTGGCATAAATTTTTCTCGCTAATAAGAAAAATTTACAAAATAAAAATTAGGATAAGATTTTAAAAGGATTCAATAGAGACAAAACTAATTCAAAACAAACACAAATTTTGAATTATCTTTTTCTTTTCCTAAATTTTCTTAAATTTGGGTTAGTATTGTTATTAATTGGGAAATGATTTTGCCACTCCTTTTTTTGTTAATGTCACTCCCCTGCAAGTATATTTTTACTCCAAAAATACACTTACAGAGATGTTGACATTAACAAAAAAGAGAATGACAAAATCAACATACTATTAATTACACCGAGAAGCGTTTCGGGCTCAGCAAGTACTGGTGGACTGACCAAAGCAAAATCTCTCTCTCTCTCTCTCTCTCTCTCTCTCTCTCTCTCGTGCAATGGAGAAGTGTTAAATGGGCCATGAGCGTTTGGGAAGTAATGGTCTACGTGGTGTCGGTGTGATTCCGACATCAGAGCTCAGCTCCCTCCCCATTTCTATGTAACGCCACGTGGTTAAGGAAGTAATGCCATGTACACAGCTACAAAACAATTCCGGACACATCTGTACTTAGAATCGTTCGATTCATATTAACCCATGTGTTCGGGCCTCAATTGAAAACATAGATATTCGAGCCCTCGACTAATTTTGAGGGACAAATTCCACCGACACCATTTGTGGGGTCCCGATTAAAGTGAGAGCAAAGATCTGTATAGATAAATCCCAAAAGAGTTGATTTGCACTTGAGATCAGGTTTCGTCCTTTCAAACCTAAGACGACCACGTTCATTTAAGGGTTTTGAATTTTTGATTCTAATCATTATCCTATTTCTCTTCAATTATTACTCTCTATCTCTCTCCAATCATTATCCCCATTTTCAATTATTACTCTATTTCTCTCTACACTCATTACCTACAAATCCAAATCTAAAATCCCAAACCAAATGGGATAAGAAGAGTAAATTTATAAGTCTCAGATCTTATCACGAGGCAAACCACTTGCGTCACTAAATCTCTCTTTTCTTGCTACTTCAACAATATTACATAGCACTAAAAGTTTTGTCCACTGTTTTAATGTCCATATACAATTCTTGTTATACGTACCTTCTAAACAAGAAATATCGAGTTTTTTTTAAACATTAAACCTGCTAAAATCCTATCAAATGTTGATTACACAACGAAATTAAGTGGATTAAAAACAACAAATATATTGGAAATTAGGATATATTAGCCCAACTTCCAGCCATATTGATCAAAATGAATCAAAATAGAGAGTACATAAGAAAAAATCATGTAAGAGGGGACCTGGCCTCAGAGAGACAGGAAGTCATGTGTAGTGTAATAGGAGTACTATTCAGTGGAAATAGGAACTCATCAATCAAAAGTAGTCTCTCCCAGTACTGAGGGGACCCTATGAGTACTGGATATGGTAATCTACTACCAGTACTTTAATTTGGCTTTCAATTAACTCCCCTTCCAAATTTTTGCCATTGACTGAAAACCCAACCAAAGGGCTTTTAGCCTAGCCGTTACCACCTGGTACTCTCACAAGGGAGGCCAGGTTTGAAACCTTGGCAAAGGTGTTTGCGATTCAAGATTATGAATAGCTTTTGGATTTTCTGTGGATTAACTAACTAACTCTCATACTACGACATTGGCTATATATATATATATATATATATATATTGAAAACCCATGTATATATAATCCCAAATATTTGGTAAAGTGGCATGAGAACTAGAATAAGTGTTTGTTTTTCAAGAGATCGCACGTACGAATTTCATAGAAGCCAAATATTTCAAATCTTGAAGCCATTGGAGTGTTTGCTTAGTTGTTAATTACGGAGTCACGGAATTCATCCAGATGCTCGCAAACTGACCCGGATATATGTGTGTGTATATATAGCAGTACTCGAACACCCATTCCCTCTCCAACTCCATAACTATGTAGTACAATTGTGTGGGTGATCCAACTGATACAAGTAAACACCCGTACAATCCTCATAGTAGGAGTAGTATTTATTGATCTCCTTACCAAATCCGTGTCTACTTTTGCCCTTTCACCTCAACCACCCTTTTTCTGTTTCCACCATTTTGTCTGGACAAAAATGTCACATTGGGCTTTTAATTCCACCAAACTCTTGAACTCTTGATTTTCCTCTGCTCCCCGTCTAAGGTCGAATTTCCATCTTTGCCCTTCGAAGCTCTTGAACCAATCTTGCTTCTTCGTCATCACCTCACCTCCAACTTCAAGTTTAGCATTGATGCCTTTGAATTATAGTAGCAGCTACAGAGTCTAAACATATACTCCATCTGTCCCAAAATGTTTGTTTGGTCCGCAAAATGAGAACGTGAAAAAATAAATCAATTTTTGTGAGAAAAATTTAATTTTTTTTCAACAATTCAGTAAATATTGATAAGTTCTTGTACTTTATGGAAAACGTTTAAATTTTTCATTGGAAGAAACGCATTATTTTTGAGTTTTCGTTTTGCGGATCGGACAAATATTTTGGGACAGAGGGAGTAATATAGAAGGAAAATTACATAAATAACCTCGGGTTCAAGGCCTTGCAAGAAATCAGACCCCGAACTTTCACCTTTTTCACACTAGTGATCCCTACACTTTTGAAACTGTACCAATTATGGCCATTCATCCATGGTTATTAGAAAACGAGGGTGACAATTGATGTTGTTTTAGACTTCCATCATTTATCCCCTTATTAATGCACACAAATGTAGCTATATAATATACTTACGGTGCCTATTACACAAAAATCAATGATGAAGGTTACAGGGGTCATGATCCCCACAGTTTTTATTAAGTATTGACAAGATCTATAATCTTTGAGTACCACATATTTACAGAAAATGCCCCACTTGATATTGGAGATTTAGAAATAGATCTGCGATTATATTCATATTCAAGCGGTACCAATACCAACAAGTATTGTGTAAAAACTACTAGTTCTACTAATTAAATTAGGTAAAGGACATTTATTTTTTTTTTTCTCGGTAAACGAAACATTTTATAAAACTCGAACGGGGTACATCGAGGAAAAATGCGAAATGTACAACGACATCCAACCGAGAGTTGGATGCCCACCGGAAAACTATGTTACAATTTCAATTTTCGGATACCATCTAAGAATAACTTGAACTCCTCAACGGTGTAGACCTTGATGTCAAATTTCGCCTTTATCCACATTGCAACTCTAGTTTTGACTAGATCCCCCACCTCCCAAACTTGTTTCGTAGAATTATTGAAGATATAGTCATTCAAAGGACATTTATTTTTGCAAAGAGGCCAAAAATAAGTGTAGATAATAAATGGCTTTTGCAAAGGACATTTATTTTTGCAAAAGCCATTTATTATCTACACTTATTTTTGGCCTCTTTAAACTATGATGTCTAGCTAATTTGTCTCTGCTAAAAAAAAAAGCTAATTTGTCTCAAATGTGCTCACTCATATATCACAATCCAAGACGAATTAAGTGAGGTGAGGTGAGCCATGATTACTTCCTTCATATCCTCCCAACAATATTTTACTGCGCGTTAGGAGTTGTTACACCGGTGGTACTAGCTAGTCTGTGAACCTAATCCTATATGCTTTTGTGTTTAACCTACCATAATGCTAGGCATATCTAGTCTTTCCTCGTTTTAATGTATTTTAATGTATGAGTCCTGCTATACGTACCGACGGCCACCGTAGAGAAATTGTACCGACGGCCGTGCTAGGCCGTCTCCGGCTACCGGACGGCAAATTTTTTTTTTTATAAAAAAAACGAGGGGCCCGCGCAGGAATCAACGGCATCCGATGTGTGTAGGGTGCTTGATCCAAACACCCTATTTTTCGTGGCCGTCCGGTGGCCGGAGACGGCCCGGCACGGCCGTCGGTACGATTTCTCTACGGTGGCCATCGGTACCTATAGGATTTCTATTCTATTATTGAACAAAATGACTTGACATTGCCGCAATATACTCACTTTGTTTGGTTCTCCTCTCAGAAATAATCTCTTCAAAACTTTTGACTGTTTCATCATCCGTGTTTTTTCGTCTTTAGTGATTTTTTGTACTTATTTTATACTTTTTGGATATACATAGCGTACCTCTATTCAAAAAGTAAAAGAATTTGTCAAAATGTTAAAATTTTTTACTAAAGACGAAAAAATACGCAAATCTATAGAACTTTTTTATCTCAAAAATAAATCTCAAATTTGCAAACCAAACACAGTTATCACTTTCGAAATATTGAGAAGCAAAAATGTTTCTATCAGGCATATCTATCGTGAAGCTAATTGGTGTGCAGATGCATTGGCCAGTTTCGGTGGGAGATTTATATATCTACCCGGTTATTCCTAGTTATATTTCTAGTTTCCTTTATGTGGATTTGATTGAGATCTCGTACCCTAGAATTGTAAACGCTTAATTTATGTTTTTCTTGTTTTAATGAATCGTCTGTTTACCAAAAAAAAAGAAGCAAAAATGTTTCCTATATATTGTAGCAAACACAAATAACTTTGGTAACGAAGAGCGTATCGATAAATGAAGCCTAATGCAGGTTTAAATTAACCATTTCCAAGCAGACCCTTTGACAAACATACCTCTTTTAAGTTACATCAATTGGGAATCACTAAAACCCCATGTTGGTAATGTAAATACAGAAACTATACAACAAAAGATACTTCCATAATTCATTTTGAGCCTACCTATTACTCAAGTATATATAGTGGAGCCAAATGGGTTTGATCAGAAAGCTAATAAATATTTGTCCTTCACGAGATCACACGTTTGAATTCTATGAAGGCTAAATATTTTCAAACCTCGTGCAAGGCCACTGAAGGGTTTTCTCGGTTAACTTCAGGGTCCCGAGAAAAGTTGAGATGTGCGTAAACTGACCTGAACATCCGGTCATCAAAATAAAAAGTACATATGTATTGAAGCGATCGAAGTCCAACAGACATTTTTACAGAAGCCGATTTTTTAAGTAGTCCAATTTGAACTTGGCACATGGTTTCAATGAATGTTGTGTCCACTTTTTTTTTTTTTTTGTCTACTAAAAAGAATTGGTGAAATGGGTATGTGTGTCTTTGCCAGCTTGAAATGCGCCCAACAGCATTCACTAAGGCAAACGTGCATGTAGTAAATACACAACATGCCTGGTTTAATGCACAAATTTGTTGCACATGCTACCAAAATGTTTTAAACAAAGTTTTTATATGTTGAAACATTCAAGACCAAAGATGTACGTATATAAAATAGTACTTTTGGCACAGAAAATTGAGAGAGAGAGAGAGAGAGAGAGAGAGAGAGAGAGAGAGAGAGAGAGAGAGAGAGAGAGAGAGAGAGAGAGAGAGAGAGAGAGAGGGGACTTTGAATTCTAAGGTTGTTAGGAGTTGTATGGGATCGATTGACAATTTACTCCTTCTCTCCACATATCAATGGGAAGCGCTATGATGCCTTACCTTGTCTGGGATACTGTATTTTCGTTGACGTTTGTCATAAACATAAAAAAAAAACTCAGAGAAGTCGTAACCAAAAAAATACAAATAGCGTAACAAAAAGCGCAACCATAAAATAGAATAATGTTTACCATAAAGTATATATAGAGTAGCAAAACAACATTTCACTTGTTCCAATTGTTAAAGCTCAACCAAAAAAACATAACTCCAACACCTCTAAAGATTATGCAGATTAAATTGAAATTTTGTGATTACAAGAATCGGAAAGCGCAATAACCGCGACAATATTGAAAAATTTGGATAGATATGTTAGGGAATTGATTTCCACACTCCCTTTTTTTTTTTACCATATACACTCCTTTTTTTTTTTTTGGTCTTTATTCATATGAATTTACCTTTTTACCCTTTCACAAGTTCAATTTTTTACACATTAAGGGGCAATAGAGTAAATTCATACCAAATAAAGACAAAAAAAAGGAATGTATATGATAAAAAGGGGAGTGTAGAAATTAATTCCCAAATGTTATTGTATTATTAATCAAGACTAGAGTGTTGATTCAAAGAAATGTGCATGGCCTCGGCCTGGGTGGCTTTTTCTTCAGTTTTTGTGGGCGCAAAGCAACCTTTATTGCAGTATCAAATACCCCCTTCACGTTCTGAAATGCCAAAAGAAGAAAACTGTAAATCAAATTAGAGATTTAGCGCCGCGCCCTCGCCTAAATTTAGGTTTATTATCTTTAATATTGGACTACGCGACATTTAATTTGTTAGACTCGCATCGAATGGTTTTGATTAATCATTCGTCTTGACCAGCAGAGTTTAAAAGACAAATGCAATTATGATCAAAAGCAAAAAAAAAAGAAGAAGAAGAAAAGAGTTTGCTAAAGACAAAAGAAATTTCGAAAGAGATTTCTTTGGTGTCCTTAGGATTGTTTGAATTTTAATTAATTTAGTAATCATGCACAATACAGTAGTTTTAAACCATAAACACATTTCATATGGGCCTGCATTTGGGATAATTACATTTCACCTGTTGAAAAGTAAGAGAAATCTCTTTCGAAATTTGTTGAACATTTTTCGAAGTAAATTATCTACTAGCGCTTAAAAATAAAAATTACAAGTAACACAACTTTCGAAGTAAACTATGAAATAAAATTTGAGGTCCATGTTAATTAAGTAAAAAAGGATGAGTGCTTGCCTGCTGAGTTTTGGAACTACATTCAATGTAAGCAACTGCACCTATCATCTTTTCCAATTCTTCTCCCTGTTCAAAACATGCAGGGAATAATTGCTAAAAGGTAATAATTTGCTATTTGAACCTCTTGAAAAAATGCCTATATTTTTTTTTTTTATATACAATGTGGATCTTATTTTATACATTTTACTTAGCTACATTAGAAAAAGTTTTTAATATTATAAAATATATTAATTACAAATTAAATCATAGAAATAATGTTTTGAAAAATTTAAATAGTAAAATATAGACAACTATTATGGGACAAAGGAAATAAGAAAAAGAAGTTTCTTTTGATTAAAGGGTTTGGCATACCTGGGCTGTTGTTATAGGTGTTGCATTAGGATGATCTCTCAAATACTGCTTGTCTTCTCTCAAGTCTGCTTACATTACAGTAATAAGTTCCAAAATCTTTTAAAATCCGAATATTCATCATAAAATGTTACATGTTCGTCATTAGTTGTCCGACTAATCAAATTGAAAACCCAGATGTGTATTTATTTATTCTATTATATAAAAGGGCCGGTAGATCGAACACCTTTAAGATACATATGGATTTCTTTTGAGGTGACTCACATTGTTCCTTGTGCTGTGTTTTGGATCTTGGACTTGTGGAGGCAAAGAAAAAACATATAGCAACCAATTGAACAGAAAAAAATTCTCTTTTTATTTTGTTGAATTAGAAAAATGCCACTACAAAATGTGCTTATTCGTAAAAAAAAATGCATCTTTTTTTTGTTTGTTTCGTTACTGATCATCTTTACCCTTTGACAAACATAGCATTGATTGTCCAAGCTTGTGACTAGGGGGCTGATTGTTACTTGTTTGGATCATGATCCGAAACAAAAAATTAACAGAGGAGCCCAGCGGCTAGCTAGAATTTTAGTTCACCAAACAGGGTCTTAAATTGTACTAGCATCTTTGTGTTTTTTTCCCAGATATATACCTCATGGCTAGCTCGTTTATTTGATGGAATTAATGGGGAAGCGATATATAATCTCACAGTAAATCTTGTGCCATGAGATTAATAGCGGTCAGATTAACAATGCTACACGTCCTGTGGTACGTATCTCACATTTTGCGGCACTATATATCACGTGTACAATTAATCAAGCTTGTAAGAACTTTAATCAAACAACATATGTGTTTTCCCCTTGAATTATAAATGATACACTCCGACCTTCATATTTGGTCAAACGAACTAGCCACATAAATAGTTTTCGAGAAAAAGAAAAGGAAAACGGAAAATATTGGAACAAAACTGGTAATGGTATACTCCCTCCGTCCCGATTTATTTGTCTAATCTTGGGTTTCCAACGTATTAAGGAACCAAATCTAATCCATTGACTTGGAAATTTACATAATCTCATCCATTGATTTTGAAATTGGACAGTCAATTTGGGACATGTATAAATAAAAAGGGGACAAACAAATCGGAACGGAGGGAGTAATAAGATCAAAATGTCTTACCAAGCTTGGTTCCTACCAGCACAATGGGTCCAGTTGCGGCATAGTGTCTTAGCTCAGGGATCCACTGTCAGTCAAATAAGCAAGTTTTTATTTATTTATCAGATATCAACTGTTAACTGCATTACAATTGAAAATTGAAAATTTGTTCGACTAAATTGTCAGAATTAGTTGAGGTGCGCGTAAGCTGGCCCGAACACTTGAGTCATCGAAATTGGGAAGTAGATGGAAGAACCTTTTTGTAGATGTTCTCATAGCTAGCCTTGCTAATAAGAGAGAAAGCCAAGAGAAACACATCAGCTCCTCTGTAACTGAGAGGCCTAAGCCTGTTGTAATCTTCTTGTCCTGCAATTATCTCCCAGATTAAGCTAATCAAGTACCCAATATGAAACTCCCAATATATTTTTTTTTTGGTAAATGATGAAACTCCCAATATTGTGCACAATTTCTAAAGAAACAGAGTTTGGCAGGAGATATATTTGTTACGAAAATTCGAACGGCGTTATCGGAAACTGAAGTTTCAAAGTTGCAGGAATTTTGACCTACCTGCAGTATCCCACAGGCCAAGATTCACTACGTTACCATCCACCGCAACGTTAGCACTGAAGTTGTCAAACACAGTTGGAACATAATCCTGTTTATTATCAGATCGAGAGCATAGTTGGAAAAGAAAAAAAAAAACAGAATCACAATCAGAAACTGATGGTTGTAGAAATCAAAATGCAAAAAAAAAAAAAACGAAGCGTAATTCGTACCGTGGGGAAAGTATTGCTAGTGTAGGAAATCAACATGGACGTCTTCCCTACCGCGCCATCGCCTACGGTCACACATTTGATGAACCTAGCGGAGCTCATTTTATTAATATTTTCTCCCTTGTAATCTGTATATTAGAAGTACTTTTCTCGACTATATATAAAAATTCTGTACCATACTTATCTCCATTTATATAACCTTCCTCCAATTTGTAAATGCTCTGTAATTTGCAACTATTAGCAATTAAGTACAAGAAGAATACCAATTTTGAAGATAATTTGATTGAGAGGTTGGGCACTCAACAACCAACACACATCAAATAAATCATTTTGCTTTCATAGGCCTTTCGTTTGCTTTAAGTGCAAGGCCAATGCCGAATGTGATTTCTAACAAAATTAGGTAGAGTGGTGGTGTTGGTTGGGTTAAGTACTGATGGAGAAGGGAGGGAGAATTAATGAAGGATTGAAAGAGGAAGAAGAATGGCCGGCTTAATTAATTAACCAATACAAAACGGCTCTAAGTTGAAACAATTTTGGACAAGAAGCCAAAAACTAGATGTGACCTAATAGAAGCCGAAAACTAGATGTGACCTAATTAAAAGTGCTTTGTAGAATCTCATTTTTCTAATAAGTTGGTAAACCATGATGTGTTTTGATAATTAATAGTCGCCAAGGATATTTTCAGCATTAACAAGTATTCTCAGCATGTCCTTGGCGGGTATTAATTATCAAAACACGTCATTGACAATCATTTTTCCTGCTTTTAGTAGGAGTCAGAAAACTTTCAATCTGGGCCTAAGACACTATTTTAACCATCGTAGTCGATGGTACTAGTCTCTAAAAGTCCTATCTGTGAGTCCAAAGGTTTCTATATAATATCTTATTGATTACTCCCTCCATTCCAAATTGAGAGCTCATTATTCTATTTTGAATTGTTCCAAAATGATAGCCCTTTTCCAAAAATGGAAGGAAAAATTTGGTGATTTCCAAAAGTGTCCCTCAAAGGTAAATATAAGTGTTATAAAGTAGGTAGAATATAGAGGTAATTGTGAAAATAATATGTATTGTAGGTGTAATCATTACATGTCCCCTTAAATAGTTGAAATTTCCAAAAGGAACTCTCAATTTGGAATGGAGGGAGTATAATATTGATAACAAAGCGTGGATTATTAGAAGAGAACTATAGTCTATATTATGATATTTGATACTAATTAATTTGTATAAATGTATTCATTATAGGATTTGGTTGTGGGTGGCTTTGTGCAGGCCTGGGCCAATATCAGTGACAGATTTCACAGGGCCCAGTTACACACTTTAAGGCCCGATTACAATGGCAGCTACAGAATATGTAGAAAAAATCCATATACATATAGGAATGATCTTCAATCCTGAGGCTGTGTGAAGGTTAGGAATATGCAAGTGGGGCGCCAGTGCAGTTGGCACGGCTCTTTGCTCTCCCATGCACTAACATCTAACTTGTAACCACTTCTCCTAAAGGGTCGTGAATATGTTTATAGTAGGTCCGTCAATGGATCAGATTGGAGTCTTAATCCGAATCTAATCCAATAAAGTTCCAATCCGATAATATGTTTTATCCTAAATCCGAAAAGTAATGGACCGTGTTTTGCTATTTTTTTTTTATTTAAAAAAAAGCAAAACAGAAGCCTTGTCTTATTTTTTTGAAAAAAAAAAACTCTTTTCCAAGCAAAAAACAGCATAAACACAAAAACTATTTTTCCCCCAACTATACTCAGCTCTTTTTCATTGGAGGAGTAACTCTGTTTTTTGTTTAATTAAACAGAAAACTCTTTTTCTCTCATCAAATATTCTGGAAGCACTCTCTCATTAGATATGGGGCCGCGACATATACGTCTACTTCAAAATAGGTTAAAAAAACGGATTGGCTCGGATTTTTGATTTCCGATTTGAATTGCTTAATTTAAACGTACTTGTAGAAGTCATGGATTCATAGTGGATACGGATTATTTTGTAATCGGATCGGATTTGGATTTGATCCGGCCTGACATCAGGTCAAAATTCACACCCATGTATGAATTGTTGTTGAACCCTTGTGAATTTGTATTAAATTCCCAAATTCACACCGCTGTGAATTGTTGTTTGATCACTTTAAACTTTTGGTCCTTTAAAAAATTCACACCGTTGTAATAATTATTTACACCGTGTGAATATTTGGTCATCTATTTAAGTATAATAATGTTGTGGAGTGACTAGTAGTGTCTAATAATTTTATTTCGTTTTCTGGATGATTTAGGTAGTGAGCTCTATAAACCAAACGGGGACCCTTGTGGTACATATAGTTGGGTTTTAAAATATTGTCAAATTGAAAAGTATAAACTTTTTGTTGTAATTTTTGGGTTACTTTTTGGGGTTACTTGTATGTTTATGAGACGAATTGGAAAAGTATAAAAATATGGCATGATATTGAAAAAATTCAAATAAGACGGTATTTTAGACAAATAAAACAGATGTTTGATATTTTTTTCATCTTTAGTGAATGTTTTTTTTTTGGTCATAATTTTATACTTTTTAGACTCCTCTCGTCGAGACGGATGATTAATCCAAAAAGTATCACGCGAAATTTAACAAAAATTTTAAAAAAGACAAACGAAACACAAAAAAAAGAAGAGGAAAAATAAATTTACAAGGATGGAGGCGAAGTACATCACTCCCAGCTTAACAGAGGAGAAGTCCTATTATAATTGAACTATATCATTTAGTTTTTAGCTG
Source organism: Rhododendron griersonianum (assembly GCA_018127125.1). Taxonomy (NCBI): domain Eukaryota; kingdom Viridiplantae; phylum Streptophyta; class Magnoliopsida; order Ericales; family Ericaceae; genus Rhododendron; species Rhododendron griersonianum. The sequence continues at coordinate 29,535,403 of CM030800.1, forward strand.
GCCCGGTCGACACAACCTATTTAATTTTGATTTATCCAGAACAAATATATCAAGCAACAAATAAATTTGGAATATTTAAGTAACTTCCATCTAAGGGCTTCGCTCAAAATTGATGACACGATCTTACCTGTTGGATTTTTACCAAAATAATAGAATTAGGCAATTACTATTTAATTAGTTGTTAGATTTAATTGATGCCATGGATGACTTAGGAAAACATGAGGATTCTCTATTATTCTCAAGAATCAATTATTTATTGGAATGCCACTTAATGTAGAGATTAAATTCTTTCCACCAGCGGTGGAAAATCCCACTTTTCCACTACCGATTTTTTTCGGTCCTACCATGTATTTATTGTTGATATGAACAGTTTATCATCTAGACCCCACATAATAGTGTATCCATGCAAAAAATAAATTTGACCGGACATCAATAGGAGTATCAAAAATTGAATTTTGCTTTGTAAAATGGACAGTTTATATTTATTATTATTGACAGAAATCAGATCGTTTATTTTACAATTCAAAATTCAAATTTTGATATATCTAGCGACTTTCGATGAAGCTGATTTTTTGTATAGCAATATTGTACTGTAGGTCTTATAATATATAACAGTTCAAATTACAATAATAGACGTTTAGTGGGGCCACAATGGATGGTGGTGAAAAAAATAAGATTTTACACCGGCTGCAGATAAAATTTATTCTCGTTAATGTAGAGAACCCTAGTTCCTAAATCACGTATAAGTACAATCCCTTACAACTTCTAATTACTCCGAAAATATCCTTTTCTTGCCTCCTCTTTCTTCTCCAATCCCACATCATCACTACTCTTTCTTCTTCTTCTTCGTCCTCTCTCTCTCTCTCTCTCTGCATTATATCACAGTAACCTTAAAAGGCATGAATGAGGAGCTAGGGAAAAGGAAAATTAGGGTTGTCTTTAATTACGAGTAGTTATTTTCTTTCCTTCTACATCTTTTTTTCAAGATTTTGTTCGCGTTCGATTAACAATGAGCGACAACGAAGGGCCGATGAACCGCGTGGCGTGCGCGTCGTGCAAGCACCAGAGGAAGAGGTGTCAAGAGAGTTGCGTCATGGCGCCGCACTTCCCGCAGCACCTGACAAACGAGTTCCAAGCAGTGCACAAGATCTTCGGCATCGCCAACGTGACGAGGACGATCAAGGCCCTGGATTTCGCTGGACAGCGGGAGGCGATCAGGTCGTTTATCTGGGAGGCGACGGCGTGGGTCCAATACCCGGTCCACGGGCCTTACCGGGAGGTGGAAAGGTTGCGGGACAGGATCAGGTCCCTGGAGGAAGAGAGGAGGCAGCAAGAGGCTGTCATCCAAAACATGCAGCGTCAACTCTTATCGCAATGGGACAGTGGCGTGGCGAATTTCAGCCCCGACAACGCGTCGTTAATGGCGGAATCATCGGCCAGGAATGTGAATAACTACGCTAGTGTTTTCGAAGGAAAAGACGGGAGTGGATTAATGGGTGGGTTTGTTCAAGGAAGAGGGTTTGTTCAAGGCACGAACCCTAGTGATTTGAACTATCACAGTGGTTCTTTCGGACAAGAACTGCAAGAGAGAGAAAGAGGGAGTAGTGGTGGTGGTGGAGCTATTTATAGCGGTGGTTTTGGACAAGGGAGAGGGAGGGGAAACGTCGGCGTCTGGAGGAGTACTGCTGCTGTTGGACAGAGTAATAGCAGTATTGCTAGTGGTGTTTTGGCAAGAGGAGGAGGAGAGAGAGTTAGGGTTTTTGGAGATCATCATCATCATGGAGGAATAATGCAATATGCGGCTTCTCGTTCTCGTTCTTCTTCTTCTAACCAGAACAACAACTTGCCAGGTAATTAAAATTTAATTTAATTGTCTGATTTCTCTCTCATTGCGTACTTTTGTAAAATTAATTGTTTGCCCTTAATTAGGTTCTAATAAGTTCCAACCCTAGCAAGAAGCAAGTTTTTCGCGGTTTATCGCTTTAACTAAAATAGAACAATTTAAATTATGTAGCTTCAGTAAAATACTAATCTACCTAGTACGAAAGGGTTTTCTTTTTCAATTTTTTTTTAATTTTCGATGGTAAGGGATGTTCGAGCCATGCACCCGGCATCTCGACTAACCAGTCTGGTCAAAGGCAGACCATTAATGCCGGAGCTAGGAGATTCTCAAGAAATTACTCTCTTACGACCTGATCTAAAAAATTGAACCCTCGTCAAGGAGAGCAAACGCACCAACCAACCAGAATTATTCTTGGGGCTACAAAAGGGTTTTCTATGTGTTTATTTGTTTGAAGAAATACTATTCTATAAAGCTAACACCCTACTTCGTATTAGTTCTTTTTTTTTTTGAAGGGCATATGGGTCTATGACAAGAAAAGTCGTTTCATTATGTTCATCGGGGTTTTAATTAAATTGCGGTATTGAAAAACGTATAATGGCATTGGTGATGCAGCTGAATACAAGATAAATAACGATATTAGAAGTTCAAAATTCCATTACATAATGACCAATATAATACATAATGACCTTTATTTAAAACCATGACATTCATTATGAAAACTCTTACAAAACAGCTTTAGTTTTTCTTGCGGTGTCAAACGAGTGGATTTGGGTAAGTTTGGACAAATGAACCGAGTTATTGACCCATTTGCAACCTAATTAGTTTAGATAATTAAAATTCATGTCTAACCCGACACATTTATGAAATGTGAAATGCAATCCGTCGATCCATTATATTAACCCGATTACATATTGAACTTGCATTAATTTGAAGAGCTTGTCAATAACATTAACCGTGTCAAATATCATAAAAATCGGATATTGAACAATAATGTCTTTGAAATGAATTTACTTATTGTAAAAATGGGTTTGATGAATTTGATTCAGTGTGGCAGAATTGGTGTTTAAAAGGATAAATGCATTACGAATACGTATTAACCAGCACCTGATCTGTATGATTTTTCACACAATAATGTTCGTGACAAGCTCTATAAATGAACATTTTAGATCATTGACGTGACCTTGGTTGTGCCGAAAAAAAGACCGACCACCGAGAATCCAACTCCTTCCATCCCTCATCTCATCTGCTTTTCTTCTCCATTTCTGATTCATCCCATAAAATGTGCCAGTAACACAACCATCGCACTACGCTTCCACCATCATAAGTTTATAGAAGCTTAGTTAGCTCAAATAAGAAAAACAATTTGGTGGTCTTGCCACGTAGTATCTAAAGTCATTACACACAATACATTTTCGTGGGCCCCCAGTACGAAGTGCATGGATTCCACAAAAATGTATGGTGAAGAAGGGGTATTGGAGTACCATGTAGCGGTGCCTCAAGACCACTGAATAATTACTCCTCATATGAACAATCACAGATCCTAAGTTACCTCGAGTCGCGGGAAATTTTAGCTAAATTTAGAAGAAAAAACCAAAACTCTGATGTCAAATTTCAAGAACAATAGTAGTTCATAGCATTAAAAGGTACTAGTAGACATCACATTTGGGCACAATTTAGTAATTTGAAGAAGGAAAAAAAAATCGACGTTTACAATTCACTACATTACAAAAATTTAAAACAAATTAAGCTAGACCAACAAGAATGGTGCCTGAGTTCGAGGTATCGTCCTTTCTCGATGTATCATTTTTCGAGTTTTAATGAATATTTTTTTTTCAAAAAAAAAAAAAAAAACTACATTGTGGGTTTTGTTTTCTCACTTTCCTAAGACGACATCTTGCATTCCGGAGGGAGTCCCTCTTGAAACCGCATTTTATCAACGCAATAATTATACACCATATGATTCTTCTGCACCCATTTCAATCTCTCCAAGCCTGTCGAATTCAGCTTCTCTGTGACCCACGAATTCTCCGTTAAGTTCAAATTCGAAAACTTAGTACCACAAGACGATAATCCGCCCGACATAACACATGCCTCGGCTTTATAGTTCCGGTACGAAGCCGTAAAGGGTGCTTTCGTCCAGTCCGTTTTCACGAGCCCGCCCCTCGTGGCCCAATCATCGGCATTCCATAAACTCGAGTACACCCTCATGGGCTGGTTCTTGGGAAATGGAATTCCATTTGAGCCCAAATTTTTGAATTCCCTAATGGGGGTCCCATCAACATAGAAAAGAATCCTTTTTGGGTTCCAGTTGATGGAATAAGTGTGGAAATCCAAAGTGGGGTCAAACCATAAGTAAAACTGTTGTTCTCTGTTTCCTTTGCCTTGGCAATACACATTGGTGTGAAGGGTGTAGGGATCCCCACTTGAATTTCCTAAAAACTCGAAATCGATCTCGTCGTGGTTTTCGCCTTCCGAGGATAAGTAGTAAGTGGTGACGGTGCCAGCAGAGTTTCCCGCGATGAGCTTGATTTGTATTTCTATTTTCCCGAAGAGATACTCGTTTCTGGACCGAAACCCAGAGCCTGAGTTTTGGTCCAGGGAGAGGGTGAGGATGCCGCCGTTGTTGTGGATTTTGCCGCGACCGTCTCCCCATGTGATGTCAAAGTCGCGGTGGAGGGTACCGCCCTCGGCGTTCATGAGGAGGCGGGATTGTTCGGTGAAGGTGTTGAGGGCGATGGACTTGGTGTGGTAAACAAAGGTGTCGATGTTGAAGAAGAAGAGGAAGGCGAAGACGAAGAGGAAGAGCAAGAGGGGGATGCAGCGGGCGAGGTAGAAGGAGGGGGGACGAGTTGGGTTCGTTTTTCTTGATTGGGTGCCCATTGAAGGTTTGTGATTATGGTCTTCAACAACATTGTTTAGGTTATGATCATATATTTTTCTCTCCTCAGTTTCTTTTCTTCTGTTTGTGATTTAATCAAACACGTGGAGGGCAATGGGCTATAACCGTCTCCTGCTCACTCCAACGATTCTCCATGCATATTGGGTTTACTCTCTATTTATGTTTGTGGTTTAACTCCTTGTCCATTAGTGGCTATTAGGAATCCTTTGGCTTCTATACATACTACAAAGCACGTGGGCGGAGCAAGAAATTTTCCTAGCTAGTGGGGTTAAGTGACCCCACCTGTACTTTCTTAGCTCCACCCATATTAGTATGTAATGGTGGATAATGCTCAATTTTGCGTTTATGTTGGTTGTTTGGTCTCTATTTCTTTTTTCAGTTTACGATCATGAAATTTTTTTTTTCATAACTCCGGACACAATTGCATCCACAACTGTTTGATGTATGCGACTCCACAAGATGGATACAATTGTGTCCGAAATTATGTTATAAAATCACCTCCCTATACAATATAGTATATAATCTTGCATTATATTCTCTCTTTGATTTTTATTTTTCCTTTGTAATGGTTTTAGACCAGCCTGATCAAGCGAACGTGGAGAGAAGAGGAGGACTCAGCCCCCAAGGAGAATAGTTGCATGTTAAATGTTTAGGAGCAAATTTTTTTTTTTTACAGAAATTAAGAACATTTGTCTATTTTGCTTTATCCATATTTTAAAATTGTACAGATGCTAAGAGCAGAGGTGAAAAGATGTTCCATTGTCTTCATGCATGTAGGTTGTTGCTCTTTATGTTTTCAATTTTCTTGGTTTCATGTGAAAAAAAAAAAAGAAAAGAAAAGGAAAGGTTTTCAGTTGTCTTGGAAATTGTTTGGGACATGTCGAAAGGAAAAGAAGGGAAAATTAAAATTTGTTCCTCCACTTGTTAATTTGGTTCCGGCCATGTACGTAGTTTCACAATGCAAAGAAATACTTATATTATGCTTGAGCACGCTACTAATGCGCGTGAAGGGCCTCCTCAGTCATTACTAAGGCGCTACAACGGCGCGTGCTCTCTGAAATAAAAAAAAAAAGGCCAGGCAAACAGAATCTGCTAGAAAGGGAGGGCTTGACACCGTTTAGAGGCACAAGCTCTCTGAATCTGTAAACAAGCCTAAGGGAAACCATGCTTTCTCTTGCCAATACACATACAGAGCACTTATAAGGCCTTAGATAAATTTCCCTTCAACAAACCAAGGCCAATAAAATAAGTCTAGTGCAAATATGAGACTTCTACAAAGATTTCTGTTTTACCAATAAGGTACGAAGACTTTCCTAACATCTGGAATTGCACAAAAATGACTATTTATCTCAGAGAGGTCTGCGAAAAATTGTGAGAAAACGTCAACGTCTGCTAGTTTATTTGTCAAAAAAAAAAGTACGATACAAAGAATTAATAGGTCAGTTGATTATTCAAGAGAAGACATTTGAAAAACTTATGATGCATGGAAACATGTCAAGCTAAATGCGTATGAGATGCATATACCTTTCCAATCGAATTTCCAAACAAATTTCATGGCAAGGCATTCTCAATCAAGTCTTGACCAATGGAGTATCTAATCTAGACAAAGTAAAAATACCTCCCAAACCCAAATGCAAAAATAATGAATACAGACTCCAATGGTTTGTTGTATCCGGAAATCGCCATTAATACAAACATAAGAGTTTGGCCAAGTGGGCATGAGAAAATAATCGAGTAAGTGTTTGTCCTCCATGAGGTTGCGCGCATGTTTGAATCTCATAGAAGTCAAACAATTCAAACCTTGGGAATTGGGGCCACTGGATGGTTTGTTCAGTCGTTAACATTAGGGCTCCGGAATTGTCGAAGTGCTTGCAAACTGACCCAGACATATGCACGTGGTTATTGAAAAAAACAGTTGTAAGGAGTTCAATTTATGTCTTACGGCCAAACGAACAACTACCCCTTCTTCTTGTTTCCCCTGTTTGTACAATAATGCATGGAATCCAGCCAATGGGGAAATGTGCTTAGCTTGGAAGCCTATAATGCTCCACAATTTTCAACAAATGATTATTAACTAAGTCTTTGAACAAAAAGATCCATTACTGTAGAAGGTTAATTAACATCAAAACCTGCACACTATGTCAATTGGTTTCAGCTGATTTTTTTCCCCTAAATTGAATATATTTCTAAACAGAAAACAGAGAGACTTTGGTTCTGAATTATTAGCTGTGTATAAACGGTAACGTATGATTTCGGATTTCTGAATTCTAAAGGATGATCAAATGAACGAGTTCGTGGTACTAATAACTAGCATGGAGAGAGAGAGCGAGAGGGAGGACACCATTGACTTTGGTTAAAGAGTCGAATGGCACTGGCACACAGAACTCCGTCTGAGAGAGAGAGAGAGAGAGAGAGAGAGAGAGAGAGAGAGAGAGAGAGAGAGAGAGAGAGAGAGAGAGAGAGAGAGAGGGGACACCATTGACTTTGGTTGTAGAGTAGAATGGCATTGGCACACAGAATTCCGTCAGAGAGAGAGAGAGAGAGAGAGAGGATTGACTTTGGTTGTAGAAGAGAGATAAATGTTTGGAACAGAGAACCTACTATAGTACAACGGAGACCAGATCCCCTGTCCGAGTGAAATCCGGACAGGGGCCTGTCCCAGTGCTCGGAGCCGTTGATCTCGCAAATCAACGGCTGAGATCTGCCGAACACTTTTTGGTCCAAAACGACGTCGTTTTGGCTCGGCAGATCTCAACCGTTGATTTGCGAGATCAACGGCTCCGAGCATTGGTACAGGCCCCTGTCCGGATTTCACTCGGACAGGGGATCCTCGGTGAGTACAACGCCGCATTCTCCGAATCGTCTGGTGGACTTGTACTTATGTCCCAATTTTGTTCGTCTCTTTTTGGACTTTTGTGTATCCAAATTTTTTTTTTCATTATAATTTGGATAAATGAAATATCTATTTTACTCTTGCTTTTAAAAATTTAAAATAAAGTAACTTTTCAAAAAAAAAATTGAATGCTAAATGTTGGAGAGCTCAATTTTTCTAGATTTGTTTTTGAACAGCCAAGACGCAAAAAGCCTGAAAAAGTGCATTTGGTCATGGCAAAGGCATGAGAGTCTAATATATTGCGCTGTTTTTCATCGTTGGCCTTTTGAAGCTGACCCTTGAAAGTCAGGTCTTACATTTTTTATTAGATGGAATCATTATTTTTTATACAAAAGTTGGATTACCTAAATTGAACGAACGTATAGGAGCAGAGCCGAGAGCCCTTTGGACGGCATCAAGAGTGCACTTCGGTGCCATGATAAAGAAGATCATGTCATCTTTCACGGTGCTAATCTTACTATTACAATAATATTGAGTTTCGCCTAGGAAAAAAAGAAAGAAAGAACGGAGGGAATATTGTTTACTTTTCTCCGGCAAACTCAGCTAGTTCTGCATTGGGTTTTGGTTTTCCTTGTATTTCTTAGATGTTCTGTTTTAGTATTTTGGTTGGTACCATGCCAGCCTTGCTTATATGTTTTTGATATTTCCTTTCCAGGCTTTTGAAGGCAAATAATGTCCGGTGCAACTGCAAGGCTTCCAACATAATTGGAATGTTGACTTGGAGGTAGAGTCTTTCTTGGAGGGAGAAGGCGACTTGGAAGATGGAGCGTCTCTCTCTGGATTTTTAATATCGAGTTTTTGGCGGATTTGGGGTGTGCTCCTTGTGTTCGGATTTGTCGGGTATTTAGCTTTCAGTGTTTTTGTTTTTTGGTATTTGTCTAGTTGTTTGGGCTGCTTTGGGGCTTTTGTTTGTTTTGGTTTTTGGTTGTTTTTGGTTTTTGAGATTCTTGGCTGTTTTCAGTTTTTGGTGTCCGGTTGGCGTCTTGTCTGCCTTTAGGTCTCGGGTGATTTTGTGCCGGTGTGTCTTTGATTCTTTTAATCTTAATTTGTAATCCTTTATAAAGATTAATAAATTTTTTTTTCTTAGAAAAAAAATACTACGCATATGTATAATTGGAATGTTTCTAGGTCAGGTGTGTTCCTTATTTGATCAAAAAGTTTCTACGCTGAACCAATCCAGCCCACCTTTTCATTGAGAAAAGAAAAAAAAATACGAGACTCTACGTCGGTTCTAGATAACCAGAGAATAATATTTCAAGAATATCCAAACATCAATGCCATTTATGTGGAAAGCCAAAGACAATAATTCTAGGATAAAGTTAGTTGTCCGTTAAACCTACTATATTAAATGTTATATACAAACAGAACAAGAAGTAAGAAAACAATTGAGCCTGGGGGACCTGTTTTGCTTCCCTAACCACCACGACTGTATTTCATCAGAGATGCAGAAAGGGGACCGGACACCCTGTACTTTGCTTGAAGATGATAGTAACATCGTTTTTAACGACCGGGCAAATGTCCAGTGGCTCCAAAGTTTGGAATGTTTGGCTTCGATCACGGAATTCGAATTGCGAATTATTAGAGGCGAGCCCCTTAGTTGCTTTCTCGTACCAATGAGGCTAAACAGTGGGGTTATATAATCAGCAAGTTTCCCCTGTTTTCCAAGCAGTCTCACCAATATGAGTTCCTCTCACATACATTGGTTAAACGCTCTTCATCTTCAATGTTTTTCTCTTGTAATGTCTACATGGGTTCTCTTCAACATATCCAATGCTCAAGCTCAAGGACCAGTAGCTAGGCAAAAGGCTTTGAAAAATTCAGTTAATGCCATTTTTGTGTTTGCAGACTCAACAGCTGACCCTGGAAACAACAACTACGTAACGACAATCTTCAAGGGCAATTTCCCGCCTTATGGGAGAGATTTTCCAAATCAAGTCCCAACCGGAAGGTTTACCAATGGACGCCTAGCATATGACTTTGTTGGTGAGATTTCGATACTAGTTTGTACTTCTATTTCTTATTTTAAGGAAACTAAATGGTTGTCGGGTTTTAGAAAGTGATCTTGGCTGAGGGATTGTTACGCTGGTTCAATCCATGAGGAAAAAAATGTGTTCTTAATTAACCAGGATAGTGTGCTTTTGGATGCAGCTAGTTACGTGGGTATCAAAGAGTATGTGCCTCCATATTTGGACCCAACACTTAGCATTGAGGAGCTAATGACCGGAGTCAGTTTCGCCTCTGATGGATCAAGATTTGACCCACTTACACCACAATTAAGTGTAGGTCTTCTCCTTTTTGTCGTTATATTTTTCTGTACTAGGTGAATTCAGTTGATTAATTATTTTATAGTTCCAGTTTGATAGGAAATTTATAACCAACTTAAAAAAACATTGTATTGATTATTTACATCATACCATCATACGGACCCGGGGTGCCTGCCGAGCGGCACCCGCTCGGCACACCTGCCGAGCGGCCAATCCGGCCGTCCATCTCGGAATCAACGGCCCGGATCGAAACATCTTTTTCCTTTTCCTTTTCTTTTTTTTTAAAATCCATTCGGTACTTTTGCATCCGGGCCGTCCAAAACACTTTTGGACGGCCGAGATGCGCTCGGCACCCCTGCCAAGCACCCTTGCTTGGCAGGATCTCCCGATCCACCATCATACTGCGTCTTTTCATAAAAAAAATGCTAATATGTTATCAACCTCTAGTTAATTTCTACGTACGCTAGTTCGGATTGATTTGCGTTTTTTTAGAATGTAATCTCACTGCCAAAGCAACTGGAATACTTCAAAGAGTATGAAAAGAGAGTGGAGCTGGTGATAGGGAGAAAAAGAACAAAACATCTGGTAAAAAATGCTCTGTACATTGTGAGTGCTGGTACGAATGACTTTGTTGTCAATTATTTTACTGTACCAATCCGAAGGAAGAGATACAGTCTCCCAGATTACATGGAGTTCTTGTTGCAGCAAGTCCAGCAATTCATCCAGGTTTGATTACTTGAAACATTATTTCGTTAAAGAACGACATAATTTATATAATGTCTGGTACACGAACTGAAAGGATATATACCAATGATGCATGATGCATCAAATCGACATATGTTTTGAGATTAAATTCTTTCCGCCGGCAGTGAAAATTGTGAATTTTCCACCGCCGCCAATTTGGATTTCACGTACTGTGCATTTATTGAAATATGGATCAGTTTTACCTTGTTTTGGGCTTGTAGGGTTTGTTGGGACAAGGGGCTCGAAGAATAGGAGTGGTTGGTTTGCCACCAATGGGTTGCTTGCCTATAGTCATCACCCTTAATTCAAATAATGTAATTCTAAACCGTGGGTGCATCGATTATTTCTCCTCAGTTGCTAGGCACCACAATCTAATGCTCCAAACAAAGCTCAACACCATGCAATCCAACTTACTCGATTCCGGGGTTAGAATTGTCTTCATTGATGTATATTGGCCTCTTTCTGACATGATCATCCAAAGCCTCAAGTTCAGTAAGTGGATTACTCCTCCTCCTCTTCTTCTTCTGCTGCTTGCAGTCTCTTACATGGGACCTTTTAATTTGGGCAAGTAGCTTCGGTCAGTAGAGCATGTGCACCGGGATAGGTAAATGAGCATTTTAGCCATTTTACCTATCCAAAATCACGAAAATCAAGTGCACCAGCCTCAACAAACCTCTAGGTATAGTACATTTGTCAATAGTGTCTTTCTAAATCTCCCTAGCCACTGTTCACTCGGGATCCTTTAGTTTATATCAATTTAGTGGCCCAAGCCCAAACACTTTAGGGCTTTGTACGTACCAATGGTAACATGTTGGGCGAACTTCACTTATACACCATGTGGTTTGGGCGACACCATGTGGTTTGGGCGATCTGTGGATGCACCCCTTAGCGTTCACTTAATTTGTTGTACCCGCACCCCCTTTGTGCATTGTGACAAATTTCATCCACCCCTAATTCCGTTCATGTCGTTAATGGAGGTGTACCTCACACACCTCTTCTGAGAATATAGGAATGGTTACGACAATTGGTTTATGACAAAACTACCTCTAGCAATCCTCAGAATTATGAAAGTGCCATATTCTTGTATTAATGGATGCACCACCAATCCGAAATTAAGCCCCAATAAAAAAATTTCAATCAGAAATCAAGCCCTATCGTAGCTCTAATTCATTGGCGGGGACGAAGGAAATTAAGAAATTTTCTTTGTCTGGTCTAGCTATGGGTGAAGTTCATGTGCAAAATCCGAAAATAAGGTGAAAACAAGCCCATTTGGACGATTCAGAGGGGAAGAAGAAATAGGTCTAAGGTGGGGGATTCCCCCGTTTTCGTCCTCGTCATTGGTTCAATTTGCAATTGGGTTTGATTTTGGATTGGATTCTTGATTGGGGTTTGGTACAGGAGATGGATTGGTTAGATTCAAGGAAGACGAAGAATCAAGGAAGAAGACGCGCGAGATGCATATTGGACTTTTCTATCGTTACCATTAATAGTGCAATGTGGATTCTGAATTACTTATTTATGTTAATTGAGTGCGGATCCAATTTTTTACAAAGAACATGAGAGGTGTGAATGGAACAAAGTGAACGTTAGGAGGTATATCCGCGGAACAAAGTGAACGTTTGGAGGTATATCCGCAGACCGTACAAACCACAAGGGATGTGAGTGAAGTTTGCCCTAACATATTCAATCTTCAAATCTCCTAGTTGGGCTATATCTTATCAACCTCACTTAAGTTTCGACTAAGGAACCTACCTTATACCAAAAACAACCAACTTGATGTAATTAATGAAAATGTATGCCTCTGGTAGATATTGAGTTAGCTTAAATTCCTTATGATAGTTCTTATCCTTTCTCAGCTTTACCCTACATGAAGATCTGTATAGTTTCCCCCTTATCTAACAATATTTTCTTCTGTCATACTTTTAGATTTTGATGAGGTAAGCAGTGGATGTTGTGGCACAGGCTTACTGGAAGCATCATATTTATGCAACTCGGATTCATATGTTTGCTCTGATGCATCAAAGTATGTTTTTTGGGACTCGATACACCCGTCGGAGAAGGCTTACAAGCTCCTCTTTGAGGCCACCAAGTCTCGCATTGATTTTCTTATTACTGATGACTAACATTTCCAACATAATGCATGTGCCGCTGATTATGGCTGCAATTCACGAATTAAATTATCTATAATTATTTTGTTTGTGGAGTATGATAGTGTAGTGCAGTACTGTCTTCCAACCAAAGTAATTAGTAGATTTAGTGCACCACAAAGGAACATTTCTGACCTTATTTGTGATCAGTGTAAAGTTTATTATTCGCTCCGTTCTTAATTGATAGTCAATCATGAATAACTGTGCTACGTTTCGAGTCACAAACTAACTTTCGCGCATATTTAGTTGATTCTAATTATCACGTCATTAAAAAAACTAATTGACACTGTTAATTTGATGTGAATATTTTTGAAAAAAATTACAAGCAAATTAATTAAAGTGTTTCATTTTTTTTATTCGAAATTGAGACACCAACTTTGACTTTTCCAAAATTGAGCCCAAACGCAACAACGGTAGCTTGTTTTGAAGCAATATTTCGATGGGCGAAACGATACGCCTCGAGTGCTGACTAATTCCTAGAGCCTGTAATTGAATATATTGGATTGCTACTTCATTAGTTCAATTCCGTTTTTATAACAATTATTACTCCCTACTTAATAAGTACTGTAATTAATGTTTATTGTTGGAAAGTAAGACCTGCCCATACCTTTGCTACAACCGCCTTGAGAAATAAATGGGTTAACTTATCTGGTGTATAGTATGCTTCATTAATGATTTGCATATGGTGCATTTAGTTTCTTGAAAAAAGAACTTGGTTGAAACCCTCAATAATGAGCAAAGGAGAGTACTTATGGGAGTTTTTTTTTGGAATAGCAAAAGAGAAGAATATTTTGATGAAGGAAAATAGTACTGTACAAGGTAGAGAGCGTGACGGTGTCACAACGCCAGGGAGACATTTCAGCTAGGTTGACACCCAACCCTCGCGACAATGATTTGCCAAACAAGCCCCAAACAAGGTTGATATATAAGAGATTGATCGACGGAATGAAAAGAAAACTAAAAACCCCATGACGCCAGAGACATAATGGCACCAAGTCCTTAGGATAAGTCACATACAAAAAACAATCCTCAAAATAATGGCCTAAACTAATGTCCTCATCAGAACGGCCACATCAGAATTGAAAGTGCATTCCTCTGTATTGTAGCAGCAGTGATGTAGTTGGAAGTGATATTAGTAGTGCATGTTTACCTAATTTTTCCCCCTCAATCCATATTCGACAGAGGTTTGGGAAACAAAAGTCAACAACATAAATAAGGGCAATGCGGTGTGTCTGCAAAGGTGAATTCATCGGATGTGAAGTGGCAATCGAACCAAATGCAAAATTGATCGCAAGAACAAAATTGAAGACCAACGAAAGAGTCTCCCATTAACCTTCAATGGGGTATCGACACATAAAAGAAAATCAGTGATGCAAAGGAAACACCAATCTTCAAGAACGAAAAACACGATACATAGAATTCTAAGTTACTCCTACCAAAAATTGGAAAACAAATAAAGATAGCTACTTTGATTTGTTGGAGATCCTTTATAATTAAGCCTAAAGAACTATTTATAGAAAACAAAAAGTGTACGAAATAACTTCTACTAACTACTTTTCATCTTCCAATCTTTTGATTCCACTTGTCCAATTAAATAACTTCTATTCAACTTGTAAATGTGTAGGGCGATGCATGTGTCTTTTCAACTTTCATGTGAATAGGGCTAAGCTAGTGTCGTGCACATGTAATAAAAATACAAACAACAATAATAGAAATACTAATAGTAATAAAAAAGTTAATAATATAGGTAGCATTCCCATAATGACCACCTTCTATCTATATCGACCTGCAATAAAAATATGGTGTAAAGAAGTAGCCACTAGCCACACCAGCATTGTTGTTGAGTCAGCAATCAGATTACCATTCTAGAGCTTGAACCTTGATATAGTAGCACCATTCTTTTATCAGCAAAATTAATATTTTATTAAGAAAAACTTGACAAAAGGTACATCTAGTTGGCGGAGGGAAGAGAAATCTAACCAAAGGTTGGATGAAAAAAAACACCTTAGAAGCCGAATCTCAAACACCCGTGGGCCAAGCCCGAAACACCCAACCATTTAATCGATCTCTTGATATCCATAGCGGCATCAGAAAGCAGCAATCCGATTGAAAACGAGCTGTGACTTCATATGTAGTAGCAGCAACAACAGAAGATCATGACAGATGAAAACGAAAACCCCCAAACCACCCACACTCCCCAGATCCTTGCTAATTAATTCTTGTCGGACCGCTTTTCCACCATCTCTCCTAAAACCAATTTGTGGTAGGAAGGGTTTCAATTAAGTCTTTTATGGCATTCGACATCGCACCCGCAAGTCTATTTTTAGAGCGGTCGCAGGGAGTAGCATTGTGTAACCAAATCCATGGGGGCACTCCGGACCCAACACTAATTAACCACCCTCACCAAACTCCCCAAGACCCTCAATTTCGAGATCTTTTTCCAATGAAATATAAAACTGTTTTCCGAGTCGTTGCCAAAATATAAAACTGGGTAATTGTTTGTAATATTTTGATCTTTTTGTTCTATGTACTTCAGAATGTAATCCCAATGTCAACGCAATTGGAATACTTCAGAGAATACAAAGCAAGACTTGCGAGCACCATTGGAGAAGAGGAAGCGGATAATCTGACAACAAATGCCGTTTTCTTTGTGAATTGTCCGGTGAACGATTTCGTCAACACATTTTACGGACCTGGACATATACGTACTCCTTCCGGCCGGTTGGGATAACTATTGAGCAATATGAAGAGTTTGTGTTACAACTACGTACTACTGGAATTCATACAGGTTTGGCCCCTACTTTTTTTATCCTTACGTACTACTGGAATTCATATAGGCTTGGGTTCTGCATGCATATAGGTCATCCTAAAACTAATTATAACAACGAAATAAATCAACTTGAATTCTGCATGCTTAGCAAAAAAAAGAAAAGAAAACTTGAATTCTCAGCTATAGTACTTACCACAAAGTATTACCACAGTGTCTTTTGGTGACGAATTGATTTTGTCGGCAAAAGTGTTAGCTAGGAAATATTTCTTCACCTATAGATTGTTGCAAAAAGTGTATCTTAGGTTTTGGCAATGAGAATTTTCTGACGCCTAATGTAACATTTTGGCGACGTAGATATTTTCGTCTCTAAAAGAGACCAAACAAGAAAAATAGTATTCAATTTTACAGCTGCTCTTATTTGAACTCACGACCTTTGGTTCCCAAACTACCACTCCTTCTGCTAAACCACTTAAACATTTTTGTTGTTATTTTTGCTTAATTTAATTTATATTAACCTGTTACGAATATTTTATTAACTAATCGATGCACAATATGCATATATTATACATGTAACATATTATTTATTTTAAATAAGATGAATATAATAATAACAAAAAAATAGTTAGTCTTTAATTATTTGCCGACGAAATACAAATTCCATCGCCAAAAAGTTCTCTTTTAATTCGGCAAGGAAATATGAGTTAACTTTCCCAAAGCTGTCCATTGGTGACAAAATAGTAATGAGCAATTTCTAGGCCGGTCCTATGCGCGTATAGCATAGTCCACCAATGCCTGTTCTCCTTACATCAAAACTTTATTAATATGGACGAAAAACATGACTGTGAGCATAAGTCCACAAAGCACAGAGGTTATGTGCAACAAATTGAACGTTAGGGGGTGTATCCACAAATAGTTTGCCACACGGTGTGTTAGTGCATTTATCCTCTAAAACTTAATCCACTCTAGAACATAAAATACGAGTTATATATGTTCAATTATGATGAGAATACTCAATTTGCCTTCTTTTTTTTTATAATTAATTTGTCAACTGAATATTTTTGATAAGAATGGGCTTATTGAGGTACTGTCTTATGAGGATTGTTTCTTCTTTGCCTCTTAAAAAGAAGGGCCCATGCACAAATTAAAATTGATTTAAGAGAGATTTTTCAGTGCCCTTGGGGCGCCCCAAGCCTCTGCCCACCACACACTGTTGTGGGATTCTCACACCTAATTTCGGGTCTAACAGAAATGTGTGGTTGAGGAGAGACCTAGGGCACCATGCGTGCTTGCAATGACACCTTAAATGCTGTCGGAAACGATTATAACGTGAAGGTTCAAGCAGCATTGAGGACCCTGCAAAATGGCTCGGCAAATATTGGACTCAAACTCGCCTACTTCGATACCTATACGCCAATGCTTAACATTCGGCAAAACCCGGCCGTGTTTGGTACGTCAATGATCATGATCAGAAACTTAATTCTTCGGTAGAGTCGTTTAATAAGTCATTATTATTTTGAAACATAGTTTAAGGGCAACACCGCAACAGCACTTTGCTCGAACAAATATTTGATCAACGCATACACGTTTGCACCTATGCGTCGGAGACACCAATACCATCATGATCTGTTGCTATCTGTGTTAGATACTACATAAAGACGAAGAACGATGAATATAAAAGCACGAAACTTAACTCAAATAAATTTTTAAAACTTGTTGTGTTTCCATCTCAAATTCGGTTTTTTCAACCGAAGCTTCTATTTTTGTGATTTTCCCATATACCTCTTTCTTTTTATGAATATGACTAAATTTCTTAGTCCCATTTTTTTTGTTTGTTTGTAGGTATTGATGTTAACAACACGAGTTGCTGCGGGATTGGTTTGCTGGAAACAGGACCCCTTTGCAATTCGCTCTCTGCGCACTTTGAGCTAATAGGTCAGAGTATGAATTCTTTGACTCAATCCATCCAACTTATTAAGTAACAGGTCCATTATATTGGACGCCAATGATGCTGCCATCATTTCTATAACTAGTTAAGAAGCAGCAATCAAGTTCAATTATCGTGGGCGCCAATGTTGCTGCCATAAATATACTACTATAAACTAAATAAGGATCAGCAACTTTGCCCATGTGTTAGGTGGGGTCCTAAAACTCCTTTGGTCATAGGGCCTATGTGCCCAATTTGTACCTTTCGTGGCTTTGTGGATTCTGAAACAAGGAAACGAATATTAAACTTCAAGTAATACATTAACAAGCCTAAGTTAGGGGGCATAAAAATGTATATTTACGCACCTAGAGCTGGCCCTGAACTAAACCTTTGAGTAATAAACCATTGACCGATTAATATATTTGAGCTTAGCATGACATAAAATGCCCGAAATAATATATTTTTTATTGATGAGGCAAAATCAAGTTTGGAGGGGTGATATATAGGGTTACAGAGGTGATCCTGTACCTGCAAAACATTTAAAATCGGTTAGGAAACCTGACTCCGTTCGTTTTGAGATTTTGGATTTGGATTTATAGATAATGAATGTAGAAAGAAATAGAGATAATGATTGGAGAGAGATAGAAAGAAAAAAGATAGTAATAATTAGAAAGAAATAAGATAATAATTAGAATCCAAAATTCTTAAACGAACGGGGTCAACTCACCTTAGGAGTAATTATTCAATAATCTGGCAATACTAGCTACCATGTGGTGCTCCAGGTCACTCAAGAACTACATATTTATATGGGGTCTATAAACATATTCATGGTCGCTACAAGAATGTGTGGTGTTATTGTGATCCAGAGAATCATATGGCGGTGCTCTCGGACTATTACATAATTTCACCTTACCAAGTTTTACCAGATTAATTACCTCTACTCACCGGGGTCCCTGCAAACTTCATTGGAAAGATTGTTACTTGCTCCTGAAGCACTGACACATGATGCTTCAGAAACTTTTTACACCACACATCAGTTTAGGCTTAAATTTCAGACACTCCCTCCGTCCCATATTAACCCTCCAAAGTCGTCCCATTAATCGGATGCAGAATTTAAGGACTTTTGGTGGGTGAAAATAATTTTGTACGTACCAAAATACTCTTCCAATGGGACCGAGGCCTGTTTTTTTTGACAAAAGTGAGAGGTATTGTATTGATAAAGCCCAACGGCACTTACACAACGAAATTCATTACAGATAACTTGGGCAAAGCCAAACTAATCATCTAACTGATACTAAACGAGAAAGAACGAGGCGATTGATGTCTTTCATCCCCAGCCTAGACATGGCCTGATGCACCTTCTGCTGAGCTGAAAATTCATATATCCTATAGCAGTCTTAAAAAGAGATACATTGCTAGCCAAGAAAAAAAGACAACAAGAACCCAGACGATCAGATGAACTTCGACTAGAAATGAGCACACTAATGAATTTCTAGCAAATCACCAAAAGATGCATATTAATCTTCTTGAACCCGAACAGTAAACAAATCGTCCAAAGGCGAATTTTATTACTCTCACAAGGAGAGACAAAACTTTTACAAGGAGAGACAAAATTCTCACATGGAGAGACAAAACTTTTCCAGATCTTGCTCTAAATCCAGCTGCCCAAAAACCGCCGAACGGATCGCAACCCTCACTGCCTCCACCACTGCTGCCACAAGGGCTTCGGCGACGGATTACATGCGGGCAAACGACTCCGGTGACGGCGGAGCTCGCTGAACAGAGAGGGTTAGATCTGAGGAAGAAGAAAACGAAAAGAAAAAAAACTATAGGAAAGAGGGGGAAGAAAGAGGAGAGCGGATGGAGGAGGAGGAGTGATCGTGTCGTTTCCGTATAAAAAATAAATAATAAAATAGAATAATTACTACTACCAAAAAGATAGCGGCAAGTACTCCGAGTATCGTCCTCAGGGATTACGAAGGCTAAGTTGCGATTGCTTCAATTGATTTCTAAATTAATTCAATAAAGAGATTTGATTGTTTGATTTCTAAAATTATGAAAACTAAATTAACGTAAAGCAATTAAAAGTAAAGAGAGTTTATGAGAGAATAGATCTAGGGTTTCGAATCCACTCGACCCGCTGTAACAATATTTATGCGATGACAAAGGTTAATTACTCGAATCAATCCAGATATCGTTAGGGTTCGCGGGCCCTTATAGTATCATCTAAAGATATTTATGAATCACCGAATAGCATGGGGTATCGTCGCCTAGCATGAACCGTCTTACTAGTACGACCCGTCTCTATGGCACGGATCGTCTAATAGCATGGCGCGTCTTACGGAGCATAACTCATCTTACTCAGTTATCACAAAATAATTAAGAACTGTTGTATGAATGTGCATAAATCCTAGGAAATCATACACAAGATTTGATGGGAAAAATTAACACGATAAACAAAATCCTCAAGTCATACAACCATGATTCGAATAATAAAAACACTTAATCAAAACATAAACATTGTTACTCAAAGTGCGAGCTTCATCTACGTCCTAGAAAAGGGATTTAGCCGGCATCAACATCTATACGGTGGAGGAATTTAAGGGCTTCTTGGATGGAATTCGAAAGTTGAAACTCTAGTTGTAGCTTTGAGGAGTTTTGTTTGTCCTCCAACTCTCTGTTGGTGGTTTTCTGTTGTATCTCTCTTTGGCAATGTAGCATTTTTGTGCTCCATGCCTTCTCCTCGATGTAACCCGGTCGAGTTTTTATAAAATTTTGCTTTGCCGATAAAAAAAAAAAAAAAAGGGATTTAGCCGGCCATCGAAAAGTTGGTCTTTGCAGCCTTTGATTTCTTCTGTTCCGTGCCGAGAACTGCCCCCCGAAGTCAGTTGGCAAATTTGTTTAAATAGATAGGGTTTGATGCTTTAACTACACAAAGGGCCCTTTAGACTTTGTGTAATTGTAGACTAGCAATTCAACTTTAAAGCATTATGCACTATAACCCCAAGCTTCTTTTAACTTCTCTTTCTATCTAATATCATGGACAACGAGCCTGAGCAACCTATAAACACAAAAAGACGAAATAAATATTAATTAACAACGATAGATGACTAACAAATGTAGTTTGGAGGGCCAAAACATTACTATTTCGGTGCTTATCAAGGAGCCCGGGGGAGGAGGGAGACAGACGCCTCCCCCCCCCCCCCCCCCCCAAGCAGAAAAGCAAGGAGGCTGTGGCTTCTCCAAATCTCTTTAGAGCTTTCAAAACCCTAAGAAAGGCGTCAGACAGTAATGATTCAAAGAGGGAAATAGTATGAATTTAAAATGGAAAAGGACCGAGGCCTGTTAAGTTACTATAATAAGTCTACATTCAGCCAAACAGTCTAGTCTACGCGGGTTCTAGATAACAAGAGATCTATATTTCAAGAATACCTACCTACTACTCCTATTTAATGTTCTATATATACAAACAAAACAAGAAAGAAGAAAACAATGAAAGAAAACAATGAGTACAATAGAGAGAAATGTTAGCTAGGTACAAAAATAATTTACCGAGAAAGTACAAAAAAAAATAAAATCAACGGTCCAAATTCACTCAAAAGATAATCTGGACTCTTGATTTCCCTTTTCGAGGTACTTTCTTTGAAAGTTTTTACAAAAATATTACATACACAATACCACACAACCCCTCACATACATGTGGGGCCCACACGCACTAATACGTGTGCGTGTTGGTCCCTCATGTATGCAAGGGATTGTATTTGGTGTTATATTTGGATGATTGTGTATGTAATATTATTGTTTTCTGAAGTAAATTTTTGCTCAACATGGTAAATTTTTACCATTTTCTTGTCAACATCAAATTAATTAATTTGTCCAAAGGTGGTTGGGAATTCCAGACTATGCCGAAACTTTGGTTTTTCCAAACCACATCTAACACCCGCATGACAATCCAAGGGTTCTTTTTTTTATTTACCTAATCGCTATTAGAAGGTCAAAAGATGGGGAACGAACTGACCACTCTGTTCTATATACTTAATCAGCAAGTTTTTGTTTTCCAATCAATCCCACCAATACGATGAGTTCCTCTCACAAACATTGGTTAAACGTTACTATTCATTTTCAATGTTTTTCTCTTGTATTGTTTTCATGTGTCTTGTTCGGCATATCCGAAGCTCGAGTTCAGGCTGAAGAACTAGCCAGGCAAAAGGCTTTGAACACCTCAGTTCATGCAATCTTTGTGTTTGGGGACTCGACATCTGACCCTGGAAACAACAACTACGTAACGACTATTTTCAAGGGCAATTTCCCGCCCTACGGGAGAGATTTTCCAAATCAAGTCCCAACCGGAAGGTTTAGCAATGGACGCCTGGCGAACGACTTCATTGGTGAGTTTGATCCCAGTTTTTGCTAGCTTTTCTTTCTCGTGTTATCTAAGGAGATTGAATTAATGGTTGTTTTGTTTAAGAAAGTGATCTTGAACGGGATAGTTTGTTTTCCAATGCAGCTAGTTACGTGGGTATTAAAGAGAATGTGCCTCCATATTTGGACCCAACACTTAGCATTGAGGAGCTAATCACCGGAGTTAGTTTCGCCTCTGCCGCATCTGGATTTGACCCACTTACACCCCAATTAAGTGTAAGTCTCTCTCTTTTTGTCTTTACGAGAACAGAATTTGTTCAAGCAGTGCTTGGTTTGAATTATGTTTTTTGATTAGCGGACTTTTTTTTGAGCATTAGATCGTAGTTTTCAATTTTCACATTCTTCTCGTCAAGACAAATTAATATGTAATAAATAAATTGATCAATGATTATAAGAAGTTTGAAAACTGATAACGAAAAACAAGCCCGGGAAAAAAAAGTTTGACAAAACTTGACCTACGTCATCAATTTCGAGTTTCTACGTATGCTAATGAAGATATATAAATTCTGTTTTTTTTTTTTTTTCCAGAATGTAATCTCGCTACCAAAGCAACTGGAATACTTCAAAGAGTATCAAAAGAGAGTGGAGCTGGTGATAGGGAGAAAAAGAACAAAAAATCTGGTAAAAAATGCACTGTACATTGTGAGTGCTGGTACAAATGACTTTGTTGTCAATTATTTTACCGTACCAATCCGGAGGAAGAGATACAGTCTCCCAGCTTACATGGAGTTCTTGTTGCAGCAAGTCCAGCAATTCATCCAGGTTTGATTACTTGAAACATTATTTCGTGTAACGTCTGACACACGAAATGAAAGGACGTATAATAATGATGATGCATTTTGTGGTCCTCATTGTGCGTTTATTGGAACATGGATCAGTTTACCTTGTTTTGGACTTGTAGGATTTGTTAGAACAAGGGGCTCGAAGAATAGGAGTGGTTGGATTGCCACCAATGGGTTGCTTGCCTATAGTTATTACCGTTAATTCGGATAATGCAATTCTAAACCGTGGGTGTGTCGATTTTTTCTCCTTAGTTGCCAAGCAATACAATCTAATTCTCCAAACAAAGCTCAACACCATGCAATTCAACGTATCAGCTGATCATTCTGGGGTTAGAATTGTGTACACTGATGTATATGAACCTCTTTCTGACATGATCATCCAAAGCTTCAAGTACGGTAAGTGAACTCCCCTTCTTCTGCTCGAAAATGTTAGGATACATGAAACTGCATCCGTGAAATTGTCCAGGAACCATTCATGCATTTCCTTTCCCGAACAATTTCATGGACGCAGTTTCATGTACGGTCCCAGCTCTCTCTTCTGTTTGCTGTCTTACACTGGACATTTGATGTGGGCCGGTAGCTTGGGTCCCTAGTTGCCCAAGCCCAAACAATTAATACTCCAATAATAAATTGAAGGATCTGGCACAACCTATTCAGATTTCATCAAATCTGATAAGTTAGAGCCCAACTATATTGCGATTATTATAATAAATTTTTTTCCCGTAAAAAAACTTAAGTTTCGGCTATGGATGCTATGCTTTTTACTAAAAAACACAAATAACTTTAGCTGGCGCCGAGCACGACTCCAGAATTTTAGTTCAATGGTGACCAAAAGCATTAAAAGAATTTTATACTAAGCTCTACATAAAATATAATATCTCTATTGGTTGCAAATTTGATGGGCTGGTTTATTTTGTTTATATTATCTACTTATTCATAAACTTAAGTAAATTTTTATTTAGTTTAGCTACGTACGCATGCTCGATATCACTAAAAGAAAGTTGGGGTATAGTGACAATTTTGCTTGTGACAGCATAAAAGTTGTCACAAAAAGATTGCCTTCAGTGACGTGAAAAAGGATTGTTGCAAAACTAAGAAATCAAAACTTTTGTGTCAAATATCAACACTAAAAGCATGCCTTTTGGCTTGTAAACACTATTAGTGACAATCTATTCGTTTAAATGCCCACAATTTCTGGATACCAAGATTTTACAACCATTAGCTAACAATATATTTTTTGTCATACTTTTAGATTTCGATGAGGTGAGCAGTGGATGTTGTGGGACAGGCTTATTGGAGACGGCATTTTTATGCAATCCGGATTCATATGTTTGCTCTAATGCTTTGAAGTATGTTTTTTGGGACTCGATACACCCGTCGGAGAAGACATACAAGCTCCTCTTTGAGGCCGCTAAGTCTGACATTGATTTTCTTATTGCTGACTAACATTCCCAACTTAATGTATGGCTAGCTGATTATGGCTGTGATTCACGAATTAAATTAGTTACAGTTATTTTGTTTGTTATAATTATTTTGCGCAGTGTTTTCCAACCAAACTATGTAAATTAAGTGTACCACGAAGAAACATTTCTGGCTAAACAATATATAATTTCTAGACAGCCGGCCACTTATAGTTTAGAGAAAATAACTTGTCTCAAAATTAATACAAGAAGTAGTCCACAACTTTTAACTTATAAGAGGAAACTGTCTTACGGTTTTTCGAATTTCATGTGAAAGGATTTGTGGGGCTCCTTTTAGGATTGTTCGATTACCTTTGCTCTGGGACTAGGATCTTGTTCTCAATCTTCTTTAGTCCTGCAAAACGAAGCACGACTAAAGACCACGCCGGAGGTTCTCCGGGATGGCCCTCCGGTGCAAGAATCAGACCTCTTGCAGAGAAGAAAGACCAAGTGTTTAGGGTTTTGAGCTGTGTTTTGAACGTACCTCTTTCAGGAGGCATCACTGTGTATTTATAGGGATCGTTCAGCCCGATCCAAGATCATACGCATGCCTGCCACGTGCCGGCTGACGCACCCTCTACGTCACCTTTTAGAATTTCGTAACCGGTTGGCGAGTGAGCGGACCCCCTTTCACGTGGTACCTTCAACCTGGTAACCGCTCGGCTGACGTCACTATTGTCATCATAGCCAGAGTGGCACTCCCACGTGAAGGGGGATGGAGCATGGCCCCCACATCCGTTCAAAGCCGAATGTGAGCCGACAGTCAAGGAGTCGGCTAGCCGAGAAGCTGTTGGCCGAAGAAGGTATCAAGAGGAAAACGTTCATCCCTGGGGAAGCCGAGGCGGTGAGATACATCCCTGGATCGAATTGGACCGTCGGTAGCCGAGGCTTCGTCGGAGGCTCCGAGGAGGGTTTAGGACCGTCGGTCCACCGAGGCTATGTCAGACTTGCTTCAGGGGTGAACATGGACAGTCGGTCCTTCGGCTCGGTATTACGCTCGGTGCAGCCCGAGCCGGTTAACTCGGCCTGCTACAATAGCCCCTCAATTCCTGCCGAGGCTCTTCAGTCGGTAAGGATTGACTCTAGTCGTGCCGAGCCCCAGCCACAGCCGAGGGCCTTCTTTGAATGTTTGCAACGGTAAGATCCGAGCCCCAATGGCTGCTTGACAGATGTCAAACGATAAAAGGCCGTGTCAGTTGAAAGGACGCTCTGGCAGACGAAGGGACGTTTCCAGTACGCACGGGAAACGGAGATGGCCACGTGTACAGCGTTCATTGGTCAGCGGTTCGGCGTGGTCATCATTGCGCGGGAAACTCGAGGTTTCATCCTCGCCTTATAAATAGCAGAGGGGGAGGAGAGAGGAAGCTCTTCTGCGCTTTCTTTCTCTACAAATCCAAAGCTTCTCACTCCTCAGCCCCGCTCCAGACTTCGTTCTCAATCCAGATCTTCCAATCCCAGGCCTAGTTCGTTGCAAATCTTCAAGTAAGTAGTCGATCGTTGTTCCTTGTTGTTTTCCTCAACTTTTTATGCATTTTTCTGGGTTTTTGGGGCGGTTTTCTGGGTTTTTGTTTTAAAGGAATAGTAGAAACCCTGGGGATGAACACACTGGGATGCTGTACTTCCGAGCCTCCACGGGGATGCTGAAGACTCGCCGAGGCTTTTGTCTCAATAGCTTTAGGTGGCTGAACGTTGATCATCTCGACGTTTGTTGCCGAACGCGGCCTTCTCTTCGAAGGATGCCGAACTACACCAAGGACTTAGAAAGTGACTCGTGAGCCTGTAGCGTAATCCGAACCCTTTTTAATCCTCTCTTTTGCCGACGCAAATGCTTAGCTTTCTTATTTTCTTTGTTTCCTTTTCTCCTAGGTCTGGCTCACGAGGTCATCAACATCTCTTCAAGCTCGGACGATTCTCTTACCGAATCCGAGCGCCGATTCATCGACACTCTGGTAGAACGTCGTAGGAACCTCGGTCGAGACGCACCACCTGTGCCTATGGAGATGTCTGCCACTTCTCCAGCGTCCGGCGACTCGAACGCCGAGGCGGATTTTGAATACGATGCTGATGGTTACGCCACCGATCCCGAGATTGTGCTTACAACCGAGACCGAATCTGAAGCCGAGCCTAGGAGGGGTAAAGAGTCCGAATATCGGTTCGAGTCCGGCAACCAGGCTTCAACCTCGGCGCCGAGCGACACCGATATCCTTGACAAAGGGGTCCTGTGCCCCTACGCCCATTACTTCTCAGGGGAGGCTGGAGAGTACGAAGCTTTCTGCGAGAAGTACCATATTCCGAACGACGTGTACATTCACCGAGTGAGGAGCGACGCCATTAGGGCAAAGATGGAAGATAGGCCAGAGCACATCACCGTGCCTCTTATGGCCATAACCGAGGCTGGCCTGAGGTTCCCCTTCCATCCCTTCCTTAGGGAAATTTTGTACAAGTTCGGGATATGTCCACACCAACTAGCGATCAACAGCTACCAAATTATCATGTCCTTAGCTACGATGGTCGAACTCCACGGTATCGACTTTAAGCTGACCGACCTCTTCTATACTTATACCATGTCTCGTCATGGGAAATCTAAGCGTCGGTTTCTCACCACTCGGCCGAGGAAAGATTCTCTGATAGAGGGTCTTTCCGACTCAGATAAGTGGGCCAACCTATTCCTGGAGGTCCGAGGGAACTTTGAGTTCGGCGAGGCTAATCGTCGGAATCCCATTCCGAGGTTTGTCGACAACCGAGGTTTGGGGACCTTCGATTTATTCTTCGTTTGATTTTAAATCTGCTCTTCTTTTGCCGAGGCTAATAATTTTCTTCCTATTTGTTGCCTTCTTATTTTGCAGAGCTCGGTCCGATATCCAAGACTCAAAATACGCAGGCGCGGGAGAAAGCTTGCGAGGAGATACTAGCTCAGGCCTGCCGACACGCCCCAACACTTTTGGATTACGAGCCGTCGTACAAAGGTGTGTTGAAGAAGAAGGAGAAGAAGAAGGACGGTGAGCCGAGCGATTTGACGAAGAGCAAAAAGTCGGGCCAGCTGAGTCAGGGGACGAAGAAGAAGGGGGCGCCGACCGACACCGAGAGTCCACGCCAAAAACGTCAGAAAGGGGTGCGGCTGCCGAAGATTGGATTTTCCGTTGAGGAGTGGCTCACTCCGCTCGGTCAAGATTACATCTTCGAGCCAGTAGGAACAGGCTTCAACGCTCCTCTCCAGATTCGCGACCCAACTGAAGAAGAGATGTCGAGGAGGAATATTCCGAGGCCCAGCATACCTACCAAAAGCGCGAACCCTGCCCGAGGCCGAGGGGCGGATCAGCAGCAGCAACAACAGAAGAAGCAAAAGCTCTCGGATGAAGTCCCTCCACCGAGTGCTTCTAAAACCGCCCCCTCTGAGACTCGCCGACCCTCTCCTCAAAAAGATCTTGGTCGTCAGACCGAGGGCCGCGTCGACTTGGATAGCGGTCCTGTCGAGGCCGATGTCCCACGCCCTTTCAGCCCATCCTACACGATGGCCGATGGGAGGGTGCTGATGCTGAAGGATTCGGTGAAGGAGGAGCCGAACCTGGCAGTTACCCTGCTGAGGGGGTTGGCCCTGCCGAGGGACTGCGACCAGCTTCCCACCGAGCTGATCCCAAGACTCGGCGACATGTGCTCTCACCTCGTCCAGGTATGTCTTTAATCTTTAAGATAGATTTTTGCATTTCAATTCCTACTTCATGTTTCTGACTTGATCCTTTTTCAGGCTGGCCAGGCTGCCTTGAAGGCTTATGACAAAGCCGCCAAGGTTACTGCCGAGCGTGAGAGGTACCGGACTGACCGAGACAACTTCCGAGCGAAGTTCAAGATCTCGGAGTCTTAGCTCCAGGAGACCGACGCTGAAGTGGAGAAGCTGAAGAAGGAGCTCGCCGAGGCAAAAACATCTGCTGCAACCGCCGAGGCTGAGATGGAGAAGATGAAGATGGAGATGAAGAGGAAGCTGCGGGAAGCCGACGCTAAGGGCTATGAGGCTGGGATCAAAAGAGCTGCCCTGGAGTATACTCAGACGGCCCACCAGATGGTGAATGATGAGCTGGAGACTCGGCTCCCGGACTTCTTCGAGCTCGGGTATGCTGCAGGTGCCGAAGCCATGGCTGGGGTCTTGGTTGTTGAGTCCGACTCCAAATTTCTCCAACAACTTCCCCCGTCGGTGATTCCTGACCTTCGGTTGCCCTATTCCGAGGAGGAGTGTGCTCCTCTTCCTCCCGAAGAAGATGAAGATGAAGAGATGGCCGAGGCTTCTGCGCAGGAGAAGCATCCGAGGGAGTGGAGCAGCAAGATCAAGCAGCTCTCGCCGAAGGCGGAGATGGAGCTGCTGCTACCCTTAATCTTTTAACTTAGCTTTTTTCTTTGTTTCTTGTCTTGCCAAGTACTTTTTGAACTTAAGTTTGTAATAGCTTTTGAGGAGGGACGGCGCCGAGCGTTGCACTATGCCGTACCTTCGAGTTAAGTTTTATAAGACATGTCAAGTTTTTTGAATGCCTTAGAATTTTTTATGGTCTGAATGTCTGAATATTTCTTTTTGCCTTAGAAATATTTTTGTGTTGTCGTTGCCGAGGGTTTCAAAGGCCCTTGCTTATCTTATTTACTTGTTATCAGCCCCTATTTTGGTTTTAGGCTTGGCTCAAATGCCAGCCTTATACCAAAAATAAGAAACTAAGTAAATGTTTGAATGTGGCCATATTTGTTCAAGTCAAAAATGAACGTAGCCGAGCATGAAATAAACCAGAAGGTTTAACGTTCTTTTTATTGCCGAACGTCAAATCGTCCGAGGCAAATGAGTTTTGTGGATGCTAGATCCGATGGCTGATAAGCCGAACTGTGTGACCGAAGTCGAATCATATATGATGGAAAGAGCAGTAAAGACAAGACTTGAGCTTTAGATAATAGCAACTCTAATATCAAGTAAAATGTTCGCAACACGTGTTACAAGTTTTGGAATTTAAAAGACAGATAAAGGCCGAGCCAAGCTCAAGCCGAGTGATTTCTCAAAGGTAAGCTTTCCTGAGATTGAGAGCATTCCAGAGGTTTTGAATTTCTTTTCCATCTTTGTCTTCAAGTTTGTAGGAGCCATTGCCGACCTCTTTAACAACTCGGTATGGACCTTCCCAGTTTGGTTTGAATTTTGTCTTTTGGCTTGCCCTGACGACCTTCCTCCAAACCCAGTCATCTGGTTTGAACTTCTTTAGCCGAACGTTTCTATCGTAGCCCCGAGCTACCTCCTGTTGGTAGCTAGCTAGCTTGAGTTGGGCTTCATCTCTCTTCTCCTCGGCTAGTATGAGCTCGATGGCGACGGCCTCGTCATTGATCTGAGGGTCGAAGGTCTCGGTTCTTAGTGTTGGAAATCTTGATTCCAGCGGGATATATGACTGCCTCCATGCCGAAGGCCATTGCAAATGGGGTCTGTCCTGTGGAGCGTCTTGGAGTGGAGCGGTAGGCCCAGAGTACTCTCGGCAGTTCCTCGGCCCATCGCCCTCTTTTAGAGTCCAGCCGTCGTTTGATTCCAGTGCAAACGATTTTGTTGGTAGCCTCGGCTTGACCGTTGCCTTGTGGGTATGAAGGAGTGGAATTAAAGAAACGTATTCCAAATTCCTCGCAAAGTCCCGTCAGCTCTTTGCCGACGAATTGAGAGCCATTGTCAGAGACAATTGCGTAGGGCACCCCAAATCGTGTAACGATGTTCCTCCAAACGAATCGTCGAACGTCGACTTCAGTCGTTGTAACAAGTGGTTCGGCCTCCACCCATTTTGAAAAGTAATCTGTCGCCGTTATAAGAAACTTGAATCCTCCAGGGGCCGTAGGGAGTTTCCCGACTATGTCCAAGCCCCACTGAGCGAAAGGCCATGGGCTGGTGATAGGCTTGAGAGCTTGGGCTGGCTGCCGAGGGATAGGAGAGAATAGCTGGCACGGCTTGCATCGCTTGACCACTTCTTCGCAATCCTTTTTCATTCCCTTCCAAAAATATCCCTGACTTAGGGCTCTTTGACAGAGAGAACGTCCACCAGAGTGGCACCCACAGCTTCCAGAATGTAGTTCGGTCAGAATCGTGGAAACCTCGGTTGGATGGATGACTCGAAGGTACGGCCCGGTGAAACTTTTTCTATAGAGTTGGCCGTTTTCGGAGATCCAGTAATGAGCCGACTTGCCTCTGACCCTGTGTGCTTCCTTTTTGTCCGAGGGGACCGTGTCGTTCTTGAGGAAGGTTACGATCTCATCCATCCAGCTAGGACCGAGGGAGATGTTGAGGACTTCTACCGGAGCCTCAAAACTCGGTGCGTCAATTTTGCCGAGGCTGATGCTTCGGTATTCGGAGGCCTTTGCAGCCGAGGCCAAGCTTGCGAGAGCGTCGGCGTGAGCGTTGTACTCCCTATTGATCTGCTCAATATGAAACCCTTTGAATTGCCGAATGAGCTCCAGCGCCGTAGCTTGGTATCTCAGCATCCGGGGATCCCGAGCCTCGTAGTCCCCTGTCACTTGATTAACGATCAACTGGGAGTCGCAATAGACATGTAGGTCCTCTACTTGAAGTTTTGCTGCCGCACAGAGGCCGGCCAACAGAGCCTCGTACTCGGCTTCGTTATTGGTTGCTGGAAAGTTGATCGTAATGGCGCTCTCATGCATCACTCCGCAGGGAGTGACGAGAACAACTCCGGCGCCCGAGCCGTTGCTGTTTGATGCCCCATCAACGTGCAGCTTCCAGACATCACCACTGAATAAGTTCCAAGTCTTCCGTGCTTCATGCTGCTCCAGCATTCCATATTCTGGTTGGATCAGAGCTTCCTCATCTGGACTACCCGTAGTGAATTCGGCTATAAAGTCGGCCAAGACCTGTGCCTTGATTGCTGTTCGAGGCTCAAAGTGGATGTCGAAGTTGGCCAATTCTACCGCCCATTGTGAGACTCGGCTGGAAAGGTCTGCCTTCCGAAGAAGGTTCTTCAGTGGGAACTCCGTGAAGACAATGATGGGGTGCTCCTGGAAGTAAGGGAGAAGCTTCCGAGCCGCTGTTACCAGGGCGAGCAGGAGCTTCTCCAAAGGTAGATATCTAGTTTGAGCTGGCAGCAGCGTCCGGCTAGCAAAGTAGATCGGCTGATCTTCAGCGCCTTCGCGTCGGACTAGCGCGGAGCTGACGGCATGTGGGGAGACAGCAAGATAAAGGTAAAGAGTTTCGAAAGGCGACGGTTTAACCAAGAGTGGAGCCGAGCCGAGATAAGTCTTAAGTTCGGCGAGTGCTGTGTCACAATCCTCCGTCCACTTGAAGCTCCTTCGGCTTTGCTTTTTTAGAGTTTGGAAAAAGACGTGGCACTTGTCGGATGACCGACTGATGAATCTGTTAAGTGCCGCGGCCATTTTTGTGAGCTTCTGTATCTCCCGAGGAGTTGATGGAGCCTTCAGTTGTTGTACCGCCGAGATTTGGTTTGGGTTGGCCTCGATTCCTCTTCGCGTCACCAGGTATCCGAGGAATTTTCCCGAGCCGACGCCGAAAGCGCATTTCTCGGCGTTGAGGCGTAACTTGAATTTCTTCAAAATGGCGAACACCTCGGCGAGGTGTGCTAGGTGGTTTTCGGCTTTGAGACTCTTAACGACCATATCGTCGATATAGGCCTCCATGATTTCACCAATGAGTAAGCCGAATAGCAGGTAGACCAATCTTTGAAATGTGGACCCAGCATTTTTGAGGCCGAAAGGCATCACGAGATAGCAGAAGAGACCCCTCGGAGTAATGAAAGCAGTTTTTTCCATATCGTCTGGGTCCATTGCTATTTGGTGATAGCCTCTGTAGGTGTCCATGAAGCTTAGCCGAGCGTGGCCTGCTGTTGAATCCACCAGTTGATCAATTTTTGGGAGAGGGAGGCAATCCTTTGGACAAGCGTCGTTCAAGTTGGTGTAGTCCACGCAGACCCTCCATTTTCCGTTTTTCTTCTTCACCACCACTGGATTGGCGAGCCAGGTGGGGTATTGGACTTCTTTGATAGCCCCTACTGGGAGGAGTCTATCTACCTCTTCATTGACTGCTTCGGTGTGGATAGCTGCCGAACGTCTTGGCTTTTGAATCACCGATTTTGCCGATTTGGAAACATTGAGAGAATGCCGAATGACTTGTGGGTCGATTCCTAGCATCTCGTAAGGAGTCCAAGCAAAGACTTCAATGTTATCCTTAAGGAACTGGACCAGCTCATCACGCTCGGCATCCATCAAACTGGAACCGAGCATGAAGAAGCGTGATCCGTCTTCGTTGATTGGTACTTTCACGAGATCTTCAATTGATTTTTGTTCGGCTGGAGCGCCGACGTCTTCAAGAACTGGTTTGTCAGGAACTTCCACCCAATGTACTCTGTTAGGGCTCGGCGCCTTTCCAACGGCCGAGACGTAGCATTGTTTTGCCTGGACTTGGTCGCCGTGTAGGTCTTCTTGTCGGCCTGTGGTCCCAATGTACCGTACCACTTGGTGGTAGGTTGAGGTAATGGCTTTGAGAGAGTGGAGCCAATTTCGGCCGAGGATTGCATTGTAAGGACTTGGAGCGTCCACAACAATAAACTCCATATTGACGGCAACCGAACCAGTGACGACGGGGAGAATCAACTTGCCGAGGGGCCAGACCGGGGTGCCGCTGAATCCGACGAGAGGAACGGTGCTTGGCACCAATGATGATTCTGGGATGTTGAGCTCTTTGAAAAGAGACAGGTACATGATCTCAGCCGAACTTCCCTGATCCACAAGGACCCTTTTGACCGAGTGAGTTGAGATCTGCACCGTTACCACCAAGGCGTCGTTGTGGGGAGTCTGCACTCGCTCAAGATCTCTATCAGTAAACGTGATGGACCAAGGTCGTTCGGAAGTTCGAGGCCTTTTGAGAGTTTGAAAAGACAGAAAAAATTTCTGCAGATTTTTTGGCCTTGTCCAGCTCAGACCGAAGCTGCTGTGCTCCTTCCTTGGTTACCGGCCCGTGGATTACGTTGATGACACCGACTGGTCGTGGAATCTGATGTTGACCCCCAGCATTCGGCTGGCGCCTCGGGGTTTTGGTCCAGTTAATGTGATCATCCAAGAGTCCTTGAGCTGCCAAATTTTCCAAGAGTGCCTTGTATGGGGCGCATGCCGTCGTGTAGTGTCCGAGCTCATTATGATAGGAACATCTCTTCCGAGTGTTGTCGTTTCCTGCTTCGGTGTTGAGCTTGGGTGGGTTCGGCCAAACAAAGAATGGCTCGCGCTCCAAGGTTCTTAAAAGGAAGTAGATTGGCTCTTTGAAAACCGTCGTCTCGGCTACATAGTCGTGATCTTTTGGAGCCTTCTTGTTGGCAACTTTCACCGTGTTGACCTGCTTCTTCGGTTGTGTGACGGCTACTGGCTTTGGAGCAAAAATTTGAGGGGTAGGAACGTGGAGTTGGTGAGGGATGGTTGAGTTCTGTCCTCCTTGAAGTTCTCGCTCGGCGAGGAACTCTTCGTAAGAGCAGAACTGCTCAACCGTCCTCATTAGTTCATTCATCCCGTGGGGTGCACGAATTACCAATTCGTCTAAGATTTTGCTTCCAGTCTCCAATCCATTCTTGAAATTTCTTGCTGCCCAGTACTGATCGACACCGGGTATCTCATTGAATAATTGCCAGTAGCGTTCGGCGTACTTCCGAAGCGTTTCGCCGGGCCTTTTCTTCATCTGAGCCAAGGCATCTTCCTCTTTAGCTTGTTTGTTGCTTGTGATGAACTTGTAGTTGAAGGCTCTCTCAAGTTCCTTGAAGCTGTGGATTGACCCTGCCTCCAGTTGATTGAACCACAGCAGGCCGAGGCGCCCGAGGCTTGAGGGGAATGCTTTGCACATGATGGCGTCGTCGTCGGTAACGCAGGAGATGGTGCTTCGGTAGCTGATGAGATGGGTATAAGCCTCGATCGTGCCGGAATCGAATTTCTAAAATTTCGGCAGGTGGAGCCCAGGCTTCGGCAGAGTTGCTTGAATTTTGGCCGAGAAGGGAGATTCGGTCAATTTTTTCAGCTGATACTCGTGTGTTGGCCGAGGCGGGCGTCCGTCTCTATCTCTCCGAGACTTTTTGTAGGCTTGGTAGTCTCTATCTCTGTCGGCAGCTTCGTCCTGCCGACGCTAGTATGCCCTTTCCTTTTTGTCAACGGGGATCTTCAACCGATCTGGATCAGGGAGGTTTTCTGTACGATAAACCTTGCGTCGACTCGGCTGTTCGTCGTGCCGAACGACAACACTCACACTCTTTTCCCGAGGGAAGGTTCGTGGGTTTCTTGAGTTTACCTTGCGTCCGGCATGTGTATTTTCCCAAAGGAAATCTTCTTGTTCAGGAGGAAGAATTTCAGGATCCTTGCCGTCCCTTCTTGATGTTCGGCTCTTTCGCCGTCCATCATGTGGAATTAGGGCCAAATTGTTCTCAATGTTATGAAATTCAACCGTATCATAACTTTGGGATTGAGAGTGTTCGTCACCAGTCGACGAGCTTGAGTAATTTGTGTAAGGGCTACCTTCCCTTCTTGTTTTTCCACCTCTGTGTCCCGCACCACTACCGAGACGCTTATGGACCGGAGAACGTTGCTGCCCGAAGCGAGCACTGTTCCTGGCCCGATTGTCCGTTAGCGGTGGGTCCAGGCGGTCGTATACCGAGACTCGATGTGGATCTTTTTCACAGACCAAGTTTGGTGGTGGAGGTGGTAATTTTCCACGCCGGCGCCTTCCCTGAGAGCCTGAATGGGAGGACGCCGGGCGTTTGTTTGCTCTGATTCTAGCCATCTCCATTTTGAGCATGGCTACATCAGCTTTCGTTTGTTCCTGCTGTTGTTCCAGCAATTGGATGTACGCTAGGGCCTCGTCGCTTAGTCCCACCGGACGCTGGACGGAGGTGCTAACGCCAGGAGGGGTAAAGCCAGGAGGATGAGAAGGGGAGGCGGTGTGGACGCCTGTGTCCGAAAGGATCAGAGAAGGGTTGAGGTTTTGAAAGGGAGGTGGTGCTCCGCCCATTTTCTTAGGTGGAAAAGTGGTGGAGATGTGAGGGGAGAGGTTTCTATGCTAAGGACTGAAAGGATTGGCAACGAAGGAGCCGCCGTGGATCAGAAAGAAGAAGTTCACGTCGGGTTCACCAAATTGTGGGACTCCTTTTAGGATTGTTCGATCACCTTTGCTCTGGGACTAGGATCTTGTTCTCAATCTTCTTTAGTCCTGCAAAACGAAGCATGACTAAAGACCACGCCGGAGGTTCTCCGGGATGGCCCTCCGGTGCAAGAATCAGACCTCTTGCAGAGAAGAAAGACCAAGTGTTTAGGGTTTTGAGCTGTGTTTTGAACGTACCTCTTTCAGGAGGCATCACTGTGTATTTATAGGGATCGTTCAACCCGATCCAAGATCATAAGCATGCCCGCCACGTGTCGGCTGACGCACCCTCTACGTCACCTTTTAGGGTTTCGTAACCGATTGGCGAGTGAGCGGGCCCCCTTTCACGTAGTACCTTCAACCTGGTAACCGCTCGGCTGACGTCACTATCGTCATCATAGCCAGAGTGGCACTCCCACGTGAAGGGGGATGGAGCATGGCCCCCACATCCGTTCAAAGCCGAATGTGAGCCGACAGTCAAGGAGTCGGCTAGCCGAGAAGCTGTTGGCCGAAGAAGGTATCAAGAGGAAAACGTTCATCCCTGGGGAAGCCGAGGCGGTGAGATACATCCCTGGATCGAATTGGACCGTCGGTAGCCGAGGCTTCGTCGGAGGCTCCGAGGAGGGTTTAGGACCGTCGGTCCACCGAGGCTATGTCAGACTTGCTTCAGGGGTGAACATGGACAGTCGGTCCTTCGGCTCGGTATTACGCTCGGTGCAGCCCGAGCCGGTTAACTTGGCCTGCTACAGGATTCTTGGTGTTTTGTGGGTGATCACTGTTGAAAATCCTCACGAGACTTCACTCGTCCTACTAGGGCCGCCTGGGGGTTTAAAAGAATTATCGGTTTTAATTTATTTTATTTAGTTGCATTTTGTTTTTTTTGCTCGGGACTAGCAAAGTGTAAATTGGGGGGTGTGATAGATGCGTAAATGTTCACATTAGCACCTCCTAATTTCTCATTGTTAAGTCCCATTTATATTATTATTTGGAGCTTATTGCTAAATTTGTGTATTGTAGGTATTTGAAGAGTTTGATACAAAAATATGCAAAGTTAAAATATTTAGCGGTGTTCGTCGTTGGGCGGTTCGAATTCAATCAAGTGGAAGGTCGATCTGGACTGCAATCGGAGTAATTAATAATTCGCAAGTCAAATTGGCGGAGGATAGTTTAAGTGAAAATGAAGAATTGGACTTATGTCTATTAGATGGGCCCAGTAGTTAAACAATTGGTTTGATTAAATGGTGGGCCAAGATGGGAAAAATGGAAGCTTGTTTGGAATAAAAGAAAAAGAAAAGAAGTATGGGTTGGGTTTTTTAGGTCGGACTTCACTTATAAAAGGGACGAGAACAGTGCAGCCATCGGGAGGACTTCTGGAACAAAAGAAAACGGAGAACGAGAGACAGCGCCGCATGACGCTACCTCGGCTGAAACAAAAAAAACCGAAGAGCCTGTTTGGAATAAAAGAAAAAGAAAAGAAGTATGGGTTGGGTTGGGTTTTTTAGGTCGGACTTCACTTATAAAAGGGACGAGAACAGTGCAACCATCGGGAGGACTTCTGGAACAAAAGAAAACGGAGAACGAGAGACAGCGCCGCATGACGCTACCTCGGCTGAAACAAAAAAACCGAAGGCTTTTATAAGTGAAGTCCGACCTAAAAAACCCAACCCAACCCATACTTCTTTTCTTTTTCTTTTATTCCAAACAGGCTTCCATTTTTCCCATCTTGGCCCTCCATTTAGTCAAACCAATTGTTAACTACTGGGCCCATCTAATAGACATAAATCCAATTCTTCATTTTCACTTAAACTATCCTCCGCCATGCGAATTATTACTCCGATTGCATTCCAGATCGACCTTCCACTTGATTGAATTCGACCCGCCCAACGTCGAACACCGCTAAATATTTTAACTTTGCATATATTTGTATCA
This sequence comes from Rhododendron griersonianum, assembly GCA_018127125.1. Taxonomy (NCBI): domain Eukaryota; kingdom Viridiplantae; phylum Streptophyta; class Magnoliopsida; order Ericales; family Ericaceae; genus Rhododendron; species Rhododendron griersonianum. Next base: position 29,572,617 of record CM030800.1, read on the forward strand.
AACTCTCCAAATACCTACAATACACAAATTAAGCAATAAGCTCCGAATAATAATATAAATGGGACTTAACAAAGATAAATTAGGAGGCGCTAATGTGAACATTTACGCGCCTATCAGAAACGCCCCCTTAGTATAGGCCAATCCACTATAGAATAATTACTTTGTTCGACCGGACCGAGGAATCATGTAGGGTAGGGCGGCCTACAGCCCCTGTAGGTCAGATCCGGACCGTCCATCTCGGTAATAGACGACTTGAATTTTAATCCGATCAATTGATGGTCCAGAGTAATAGGAATTCGGATTAAATCCGAGCCGTTCGTGACAAAATGAATGGCCAGATTAGCCACCCTACAGACCTTATAGGACAGAGCGCCCAACAGGATTTCCCATTCCCTATTCGACCAGCGTCCAACAATGAACATCGTACCTCGTACAGTGGACACACGGCACGAATGGAGACCACATTTAAGCGTGCGCCAATCAAAGACCACACAACCATTTCTTTTTTCTGAAAGTCCGCAGAACACACGAATGGAGACCACATTTAAGCACACGCCAATCAAAGAGCACACTACCATTTCTCTATTGTGTAGGATATTTAAAAAAAAAAAATCTTATTCCCTGTTCGACCAGCGGCCAACAATGAACATCATATCTTGTAAAGTAGACACAAGGCACGAATGGAGACCACATTTAAGCATGCGCTAATCAAAGACCACACAACCATTTCTTTTTTCTGGAAGTCCACATTACACACGAATGGAGACCACATTTAAGCACGCGCCAATCAAAAATCACACGACCATTTCTCTATTGTGTAGGATATTTTTTTTGAAAATCCCATTCCCAATTCAACCAACATCCAACAATGAACATAGTACCTCATACAGTGGACACACGGCACGAATGGAGACCACATTTAAACATGCGAGAGCCTATAGGTATTGGATTGAACTTATTTTTAACTTTAAGTCAGAGTGTTAATTTCACTTTTTTGTATTTGCCCCAATGAGAAGAACACAATAAGCAAAAAAGAATTCCAAAATTCTGTCTCTTTCAAATTATTTTTCTCCTTAGTTAACAATTTATCGTACAGTGCACACACAGCGCCGGCACACGGCATGAATGGAGACCACATTGAGCACCTATGGGTTTCGGATTGAGTTTATTTTTTGCGAGAGCCTTCAAAATTTTTTATTTATTTTTACATTTAATTAACGTCTCGGGTTGTTAATTTGTATGGACCGTAATATGTGCACATAGCTTGTTTTCCTCACCTGCCCTTTTTCTTATGCTTTACTGCTTCAGTCGTGGTACGTAGAAACCCGTAACAACGATATTCGTGTGCAGCTTCTCCTATCTGTTTTTGCGTGAGAAAAGTCGTCCCCTTCAAACCCTTTTTCTTTTCTTTTATAACGGTCATGACATCGACTGAGCTTGTTTGTTTTGAGTTTTAGAATTTTGGATTCTCTCTCAGCGCACGATTTTCAATAATTTTTTTCTCAATCATTACTCTCATTCCTCTCCACTCAAAATTCAAAATCCAAATACCAAATACCAAAACGAACAAGGTGGCACGAGGTGCTTACAAGGGGGTTTTTTGGATTTTGATTACATAGGTATTGGAAAGGTTTTTTTTGCATGTTTATGGTGAAATTACAGAATTAACCATGAAAAAGCATAGTTGGTTAATTTGAATATTATCTCTGTTCTGAAATGTTTTTTTATGGTCATTTTGGAATAAAATAATTCATAAAAAATATGGTCGATTCCATCATGTTCTCAACTGTTTCATGATAATACATGGTAAATATGAAAAAATAAATCATGGGATGAATGTCATCAATTTTCATGATAATTGTGTATAAAATATCTCATTGTGATCAATCATAGTTGAAAGATTTTTTATTATATGTTTATGGTGAATTTGTAGAATTAACCATGAAAAATATGGTCGGTTTGAATATTGTCTATGTTTCAAAATATTTTTTTTATGAAGGTTTCATGATAACACATGCTAGATATGAAAAAAACAAATATAGTTATCGAATTTAAATCGGTGAAAAATAAATTGGTGACCAGGATTTGGTTATTACGTTTTTTTAAATTTTGAAATCCTCTTTTGTAATTATCTCCCATAATTATTGTAATTGAATCCCACTAAATGAGGAAATAATTGAATCCCCCTAATTTAGGAATGCAATATACACACACATATGAATATCTTATTAAAAGGGTAAGATATGTAATTTACCATCTGAAAGGATGGAAATATAACTGTTCAAAATGACCGGGATGAATACTTACGTGGGATGAGGTCTGATGATGGATATTTAAAAAATCCTTTTTTTTTGTTTATTTTATAATTTTTAGTTCCGTTCATACTTTTATAATTTTTTGAATCTTCTTGCCGAGACGAACCACTAATCCACTACAAATTGATGCGGAATTAACTAAATGCGGATTTGTTTTTAACAAAGACAAAAAGAATCTTACGGCACTGTTAAGCCAAAATGGTCCTAATATTTTTCTCGACATCCTTATTTGTTCTATCAGGCTTATCCTATCCGATTCGTTGCCAATGTATAAAACTGGGTACTTTTTTTGTAATACTTTTTTTTATTTACCTTTTCGTTCTGTGTACTTCAGAATGTAATCTCAATGTCAAAGCAATTGGAATACTTCAAAGAATACAAAGCAAGACTTGCGAGCACCATTGGATAAGAGGGAGCGGATAATCTGACAACGAATGCCATTTTCTTTGTGAATTGTGCGGTGAACGATTTTGTCATCACATTTTTCGGGCCTGGACATACACTCCTTCCCGCTGGGATAACTATCGTGTGAAAGTGGACTTTGCCCTTGTTGGAAAGTAGATTTATAGACTTGAGGTCATCTCATTCCAACGCGCAAGGCGCAAGATGATCCGAGACGCTCTGCACTACCAAAAATCTCAAGAGAAAGCGTTACTTTATTTATTTGGTTTTGAATTTTGATGTTCTTCTTTTGGTCAAAGCAGAGTTACTTTCTGAAAGCTAGTTTCTTGTTTTCCTACGGTGGTCCCGAAATTTGGAGATGTCTTTTTTCGTTTTTTTTAATAGCACAGAGACCTTTATCTGTTGTTGATTTTTTATTGCGCTTTGGTGAAAAGTCCACGGGAAGCAGTATTTGAGGCAATCAGCAAATAATTATCCATTAACGCCCCTTGCGTAGTTGCGTTGATGGACCAAGCACTCTCAGGTTTTGCGATGTGTACTCCTAGTCAAGATAGCGCTATCTCAATTGAAACAGTCTCTGTTTCTATCAAAATAAAGACCGAGAGCTAAAACAGTCTCTCAATCTACAAAATCAAAGCAAGAGATAACGATATCTCAGTTTATACACTCTCTATTTACTCAAAAATAAAGTAAGAAACAACGGTATCCAAGGGCGGAACTACGCCCAGGCTCCATTGGGCTATAGCCCATGTGCAATCCCGAAGAATTAAAATAAAAATTATATGTAAATTTTTAGTCCAAATGAATTTAGCTCAACCCACCATCCTTCCATTCAGTCTAGCCCAACCCACCATCCATTTTAACTAGGGCTGTTAGCCGAGACCGGAAAATCGATCGAAACCGGAAAAAACCGAACCGGACCGCATTTTTCAAACCGGTCAAATAATTTCGATCCAGTTTATGTGTTTTAAAGACCGGTCGAAACCAGACCGGTTATATATATATATATATATTGGTGTATATTGGTCTAATAAATATATTTATTATATAAAATCAATCAGATATATAATATATATAAACTATTTTTATGGGCTTAATTACGTTTTTATGGGTTTTTTTTTTAATGTATTGGGCTCAAAATTGATCATTTTTTGTTGGGTCCAAAAAAAGAGGTTGAATTATGGGTTTTTTGGTTGATATTTTGTGGGTTGAATTGTGGATTTTTTAATGTGTTAGGCCCAAAATATGGCCCATGAATGAAAACCGGATAAACCGGACTGAAACCGGTTGAGCCAGTCGAAACAGGACCGTATTATCTCAACTGGTTTCGGTTTCTAAAAATCTCAAACCGGATAACCGGTGTCGACAACGGACCGGTATCACCCCTAATTTTAACGGTGCGAAGTACTGAAGTATTGTAGCAAAATGTATTTTATCTATAAGCTTTTACTAACTGCTGGTGGTGGATTTTCTCAATTTTAGGTAGCTATAATAGCTAATATTCCCTTTTTGTTTATTTTTAAACATTTATACGTTTGCCTCTTTTTGGTTCATATATATAAATTCTGGTTAGCCCAAGGCGGAATAAATTCCTAGTTCCTCCCTTCACGGTATCTCAGCTAAAATAGTTTATGTATCTGAAAAAAACAAGAGATACAACTATCTCAACGGAAATATTCTCTGTTTTTACAATAATAAAGACCAAGATAAGGATATTTCAGCTAAAATAGTCTCTTGATATACAAAATCAAAGCAAGAGATAAGGATATCTCGGCTTATACACTCCTGTATACTCAAAAATAAAGTAAGAGATAACGGTATCTCAGCTAAATAAGTCTCTGTGTCTAAAAAAAAATGAGATACCACTATCACAACTAAAACAGTTTCTGTTTCTACAAAAATAAAGACCGAGATGGTAAGATATATCTCAGCTAAAACATCTACAAAATCAAAGTAAGAGATAACGATATCTCAGCTTATACAATTCCTGTATACTCAAAAAGAAAAATCGAGATAAGGATATCTCAGCTAAAACAGTTTCTTGATCTACAAAACAAAGTAAGAGATAACAAAATAACGGTATCTCAACTATAATAGTCTATGAATCTACAAAAATAAAGCAACAGATAACACTATCTCAACTGAAACAGTGTTGACAACCACTGCCCAGTGCAGTTGGTATGTCATCTCTCCCCTAAGGGAGAGGTACTGGGTTCGACCCCTGCTGGGTCCCAAGCTATGGATAGCTTCTGGACCCCGTGCTAACTCTAACACCCCTACTAACCCCCGCTGATGTATGACGATTGGAAAAAAAAAAAAACTGAAACAGTGTTTATTTTTTCAAAAACAATGAACGAGATAACAATATCTCAACTAGAATAATCTTTGTATAAACAAAAACAATGAAAAGACAACGACATATCAGCTTCATTAGCCTTTGTATATTTAAAAATAAAGCAAGAGATTAAAAAAAAAATTGTCTAAACATTATGTTTGCTTTTGAAGTTACTTACATGTAATGGCATTTACAAAACTAAAAGAAGAGGTAACGGTATCTCAGTTAAAAAGTCTCTGTATCTATACAATAAGAAAAAAAGAAGAAGAAGAAGCAAGAGATAGAGCTATCACAACTGAAACAGTCTCTGTTTTTTCAAAAATAAAGACCGAGATAAGAATATCTTAGCTAAAATAATCTCTCAGCTAGGTGTATAGGGTAATCTATTCCTAGAATAATCCGATTCAAATTACCTATCATGGAGGAGCCTCCCTTAAAAATAGGACGTTGAATTGTTGGAGTTAATGGTGAAAATGATTAATTACTGGTGGAATATGGGATGGGTTAACTTTCGCTAGGTAGAAGCTAGGCAGATTAAATTGGAATTTTATGGAGAAAGTGATTTGGGCCAATGAAAGATTGCCTTGTGTGTCCGAGGTTGAAGAAACTCCTCCTAACAGGGTAGGAGGAAATCTGTGTTCATATTGAAATACAAGCATGCAATTCAATCGTGCCTGTGCCGTGCCGTGCACAACGGATCGAAATCAACATTGTTAGTTTTTGTAAATGGCCGATATGAATCTCATTAAAATGCGTGGGAGTACATAATTCCTACCACTTGGCATATGTTCTTATCATTAAAGGATATATAAAGGATAATGTATTATATATGGGGGAAAGTATCCTCCTATAAATAAAGCAGCATCCATAGTTCATTTTCGCATGCCACAACCAAGGAGAAGTAGGAATAAAACTTGTTTAGCCTTTTCCTTTCTACTCTCTCCACTTGAAGTGAATATGAGTTCCAAAATCAAATCCGTGGTTTCTATTGTTACTTTGTTGTTTATTTTGCCCAATTTGATATCTCAAAATCAAGCTCAACAGGTTTCCAACCACTCGATTGGAGCCTTTTATGTGTTTGGAGACTCTTATGTGGACCCTGGAAACAACGACTACATTCTGACGATTGCCAAGAGCAACAATCCACCTTATGGAATTGATTTTCTGAACCAGATCGCCACTGGCAGGTTCAGCAATGGGAAGCTCATTGCTGATTTTTTTGGTGGGACAAAATCTTTTTTTTTTTTACATTGTCTTTTGAATTAAAATATTATGTCAAGCCCGGCCCTTGGCACTGGCCTGAAAGGACACGGCCGGCCTACTTCGCCCCTCGCAAAATAAGCCCAATTTTGGGGATTGGGGCCGTGGTCTGATTTGCCCGAGTAACGGCCGGGCTAATATTATAGCCCTCAAGCTGAATTTACACCGCATTAGTTTAAAAATCATATATACACAACTCTCTTGCCCTCCTTCGTTTGGAACACCAACACTAGTCAAAACGCTCTACCCCAATTAAATATGCAACTAGCTAATTAACTAGCTGGCTATCTTCATGGTCGTAAATAGCTCACATAGATTTCACCAAATGATATTACTCTAAACTAGTATCAAAGTTAAAAAAAGGTGATAAGATTCTACCATAAATATATACTCCTATCATTAAGCAAAATAATTATACATCCACACTTTGCAATATTGGAAATAACCAAAGAGTATGGCTGAACTATTCATGTGTTCCCTATTTCAGATTATGGTCTATATATTTCGAGTTGTAGATTTTGTATCCAATTTCCCTGATAGTGGAGCTCTTTTTGAATTGCCCCAAGTGGGTCCTTTTCTGAAAAAAAAAAAATAAAGAAAAGTTTACCAAGAGGTGAGAAAAGAACTACTCTATTTGTTTAACTTTTTTTTTTTTTTGAGATTAATTGTAATTAAACATAAATTATTTCTAAAAGATAAAATAAGTTGATAAACAAAATTAATCAGTATGTCACCTCACCTGGAATGGAGGTGAGGTAGTCATCAATAATCATACGTTTTGCTTCTTTTCTTCTTCAACTATTCCCGGATTGACATGTATGACTAATGATTAATAACTTATAATTAGCATGAAACTATTATGTGTGTTTTTTTTTTTAATTTTTAGGAGTTTAGGGCCAGCCTCGGTAAATACTGAATTAACTTTGGTATGGTTTGTGTTGTTTTGTTGCAGCTTCCTTCTTGGGTTTTCAGAATTACTCCTATGTGCCATATTTGGCCCCAAATTTCACCATCCAATCCCAGCGTGCAGTTGGTTTCGCCTCCTCTGGCTCTGGATTTGACAATCGCACTGCAGCATTTCTTGTATCTCTCTCTCTCTCTGACCGACCCCCTTAAAGTTTGGAATCGTCCATTTATCATTACTGTGACAAATGACTCCCTGCCAGATGCGTGCATTCCCAATTGCTTGAGGCCCATTTTGAGTTAATAATCATGTAGTATTGTTTTTCTCTCTTTATTTAAAAAATAATTGTATCTAATAGTTTCGGATCAATTTTTTATTGAATAATGAGTCGTATCAACGAGAGGACATCTAAAAAGTAAAATAGTATGGTAAAAATCGAAAAAGAGATATAGGAAAGACAAAAGTAAGAGAGATGCTACCTACATAGATTTTGTGCATAGCGATTGTGCACAGATCACGGTGTGTAGCCCACTTCGGGTCTCACACAAACAATTTGAGTCGTTCATTAACTATAAAATATTTTTTTGAGAGTTCCCGCAAAAAATTAGGTCAATTCTTTTTTTTTTTGGTCAAACGAAAATTCAAAATTTGGTCAATTCGATACGTTAAAGTGTTCAATCCAATCATCTAAATTTTTATTAAGATTTCAGGATTCTGGAGAGCTAAATGATTGGATTGAGCACCTATAGGTATTTGTTGGTCCAAATAGCAACCCAAGAGGGAGGGGGGGTTGGGTGAATTGGGTATCTCAAATATAACGCGGAATTTTAAACTATTCTACTCATGCAATATTGATATGCAAAACGGAAAGTAAAGAGAGTAGGGAAGAGAGAATCGAACGCAAGGATTTATAATGGTTTGGTCCGCAACTTCACTGCCTAGTCCACTCCCCAAGTGTCCAACTCGGGATTTGCTGCACTATCTCTAATAGTTACAATCTTCTAGCTTCACGGGTGCTAGACAACCTTTACAACGAGCAATCTATCCCCAATCGCTCCGACTAATTTTGACTCCGGTGCTAGTAACACCTAACTACCAAGTGATTTTCTTTCCAAAATCACTCACAAAAAGATAAACTCTCTCAAGAGTATGAATAAGGGTGTATAATATCTTTTACAATAAGGTTCAAGAAACAACACCCAAGCTAGTGTAGATATTCAAGATGTAAGCGTAGGGTTTGATAGAGATTTGCAATTGAAAAGCTCACTGAATTATTTCTCCGGAGATGTATATGGTTGTCTTCTTTCTTCTACTGTATTTATCTTCCAGACCCAATATGAACGTTAGAAATTTCCACCAGCCGTTGGAATCAATTAGCTCCACAATCTTGCCTTATTTACTCCTTTCCATCTTCCTCTTGATTTGTTCTTCCACCAAGCTTCTTCTTTCCTTAAGGGGCTTTACTAGCCGTTTGAAAATTGAGAGAATAGACTTTCCAAAGCATACAAGAACTGGTCCATATTTCCAGAATTTCCATTTAGAGCTCTTCGACTATTGGAGATAATGGTTGCATCTTTTTCTCACATGGAAGGTCCTTTTCCATGGAGAAAGACTTAGGCTCCGTTTGTTTTGACGTAAATTTTTTTTGCAGAAAACATTTTATCCATTTTCCTTTGTTTGATTAGATAAATGACACGTAAAATATTTTTGGGTGTAAAATGATTTCCATTGTAAGGCGTAAAATGACTTACGCTTGTGATGACTGTAAATCATTTTACGATACTGGATTGAAATGTCTGCTTCACCCATTACTGACAATTGAGTGCACGAATGGCCACCAAGCATCAACTGAGACTTTTGCATGATTCTATCTGTGGAAGTCTACATGGAAGCAAACCACCTCTCTCTCTCTCTCTCTCTCTCTCCACATCCAATGAACTGAATTTGTATCCTCTCTCTCTATAGGCCCATGACACCCAAGCTTCTCTCTCCTTGTATATATGAACATGTAGACAACTCCACTTAGAAGCCCCTGCCGTGTGAGAAACGTTTCTATCAGAACAAATTATTTTTTTCTACTCATGTACCAAACAGCCACAAATAAATGTTCAACTATCATTTTACTCGTAAATGATTTTGCATAAAAATATTTTTCAATGTAAAATATTTTACGTCAAAACAAACGGAGCCTTAGTTTCTCTTTCTTGATATAGATGCAAAAATCTTCCACTTGTATCTTCAATCTAATCCCATCAATTCTTCTTTCCCCTTTTTCTCTTCAAAACTTGATTTCCATTCCTCTGTAAAACAATCAGACGTTGGCCTTGGTTTAGGAAAAATACTATCATGTACCCAACACCTGATGTAGTATTTAGGGCTTTTGAGAGAATATCAGATTTATCCTTGGGCTTGAGGGAATTTGTTCATAAGTCCCTACATTAATAATTAATAACCAAATTAGCCCAATAAAAATATATTATTCCAACGAAACCCAATAGACGAATTGACGTATGTTTGTTATCATCAAAATCTAAAATCATGGGGCTAACAATTAGATTGAGCTTATTTTTTGTGAGAACCTTCAAAAATTTTATTTATTTTTACATTTAATTAACGTCTCGGGTTGCTAATTTGTATGGACCTTGATATGTGCACAGAGCTTGTTTTCCTCACCTGCCCTTTTTCTTATGCTTTACTGCTTCAGTTGTGGTACGTTGAAACCCATAACAGCGATATTCGTGCGCAGCTTCTCCTCTCTGTTTTTGCGTGAGAAAAGCCGTCCCCTTCAAACCCTTTTTCTTTTCTTTTATAACGGTGACATCGACTGAGCTTGTTTGTTTTGAGTTTTGGAATTTTGGTTTTCTCTCAGCGCACGATTTTCAATAAATTTTCTCTCAATCATTACTCTCATTTCTCTCCACTCAAAATCCAAAATCCAAATACCAAATACCAAAACGAACAAGCCCAAGGGCAGCACCAAATCTTTTGTGCATGGTAGTGGCACGAGGTGCTTACAAGGGGGGTTTTTGGATTATGATTACATAGGTATTGGAAAGGTTTTTTTTGCATGTTTATGGTGAAATTACAGAATTAACCATGAAAAAGCATAGTTGGTTAATTTGAATATTATCTATGTTCTGAAATGTTTTTTATGGTCATTTTGCAATAAAATAATTCATAAAAAATATGGTTGATTCCATCATGTTCTCAAATGTTTCATGATAATAAATGATAAATATGAAAAAATAAATCATGGGGTGCATGTCATCAATTTTCATGATAATTGTGTATAAAATATCTCATTGTGATCAATCATTGTTGAAAGTTTTTTTTATATGTTTATGTTGAATTTGTAGAATTAACCATGAAAAACATGGTCGGTTTGAATATTGTCTATGTTTCAAAATGTTTTTTATGAAGGTTTCATGATAACACATGGTAGATATGAAAAAAACAAATATAGTTATCGAATTTAAATCGGTGAAAAATAAATTGGTGGCCAGGATTTGGTTATTACGTTTTTTTTAATTTCGAAATCCTCTTTTGTAATTATCTCCCATAATTATTGTGATTGAATCCCACTAAATTAGGAAATAATTGAATCCCATTAATTTAGGAATGCACTACACACACATATATGAATATCTTATTAAAATGGTAAGATAGGTAATTCACCATCTGAAAGGATGGAAATATAACTGTTCAAAATTACCGGAATGAATACTTACATGGGATGAGGTCTGATGATGGATATTTAAAAACTCCATTTTTTGTGTTTATTTTATAATTTTTAGTTCCGTTCATATTTTTATAATTTTTTGAATCTTCTTGCCGAGACGAACCAATAATCCACTACAAATTGATGCGGAATTAACCAAATGCGAATTTTTTTTTTAACAAAGACAAAAAGAATCTTACGGGATTGTTAAGCCAAATGGTCCTAATATTTTTCTCGACATCCTTATTTGTACTATCATGCTTATCTTTTCCGATTCGTTGCCAATGTATATAACTGGGTACTTTTTTTTTTTTTTTTACCTTTTCGTTCTGTGTACTTCAGAATGTAATCTCAATGTCAAAGCAATTGGAATACTTCAAAGAATACAAAGCAAGACTTGCGAGCACCATTGGACAAGAGGGAGCGGATAATCTGACAACAAATGCCGTTTTCTTCGTGAATTGTGCAGTGAACGATTTCCTCATCACATTTTACGGGCCTGGACGTAGACTCCTTGCGGCTGGGACAACTATCGGGCAATATGAAGATTTTGTGTTACAACTACTGCAAGAATTCATACAGGTTTAATTAATTTGGCCCCTACTTTTTTTTATCCTACCTAACAATTGAGATGACTTGATCATTATGTTTAAGGGAGAAACTTATTCACGGCAGAGCAGTGAGAAAGTATTCACGGTTCCACACAATCTCAACTGTCCAAAACAAATTAATCTATTACCGTTTATAGATTGTTTTTAATCCGGATCGTCCAAAACACTTTTGGACGACTGAGATTTAGCACCGTAAAACTTTCCGTGAATAAGTTTTTCTCCATGTTTAATTTGTTTCTCTTGTCCTCCGCTTGTGTTCTGCATGCGTAAAGGTCATCCTAAAACTAATATAACAACGAAATAAATCAACTTGAATTCTCAGAATTGTACTTAATTACCACATTGTCTTTTGGTGATGAAACGATTTCGTTGGCAAAAGTATTAGTGAGGAAATATTTTGTCACCATGTTTCTTCACCTATCGATTGTCGCAAAAAGTGTATCTTAGGTTTTGACAATGAAAATTTTTAACACCTAATGTAACATTTTGGCGATGTAGTTACTTTCGTCTCTAAATGCAACCAAACTAGAAAAATAATGGAGTATTCAATTTTACTGCTGCTCTTATTCGAACTCACGACCTCTGGTTCCCAAATTTTTGTTGTTATTTTTGCTTAATTTAATTCGTATTAACCTGTTACGAATAATTTTTTAATTAATCAATGGACAATATGTATATATATTATACAAGCAACGTATTATTAATTTTAAATAAGAAGAATATACTAAAAACAAAAAAATAGTTAGTCTTTAATTATTTGCCAACGAAATACAAATTTCATCACCAAAATGTGTGGTTGAGGAGAGGCCTGGAGCGCCACGTGGTGGTGGCTCAGCGGAATTGAATAATTTTCCATGTTTAGGGAGGTAAAACTAATATTTTGTGGGCTAAAATTCAATTGTATATAGTTTTTCTTAGGCTTTATCTTGATCCAGTAGGTAGATATGTTGTCTTTGCTATTAATTTTGTTGGTGGGGAAATTTTACTTATTAGCGTGTATTGTGTTTGAATGTGTGTAGTCAAGATATTGATTTCTCCGAGTGCTATAGTTGAAGTGCCCTCAAAATTGTCCGGATACTTGGTTATAAATTTTTTTTTTCTTTTTTTTACGGATAAAAATGAATAAACATCCATCCCGTTTACAGCAGCCAAATAATTTTGTTTGTTTTTTTTGTTTGGTTGCAGGGGTTGGTCGGCCTTGGGGCTCGAAGAATTGCGGTCTCTGGAGTACCGTTGTTCGGATGCTGGCCCTATATCATTACTTTCTACTCGTCAAACCTCACAGATGTACTGGTAACGCGTGCTTGCAATGACACCCTAAATGCTGTCGGAAACGATTATAACATGAAGGTTCAAGCAGCATTGAGTACCCAGCAAAATAGCTCGGCAAATATTGGACTCAAACTTGCCTACTTCGATACCTATACGCCAATGCTTAACATTCAGCGAAACCCGGCCGTGTTTGGTACGTCAATGATCATGATCAGAAACTTAATTCTTCGGTAGAGTCGTTTAATAAGTGATCATTACGTATTATTTTGAAACATAGCTTAAGGGCAATAGCACTTTGCTCGAACAAATATTTGACCAACGCATACACGTTTGCACCTATCCGTTGGAGACACCAATACCATCATCGGTTGCTATCCGCGTTAGGTACTACATAAAGAAGAAGAACGATGAAGATAAAAGCACGGAACTTAACCCAAATAAATTTTTAAAACTGTTGTTACATTTTTTGAGCAAGCTTTATATATCACACCTAGTATGGGAAACGGTTTTTTCAACCGAAGCTTCTATTTTTGTGATTTTCCCATATACATCTTCCTTTTTATGAATACGACTTTCTTTTTATGAATACGATTAAATTTCTTAGTCCCATTTTTGTTTGTTTGTTTGTTTGTAGGTATTGATGTTACCAACAAGGGTTGTTGCGGGACTGGTTTGCTAGAATTCGGACCCTTTTGCAACTCGCTCTCCGCACTTTGTGCTAATAGGTCGGAGTACGAATTCTTTGACTCAGCCCATCCAACTCAAACAACAGCTTCCATTATAATGGACGCCAATGTTGCTGCCATCAATTCTATAACTAGTTAAGAAAGCAGCAATTTTAAGTTCAATTATCGCGGACGCCAATATTGTTGCTGCCACAAATACTAGTATGACTGAATAAGGGCCAGCAACTTTGTCCATGTGTTATGTATATGGTGGGGTCGTCCTAGAACTCCTATGGTCATAAGGCCTATGTGCCCAATTTGCATATCTGCAAACTGTAACTTTCCTGTGCTTTTTTACTTCTTGGTGCTTCTTAGCACTTTCCTTTAATAAAATGATGTGTGATATCTATTGAGAATAACATGAGCTGAAATATCAGGAACTAGTAGGAGTACCTTTTTTTTTTTTTCCTCTTTCTCAAAATGGTATAACAAATTTTATTGATAACAACAAACCAACAAATTAAGAAAGATTGATTATCTTGTTCTAATGAACCGAATAACCATTCGGGAGGTCTGGCTTCCCAAGTACTCTTTACACTGTTACCTCTCAATATCCGAACCGTGCGAGTTTATCCATTTGCCCATCGCTGAACAAACTGAAAACTGCAGCTTCCTGAAATTTGTGCACACCTTCTAATGTCTTCCACAATCACCTCTACCTCTGTCGGACACTGCATCTCCTTGTTCATAATCCTTACAAGTTGTTACGGGTCTCCCTCTACCCTGATCCTACTCATCCCCAAAAACTCAGTAAACTCCAACGCCGCTCTGCACGCTCCTGCCTCGGCACAATGTGCTGATCCCGTTGAGCCCAAACTAATCGAATGTGCAGCCACAAAGCAGCCCGTGGAGTCCCGAATTACCATTCCCGCTCCTTATATAGTTTACATTTTTCTTTATATGCAGAATATTATCCATTCATGTAGATTTTGCATCATTATACAGACTGTCTGTCGTTTCTGTACCAAAAATAATTTATAAAACCAAGAATTAACAATTATTCCAAAGAACAGTGGTTAAATCTAGGATCATTCGTAGGTAGTAAAAATTGAGTCGCAATACTTCAATTAATTTTTAATTTAATTATGAATGGAAAGTGAAGTTTGGATTTAAGTTGATTAAACTAATTACTAAACTAGCAAGCAATTAAAGGATTTGAAAACTGATTAGAGAAGGGACCAGGGCTTCTGATTCTGTCTCGATCCCCTTGTAACATAATTGTTTTGAAACCTAGAGTTTATATTCAACACTCAACCAGACCATCGTAAGGTATATCGATAATCCCCAAAAATATAATCAAGATTCATACTCCATATAAGTTATTTCAACACGACACGGATTGTCTCACAAGATTTAACCCACAGCACGACCCGTCTCACATCATATAGTCTATCTCAAAGCCTATCTTAAAACATGTGAAACCATTGTAAGACTGTGTTTGAAACCATGGATACAAACATGTTCGAAGATTGAGAAAAATTTAGGACTTCATAAAAAGTACTTATGAATCAACCAAGTCTCACAATCGAGTTGAATCAACCAAGTATTTTTTAACGCCTTGACTGAGTGCTTCTCTCTTCCATCCATTATAAGCTTGGTCCAACTTCTTGAGTAATTTGATCCGCAAGTATAGCATTCTCTAAGCATGACCTTCGAGCTCGCTTTGCGTCATTAATCATCTTTTTTGTCGATATAGTTAAAAATGTTACCCAACGGCTCCGTGGGTCCTGAAACAAGGAAAACGAATATCAACCTCCAAGTAATACATTAAACGGACATAACAAGCCCAAGTTATGAGGCGCAAAAAGGTATATTTACGCACCTATCATGGGATGTCACGAGATTTGCACTTTTAGAGTGCCCTTGCTAGAGATTGAGCATTCGAGTCATTACAACTTTATTCTAGTTTCTCCTGGTTTGGGCTCAGTTTGTTGGGTCTAAACCAGTTCCTCTGTGTGGTTTGTAGAAGAGGGTCTTGGGTGGTCAGGTCGGTGTACCCAAATTCTTATTATCTTTGTACTTCGTGTGTTGAGTTAATGAAATTTATTTTTGCTGATAAAAAAAAAAAAAAACCTTGATTCAGGTCTTTTTCTTAATGTCTAGAATTCGAATCAATGTTTTCTGTCCCCAATATGGTCCGCAAAATCAAGTTTGGAGGGGAGATTATAGATCTGATCCTGTCCCTGCAAAACAATGAAAGACACTTGGTCAACTCACCTTACGAGTAATTATTCAGTAGTCCGGTAATACTTATATGGGGTCCATACAAATAGTTGTGGTTGCTACAAGAACGTGTGGTGTTAGAGTGATTCAGAGCACCATGTGACGGTGCTTCTAGACTATTGAATACTCCATCCGTCCCAAAATCTTTGGACTTTTTTGATATTTGTGCCGTTTTTTAAACTCGTATATCTTCTAATTTGAATTTCTAAAAATATGCAATATGGATCTTATTTGATAATTCTCGATTAGATCTGTAATACAAAGTTTTCAAAATTAAGAAAAATATCATAAATTGGCCGGGAGGCATAAGAGTTTACAGAATGACGTAAATATCGAAAAAGACCAAAGATTTTGAAACGGAGGGAGCCAAGTTGTACCAAATTAATTAGCTCTGTTCGTGGTTCTCTGCTGGAAAAATTATTATTTGCTCTTAAAGCACTGACACATAATGCTTCAGGAACTTTTTCCACCACACATCATTTTAGGCTTCAATTTCAAACACTCCCTCCGTCCCATATTAACCCTCCAAAGTCGTCCCATTAATCGGATGCAGAATTTAAGGACTTTTGGTGGGTGAAAATAATTTTGTACGTACCCAAATGCTCTTCCGAGTAATATTGTACGATTTTTGGGAATGTGCAATTAATGGGACCGAGGGCCTATTAAATTAATGGGTGATTTAATAAGTATACAACCAATGGATATGTAGCCCAGTTGGTAACTCGTGACTCTCCTTTATGGGAGACCAAGTTTGAGCCCCGCTGTGGGCAGTTTGTGGGTTCAGGACTATGGATAGCATCTGAACTTCCTGTGGACTAACTCATTAATTTCCTCCACTAACCCTTCGCTGATGTATAAAATATTCGCAAAAAAAAAACAGTTTTTGCAAAAAAATAAAAACTGTTTTTAAAAGTATTTTTGTTCGAAACATGTTGAAAATGGAAGAGATAAAAGGTTTTTGTGTAATAATGGTGTACTTGAATAAGGAAATGTGGAGACAACTAAATTTGGTTATTAGCAAAATGTTGTTAGTTTTGATTATCCGAGGGCAAAAATTTGATGAGTTGCTAAGAGGTTGCTAAGTTTGGTTATTTTAATATGAGTTTTTTTTTGAGTAAATATTGCTAACTTTAACAACTTTTTAGTTTTGATTATATCACTGTGATGCTCTTAGCGGAACGAGGCCTAAGTTATGCTTTCGTCTAGCCTATGCGATCCAGTCCTTCGTGTACAATATTTCCACTCTATGTGATCACATGGAACTCTGATTGGACCGGAGTTTTACACCCCCTTTCAATATATCAAGGACGCGGATTTGCGGATTAAAAAAAAAAAAAAAAAGTACACGGATTTCCTCATATAACCCGTTGAACCTTCTATATATATCAGTGACCTTTTCAAAAAAAATAGGAGGAGTTAATTTCTTCAACTTCGGACACAAAATCACCTTGTTCGGTTCCTAGTTTTGTTTTGTTTTAGTTTTGTTTTTCAATTATTATCCTATTTTTTTCTCCAATCATTACCCTATTTCTCCAATTATTACTTTCTCATCTCTCTCTATCTCTCTCCAATCATTACTCCTATCTTCAATCATTACCCTACTTCTCTCTCCACCCACTATCAAAACTAAACTAAACTAAACTAAACTCCCAACCAAACAAAGGTGTTACTTTTCATTGGCCCAAATTCTTTTCTCCATAAAATCCTTATTTAATCTGCCTAGGTTCTACCTAACGAAAGTTAACCCAACCCATATTCCACTGATAATTAATCATTTTCATCGTTTACTCCAACAATTCAACGTCCTATTTTTAAGGAAAGCTCCTTCACAGATAGGAAATTTGAATCCCATTATTCTAGGAATAGAAAAGGAATAAATTACCCTATATACCTAGCATTGTGGGTTTTAGCGGAACTCGAATTTCTTCCTACCCTAGTAGTAGGAGGTCCTTCAACATCGGACACATGACAATCTTTCATTGGCCCAAGTCTCTTTGTCCTTAAAATTCCAATAATCTGCCTAACTAGCTTTTACTTAACTAAAGTTAACCCAACCCATATTCCACCGTTAACTCCTTAAATCTAACGGGTTTTTTTAATGGCAACTCCTTAATTGTAACATTAAATGCTACAAATCTGTTGTTTTTTTTATATAAAATTTCAGTTTCTCTCTCTTCCATATATTCTTAACAAAGCAAAAAGAAAAAGAATGGAGAAAACCTTCGTTTAAAAAAAAAGAGAGGCAAAAATCTAATGGCATTTATCAACCCTAACCCTAATCTCACAAGAATCAATCAAATTGCATAATCTTGTTATTCGATGAATCATAGGCCAACTTCTTGCCACTGCAAAATGAGTTACCGATATCAATTTCCCGATCTACGTCGATGAGAATATTCTTCAATTGCGGCGTGACATCGTCGGAATTCGAAAAACAATGACATTTTTGCTCTAGACTCTTTTGAATTTGATTGAACATTCAAAGTAGCTATTCTAATTTTTTATGTTTTAAAGGCTTACCGTTGGCGTTTACTTGTTGGTTTGTGTTGGTTATGTGTTTTTTATTGAGTTTTTTTGGACCCTTCTTTGTTATATATTTAGACAAAGAAAGAACCTTATGATTTATTTCCTGATGAACAATAGCAAGCGTAATCTTCAAAGTGATCCGGTCGATCTACTGCTATTACGATTAAGGTTTAGTTTTAGAGACCCAGCTTGAATTGATTTCTTTACTCACACTAGAATCCATAATACTAGGTGTATAAGGTAATCTATTCCTAGAATAATGGGATTCTAATTTCAAAAAATGGAGGAGCTTTCCTAAAAAATAGGGCGTTGAATTGTTAGAGTTAACGGTGAAAATGATTAATTACGGGTGGAATATGGGTTGGGTTAGCTTCTATTAGGTAGAAGCTAGGCAGATTTAATTGAGATTTTATGGGGAAAGGGACTTGGGCTAATGAAAGGTTGCCATGTGTCCGAGGTTGAAGAAAGTCCTCCTAACGTTGTAGGAGGAAATCTGCGTTCATATTGAAATACAAGCATGCAATTCAATCGTGTCTGTGCCGTGCCGTGCACGACGAAAATCAACATTGTTAGTTGGTGTACATGGAATATGAATCTCATTAAAATGCATGGGAGTACATAATTCCTACCACTTAGCATAGGTTCTTATCATTAAAGGGTATATAAAGTAGAATGTACTATATACGCGGGAAAGTTTCCTATAAATGGAGCAGCATCCATAGTTCATTTTCGCATGCCACAACCAAGGAGAAGTAGGAATAAAACTTGTTTAGCTTTTTCCTCTCTACTCTCTCCACTTGAAGTGAATATATATGAGTTCCAAAATCAAATCCGTGGTTTCTATTGTTACTTTGTTGTTTATTTTGCCCAATTTGATATCTCAAAATCAAGCTCAACAGGTTTCCAACAACTCGATCGCAGCCTTTTATGTGTTTGGAGACTCTTATGTGGACCCTGGAAACAACGACTACATTAATTCGACTGCCAAGAGCAATTTTCCACCTTATGGAATTGATTTTCTGAACCAGATCGCCACTGGCAGATTCAGCAATGGGAAGCTCATTGCTGATTTTTTTGGTGGGACAAATTTTTTATTTTTTTTACATTGTCTTTTGAATTAAAATATTATGTCAAGCCCGGCCCTTGGCACTGGCCTGCAAGGACACGGCTGGCCTACTTCGCCCCTAGCAAAATAAGCCCAATTTTGGGGATTGGGGCCGTGGTCTGATTTGCCCGAGTAACGGCCGGGCTAATATTATAGCCCTCAAGCAGAATTTACACCGCATTAGTCTAAAAATCAAACAAAACTCTCTTGCCCTGGCCTCCTTCGTTTGGAACACCAACACTAGTCAAAACGCTCTACGTACCCCAATTAAATATGCAACTAGCTAATTAGCTAGCTAGCTATCTTCATGGTCGTAAATAGCTCACATAGATTTCACCAAATGATATTAATAACTTATCATTAGCATGAAACTATTATGTGTTTTTTTTTTTTTTAGGAGTATAGGGCCAGCCTCGGTAAATACTGTATTAACTTTGGTAAGGTTTGTGTTGTTTTGTTGCAGCTTCCTTCTTGGGTTTTGAGAATTACTCCTATGTGCCATATTTGGCCCCAAATTTCACCATCCAATCCCAGCGTGCAGTTGGTTTCGCCTCCGCTGGCACTGGATTTGACAATCGCACTGCAGCATTACTTGTATCTCTCTCTCTCTCTCTGACTGACCCCTTTAAAGTTTAGAATCGTCCATTTATCATTACTGTGACAATTGACTCACTGCCAGATGCGTGCATTCCCAATTGCTTGAGGCCCATTTTGAGTTAATAATAATGTAGTATTGTTTTTCTTCTTTATTTAAAAATGATTGTATCTATTAGTTTTGGATCAATTTTTTATTGAATAATGATTCGTATCAACGAGAGGACATCTAAAAAGTAAAATCGTATGATAAAAATCGAAAAAAAGATATAGGAAAGACAAAAGAAAGAGAGATGCTACCTACAAAGATTTTGTGCACAGATCACGGTGTGTAGCCCACTTTGGGTCTCACACAAACAATTTGAGTCGCTCATTAACTATAAAATATTTTTTTGAGAGTTCCTGCAAAAAATCATGTCAATTCTTTTTTTTTTTGGTCGAACGGAAATTCAAAATCAGGTCAATTCGATACGTTAAAGTGTACAATCCAATCATCTAAATTTTTAATAAGATTTCAGGATTCTGGTAAGCTAAATGATTGGATTGAGCACATATAGATATTGGATTGAGCTTATTTTTTGCGAGAGCCTTCAAAAAATTTTATTTATTTTTACATATAATTAACGTCTCGGGTTGTTAATTTGTATGGACCATACCTATGTGCACAGAGCTTGTTTTCCTCACCTACCGTTTTTCTTATGCTTCACTGCTTCAGTCATGGTACGTAGAAACCCGTAACAGCAATGTTCGTGCGCAGCTTCTCCTTTCTGCTTTTCTATGAGAAAAGTCATCCCCTTCAAACCTTTTTTCTTTTCTTTTATAACGGTGACACCGACTGAGCTTGTTTGTTTTGAGTTTGGGAATTTTGGATTCTCTCTCAGCGCACAATTTTCAATAAATTTTTTCTCAATCATTATTCTCATTTCTCTCCACTCAAAATCCAAAATCCAAAAACCAAATATCAAAACGAACAAGCCCGAGGGCAGCACCAAATCTTTTGTGCATGGTAGTGGCACGAGGTGCTTACAAGGGGGGTTTTTTGGATTTTGATTACATAGGTATTGGAAAGGTTTTTTTGCATGTCTATGGTGAAATTACATAATTAACCATGAAAAAGTATGGTTGGTTGATTTGAATATTATCTATGTTCTGAAATGTTTTTTTATGTTCATTTTGCAATAAAATAATTCATAAAAAACATGGTCGATTCCATCATGTTCTCGAATGTTTCATGATAATACATGGTAAATATGAAAAAATAAATCATGGGATGCATGTCATCAGTTTTCATGATAATTGTGTATAAAATATCTCATTGTGATCAATCATTGTTGAAAGGTTTTTTTTTTTACATGTTTATGGTGAATTTGTAGAATTAACCATGAAAAACATGATCGGTTTGAATATTGTCTATGTTTCAAAATGTTTTTTACGAAGGTTTCATGATAACGCATGGTAGACATGAAAAAAACAAATATAGTTATCGAATTTAAATCGGTGAAAAATAAATTGGTGGGATTTGGTTATTACGTTTTTTTAAATTTTAAAATCCTCTTTTGTAATTATCTCCCATAATTATTGTGATTGAATCCCACTAAATTAGGAAATAATTGAATCCCACTAATTTAGGAATGTAATATACACACATATAAATATCTTATTAAAAGGGTAAGATAGGTAATTCATCATCCGAAAGGACGGAAATATAACTGTTCAAAATGACCGGGATAAATATTTACATGGGATGAGGTCTGATGATGGATATTTAAAAACTCCATTTTTTTTGTCTTTATTTTATTTTTTAGTTCCGTTCATATTTTTATAAATTTTTTGAATCCTCTTGTCGGGATGAACCAATAATCCACTACAAATTGATGCAGAATTAGCTAAATGCAAATTTTTTTTTATAACAAAGACAGAAAGAAACTTACGGGATTGTTAAGCCAAAATGGTCCGAATATTTTTCTCGACATCCTTATTTGTACTATCATGCTTATCATAATTGTTAGTTCATTTAATGGTGGGCCAAATTAAATCCAACCAAACAAAATACTCCAGAATGTATAAAACTGTTTTCCAATTCGTTGCCAATGTATAAAACTGGGTACGTACTTTTTTTGTAATCTTTTTTTTTTTTTTAACCTTTTCGTTCTGTGTACTTCAGAATGTAATCCCAATGTCAATGCAATTGGAATACTTCAGAGAATACAAAGCAAGACTTGCGAGCACCATTGGACAAGAGGGAGCGGATAATCTGACAACGAATGCCGTTTTCCTTGTGAATTGTGCGGTGAACGATTTCGTCAACACATTTTACGGGGCTGGACATGCACTCCTTCCGGCTGGGACAACTATCGGGCAATATGAAGATTTTGTGTTACAACTACTGCAAGAATTCATACAGGTTTAATTTGGCCCCTACTTTTTTTTATCCTACCTAACAATTTAGATGACTTGATCATTATGTTTAAGGGAGAAACTTATTCACGGCGGAGCAGTGAGAAAGTTATTCACGGTTCCACACAATCTCAACCTGTCCAAAACAAATTAATCTATTACCGTTAATAGATTGTTTCTAATCCGGATCGTCCAAAACACTTTTGGACGACTGAGATTTAGCTCCGTAAAACTTTCCGTGAATAAGTTTTTCTCCATGTTTAATTTGTTTCTCTTGTCCTCCGCTTGTGTTCTGCATGCGTAAAGGTCATCCTAAAACTAATTATAACAACGAAATAAATCAACTTGAATTCTCAGAATTGTACTTACCACAATGTCTTTTGGTGACGAAACGATTTCGTTGGCAAAAGTATTAGCGAGGAAATATTTTGTCACCATGTTTCTTCACCTATCGATTGTCGCAAAAAGTGTATCTTAGGTTTTGGCAACGAAAAATTTTGACGCCGAATGCAACATTTTGGTGATGTAGTTACTTTCGTCTCTAAATGCGACCAAACCAGAAAAATAATGGAATATTCAATTTTACCGCTGCTCTTATTCGAACTCACGACCTCTAGTTCCCAAATTTTTGTTGTTATTTTTGCTTAATTTAGTTTATATTAATCGATGGACAATATGTATTTATTATACAAGCAATGTATTATTTATTTTAAATAAGATGAATATACTAAAAAAAAAAAAAAGTTAGTCTTTAATTATTTGCCGACGAAATACGAATTTCATCACCAAAAGGTTCTCTTTCAATTCCGCAATGAAATATGAGTTTACTCGCCCAAAGCTGTCCATTAGCGACAAAATAGTAATTTCGCCTCCGACATGATGGTCAGAATTAAGGGCACAACAGGGCATGTTTTTCTTATGTCAAAACTCAGTTAATATGGATGGAAAATATAATTATAAGCATAACCCACAAAGCACAAGGGGTGTATGTACAACAAATTGAACGTTAGGGGGTGTATCCACACATAGTTTGCCACACGGGGTGTAAGTGCAATTATCCTCTAAAACTTAATGCTCTCTAGAACATAAAATACAAGTTATGTTCCATTGTGATGATAATACTCAATTTGTTTTTTTTGTTTTTATAATTAATTTGTCAACTGAATATTTTTGATAAGAATGGGCTAAACATAATGCGAAACAAATCAAAAAAGTTTTAGGCGTGAAACTTTAGGTATGTGTGGCACCATTCTCATGGTGGTGAATTTTCCTATGCCCGCAATCATTTTTTATTGAGCAATGTGAATATTGAGTCCCTTGGAGCATCGCCACGTGGTGCTCAAGCCTCTTCTCACCATACATTTTTGTGGGGTTCTCACACTTAGTTTCGGACTCAATAGACATGTGTGGTTGAGGAGAGACCTGGAACGCCACGTGGTGGTGGTTCAGCATAATTGAATAATTTTCCATGTTTAGGGAGGTAAAACTAATATTTTGTGGGCTAAAATTGTATATTGTTTTTCTTAGGCTTTATCTTGATCCAGTAGGTAGATATGTTGTCTTTGCTAGTATTAATTTTGCTGGTGGAGAAATTTTACTTAGCGTGTATTGTGTTTGAGGGTGTGTAGTCAAGATATTGATTTCTCCGAGTGCTATAGTCGAAGTGCCCTCAAAATTGTCCTGACACTTGGTTATAATTTTTCTTTTTTTTTTTACGGATAAAAATGAATAAACATCCATCCCGTTTACAGCGGCCAAATAATTTTGTTTGTTTTTTTTATTTGGTTGCAGGGGTTGGTCGGCCTTGGAGCTCGAAGAATTGCGGTCTCTGGAGTACCGTTGTTCGGATGCTGGCCCTATGTCATTACTCTCCACTCGTCAAACCTCGCAAATGCACTGGTAACGCG
This sequence comes from Rhododendron griersonianum, assembly GCA_018127125.1. Lineage (NCBI taxonomy): Eukaryota > Viridiplantae > Streptophyta > Magnoliopsida > Ericales > Ericaceae > Rhododendron > Rhododendron griersonianum. The sequence goes on from CM030800.1 coordinate 29,596,911, forward strand.
TGCTTGCAATGACACCCTAAATGCTGTTGGAAATGATTATAACATGAAGGTTCAAGCAGCATTGAGTTCCCAGCAAAATAGCTCGGCAAATATTGGACTCAAACTTGCCTACTTCGATATCTATACGCCAATGCTTAACATTCGGCGAAACCCGGCTGTGTTTGGTACGTCAATGATCATGATCAGAAACTTAATTCTTCGGTTGAGTCGTTTAATAAGTGATCATTATTATTTTGAAACATAGCTTAAGGGCAATAGCACCTTGCTCGAACAAATATTTGACCAACGCATACATGTTTGCACCTATCCGTCGGAGACACCAATACCATCATCGGTTGCTATCCGCGTTAGGTACTACATAAAGAAGAAGAACGATGAAGATAAAAGCACGAAACTTAACCCAAATAAAATTTTAAAACTGTTGTTACATTTGTTAGACTTTGTCCCACATCGCTCATCTAAGCCACCCAAGCTTGGTTAATAAAATTTAGAGTCTACTCCACCTATTGCCAATTGATTTTAGGTTGGAACCTTCCAAGAAATCTAACATGATATCAAAGCGGGGCTCATTCCACCCCACATTTTAAAAATTTACAATCCACACCTCACGATGATAGACCAACAAAAAGGCTGCACGATGAGAGGACCCAAAAATTGCCACACGTGACAGACCTCAAAACGCGGCTGCATGTGAGAGGGGATGTTAAGGAAATAAAGTCCCACGTTGCTTGGGAGTAGAATGACTGTGATCACTTAATAACATTTGAGACCTCTTCACTCATTGCCAATTGATTTTAGGTTGGAACCCTCCAAGAAATCTAACAACATTTTTCGAGCAAACTTTAATATAGTATGGGAAACTGTTTTTTTAACCGAAGCTTCTATTATTGTGATTTTCCCATATATATCTTCCTTTTTATTAATACAACTTTCTTTCTATGAATACGATTAAATTTCTTAGTCCCATTTTTGTTTGTTTGTTTGTTTGTAGGCATTGATGTTACCAACAAGGGTTGCTGTGGGACTGGTTTGCTGGAATTAGGACCCCTTTGCAACTCGCTCTCCGCACTTTGTGCTAATAGGGTGGAGTACGAATTCTTTGACTCAGTCCATCCAACTCAAACAACAGCTTCCATTATAGTGAACGCCAATGTTGCTGCCATCAATTCTATAACTAGTTAAGAAGCAGCAATTTTAAGTTCAATTATCGCGGACGCTTGCTGCCATAAATACTATTATGACTAAATAAGGGCCAGCAACTTTGTCCATGTGTTATGTATATGGTGGGGTCGTCCTAGAACTCCTATGGTCATAAGGCCTATGTGCCCAATTTGCATATCTGCAAACTGTACCTTTCGTGTGGTTTTTTACTTCTTGGTGCTTCTTAGCACTTTCCTTTAATAAAATTATGTGTGATATCTATTGACTCTAATTCTAATTCTAATTCTAATGTAGTATGTGAACTTCATTCAATAACATGAGCTGAAATATCAGGTACTAGTAGGAGTACCCTTTTTTTTTCCTCCTTCTCTTAAAATGGTATAACAAATTTTATTGATAACAACGACGAACCAACAAATTAAGAAAGATTGTTATCTTGTTCTAAAGAACCGAATAACCGTTCGGGAGGTCTGGCTTCCCAAGTTCTCTTTACACCGTGACCTCTCAATATCCGAATCGTGCGAGTTTATCCATTTGCCCATCGCCGAACAAACTGAAAACTGCAGCTTCTTGAAATTTGCGCACACCTTCTAATGTCTTCCACAATCACCTCTACCTCTGTCGGACACTGCATCTCCTTGTTCATAATCCTTACAAATTGTTGCGGGTCTCCCACTACCCTGATCCTACTCATCCCCAAAAACTCAGCAAACTCCAACGCCGCTCTGCACGCTCCTGCCTCGATCGGCACAATGTGCTGATCCCGTTGAGCCCAAACTAATCGAATGAGTAGCCACAAAGCAGCCCGTGGAGTCCCGAATTACCATTACCGCTCCTTATTGTTTACATAGTTCTTTATATGCAGAATATTATCCATGCACGTAGATTTTGCATCATTACACAGATACCAAAAATAATTTATAAAACCAAGAATTAACAATTATTCCCTGTTCGACCAGCGGCCAACAATGAACATCATATCTTGTACAGTAGACAGAAGGCACGAATGGAGACCACATTTAAGCATGCGCTAATCAAAGACCACACAACCATTTCTTTTTTCTGGAAGTCCGCAATACACGAATGGAGACCACATTTAAGCACGCGCCAATCAAAAATCACACAACCATTTCTCTATTGTGTAGGATATTTTTTTTGAAAATCCCATTCCCAATTCAACCAGCATCCAACAATGAACATAGTACCTCATACAGTGGACACACGGCACGAATGGAGACCACATTTAAGCATGCGAGAACCTATAGGTATTGGATTGAACTTATTTTTAACTTTAAGTCAGAGTGTTAATTTCACCTTTTTGTATTTGCCCCAATGAGAAGAACACAATAAGCAAAATAGAATTCCAAAATTCTGTCTCTTTCAGATTATTTTTCTCCTTAGTTAACAATTTATCGTACAGTGGACACACAGCGCCGGCACACGGCATGAATGGAGACCACATTGAGCACCTATGGGTTTCGGATTGAGTTTATTTTTTGCGAGAGCCTTCAAAAAATTTTATTTATTTTTACATTTAATTAACGTCTCGTGTTGTTAATTTGTATGGACCGTAATATGTGCACATAGCTTGTTTTCCTCACCTGCCCTTTTTCTTATGCTTTACTGCTTCAGTCGTGGTACGTAGAAACCCGTAACAACGATATTCGTGTGCAGCTTCTCTTCTCTGTTTTTGCGTGAGAAAAGTCGTCCCCATCAAACCCTTTTTCTTTTCTTTTATAACGGTCATGACATCGACTGAGCTTGTTTGTTTTGAGTTTTGGAATTTTGGATTCTCTCTCAGCGCATGATTTTCAATAAATTTTTTCTCAATCATTTCTCTCCACTCAAAATTCAAAATCCAAATACCAAAATGAACAAGCCCGAGGGCAGCACCAAATCTTTTGTGCATGGTGGTGGCACGAGGTGCTTACAAGGGGGTTTTTTGGATTTTGATTACATAGGTATTGGAAAGGTTTTTTTTGCATGTTTATGGTGAAATTACAGAATTAACCATGAAAAAGCATAGTTGGTTAATTTGAATATTATCTATGTTCTGAAATGTTTTTTATGGTCATTTTGCAATAAAATAATTCATAAAAAATATGGTCGATTCCATCATGTTCTCAACTGTCTCATGATAATACATGGTAAATATGAAAAAATAAATCATGGGATGCATGTCATCAATTTTCATGATAATTGTGTATAAAATATCCCATTGTGATCAATCATAGTTGAAAGATTTTTTATTATATGTTTATGGTGAATTTGTAGAATTAACCATGAAAAATATGGTCGGTTTGAATATTGTCTATGTTTCAAAATATCTCATTGTGATCAATCATAGTATAAAACTGGGTACTTTTTTGTAATACTTTTTTTATTTACCTTTTCGTTCTGTGTACTTCAGAATGTAATCTCAATGTCAAAGCAATTGGAATACTTCAAAGAATACCAAGCAAGACTTGCGAGCACCATTGGATAAGAGGGAGCGGATAATCTGACAACGAATGCCATTTTCTTTGTGAATTGTGCGGTGAACGATTTTGTCATCACATTTTTTGGGCCTGGACATACACTCTTTCCGGCTGGGATAACTATCGGGTGAAAGTGGACTTTGCCCTTGTTGGAAAGTAAATTTACAGACTTGAGGTCATCTCATTCCAACGCGCAAGGCGCAAGATGATCCGAGACGCTCTGCACTACCAAAAATCTCAAGAGAAAGCGTTACTTTATTTATTTGCTTTTGAATTTTGATGTTCTTTTGGACAAAGCAGAGTTACTTTCTGAAAGCTAGTTTCTTGTTTTCCTACGGTGGTCCCGAAATTTGGAGATGTCTTTTTTCGTTTTTTTTAATAGCACAGAGACCTTTATCTGTTGTTGATTTTTTATTGCGCTTTGGTGAAAAGTCCACGGGAAGCAGTATTTGAGGCAATCAGCAAATAATTATCCATTAACGCCCCTTGCGTAGTTGCGTTGATGGACCAAGCACTCTCAGGTTTTGCGATGTGTACTCCTAGTCAAGATAGCGCTATCTCAATTGAAACAATCTCTCAATCTACAAAATCAAAGCAAGAGATAACGATATCTCAGTCTATACACTCTCTATTTACTCAAAAATAAAGTAAGAAACAACGGTATCCAAGGGCGGAACTACGCCCAGGCTCCATTGGGCTATAGCCCAGGTGCAATCCCGAAGAATTAAAATAAAAATTATATGTAAATTTTTAGTCCAAATGAATTTAGCCCAACCCACCATCCTTCCATTCAGTCTAGCCCAACCCACCATCCATTTTAACTAGGGCTGTTAGCCGAGACCGGAAAATCGATTGAAACCGGAAAAACCGAACCGGACCGCATTTTTCAAACCGGTCAAATAATTTCGATCCGGTTTATGTGTTTTAAAGACCGGTCGAAACCAGACCGGTTATATATATATATATATTGGTGTATATTGGTCTAATAAATATATTTATTATATAAAATCAATCAGATATATAATATATATAAACTATTTTTATGGGCTTAATTACGTTTTTATGGGTTTTTTTTTTTATGTATTGGGCTCAAAATTGATCATTTTTTGTTGGGTCCAAAAAAAGAGGTTGAATTATGGGTTTTTGGTTGATATTTAGTGGGTTGAATTGTGGATTTTTTAATGTGTTAGGCCCAAAATATGGCCCATGAATGAAAACCGGATAAACCGGACCGAAACCGGTTGAGCCAGTCGAAACAGGACCGTATTATCTCAACTGGTTTCGGTTTCTAAAAATCTCAAACCGGATAACCGGTGTCCACACCGGACCGGTATCACCCCTAATTTTAACGGTGCGAAGTACTGAAGTATTGTAGCAAAATGTATTTTATCTATAAGCTTTTACTAACTGCTGGTGGTGGATTTTCTCAATTTTAGGTAGCTATAATAGCTAATATTCCCTTTTTGTTTATTTTTAAACATTTATACGTTTGCCTCTTTTTGGTTCATATATAAATTTTGGTTAGCCTAAGGCGGAATAAATTCCTAGTTCCTCCCTTCACGGTATCTCAGCTAAAATAGTTTATGTATCTGAAAAAAACAAGAGATACAACTATCTCAACGGAAATATTCTCTATTTTTACAATAATAAAGACCAAGATAAGGATATTTCAGCTAAAATAGTCTCTTGATATACAAAATCAAAGCAAGAGATAAGGATATCTCGGCTTATACACTCCTGTATACTCAAAAATAAAGTAAGAGATAACGGTATCTCAGCTAAATAATTCTCTGTGTCTAAAAAAAATGAGATACCACTATCACAACTAAAACAGTTTCTGTTTCTACAAAAATAAAGACCGAGATGGTAAGATATATCTCAGCTAAAACATCTACAAAATCAAAGTAAGAGATAACGATATCTCAGCTTATACAATTCCTGTATACTCAAAAAGAAAAATCGAGATAAGGATATCTCAGCTAAAACAGTTTCTTGATCTACAAAATCAAAGTAAGAGATAACAAAATAACGGTATCTCAACTATAATAGTCTATGTATCTACAAAAATAGAGCAACAGATAACACTATCTCAACTGAAACAGTGTTGACAACCACTGCCCAGTGCAGTTGATATGTCATCTCTCCCCTAAGGGGGAGGTACTGGGTTCGACCCCTGTTGGGTCCCAAGCTATGGATAGCTTCTGGACCCCGTGCTAACTCTAACACCCCTACTAACCCCCGCTGATGTATGACGATTGGAAAAAAAAAACTGAAACAGTGTTTATTTTTTCAAAAACAATGAACGAGATAACAATATCTCAACTAGAATAATCTTTGTATAAACAAAAACAATGAAAAGACAACGACATATCAGCTTCATTAGCCTTTGTATATTTAAAAATAAAGCAAGAGATTAAAAAAAAATTGTCTAAACATTATGTTTGCTTTTGAAGTTACTTACATGTAATGGCATTTACAAAACTAAAAGAAGAGGTAACGGTATCTCAGTTAAAAAGTCTCTGTATCTATACAATAAGAAAAAAAAAAAAGAAGAAGAAGAAGCAAGAGATAGAGCTATCACAACTGAAACAGTCTCTGTTTTTTCAAAAATAAAGACCGAGATAAGAATATCTTAGCTAAAATAATCTCTCAGCTAGGTGTATAGGGTAATTTATTCCTAGAATAATGCGATTCAAATTACCTATCATGGAGGAGCCTCCCTTAAAAATAGGACGTTGAATTGTTGGAGTTAATGGTGAAAATGATTAATTACTGGTGGAATATGGGATGGGTTAACTTTCGCTAGGTAGAAGCTAGGCAGATTAAATTGGAATTTTATGGAGAAAGTGATTTGGGCCAATGAAAGGTTGCCATGTGTGTCCGAGGTTGAAGAAACTCCTCCTAACAGGGACCCGGGGTGCCTGCCGAGCGGCACCCTGCCGAGCGGGGTGCCAAGCGGCCAATCCGGCCGTTCATCTCGGAATCAACGGTCCGGATCGAAACATCTTTTTCCTTTTCCTTATCTTTTTTTTTTAAATCCGTTCGGTACCTTTGCATCTGGACCGTCCAAAACACTTTTGGACGGCCGAGATGTGCTCGGCACCCCTGCCAAGCACCCCTGCTTGGCAGGGTCTCCCATTCCCCCTAACAGGGTAGGAGGAAATCTGTGTTCATATTGAAATACAAGCATGCAATTCAATCGTGCCTGTGCCGTGCCGTGCACAACGGATCGAAATCAACATTGTTAGTTTGTGTATATGGCCGATATGAATCTCATTAAAATGCGTGGGAGTACATAATTCCTACCACTTGGCATAGGTTCTTATCATTAAAGGGTATATAAAGGAGAATGTATTATATATGGGGGAAAGTATCCTCCTATAAATAAAGCAGCATCCATAGTTCATTTTCGCATGCCACAACCAAGGAGAAGTAGGAATAAAACTTGTTTAGCCTTTTCCTTTCTACTCTCTCCACTTGAAGTGAATATATATGAGTTCCAAAATCAAATCCGTGGTTTCTATTGTTACTTTGTTGTTTATTTTGCCCAATTTGATATCTCAAAATCAAGCTCAACAGGTTTCCAACAACTCGATCGCAGCCTTTTATGTGTTTGGAGACTCTTATGTGGACCCTGGAAACAACGACTACATTCTGACGATTGCCAAGAGCAACAATCCACCTTATGGAATTGATTTTCTGAACCAGATCGGCACTGGCAGGTTCAGCAATGGGAAGCTCATTGCTGATTTTTTTGGTGGGACAAAATCTTTTTTTTTTTTACATTGTCTTTTGAATTAAAATATTATGTCAAGCCCGGCCCTTGGCACTGGCCTGAAAGGACACGGCCGGCCTACTTCGCCCCTCGCAAAATAAGCCCAATTTTGGGGATTGGGGCCGTGGTCTGATTTGCCCGAGTAACGGCCGGGCTAATATTATAGCCCTCAAGCTGAATTTACACCGCATTAGTTTAAAAATCATATATACACAACTCTCTTGCCCTCCTTCGTTTGGAACACCAACACTAGTCAAAACGCTCTACCCCAATTAAATATGCAACTAGCTAATTAACTAGCTGGCTATCTTCATGGTCGTAAATAGCTCACATAGATTTCACCAAATGATATTACTCTAAACTAGTATCAAAGTTAAAAAAGGTGATAAGATTCAACCATAAATATATACTCCTATCATTAAGCAAAATAATTATACATCCACACTTTGCAATATTGGAAATAACCAAAGAGTATGGCTGAACTATTCATGTGTTCCCTATTTCAGATTATGGTCTATATATTTCGAGTTGTAGATTTTGTATCCAATTTCCCTGATAGTGGAGCTCTTTTTGAATTGCCCCAAGTGGGTCCTTTTTTGAAAAAAAAAAATAAAGAAAAGTTTACAAAGAGGTGAGAAAAGAACTACTCTATTTGTTTCACTTTTTTTTTTTTTTGAGATTAATTGTAATTAAACATAAATTATTTCTAAAAGATAAAATAGTACGGAGTATGATAAAAATCGAAAAAGAGATATAGGAAAGACAAAAGTAAGAGAGATGCTACCTACATAGATTTTGTGCATAGCGATTGTGCACAGATCACGATGTGTAGCCCACTTCGGGTCTCACACAAACAATTTGAGTCGTTCATTAACTATAAAATATTTTTTTGAGAGTTCCCGCAAAAAATTAGGTCAATTCTTTTTTTTTTTTGGTCAAACGAAAATTCAAAATTAGGTCAATTCGATACGTTAAAGTGTTCAATCCAATCATCTAAATTTTTGTTAAGATTTCAGGATTCTGGAGAGCTAAATGATTGGATTGAGCACCTATAGGTATTTGTTGGTCCAAATAGCAACCCAAGAGGGAGGGGGGGTTGGGTGAATTGGGTATCTCAAATATAACGCGGAATTTTAAACTAATTGCAATCTATTCAACTACAATTCCAATTTCAATGATATACTATTCTACTCATGCAATATTGATATGCAAAACGGAAAGTAAAGAGAGTAGGGAAGAGAGAATCGAACGCAAGGATTTGTAATGGTTCGGTCCGCAACTTCACGGCCTAGTCCACTCCCCAAGTGTCCAACTCGGGATTTGATGCACTATCTCTAATAGTTACAATCTTCTAGCTTCACGGGTGCTAGACAACCTTTACAACGAGCAATCTATCCCCAATCGCTCCGACTAATTTTGACTCAAGTGCTAGTAACACCTAACTACCAAGTGATTTTCTTTTCAAAATCACTCACAAAAAGATAAACTCTCTCAAGAGTATGAATAAGGGTGTATAATCTCTTTTACAATAAGGTTCAAGAAACAACACCCAATCTAGTGTAGATATTCAAGATGTAAGCGTAGGGTTTGATAGAGATTTGCAATTGAAAAGCTCACTGAATTATTTCTCCAGAGATGTATATGGTTGTCTTCTTTCTTCTACTGTATTTATCTTCCAGACCCAAAATGAACGTTAGAAATTTCCACCAGCCGTTGGAATCAATTAGCTCCACAATCTTGCCTTATTTACTCCTTTCCATCTTCCTCTTGATTTGTTCTTCCACCAAGCTTCTTCTTTCCTTAAGGGGCTTTACTAGCCGTTTGAAAATTGAGAGAATAGACTTTCCAAAGCATACAAGAACTGGTCCATATTTCCAGAATTTCCATTTAGAGCTCTTTGACTATTGGAGATAATGGTTGCATCTTTTTCTCACATGGAAGGTCCTTTTCCATGGAGAAAGACTTAGGCTCCGTTTGTTTTGACGTAAAATTTTTTTGCAGAAAACATTTTATCCATTTTCCTTTGTTTGATTAGATAAATGACACGTAAAATATTTTTGGGTGTAAAATGATTTTCATTGTAAGGCGTAAAATGACTTACGCTTGTGATGACTGTAAATCATTTTACGATACTGGATTGAAATGCCTGCTTCACCCATTACTGACAATTGAGTGCACGAATGGCCACCAAGCATCAACTGAGACTTTTGCATGATTCTATCTGTGGAAGTCTACATGGAAGCAAACCACCTCTCTCTCTCTCTCCACATCCAATGAACTGAATTTGTATCCTCTCTCTCTATAGGCCCATGACACCCAGGCATCTCTCTCCTTGTATATATGAACATGTAGACAACTCCACTTAGAAGCCCCTGCCGTGTGAGAAACGTTTCTATCGGATCAAATTATTTTTTTCTACTCATGTACCAAACAGCCACAAATAAATGTTCAACTATCATTTTACTCGTAAATGATTTTGCATAAAAATATTTTTCAATGTAAAATATTTTACGTCAAAACAAACGGAGCCTTAGTTTCTCTTTCTTGATATAGATGCAAAAATCTTCCACTTGTATCTTCAATCTAATCCCATCAATTCTTCTTCGCCCTTTTTCTCTTCAAAACTTGATTTCCATTCCTCTGTAAAACAATCAGACGTTGGCCTTGGTTTAGGAAAAATACTATCATGTACCCAACACCTGATGTAGTATTTAGGGCTTTTGAGAGAATATCAGATTTATCCTTGGGCTTGAGGGAATTTGTTCATAAGTCCCTACATTAATAATTAATAACCAAATTAGCCCAATAAAAATATATTATTCCAACGAAACCCAATAGACGAATTGACGTATGTTTGTTATCATCAAAATCTAAAATCATGGGGCTAACAATTAGATTGAGCTTATTTTTTGTGAGAACCTTCAAAAATTTTATTTATTTTTACATTTAATTAACGTCTCGGGTTGCTAATTTGTATGGACCTTGATATGTGCACAGAGCTTGTTTTCCTCACCTGCCCTTTTTCTTATGCTTTACTGCTTCAGTTGTGGTACGTTGAAACCCATAACAGCGATATTTGTGCGCAACTTCTCCTCTCTGTTTTTGCGTGAGAAAAGCCGTCCCCTTCAAACCCTTTTTCTTTTCTTTTATAACGGTGACATCGACTGAGCTTGTTTGTTTTGAGTTTTGGAATTTTGGATTCTCTCTTAGCTCATGATTTTCAATAAATTTTCTCTCAATCATTACTCTCATTTCTCTCCACTCAAAATCCAAAATCCAAATACCAAATACCAAAACGAACAAGCCCGAAGGCAGCACCAAATCTTTTGTGCATGGTAGTGGCACGAGGTGCTTACAAGGGGGGGTTTTTGGACTTTGATTACATAGGTATTGGAAAGGTTTTTTTTGCATGTTTATGGTGAAATTACAGAATTAACCATGAAAAAGCATAGTTGGTTAATTTGAATATTATCTATGTTCTGAAATGTTTTTTATGGTCATTTTGCAATAAAATAATTCATAAAAAATATGGTTGATTCCATCATGTTCTCAAATGTTTCATGATAATAAATGATAAATATGAAAAAATAAATCATGGGGTGCATATCATCAATTTTCATGATAATTGTGTATAAAATATCTCATTGTGATCAATCATTGTTGAAAGTTTTTTTTTTATATGTTTATGTTGAATTTGTAGAATTAACCATGAAAAACATGGTCGGTTTGAATATTGTCTATGTTTCAAAATGTTTTTTATGAAGGTTTCATGATAACACATGGTAGATATGAAAAAAACAAATATAGTTATCGAATTTAAATCGGTGAAAAATAAATTGGTGGCCAGGATTTGGTTATTACGTTTTTTTTAATTTTGAAATCCTCTTTTGTAATTATCTCCCATAATTATTGTGATTGAATCCCACTAAATTAGGAAATAATTGAATCCCATTAATTTAGGAATGCAATACACACACATATATGAATATCTTATTAACATGGTAAGATAGGTAATTCAACATCTGAAAGGATGGAAATATAACTGTTCAAAATTACCGGAATGAATACTTACGTGGGATGAGGTCTGATGATGGATATTTAAAAACTCCATTTTTTGTGTTTATTTTATAATTTTTAGTTCCGTTCATATTTTTATAATTTTTTGAATCTTCTTGCCGAGACGAACAAATAATCCACTACAAATTGATGCGGAATTAACCAAATGCGAAATTTTTTTTTAACAAAAACAAAAAGAATCTTACGGGATTGTTAAGCCAAATGGTCCTAATATTTTTCTCGACATCCTTATTTGTACTATCATGCTTATCTTTTCCGATTCGTTGCCAATGTATATAACTGGGTACTTTTTTTTTTTTTTTTTACCTTTTCGTTCTGTGTACTTCAGAATGTAATCTCAATGTCAAAGCAATTGGAATACTTCAAAGAATACAAAGCAAGACTTGCGAGCACCATTGGACAAGAGGGAGCGGATAATCTGACAACGAATGCCGTTTTCTTCGTGAATTGTGCGGTGAACGATTTCCTCATCACATTTTACGGGCCTGGACGTAGACTCCTTGCGGCTGGGACAACTATCGGGCAATATGAAGATTTTGTGTTACAACTACTGCAAGAATTCATACAGGTTTAATTAATTTGGCCCCTACTCTTTTTTATCCTACCTAACAATTTAGATGACTTGATCATTATGTTTAAGGGAGAAACTTATTCACGGCAGAGCAGTGAGAAAGTATTCACGGTTCCACACAATCTCAACCGTCCAAAACAAATTAATCTATTACCGTTTATAGATTGTTTTTAATCCGAATCGTCCAAAACACTTTTGGACGATTGAGATTTAGCACCGTAAAACTTTCCGTTAATAAGTTTTTCTCCATGTTTAATTTGTTTCTCTTGTCCTCCGCTTGTGTTCTGCATGCGTAAAGGTCATCCTAAAACTAATATAACAACGAAATAAATCAACTTGAATTCTCAGAATTGTACTTAATTACCACATTGTCTTTTGGTGATGAAACGATTTCGTTGGCAAAAGTATTAGTGAGGAAATATTTTGTCACCATGTTTCTTCACCTATCGATTGTCGCAAAAAGTGTATCTTAGGTTTTGACAATGAAAATTTTTAACACCTAATGTAACATTTTGACGATGTAGTTACTTTCATCTCTAAATGCGACCAAACCAGAAAAATAATGGAGTATTCAATTTTACTGCTGCTCTTATTCGAACTCACGACCTCTGGTTCCCAAATTTTTGTTGTTATTTTTGCTTAATTTAATTTGTATTAACCTGTTACGAATAATTTTTTAATTAATCAATGGACAATATGTATATATATTATACAAGCAACGTATTATTAATTTTAAATAAGAAGAATATACTAAAAACAAAAAAATAGTTAGTCTTTAATTATTTGCCGACGAAATACAAATTTCATCACCAAAATGTGTGGTTGAGGAGAGGCCTGGAGCGCCACGTGGTGGTGGCTCAGCGGAATTGAATAATTTTCCATGTTTAGGGAGGTAAAACTAATATTTTGTGGGCTAAAATTCAATTGTATATAGTTTTTCTTAGGCTTTATCTTGATCCAGTAGGTAGATATGTTGTCTTTGCTATTAATTTTGTTGGTGGGGAAATTTTACTTATTAGCGTGTATTGTGTTTGAAGGTGTGTAGTCAAGATATTGATTTCTCCGAGTGCTATAGTTGAAGTGCCCTCAAAATTGTCCGGATACTTGGTTATAAAATTTTTTTTTTCCGGATAAAAATGAATAAACATCCATCCCGTTTACAGCAGCCAAATAATTTTGTTTGTTTTTTTTGTTTGGTTGCAGGGGTTGGTCGGCCTTGGTGCTCGAAGAATTGCGGTCTCTGGAGTACCGTTGTTCGGATGCTGGCCCTATATCATTACTTTCTACTCGTCAAACCTCACAGATGTACTGGTAACGCGTGCTTGCAATGACACCCTAAATGCTGTCGGAAACGATTATAACATGAAGGTTCAAGCAGCATTGAGTACCCAGCAAAATAGCTCGGCAAATATTGGACTCAAACTTGCCTACTTCGATACCTATACGCCAATGCTTAACATTCAGCGAAACCCGGCCGTGTTTGGTACGTCAATGATCATGATCAGAAACTTAATTCTTCGGTAGAGTCGTTTAATAAGTGATCATTACGTATTATTTTGAAACATAGCTTAAGGGCAATAGCACTTTGCTCGAACAAATATTTGACCAACGAATACACGTTTGCACCTATCCGTTGGAGACACCAATACCATCATCGGTTGCTATCCGCGTTAGGTACTACATAAAGAAGAAGAACGATGAAGATAAAAGCACGGAACTTGACCCAAATAAATTTTTAAAACTGTTGTTACATTTTTTGAGCAAGCTTTATATATCACACCTAGTATGGGAAACGGTTTTTTCAACCGAAGCTTCTATTTTTGTGATTTTCCCATATACATCTTCCTTTTTATTAATACGACTTTCTTTTTATGAATACAATTAAATTTCTTAGTCCCATTTTGTTTGTTTGTGTTGGAAATTGACTAGAATTCCTAAATTGACTAGGATTCCTTTTCCTATTCGGTTTAGGTTTATTTAGTATTTTCCTATAAATAGGGACCTTGGGGGTTCCTAGGGTTATGGTCTTTTGTTTAAGGGCTTAGATATTAGGGTTTTGTTCATCTCTTAGGGTTCCACCAAGGGTTTGTGTCTCCCTTTTGGGTTCCACCAGAGTTTTGTCCCTAGATATCTGTTTGGTGCTTCAAGTAGAGTTACGGGTATAGCCGGCTCTTTGTTTCTCTCCCCGTTTATAGTGGATCCTCTTGCTCTTTTCCCCGTGGAGTACGTTCTTGCTTTGTGCTTGAGCGGAACCACGTATATCCTTGTGTTCTTGTTTATCGCTTGTTGATTTGTTATATTCTCAATTTCGTGTTCGGCACAACAAATTGGTATCAGAGCTTTGGGTTTCAATCCGAGGCTTTTGTTTTCCGCTGCGTATTGTGCAATTGGTGATCGTTTCAATGGCGACTCGTTTCGAAATTGCGAAGTTCGATGGCAGAGCACTAGCTTCAGTTTATGGCGTATTAAGATGAAGGCTTTGCTTGTTCAACAAGGATTACACAAGACTTTGTTGGGAAAATCGAAGAAACCTGCTGATATGCAGGATAGTGTGTTCGAGGATCTCGATGCGAAGGCGCTCAGTTCAATTCAGTTGTGTTTAGTCGATGATGTGCTTCGCGAGGTCGGGGAGGAGGATACTATTGCCGGTATTTGGTTGAAGTTGGAAAGTATCTATATGACGAAGTCTCTTACCAACCGGTTGTATTTGAAGCAGCGCCTTTATACGTTTCGTATGAGGGAAGGTACGCCCGTAAAAGACCATCTAGATGAGTTAAATCGAATTATTATGGATTTAAAAAATATTGATGTTGTGATTGATGATGAAGATCAAGCCCTTATTGTGTTATGTTCTTTGCCTGCGTCGTATGAGCATTTTGTTACTACCCTACTTTACGGGAGAGATACGATTTCCATGGAGGATGTTAAATCTAGTTTATATTCAAAAGAATTAAAGAAAAAGGTATCTGGTGAAAATGAGGTTTATGCTGATGGTTTGGTAGCGCAAGGAAGAACTTTTGAGAGAGATAATGGCAGTAGAGGGGTTTCTGGCTCTCGTTCCACAAATCAGGAAATAAAGTGTTTTTACTGTAGGAAATACGGGCATATGGTGAGAAATTGTCCTAGGTTGAAAAATAAGGACAATTTTGAAGATAAGGTTGTTGCTGGTATTGTTGAAGAGGATTCCGACGATTCACTTATGGTTCTTTCTGTGAGTGTCGGTGATGTCTGTTCGAATGCCGAATGGATTCTGGACTCCGGATGTTCTTACCACATGTGTCCGAATAAAGATTGGTTCAATACTTATGAATCGGTCAGTTGTGGTACAGTTCTTATGGGGAATAATATGCCCTGTAGAATTGTTGGGATTGGAACAGTTAAAGTCAGAATGCATGATGGTTTTGTGAGGACGTTGTTTGGTGTTCGACATGTACCAGATTTGAAAAGGAACCTTATCTCTTTAGGCACTCTTGACTCTTTGGGTTGGAAGCATACCGCTGAAGGTGGAGTCTTGAGGGTTTTGAAGGGTGCTCGTGTTTTGATGAAGGGTCGGAAATCAAATAACCTTTATGTGCTTGATGGTGGTACGATTGTGGGTGCTACATCTTTGGGTTCTTCATCGGTGAATTCGAGGTTGACTCAGTTTTGGGTTTTTAACTCCGTGGTGGAGTCGGTAATTAACTCTGTGGGGAGTTTGAGCAGATCTTCGTGTGTATCCGAGAGGGATGCGTTGGGTGGGAGATGCCCGTTGGAAGATAGAGGCTCAATTTGGAGGCATGTGCGGCTGGGTTTCCTAAGTCGCGTTTACAAGGTCAAGCAGGTGTGCTTGAGCCTTGTTCGTTTGTGCCGTTGGTGATTGCCCCGTGGGGGGCTTTTGGGGGAGATGAGCGATTGAAGGAGAGGATTGCCTATAGTGTTGAGTTCGATGGAATTCAAGTCAAGGTGGAGATTTGTTGGAAATTGACTAGAATTCCTAAATTGACTAGGATTCCTTTTCCTATTCGGTTTAGGTTTATTTAGTGTTTTCCTATAAATAGGGACCTTGGGGGTTCCTAGGGTTATGGTCTTTTGTTTAAGGGCTTAGATATTAGGGTTTTGTTCATCTCTTAGGGTTCCACCAAGGGTTTGTGTCTCCCTTTTGGGTTCCACCAGAGTTTTGTCCCTAGATATCTGTTTGGTGCTTCAAGTAGAGTTACGGGTATAGCCGGCTCTTTGTTTCTCTCCCCGTTTATAGTGGATCCTCTTGCTCTTTTCCCCGTGGAGTACGTTCTTGCTTTGTGCTTGAGCGGAACCACGTATATCCTTGTGTTCTTGTTTATCGCTTGTTGATTTGTTATATTCTCAATTTCGTGTTCGGCACAACAGTTTGTTTGTTTGTAGGTATTGATGTTACCAACAAGGGTTGTTGCGGGACTGGTTTGCTAGAATTCGGACCCTTTTGCAACTCGCTCTCCGCACTTTGTGCTAATAGGTCGGAGTACGAATTCTTTGACTCAGCCCATCCAACTCAAACAACAGCTTCCATTATAATGGACGCCAATGTTGCTGCCATCAATTCTATAACTAGTTAAGAAAGCAGCAATTTTAAGTTCAATTATCGCGGACGCCAATATTGTTGCTGCCACAAATACTAGTATGACTGAATAAGGGCCAGCAACTTTGTCCATGTGTTATGTATATGGTGGGGTCGTCCTAGAACTCCTATGGTCATAAGACCTATGTGCCCAATTTGCATATCTGCAAACTGTAACTTTCCTGTGCTTTTTTACTTCTTGGTGCTTCTTAGCACTTTCCTTTAATAAAATGATGTGTGATATCTATTGAGAATATCATGAGCTGAAATATCAGGTACTAGTAGGAGTACCCTTTTTTTTTTCCTCTTTCTCAAAATGGTATAACAAATTTTATTGATAACAACGAACCAACAAATTAAGAAAGATTGATTATCTTGTTCTAATGAACCGAATAACCATTCGGGAGGTCTGGCTTCCCAAGTACTCTTTACAGTACTGTTACCTCTCAATATCCGAACCGTGCAAGTTTATCCATTTGCCCGTCGCTGAACAAACTGAAAACTGCAGCTTCCTGAAATTTGTGCACACCTTATAATGTCTTCCACAATCACCTCTACCTCTGTCGGACACTGCATCTCCTTGTTCATAATCCTTACAAGTTGTTACGGGTCTCCCTCTACCCTGATCCTACTCATCCCCAAAAACTCAGTAAACTCCAACGCCGCTCTGCACGCTCCTGCCTCGGCACAATGTGCTGATCCCGTTGAGCCCAAACTAATCGAATGTGCAGCCACAAAGCAGCCCGTGGAGTCCCGAATTACCATTCCCGCTCCTTATAGTTTACATAGTTCTTTATATGCAGAATATTATCCATGCATGTAGATTTTGCATCATTATACAGACTGTCTGTCGTTTCTGTACCAAAAATAATTTATAAAATCAAGAATTAACAATTATTCCAAAGAACAGTGGTTAAATTTAGGATCATTCGTAGGTAGTAAAAATTGAGTCACAATACTTTAATTAATTTTTAATTTAATTATGAAAGGAAAGTGAAGTTTGGATTTGAGTTGATTTGATTAATCTAATTACTAAACTAGCAAGCAATTAAAGGATTTGAAAACTGATTAGAGAAGGGACCAGGGCTTCTGATTCTGTCTCGACCCCCTTGTAACATAACTGTTTTTGTAAGGACCAAATTCCGGGGTCTTAATTGTATTGGCAATTCCATTCGACAAAACACATATTTTATGTCGAGTTATAATTTTATTATTTTTTATAGGCCAGTGAGTCTGTATAGGATTAGAGTGGAAGGAATCTTTATTATTTGTAATCGAGAGTGAGCGTATTGGATAAAAAGAGGTCAACTATTGCAAGACGGATTTTGGCGAAGACAGATGGATGGAGGGATCAATCCGGTTAACAACGATACCATTTGTTCTTTTAAAAAAAAGGGCAACGTGAAAAAGAGCTAAAGAGAAGAGACTTATTATTTTCCTAGGGTTTGACTACATGCAGCAGTATAAAAGGAAAAGGGGGCAGCCATGCATAAAACTTACTCTCTTGAAGCCACACATATATGGACGGTGATTAAAAGAAAAAGGGAGCATGAGCAATACATTAAAAAAGACAGGCGGCTATTTTTTAAGAATAATTCCTAAGGGATTTCTGCTAGGTCTATTGGAGGGCTTGTGGACTCAAGGCTATTGGCGATCAAGATCACTGGGTGCGGTGTACGTGTGACTCGGCAGGTGATACTTAGAACGTTGTGAGGATTTACTTCGTTTGGATAGGTATATCTGTAACTACACAATGATTATAGTGATTTGATTCCTTCCCGTGGTTTTTACTTATTCTGGGGTTTTCCACGTATATCTATGTCTTGTGAGATTTATTGTTTACGTAGTTTTTGCTGGTAGTATAACTTGGTGATTCGGATTCATACTGTTAGTGTTTTTTAAGGATTGTTTAGGGAACCCTGATTTTTCAATTGGTATCAGAGCGGGCTGCTCCTTCCGTTAGAATTTATTTTATTCTAGAGCAGATCCATCATGAATATGAACATGAATCACATGTCTAGAAATATGCCTATACTTGATGCTGATAATTTTGATTACTGGAAATCTAGAATCAAGGCTATAATGAGATCAGCCGGAGAAGAAATTTGGGACTCGTGTATTTTGGGGTACACTCGACCCATGAAAATTGTAGGTGACAAGCCGGTTCAAAAAACTGCATCTGAGTTATCAATCATAGAAAAACCCTTACTTCAGGGCTAATAACCGTGCACTTGATATTTTATTTGCTGCTGTTGACATAAATGAGCACAGGAAAATAGCTAACTGTGAAATTGCGGAAGAGGCCTGGGATATTCTGGTTACTTGCCACGAGGGGACAGACGTTGTTAAGCAGTCTAAATTGCAAAGGCTTACCACGGAGTTTGAGACCATCAGAATGCAGGAGGAAGAGACCTCTAAATTGCAAAGGCTTACCACGGAGTTTGAGACCATCAGAATGCAGGAGGAAGAGACCTTCAATCAATTCTACTCCAAACTCATCGCCATCGTCAATAGCTGCGAGAACTTGGGTGAGCCAATTCCTTCTTTTCGTATTATTAAGAAAATTTTGCGCTCCTTACCTCCTAGATTTAAAATTCAAGTTACTATGCTAGAGGGTAAGAAAAAGTTAAAAGAAAAATCTGTTCAAGAAATAGTTGGGATTCTCCAAACTTATGAGGCTAACCTATTGTAATCTGAACCTGATAAACCCAAAGTAAAACCTTCGGAGACTCCAATTGCTTTTAAAAGTACTCAAAAATATAAGAAAGGTTCAGATAGTGATAGTGATGTCGATCTTGAGGAGATGAAAGCATTTTTCAAACAATTTAAAAATAGTACGAAAAAGAAAAATGATAAAGGAAAAGGAGAATTTTCTGGAAAAAATAAAAGGGAGGGAAAATGACCACTTGAGGGACCACAATGTTTCGAGTGCTATGGTTTTGGTCATTACGCCCAAGAGTGCGTAAATAAAATGAAAAAGAAGGCTCTTGTCATTAAAACGTGGGATGATAGCGATTCCGATGAATTGAATGAAGAACAGGGGGCCGACGAAAAAGATAAAAGAAACATTTTGGCTTTTGGAGTAACTTTAAATTCACATGGTCATTCCGAATCGAGTGGTTCTGAAACAGTTGATAGCGATGCGGATAGTTGTGATGACATAGACGAGGTTAGAGAGAAGTACAACAAACTCCATGTTTTTAGTAAAAAACTGATAGAGGCGAGTGAAAAACTTTCTGATAAGATTAAGAAGTTATAGAATATTTTGAATGAACGCACTCAAGAGAGGGATGAGAGAAATAAAGAAATTGAGCTCCTTCTTGAGAAAAATAAAGCTTTGACTGCTAGAGACAAATCTAAGGATAAATAAGAGGATGACACACACAGACAGGGACCAAGGTGTTAGATCATATTCTGTCCATCCAACGACGACTCGGCGATCGTTCATGGCTTGATTATCATGCAACGTCTTCAACTCCATCGATAGGGAGAAAGGAGACTAAACGTCAAGGTAAGAAGACTAATGTGAATGACATGCAGAACATGATTAATTCTCATACGACAAAGAAGCAAATGGCAACAAAGGTAAGTGGACATCCCAAGTGCAAGGAGGTAAAACCTAAGGTTATTAGTACTGATAAGTCTCATGTTTTTACTCCTGTTGTTAAATTTGTTCCTACTTGTCATTATTGTGGTATGACTGGCCATATTAGACTGCATTGTAGGAAGATGCATGAGTCATATACTTCACATGCACATGTAGCTCGTCCTTATGGTCATAATTATTTTGTACCCATTTGTCATCATTGTGGAATTAGAGGTCATATTTGTCCATACTGCTTTGCCCTTTATGGCTACCATAGGACTCCTCCCCGCTACGATAACATGAATAATCATAGGGAATATTTTCAAGGGCCTAAACGTAGGATGCCTTCACATGCTAATTTTACAAAGGTAAATTCAAAGCCTATGACAAATAAAAAGACTCATATTGGAAAGGCCAAAACGAGACAGATTTGGGTTCGTAAAATTGATTTGGTTTCGGATGCTGATAATGACCTTGACTCTCTAGATGAATATAGTTCGATCATCCGGAGAGGTTGACCTTGCCTTTTGAGGCTAGGTCATGGTTCCATAACTTAGGTTTAATTGTTGCATATCTAATTACCTAGAGTTATGGAGTTTCATATTTTTTTATTGTTTTTATTTTGTAATTTTTATTGAGTTATTAAATTAAAAAATAATAATAAAAGGATTTTTTTGAGTGTCGTGTAGAATGAGCATGATAGTGTTTGATGCGTAGTTGAATATCATTGGATTTTATGAACATGTTCATCCATAGTTTTGTTGCACTTCTTTCATGATATTCTCACTGCAAGTATGTTCGAATGTTAATAAATCATGAGTATTCGACATTCTGTACACTTATCCATGTCTTTTGGTCAGTTTCTCGGTTATGGACCACCATTCTCATATGCTTAGTTATATCTTGTGTCTTTCCAGAACCATGACCACCTTTGTTTGGTTTCCGTTGATAAAGCCCTCGTTTACTCAAAAAAAAGAAAGAAAGAAAAAGGAAAAGAAAATATATATCTTGGATTTTGCTTATCCGGGCGTTCATTGAGTAACCGGACAATTGGGGTGAGGTATTCTCCCTCTGAGTGTTCGCGTCAAAAAATGGATAGATCTTGTGAAGGCACCGTGTTGGACCATTTGCTTAGTAACCGGGCATTGGGTATAAGGTATTCTTAGTCTCAATATTCGCGTCAAACAGCGATGGGGTAAAAGTAAAAATACGGTTATGAATTTCTATTGATTACTTTTTAAACAACTGTTTGTTGCTGAGGGGGAGCTTGTAATTAATAATCTGTGACTTGTATGTCGAATCTAGAGATGTGTATCTTGTTGAGGGGGAGTCACTAGATAAATCTCAGCACTTGAGCATCTTGGCCTTATTTTGAGTTGCTGAATTTTTTGGTCATGGATACACACACACACTTTCCTCACATGTCGACGATCATGGTGTGTTGCATTCCTTCTACCTTGCATAGTGTTGTATCATCAAGCGGTGCCTTAAAATTTGGATGTCTTTTTCATCTCATCTTATGATATAATACTTGTGCTAAAACTATCTCATGCTTGTATATTCACATTTCTCATTTTCTTTTAGCATTTAGTTTAATTTTGTTTTATTGAGTTTTGAGTGCTTGAATTTAACTGCCATGTTATTTATGCTATTATTTGCTATTCGCTTAAATTTCTTATTTATCCTATTCACCCTTTGTCACTTCATGTCAAAAAGGGGGAGTAGGTTGCCTATTATTCTTATATGTTTGGACGTTCAGTTTTGCTTGCAGCTCCTCTACAACTCGATCTTAGTTTGTTAGTTTTTCAATGTAGTGTGTTTTGTCATGGAAGTGCCAAAGGGGGAGATTGTAAGGACCAAATTCCGGGGTCTTAATTGTATTGGCAATTCCGTTCGACAAAACACGTATTTTATATCGAGTTATAATTTTATTATTTTTTATAGGCTAGTGAGTTTGTATAGGATTAGAGTGGAAGGAATCTTTATTATTTGTAATCGAGAGTGAGCGTATTGGATAAAAAGAGGTCGACTATTGCAAGACGGATTTTGGCGAAGATGGATGGATGGAGGGATCAATCCGGTTAACAACGATACCATTTGTTCTTTTAAAAAAAAGGGCAACGTGAAAAAGAGCTAAAGAGAAGAGACTTATTATTTTCCTAGGGTTTGACTACATGCAACAGTATAAAAGGAAAAGGGGGCAGCCATAAAACTTACTCTCTTGAAGCCACACATATATGGACGGTGATTAAAAGAAAAAGGGAGCAGGAGCAATACATTAAAAAAGACAGGCGGCTATTTTTTGAGAATAATTCCTAAGGGATTTCTGTTAGGTCTATTGGAGGGCTTGTGGACTCAAGGCTATTGGCGATCAAGATCACTGGGTGCGGTGTACGTGTGACTCGGCAGGTGATACTTAGAACGTTGTGAGGATTTACTTCGTTTGGATAGGTATATCTATAACTACACAATGATTATAGTGATTTGATTCCTTCCCGTGGTTTTTACCCATTCTGGGGTTTTCCACATATATTTGCTGGTAGTATAACTTGGTGATTCGGATTCATACTGTTAGGGTTTTTTAAGGATTGTTTAGGGAACCCTAATTTTTCAGTTTTGAAACCTAGAGTTTATATTCAACACTCAACCAGACCACCGTAAGGTATATCGATATTCCCCGAGAATATAATCAAGATTCATACTCCATATAAGTTATTTCAGCACGACACGGATTGTCTCACTAGATTTAACCAACAACATGACCCGTCTCACATCATATAGTCTATCTCAAAGCCTATCTCGAAATATGTGAAACCATTGTAAGACTGTGTTTGAAACCATGAATACAAACATGTTCAAAGATTGAGAAAAATTTAGAACTTCATAAAAAGTACTTATGAATCAACCAAGTCTCACAATCGAGTTGAATCAACCAAGTATTTTTTAACGCCTTGACTGGGTGGTTCTCTCTTCCATCCATTATAAGCTTGGTCCAACTTTTTGATTAATTTGATCCGCAAGTATAGCATTCTCTAAGCATGACCTTCGAGCTCGCTTTGCGTCATTAATCATCTTTTTTGTCGATTTAGTTAAAAATGTTACCCAACGGCTCCGTGGGTCCTGAAACAAAGAAAACGAATATCAACCTCCAAGTAATACATTAAACGGACATAACAAGCCCAAGTTAGGAGGCGCAAAAAGGTATATTTATTCACCTATCACGGGATGTCACGAGATTTGTACTTTTAGAGTGCCCTTGCTAGAGATTGAGGATTCGAGTCATTACAACTTTATTCTGGTTTCTCCAGGTTTGGGCTCAGTTTGTTAGGTCTAAATCAGTTCCTCTGTGTGGTTTGAAGAAGAGAGTCTTGGGTGGTCAGGCCGGTGTACCCAAATTTATCTTTGTACTTCATGTATTGAGTTAATGAAATTTATTTTTGCTGATAAAAAAAAAAAAAAACTTGATTCAGGTCTTTTTCTTAATGTCTAGAATTCGAATCAATGTTTTCTGTCCCCAATATGGTCCGCAAAATCAAGTTTGGAGGGGAGATTACAGAGCTGATCCTGTCCCTGCAAAACATTGAAAGACACTCGGTCAACTCACCTTATAATTATTCAGTAGTTCGGAAATACTTATATGGGGTCCATACAAATAGTTGTGGTTGCTACAAGAACGTGTGGTGTTAGAGTGATTCAGAGCACCATGTGACGGTGCTCCCAGACTATTGAATACTCCATGTTGTAATTTCACCTTACCAAGTTGTACCAAATTAATTAGCTCTGTTCGTGGTTCCCTGCAGAAAAGATTATTACTTGCTCTTAAAGTATTGACAGATTATCCACCACACATCAGTTTCGGCTTCAATTTCAGGCTCCCTCCGTCCCATATTAACCTTTCAAAGTCGCCCCATTAATCGGATGCAGAATTTAAGGACTTTTGGTGGGTGAAAATAATTTTGTACGTACCCAAATACTCTTCCGAGTAATATTGTACGATTTTTGGGAATGTGCAATTAATGGGACCGAAGCCTATTAAATTCATGGGTGATTTAATAACTATAAACCAATGGATATGTAGCCCAGTTGGTAACTCCTGACTCTCCCTTGTGGGAGACCAAGTTTGAGCCCCGTTATGGACGGTTTGTGGGTTCAGGACTATGGATAGCCTCTGAACTCCATGTGAACTAACTCACTAATTTCCCCTACTAACCCTTCACTGATGTATATAATATTGGCAAAAAAAAAGAGTCTACATTCTGCCAAACAGTCTAGTCTACGTGGGTTCTAAGTAGTACTCCCTTCGTCTCTTATTTAGAGTCCAGTATTTCATTTTGGGCTGTCCCTTAATAAGTGTCCATTTTGTAAAGTTAGTGGGTAAAAATTGATGCATTGTCTATTTTGTCCCTAAAACTAGATTTTATTGTGAAAAGTTAGTGAGTAAAAGTGTAATGATGATGGGTAAGTAGGGAAAGTGGAGGAAAAAAATTGATGTGAAAGATATAATGATGGTGTCTTTTGAATAAGTTAGAACTACAAAGCAAGACACTTAAAAAGGGACGGAGGGAGTAGATAACAAGAGATTAATATTTCAAGAATACCTGCCTATTACTCTATGTCCCTTTTTAAGTGTCCTGCTTCGTAACTTCAACTTATTAAAAAGACATCATCATTATATCTTTCACATCAACTTTTTCCTCTACTTTCCCTACTTATCCATCATCATTACACTTTTATTCACTAACTTTTCAAAACAGAATCTACTTTTAGGGACAAAATAGACAATGCACCAACTTTTACCCACTAACTTTACAAAATGAACACTTATTAAGGGACAACCCAAAATGAAATACTGGACTCTAAATAAGGTACGGAGGGAGTCCTATTTAATGTTAGATTAAAGTTATGAGTACATATGAGAATGTACATATCATGTACATATGAGTTTTGTGGAGCTCATTTCGGATCCCACAAAAATAATTCAAACCGCCTATTATTTTTAAAACACTTTTTTATAGAGCCCTGTAAAAAATCAGCTCAATCCGATATTGGTAAGGATTTTTCTCAATTTGAAAGGACTAAACTAATTAACTGCTCAGTTTTGTCTCTACGCATTCCGAAAAAATTCTTACCAATATCGGATTGAGCTAATTTTTTGACGGGGCTCCATAAAAAAATATTTTAAGAATAATAAGCAGTTCGAATCATTTTTGTAGGATCCCAGGTGGATCCCACAAAATTTATATGTACAGTATGTACAATGTATATGTACCCAAAAAAAAAAGGTATGTACAATGTATATGTACCTATAGCAGTACTAGTACCAAAATAATTTAAGGGTCCAGATTCACTCAAAAGATTATCCCGACTAGTGCGTGTGGGTGGTGGGCCCCACATGTATATGAGGAATTGTACTATTTGGTTTGGAGGAATTGTATTTGGTGTTATGTTTTTGAATGATTATGTATGTAACATTATTGTTTTCTGAAGTAGATAAGTGCTCAACATGGTACACTACTTATAGTACTTTTTACCATTTTCTTGTCAACATCACCAAATTAATTAATTTATCCACGGTGGTTGGGAATTCCAGACTATGCAGAAACTTGGTTTTTCCAAACCACATCTAACACCCACATGACAATCCAAAAGGTTCTTTTTTTACCTAATCGCTATTACCTAATCCGAGGGGAACTAACTCACTCTGTTCTATATACTTTTTTTTTTGATAAGCTCTGTTCTATATACTTAATCAGCAAGTTTTTGTTTTCCAATCAATCCTACCAATATGAGTTCCTCTCACAAACATTGGTTAAACGTTACTATTCATTTTCAAGGGCAATTTCCTGCCCTACGTACGGGAGAGATTTTCCAAATCAAGTCCCAACAGGAAGGTTTAGCAATGCACGCCTGGCGAACGACTTCATTGGTGAGTTTGAATCGTTTGATCCCGGCTTTTGCTAGCTTTTATTTCTCGTGTTATCTAAGGAGATTGAATGGTTGTTTTGTTTAAGAAAGTGATCTTGAACGGGATAGTTAATTTGTTTTCCAATGCAGCTAGTTATGTGGGTATCAAAGAGTACGTGCCTCCATATTTGGACCCAACACTTAGCATTGAGGAGCTAATCACCGGAGTTAGTTTCGCCTCTGCCGCATCTGGATTTGACCCACTTAGAGCATCCGCAATGGGTGTGTTATATTTGTGTATCAAAATGTTTGTTAAGATATGCGTTAGGATAAAAAATGGGTCCCACAAGTGTGTATCAAAATGTTTGTTAAGATATGTGTTAAGTTACGCCCCGATTAAGTGTCAGTCTCTCTTTTTCTCCATTCCGTGAATTTGATATACTAATATATAAAATGTTTAATTATATACGCTTTGTCTTTAGAACTAGTTTTAGTTGAGCTCTGTATTGACCTTGATGTCTTTCATAAACCGAAGTCGAGCTGAGATCAAAATTTACGAGAACAGAATTTGTTCAAGCAGTGCTTGTTGGAACAATCGGCTGCTTCAATCTCACCTGTTGGCGAAATCTCTACAAATGCTGAAAACACTTCGAGTCACGACTATGTCGCTTTCCTAAAGATAGTATTTGCCCCCACCAGACGGTATGCAAAGGGTTACAGCAAATCTGCCTTCAAGATAAATCGAAGCCCGAACTCGAAGTTCTTCCGTTTGCGTTTGCACTAACGAAAACGGACAAAATACCTGCTGTGTGAATTTAAGAACCGAGAATCACTGAATTCTGTTTTCTGCAGTAAAATAGAATGTAGAATGAATGTTAGAAAATATAGAGAGAGATGTGGGAGAAATTCGACTTATGTATATGTGTATGTTTTCAGATTTTGTCAAGCAGTGGTCTATTTATAGGCCACTACGCACCCATTGTGAATGGGTACGCACCCGATCTATTCTGATCATTGGATCAGATCCTACGGTCTTAATCGATCAGTCACACCGAACTTGTGTACTGTTTCATTCACACCCAATCGGATTTGATCCAATCCGTTGGATCACGACTATTCGCTGCCGACGGCTGCGATCGCAACCCACGAACCAGTGCACCCGTTGGCTCGAGTTGCACCCGATCGGAACCGCTCCATGTGATTCACCTGCCACGCGTGTGACACGCGGCATCCACGTCAGCGCCACCTTACTGCCAACTCGCAATAAGAAAGGGGGCCTACAAGGCGCCTAACGCTGATGTGCTAA
Source organism: Rhododendron griersonianum (assembly GCA_018127125.1). Classification (NCBI taxonomy): domain Eukaryota; kingdom Viridiplantae; phylum Streptophyta; class Magnoliopsida; order Ericales; family Ericaceae; genus Rhododendron; species Rhododendron griersonianum. The sequence continues at coordinate 29,624,341 of CM030800.1, forward strand.
GTGCAAAGTGCGCCGCTAAAGCGCCACAATGCACGACAGCCCACGCCGTGCGCGCGTGCGCATGCGCGGTGGTTTGAATTATGTTTTTTGATTAACGGACTTTTTTTTAAGCATTAGATCGTAGTTTTCAATTTTCACATTCTTCTCGTCAACACAAATTAATATGTAATAAACAAATTGATCAATGATTATAAGAAGTTTGGAAACTAATAACGAAAAACAAGACCGGAAAAAAAAGTTTGACAAAACTTGACCTACGTCATCAATTTCGAGTTTATACGTGTGCTAATTAATGAAGATAAATTCTGTTTTTTTTTTTTCCCCAGAATGTAATCTCGCTGCCAAAGAGTATCAAAAGAGAGTGGAGCTGGTAATAGGGAGAAAAAGAACAAAAAATCTGGTAAAAAATGCACTGTACATTGTGAGTGCTGGTACGAATGACTTTGTTGTGAATTATTTCACTGTACCAATCCGAAGGAAGAGATAGAGTCTCCCAGATTACATGGAGTTCTTGTTGCAGCAAGTCCAGCAATTCATGCAGGTTTGATTACCTGAAACATTATTTCATTAAAGAACAACATAATTTATGTAATGTTTGATACACGAGATGAAAGGATATATATAACAATGATGATGCCTTTTGTGGTCCTCATTGTGCGTTTATTGGAACATGAATCAGTTTACCTTGTTAATTTTGGGCTTGTAGGATTTGTTGGAACAAGGGGCTCGAAGAATAGGAGTGGTTGGATTGCCACCAATGGGTTGCTTGCCTATAGTTATTACCGTCAATTCGGATAATGCAATTCTAAACCGTGGGTGTGTCGATTTTTTTTCCTTAGTTGCCAGGCAATACAATCTAATGCTCCAAACAAAGCTCAACACCATGCAATTCAACGTATCAGCTGATTCTGGGGTTAGAATTGTGTACACTGATGTATATGAACCTCTTTCTGACATGATCATCCAAGGCCTCAAGTACGGTAAGTGGACTCCCCTTCTTCTGCTCGAAAATGTTAGGATACATGAAACTGCGTCTGTGAAATTGTCTAGGAACCATTCATGCATTTCCTTTCCCGAGCAATTTCATGGATGCAGTTTCATGTACTGTCCAGCTCTCTCTTGTTTGCTGTCTTAGAGCATCTCCAATCCATACTCTATATCTCTATTTGAGAGTATCAAACCACTCCAATCCATCCTCTCAACCCTCCTCCATTTGAGAGGATTGAATTTTGATACTCTATATTTAGAGGGTGAGAGAAAATATAGAGGACCATCTCTAAAATACTATTCACTTTTTTAAAAGATATTTTTGTCCTTGTTTGCTTTTCTTACTTAATTTTTATTCTCATGAGAGTATAAAAAAAGGTTTTTTTTTCATAAAGTGATTTTAGAGACAAAAATAGAGGGTTTGTGGTTGGTATAAACATGAATAGTAATTTCCTCTATAATCACTTTATGAGTAAAAAACATTATTTTGATACTCTCAAATGGAGTATTGGATTGGAGATGCTCTTACACTGGACATTTGATGTGGGCCGGTAGCTTGGGTTCCTAGTTGCCCAAGCCCAAACAATTAATACTCCAATAATAAATTGAAGGATCTGGCACAACGTATATATTCAGATTTGGAAAAATAAAGGCTCAGAACGTGTTTTGAAAATGTCTTTGACGGGTATTAATTATCAAAATACGTCTTTGACCGTCATTTTCTCATCAAATTTCATCAAATCTGATAAGTTGGAGCCCAACTATTCAATTTAGATGTGTCAGTACTATATTGCGATTATTATAATAATTCTTTTTCCCGTCAAAAAACTTGAGTTTCGGCTATGGATGCTATGCTTTTTACTAAAAAACACAACTAACTTTAGGTGGCGCCGAGCACGGCTCCAGAATTTTAGTTCAATGGTGACCAAAAGCATTAAAAGAATTTTATACTAAGCTCTACATAAAATATATATCTCTATTGGTTGCAAATTTGATGGGCCGGTTTATTTTGTTTATATTATCTACTTATTCATAAACTTAACTAAATATTCATTTAGTTTAGCTACGTACACGCATGCTCGATATCACTAAAAGAAAGTTGGGGTATAGTGACAGTTTCGCTTGTGACAGCATAAAAGTTGTCACAAAAAGATTGCCTTCAGTGACGTGAAAAAGGATTGTTGCAAAGATAAGAAATCAAAACTTTTGTGTCAAATATCAACACTAAAAGCATGCCTTTTGGCTTGTAAACACTATTAATGACAATCTATTCGTTTAAATGTCCACAATTTCTGGATACCAAGATTTACAACCATTAGCTAACAATATATTTTTTGTCATACTTTTAGATTTCGATGAGGTGAGCAGTGGATGTTGTCGGACAGGCTTACTGGAAACGGCATTTTTATGCAATACGGATTCATATGTTTGCTCTAATGCTTTGAAGTATGTTTTTTGGGACTCGATACACCTGTCGGAGAAGACATACAAACTCTACAAACTCCTCTTTGAGGCCGCTAAGTCTGACATTGATTTTCTTATTGCTGACTAACATTTCTAACTTAATGTATGGCTAGCTGATTATTGCTGTGATTCACGAATTAAATTAGCTACAGTAATTTTGTTTGTTAAAATTAATTATCTTGCATTGCGCAGTGTTTTCCAACCAAACTATGTAAATTAAGTATACCACGAACAAACATTTCTGACTAAACAATATCATTTCTAGACAGCCGGCCACTTATAGTTTAGAGAAAATAACTTGTCTCAAAATTAATACAAGAAGTAGTCCACAACTTTTAACTTATAAGAGGAAACTGTCTTACGTTTTTTCGAATTTCATGTGAAAGGATTCTTGGTGTTTTGTGGGTGATCACTGCTGAAAATCCTCACGAGACTTCACTCGTCCTACTAGGGCCGCCTGGGGGTTTAAAAGAATTATCGGTTTTAATTTATTTTATTTAGTTGCATTTTGTTTTTTTTGCTCGGGACTAGCAAAGTGTAAGTTGGGGGGTGTGATAGGTGCGTAAATGTTCATATTAGCGCCTCCTAATTTATCTTTGTTAAGTCCCATTTATATTATTATTCGGAGCTTATTGCTTAATTTGTGTATTCTAGGTATTTGGAGAGTTTGATACAAAAATATGCAAATTTGAAATATTTAGTGGTGTTCGACGTTGGGCGGTTCGAATTCAATCAAGTGCTAAATATTTTAACTTTGCATATTTTTGTATTAAACTCTCCAAATACCTACAATAGACAAATTAATTAAGCAATAAGCTCTGAATAATAATATAAATGGACTTTACAAAGATAAATTAGGAGGCGCTAATGTGAAAATTTACGTGCCTATCACACCCCCAACTTACACTTTGCTAGTCCCGAGCAAAGAAAATAAAATGCAACTAAATAAAATAAATATGAAATACATGCACAATTGAAAGTTGAAACGCTGACTAGTAAGTGCATCTAGTACATGAATATTGACTACAAAGATAGTCTTGAACACGTCCAAAATACCCCACAAAACACCAAGAATCCTTTCACATGAAATTCGAAAAACCGTAAGACAACTCAATGATACCCAAACAAAGACATGAAGCCATCGTAAAAAGATAACAGGCATAAGCAGTTCTAGATACTATCAAGTCAGAAAAATAAGTCGTGGCCCCTAAACTTAGCGTGTGTGAAAAAGGGCTTCGGTCACAAGTGAAAAATAACCAAAAGTTCTCTTCGGACCGAGTCTCGACTTCAAGTCTCACCGTGTCATGCACTCAACAAATGAAATCACTCGAAACAATGTGCATATTATATACTCTCAATATGTGTGGCTAGAAGTTATGTAAATGAAAGCAAAGCATCCCACACAAGTTGACACAAAAAGAAAGCTCTACAAAGTGGACACACGATCTCATGAACGGAATACCAAGTGTTGGAAACCCTCTATATATCCACCAATTCACAGCCCATTGCCCCTAGGATCAAATATGACTTCAATTCCGGTTATAACGTCAGGTAAGGAAAAATGTTTCAAGGCTAGGTAAAAATTCAAGTGTTCGAGAATGGCCACATGCAACAATTCACACAGGGCAAATATAATAATGTGTGCCCCTTTCTTTTTCTCTTTTCTTTTTCAACTTCCCCACATTTCTCTTCCTAGCTCTTACAATCTCACATTAAGAACAACAAGTGTTTCTCATTTTCACAATAATTTGGTATCTTCCCTTTTTGCCTTTTTTTGTATTATTTTTTTTATGGGAAAGATCACCAATCAACAAAGTTCAATTCTCACAACATTTACCCTCTCTTTTGAATAATTCACCTCCACATAATTAAATAAGCCTTCTCAAGACACAAGATAGATGGTAGAGCTCAACAAGAAAAATGCACTATGCATGAGGCTCAGATGGGCTTACAAGGGATAAATGTATGAAAAGAAAGAAACGAACCGGCTCAAGATATCAAAGATGGCCTATAATCCTTTCCAAGGGACAACACAAACCATGCAACTTTCCAACCCAAGAAGTAAGTAGGCAATTCAAAACATTCCCAACACTCGACGACAAAAATAATGAGATCAACAACGAATTTGCTCTTTTGTGACAACAAGAATTTATTTGACACCACTCCAAGAAAAAGTAAGGCTCTAAACTCACATAGGCATAAGTCTCCCCTAAACTAGCTATCGAGAATAATCAAGTCACAGCTCACAAGCAACCAAAGCCCAAATAGAAATGTGCTAAAAATAAATCCCATGACAAATTCTTCGCGACAACCTAGCAAAAAGAACTACAATGCCACCACAATATTAAAAGAATGACTATCACATCTTAAACTGAATCAATCACGAGCCAATCTCAACAGCCTTCAAGTCTCATGCAAAAAAATTTCCACCATTTTTTAATTTTTTTAATTGAATCTAACAAAATAAAGAATAAAGTGATCACTCCCCCCAACTTGAACTATTCAATGTCCGCATTGAAAGCATGAAAAATAAAGATATGACAAAAATGTAAAAGAGATGAGAGATATCACCTCGAAAAGAATGGACTAAGCAGAATAAACTATAGAGAGAGGGAGACCACCAACTTGGATCGAAGTCCTCCCGATGGCTGTCCTGTTCTCGTCCCTTTTATAAGTGAAGTCCGACCTAAAAAACCCAACCCATACTTCTTTTCTTTTTCTTTTAATCCAAACTGACTTCCATTTTTCCCTTCTTGGCCCACCATTTAGTCAAACCAATTGTTAACTACTGGGCCCATCTAATAGACATAAGTCCAATTCTTCATTTTCACTTAAACTATCCTCTGCCAATTTGACTTGCAAATTATTACTCCGATTGCCGTCCAGATCGACCTTCCACTTGATTGAATTCGAACCGCCCAACGTCGAACACCGCTAAATATTTCAACTTTGTATATTTTTGTATTAAACTCTCCAAATACCTACAATACACAAATTAAGCAATAAGCTCTGAATAATAATATAAATGGGACTTAACAAAGATAAATTAGGAGGCGCTAATGTAAACATTTAAGCGCCTATCAGAAACGCCCCCTTAGTACAGGCCAATCCACTATAGAATAATTACTCTGTTCGACCGGACCGAGGAATCATGTAGGGTAGGGCGGCCTACAGCCCCTGTAGGTCAGATCTGGACTGTCCATCTCGGTAATAGACGGCTTGAATTTTAATCCGATCAATTGATGGTCCAGAGTAATAGGGGTTCGGATTAAATCTACAGACCCTGTAGGACAGAGCGCCCAACAGGATTTCCCATTCCCTATTCCACCAGCGTCTAACAATGAACATCGTACCTCGTACAGTGGACACACGGCATGAATGGAGACCACATTTAAGCGTGCGCCAATCAAAGACCACACAACCATTTCTTTTTTCTGAAAGTCCGCAATACACACGAATGGAGACCACATTTAAGCACACGCCAATCAAAGAGCACACAACCATTTCTCTATTGTGTAGGATTTTTTTTTTTGAAAATCTTATTCCCTGTTTGACCAGTGGCCAACAATGAACATCGTATCTTGTACAGTACTAGACACAAGGCACAAATGGAGACCACATTTAAGCATGCGCTAATCAAAGACCACACAACCATTTCTTTTTTCTGGAAGTCCGCAATACACACGAATGGAGACTACATTTAAGCACGCGCCAATCAAAAATCGCACGACCATTTCTCTATTGTGTAGGATATTTTTTTTGAAAATTCCATTCCCAGTTCAACCAGCATCCAACGATGAACATAGTACCTCGTATAGTGGACACACGGCGCGAATGGAGACCACATTTAAGCATGCGAGAGCCTATAGGTATTAGATTGAGCTTATTTTTAACTTTAAGTCAAAGTGTTAATTTCACTTTTTTGTATTTGCCCCAATGAGAAGAACACAATAAGCAAAAAAGAATTCCAAAATTCTGTCTCTTTCAGATTATTTTTCTCCTTAGTTAACAATTTATCGTACAGTGGACACACGGCACAAATGGAGACCACATTGAGCACCTATAGCTATTGAATTGAGTTTATTTTTTGCGAGAGCGTTCAAACTTTTTATTTATTTTTACATTTAATTAACGTCTCGGGTTGTTAATTTGTATGGACTGTAATATGTGCACAAAGCTTGTTTTCCTCACCTGCTCTTTTTCTTATGCTTTACTGCTTCAGTCGTGGTACGTAGAAACCCATAACAACGATATTCGTGCGCAGCTTCTCCTCTCTGTTTTTGCGTGAGAAAAGTCGCCCCTTTCAAACCCTTTTTCTTTTCTTTTATAACAGTGACATCGACTGAGCTTGTTTGTTTTGAGTTTTAGAATTTTGGATTCTCTCTCAGCGCACGATTTTCAATAAATTTTTTCTCAATCATTACTCTCATTTCTCTCCACTCAAAATCCAAATACCAAATACCAAAACGAACAAGCCTGAGGGCAGCACCAAATCTTTTGTGCATGGTAGTGGCACGAGGTGCTTACAAGGGGGTTTTTTGGATTTTGATTACATAGGTATTGGAAAGGTTTTTTTTTTTTTCATGTTTATGGTGAAATTACAGAATTAACCATGAAAAAGCATAGTTGGTTAATTCGAATATTATCTATGTTTTGAAATGTTTTTTATTGTCATTTTGCAATAAAATAATTCATAAAAAATATGGTCGATTCCATCATGTTCTCAAATGTTTCATGATAATACATGGTAAATATGAAAAAATAAATCATGGGATGCATGTCATCAATTTTCATGATAATTGTGTATAAAATATCTCATTGTGATCAATCATTGTTGAAAGTTTTTTTTTATATGTTTATGGTGAATTTGTAGAATTAACCTTGAAAAACATGGTCGGTTTGAATATTGTCTATGTTTCAAAATGTTTTTTTTATGAAGGTTTGATGATAACACATGGTAGATATGAAAAAAACAAATGTAGTTATCGAATTTAAATCGGTGAAAAATAAATTGGTGGCCAGGATTTGGTTATTATGTTTTTTTAAATTTTGAAATCCTCTTTTGTAATTATCTCCCATAATTATTGTAATTGAATCCCACTAAATTAGGAAATAATTAAATCCCACTAATTTAGGAATGCAATATATACACACAAATGAATATCTTATTAAAAGTGTAAGATAGGTAATTCACCATCTGAAAGGATATAAATATAACTATTCAAAATGACAGGGATGAATACTTACGTGGGATGAGGTTTGATGATGGATATTTAAAAACTTCATTTTTTGTGTTTATTTTATAATTTTTAGTTCTGTTCATATTTTTATTATTTTTTGAATCCTTTTGCCGAGACGAACCAATAATCCACTACAAATTGATGCGGAATTAACTAAATGCGAATTTTTTTTTTTTAACAAAGACAAAAAGAATCTTACGGGATTGTTAAGCCAAAATGGTCCTAATATTTTTCTCGACATCCTTATTTGTACTATCATGCTTATCTTTTCCGATTCGTTGCCAATGTATAAAACTGGGTACTTTTTTTTTTTTTTTTTTACCTTTTCGTTCTGTGTACTTCAGAATGTAATCCCAATGTCAACGCAATTGGAATACTTCGAAGAATACAAAGCATGACTTGCGAGCACCATTGGACAAGAGGGAGCGGATAATCTGACAACGAATGCCGTTTTCTTTGTGAATTGTGCGGTGAACGACTTAAGGTCATCTCATTCCAATGCGTAAGCGTGTGATAGGCTGTATGAGAGACTGTATAGAATAGTCAGAAGTGTGCGCAAGGCGCAAGATGATCCGGGACACTTTGCACTACCAAAAATCTCAAGAGAAAGCGTTACTTTATTTATTTGCTTTTGAATTTTGATGTTCTTCTTTTGGACAAAGCAGAGTTACTTTCTGAAAGCTAGTTTCTTGTTTTCCTACGGTGGTCCCGAAATTTGGAGATGTCTTTTTTCGTTTTTTTTAATAGCACAGAGACCTTTATCTGTTGTTGATTTTTTATTGCGCTTTGGTGAAAAGTCCACGGGAAGCAGTATTTGAGGCAATCAGCAAATAATTATCCATTAACGCCCCTTGCGTAGTTGCGTTGATGGACCAAGCACTCTCAGGTTTTGCGATGTGTACTCCTAGTCAAGATAGCGCTATCTCAATTGAAACAGTCTCTGTTTCTATCAAAATAAAGACCGAGAGCTAAAACAGTCTCTCAATCTACAAAATCAAAGCAAGAGATAACGATATCTCAGTTTATACACTCTCTATTTACTCAAAAATAAAGTAAGAAACAACGGTATCCAAGGGCGGAACTATGCCCAGGCTCCATTGGGCTATAGCTCAGGTGCAATCCCGAAGAATTAAAATAAAAATTATATGTAAATTTTTAGTCCAAATGAATTTAGCCCAGCCCACCATCCTTCCATTCAGTCTAGCCCAACCCACCATCCATTTTAACTAGGGCTGTTTGCCGAGACCGGAAAATCTATCGAAACTGGAAAAACCGGACCGGACCGCATTTTTCAAACCGGTCAAATAATTTCGATCCGGTTTATGTGTTTTAAAGACCGGTCGAAACCGGACCGGTTATATATATATATATATTGGTGTATATTGGTCTAATAAATATATTTATTATATAAAATCAATCAGATATATAATATATATAAACTGTTTTTATGGGCTTAATTATGTTTTTATGGATTTTTTTTAATGTATTGGGCTCAAAATTGATCATTTTTTGTTGGGTCCAAAAAATGAGGTTGAATTATGGGTTTTTGGTTGATATTTTGTGGGTTGAATTGTGGATTTTTTAATGTGTTGGGCCCAAAATATGACCCATGAATGAAAACCGGATAAACCGGACCGAAACCGGTTGAGCCAGTCGAAACAGGACCATATTATCTCAACCGGTTTCGACACCGGACCGGTATCACCCCTAATTTTAACGGTGCGAAGTACTGAAGTATTGTAGCAAAATGTATTTTATCTATAAGCTTCTTTTACTAACTGCTGGTGGTGGATTTTCTCAATTTTAGGTAGCTATAATAGCGAATATTCTTTTTTTGTTTATTTTTAAACATTTATACGTTTGCCTCTTTTTGGTTCATATATATAAATTTTGGTTAGTCCAAGGCGGAATAAATTCTTAGTTCCTCCCTTCACGGTATCTCAGCTAAAATAGTTTATGTATCTGAAAAAAACAAGAGATATAACTATCTTAACGGAAATATTCTCTGTTTTTACAATAATAAAGACCAAGATAAGGATATTTCAGCTAAAATAGTCTCTTGATATACAAAATCAAAGCAAGAGATAAGGATATCTCGGCTTATACACTCCTATATACTCAAAAATAATCTCAACTGAAAAAGTTTCTGTTTCTACAAAAATAAAGACCGAGATGGTAAGATAAGGATATCTCAGCTAAAACATCTACAAAATCAAAGTAAGAGATAACGATATCTCAGCTGATACAATTCCTGTATACTCAAAAAGAAAAATCGAGATAAAGATATCTCAGCTAAAACAGTTTCTTAATCTACAAAATCAAAGTAAGAGATAACAAAATAACGGTATCTCAACTATAATAGTCTATGTATCTACAAAAATAAAGCAACAGATAACACTATCTCAACTGAAACAATGTTTATTTTTTCAAAAACATGCAATGAACGAGATAACAATATCTCAACTAGAATAATCTTTGTATAAACAAAAACAATGAAAAGACAACGACATATTTGCTTCATTAGCCTTTGTATATTTAAAAATAAAGCAAGAGATTTAAAAAAAAATTTGTCTAAACATTATGTTTGCTTTTGAAGTTACTTACATGTAATGGCATTTACAAAACTAAAAGAAGAGGTAATGGTATCTCAGTTAAAAAGTCTCTGTATCTAAACAACAAGAAAAAAGAAGAAGAAGCAAGAGATAGAGCTATCACAACTGAAACAGTCTCTGTTTTTCCAAAAATAAAGACCGAGATAAGAATATCTCAGCTAAAACGATCTCTCATCTAGGTGTATAGGGTAATCTATTCCTAGAATAATGCGATTCAAATTACCTATCATGGAGGAGCCTCCCTTAAAAATAGGACGTTGAATTGTTGGAGTTAATGGTGAAAATGATTAATTACTGGTGGAATATGGGATGGGTTAACTTTCGCTAGGTAGAAGCTAGGCAGATTAAATTGGAATTTTATGGAGAAAGTGACTTGGGTCAATGAAAGGTTGCCATGTTTGTCCGAGGTTGAAGAAACTCCTCCTAACAGGGCAGGAGGAAATCTGTGTTCATATTGAAATACAAGCATGCAATTCAATCGTGCCTGTGCCGTGCACAACGGATCGAAATCAACATTGTTAGTTGGTGTAAATGGCCGATATGAATCTCATTAAAATGCGTGGGAGTACATAATTCCTACCACTTGGCATAGGTTCTTATCATTAAAGGGTATATAAAGGAGAATGTACTATATATGGGTGAAAGTATCTCTCCTATAAATAAAGCGGCATCCATAGTTCATTTTCGCATGCCACAACCAAGGAGAAGTAGGAATAAAACTTGTTTAGCCTTTTCCTTTCTACTCTCTCCACTTGAAGTGAATATGAGTTCCAAAATCAAATCCGTGGTTTCTATTGTTACTTTGTTGTTTATTTTGCCCAATTTGATATCTCAAAATCAAGCTCAACAGGTTTCCAACCACTCGATCGCAGCCTTTTATGTGTTTGGAGACTCTTATGTGGACCCTGGAAACAACGACTACATTCTGACGATTGCCAAGAGCAACAATCCACCTTATGGAATTGATTTTCTGAACCAGATCGCCACTGGCAGGTTCAGCAATGGGAAGCTCATTGCTGATTTTTTTGGTGGGACAAAATCTTTTTTTTTTACATTGTCTTTTGAATTAAAATATTATGTCAAGCCCGGCCCTTGGCACTGGCCTGAAAGGACAGGGCCGGCCTACTTCGCCCCTCGCAAAATAAGCCCAATTTTGGGGATTGGGGCCGTGGTTTGATTTGCCCGAGTAACGGCTGGGCTAATATTATAGCCCTCAAGCCGAATTTACACCGCATTAGTCTAAAAATCAAACACAACTCTCTTGCCCTTCTTCGTTTGGAACACCAACACTAGTCAAAACGCTCTACCCCAATTAAATATGCAACTACCTAATTAACTAGCTGGCTATCTTCATGAATCATGGTCGTAAATAGCTCACATAGATTTCACCAAATGATCGATATTATTCTAAACTAATATCAAAGTTAAAAAAGGTGATAAGATTCAACCATATATATATATACACACACACCTATCATTAAGCAAAATATTTATACATCCACATTTCGCAATATTGGAAATAAGCAAAGAGTATGGCTAAACTATTCATGTGTTCCCTATTTCAGATTATGGTCTAATTATTTCGAGTTGTATCCAATTTCCCTGATAGTGGAGCTCTTTTTGAATTGCCCCAAGTGGGTCCTTTTTTGAAAAAAAATAAAGAAAAGCTTACAAAGAGGTGAGAAAAGAACTACTCTATTTGTTTCACTTTTTTTTATTGCTTCTTTTGAGATTAATTGTAATTAAACATAAATTATTTCTAAAAGATAAAATAAGTTGATAAACAAAATTAATCAGTATGTCACCTCACCTGGAATGGAGGTGAGGTAGTCATCAATAATCATACGTTTAGCATGAAACTATTACGTGTTTTTTTAATTTTTAGGAGTATTTTTAGGAGTATCGGTAAATACTGTATTAACTTTGGTATGGTTTGTGTTGTTTTGTTGCAGCTTCCTTCTTGGGTTTTGAGAATTACTCCTATGTGCCATATTTGGCCCCAAATTTCACCATCCAATCCCAGCGTGCAGTTGGTTTCGCCTCCGCTGGCTCTGGATTTGACAATCGCACTGCAGCATTTCTTGTATCTCTCTCTCTCTCTCTCTCTCTCTCTGACCCCCTTAAAGTTTGGAATCGTCCATCTATCAATACTGAGACAAATGACTCCCTGCCAGATGCGTGCATTCTGAATTGCTTGAGGCCCATTTTGAGTTAATAATCATGTAGCCCACTTCGGTTCTCACACAAATAATTTGAGTCGTTCATTAACTATAAAATATTTTTTCGAGAGTTCCTACAAAAAATCAGGTCAATTCTTTTTCTTTTTTTTTGTCGAACGGAAATTCAAAATCAGGTCAATTCGATACGTTAAAGTGTTCAATCCAATCATCTAAATTTTCATTAAGATTTCAGGATTCTGGAGAGCTAAATGATTGGATTGAGCACCTATAGGTATTGGATTGAGCTTATTTTTTGCGAGAGCCTTCAAATTTATTTATCTATTTTTACATTTAATTAACGTCTCGGGTTGTTAATTTGTATGGACCGTGATATGTGCACAGAGCTTGTTTTCCTCACCTGCCCTTTTTCTTATGCTTTACTGCTTCAGTCGTGGTACGTAGAAACCCGTAACAGCGATATTCGTGCGCAGCTTCTCCTCTCTGTTTTTGCGTGAGAAAAGTCGTCCCCTTCAAACCCTTTTTCTTTTCTTTTATAATGGTGACATCGACTGAGCATGTTTGTTTTGAGTTTTAGAATTTTGGATTTTCTCTCAGCGTACAATTTTCAATAAATTTTCTCTCAATCATTACTCTCATTTTTCTCGACTCAAAATCCAAATACCAAAACGAACAAGCCTGAGGGTAGCACCAAATCTTTTGTGCATATATGGTGGTGGCACGAGGTGCTTACAAGGGGGTTTTTTTGGATTTTGATTACATAGGTATTAAAAACTCCATTTTTTGTGTTTATTTTATAATTTTTAGTTCCGTTCATATTTTTATAATTTTTTGAATCCTCTTGCCGAGACAAACCAATAATCCACTACAAATTGATGCGGAATTAACTAAATATGAATTTTTTTTTAACAAAGACAAAAAGAATCTTACGGGATTGTTAAGCCAAAATGGTCCTAATATTTTTCTCGACATCCTTATTTGTACTATCATGCTTATCTTAATTGTTAGTTCAGTTTATGCTCTTTTTTTTCTTCGTTCTGTGTACTTCAGAATGTAATCTCAATGTCAAAGCAATTGGAATACTTCAAAGAATACAAAGCAAGACTTGCGAGCACCATTGGACAAGAGGGAGCGGATAATCTGACAACGAATGCCGTTTTCTTCGTGAATTGTGCGGTGAACGATTTCATCATCACATTTTACGGGGCTGGACGTGCACTCCTTCCGGCTGGGACAACTATCGGGCAATATGAAGATTTTGTGTTACAACTACTGCAAGAATTCATACAGGTTTAATTTGGCCCCTACTTTTTTTTATCCTACCTAACAATTTAGATGACTTGATCATTATGTTTAAGGGAGAAACTTATTCACGGCAGAGCAGTGAGAAAGTTATACACGGTTTCACGCAATCTCAGCCGTCCAAAACAAATTAATCTATTATCGTTAATAGATTGTTTCTAATCCGGATCGTCCAAAACACTTTTGAACGGCTGAAATTTAGCACCGTAAAATTTGTTCACGACTCCTACGTGAATAAGTTTTTCTCCATGTTTAATTTAATTTGTTTCTCTTGTCCTCCGCTTGTGTTCTGCATGCGTAAAGGTCATCCTAAAACTAATTATAACAACGAAATAAATCAACTTGAATTCTCAGAATTGTACTTACCACCACTACAACAAATTTGACTTTTGGCGACAAGAATTGGCGACACACCCAAAAATACGTCGCCGTTGGGTATGTATTGGCGACACACTTTGATGTCGCCAATAATTTTCACATTCGGCGACAAGGATTGGTGACACAACAAAAATGTGTCGCCGTTGGATATGTATTGGCGACACATTTTGATGTCGCCAAAAGTCTTCACATTCGGCGACGCGAGGTGTGTCGCCGTTGGATATGTATTGGGGACACACTTTGATATCGCCAACAGTCTTCACATTCGGCGACACAAATTGCGTCGCCAAAGGGCAAATTTTTTGGCGGGATATTTGGCGCCAACAATCTTCGCAATTGGCGACGCGAAGTGCGTCGCCGTTGGATATGAAGTTTTTCATCGGTACGAAAATTCATTATTAGAATGATATATTATGTTCGATCAAATAAGTAACGATAAGAGATTTACTTCATTTTTTATAGGAAAGATATGATCCCTCTTATGTAAAAGATTGACGGTTCCGATTTTAAAAAATAGTTCAAGTGGCCCTCGAGTTATGCACTATAGGATTTTAATGCCTCTGGAACTACCGATTATGTTACGATCATGTAGTTTCCGAGATCAGTTATCACCGATTTTGACGAGAATGATATAATTGATAAGACATTAAATCCTAATGGTGTAGATTGATCATTCGAAAAAATGAGCCAGCAACTACGTACCATTAAAATCTATACATTCAATTTACTTATTTCTAAACCAATGTCTTATGCTATAGTCTAATGTACAGTAGCCAGATGACTGCAGCACAATCACGACGATCGATATCGTTCATTTTGTTGTGGTTAGTATTTTAATCATTCTCGTAAATTTTTAGGTCTATCGGGTTATGAAAGCCCCTTCATCGGGATGTAGATTCATTATTAAAATGATATTTTACATCCAATCAAGTATGTAATGATAAGAGATTTACTTCATTCTTAGCAGAAATGGTTTAATCCTTCTTATTTATAAGATAGACGGTTCCGATTTAAAAAAATAGTTCAAGAGGCCCTCAAGTTGTACACTGTAGGACTTTAATGCCTCAGGAACCACCAAATGTGTTATGATCATATAGTTGCTGACATTTGATTATGACCAATTTTGGCGAGAATGATATAATTGATAAGACGTTAAATCCCAAAGGTTTAGATCGATCATTTAAAAAAATAGCTGACCACTACCTTTAAATGATATACATTGAATTTATTTATTTCTGAACCAAGGTCTTGTACGTGCTAATCATTCTTGTAAATTTTTGGGTCTATCAGACCGACCCGACCCGACCCGAAGGTGTTCGGGCGGGGTCGAACATGTGGTTTAAACGGGTGCGGGTTCAGTTTCTGTTAAAAATCAATTTTCGGTTCGGGGTCCGGGTTGGTGCGTTCTTTACCCGTGGGGTCGGACCCGACCCAACCTGACCAATCCGAAGGCTAAACCCGACAAACCCGACCCAACGTAAAGAATCGGACTCGCGGACGGTTCTTACCCCTGTTCGGTTCAGTCTGCAGGCCTAAAATATTGTTACCCGACATGGTCGGGTCGGGTTCGGGTTTCGGGCCAAAATCGACCCGCTCGACCCGGGCACAACCCTAGTTTAAAGGTTCAAAATCACGTTTGATTCAACTTTAATTGTTATTTTAATGTTAAATATATACTATATATATTAGATATTCCGAATATATAACGAAAAGTGTGTGTAGTGTAGTTTGTTGGAGCCTTGCGCGCAAAGGCTTGTGTAGTTGGATGACCCGGGTTCGAAACCCAAGAGGAGCAAGGAAATTGTATTTTTTCATCAAGTAACCTTTCGGCGACGCAACAACCGGTGTCGCCAATAGGCTACCTTTTGGCGACGCAAAACACGTCGGCAAAGGTGTAATACGTTTTCCATATCAACCATACTTTTGCCGACGCAAGGCATGTCACCAAATCTATTGCCTTTTGGCGACGAAGGTGTTCGTGTCGGCAAATACTATTGCCGACATAGCAACACCGACGACATGCCGACGCAAGGACTTGCGTCTCCAAAACCCTTTGCCAACGCAAATAACCCTTTGCCAACATACTATTGTGCGTCACCAAAACCGAATTTTGTTGTAGTGCACATTGTCTTTTGGTGACGAAACGATTTCGTTGGCAAAAGTATTAGTGAGGAAATATTTTGTCACTATGTTTCTTCACCTATCGATTGTCGCAAAAAGTGTATCTTAGGTTTTGACAATGAAGATTTTTGACACCTAATGTAACATTTTGGCGATGTAGTTACTTTTGTCTCTAAATGCGACCAAACCAGAAAAATAATGGAGTATTCAATTTTACTGCTGCTCTTATCCGAACTCACGACCTCTGGTTCCCAAATTTTTGTTGTTATTTTTGCTTAATTTAATTCCTATTAACCTGTTACGAATAATTTTTTAATTAATTATTGGACAATATGTATATATTATACAAGCAACGTATTATTAATTTTAAATAAGATGAATATACTAAAAACAAAAAATAGTTAGTCTTTAATTACTTGCCGGCGAAATACAAATTTCATCACCAAAATGTGTGGTTGAGGAGAGGCCTGGAGCGCCACGTGGTGGTGGCTCAGCGGAATTGAATAATTTTCCATGTTTAATTAGGGAGGTAAAACTAATATTTTGTGGGCTAAAATTCAATTGTATATAGTTTTTCTTAGGCTTTATCTTGATCCAGTAGGTAGATATGTTGTCTTTTCTATTAATTTTGTTGGTGGGGAAATTTTACTTATTAGCGTGTATTGTGTTTGAAGGTGTGTAGTCAAGATATTGATTTCTCCGAGTGCTATAGTTGAAGTGCCCTCAAAATTGTCCGGATACTTGGTTATAAATTTTTATTTTTTTAAATTTTTTTTACGGATAAAAATGAATAAACATCCATCCCGTTTACAGCGGTCAAATAATTTTGTTTGTTTTTTATGTTTGGTTGCAGGGGTTGGTCGGCCTTGGTGCTCGAAGAATTGCGGTCTCTGGAGTACCGTTGTTCGGATGTTGGCCCATTGTCATTACTCTCTACTCGTCAGACCCCACAAATGCACTGGTAACGCGTGCTTGCAATGACACCCTAAATGCTGTCGGAAACAATTATAACATGAAGGTTCAAGCAGCATTGAGGACCCTGCAAAATAGCTCCGCAAATATTGTACTCAAAGTTGCCTACTTCGATACCTATACGCCAATGCTTAACATTCAGCGAAACCCGGCCGTGTTTGGTACGTCAATGATCATGATCAGAAACTTAATTCTTCGGTAGAGTCGTTTAATAAGTGATCATTACGTATTATTTTGAAACATAGCTTAAGGGCAATAGCACTTTGCTCGAACAAATATTTGACCAACGCATACACGTTTTTGCACCTATCCGTTGGAGATACCAATACCATCATCGGTTGCTATCCGCGTTAGGTACTACATAAAGAAGAAGAACGATGAAGATAAAAGCACGAAACTTAACCCGAATAAATTTTTAAAACTGTTGTTACATTTTTTGAGCAAGCTTTATATATCACACCTAGTATGGGAAACGGTTTTTTCAACCGAAGCTTCTATTTTCGTGATTTTCCCATATACATCTTCCTTTTTATTAATACGACTTTCTTTTTATGAATACGATTAAATTTCTTAGTCACATTTTTGTTTTTTTGTTTGTAGGTATTGATGTTACCAACAAGGGTTGTTGCGGGACTGGTTTGCTAGAATTCGGACCCTTTTGCAACTCGCTCTCCGCACTTTGTGCTAATAGGTCAGAGTACGAATTCTTTGACTCAGCCCATCCAACTCAAACAACAGCTTCCATTATAGTGGACGCCAATGTTGCTGCCATCAATTCTATAACTAGTTAAGAAAGCATCAATTTTAAGTTCAATTATCGCGGACGCCAATATTGTTGCTGCCATAAATACTAGTATGACTGAATAAGGGCCAGCAACTTTGTCCATGTGTTATGTATATGGTGGGGTCGTCCTAGAACTCCTATGGTCATAAGGTCTGTGTGCCCAATTTGCATATCTGCAAACTGTAACTTTCCTGTGCTTTTTTACTTCTTGGTGCTTCTTAGCACTTTCCTTTAATAAAATGATGTGTGATATCTATTGAGAATAACATGAGCTGAAATATCAGGTACTAGTAGGAGTACCTTTTTTTTTTTTTCCCTCTTTCTCAAAATGGTATAACAAATTTTATTGATAACAACGAACCAACAAATTAAGAAAGATTGATTATCTTGTTCTAATGAACCGAATAACCATTCGGGAGGTCTGGCTTTCTAAGTATTCTTTACACTGTGACCTCTCAATATCCGAACCGTGTGAGTTTATCCATTTGCCCATCGCTGAACAAACTGAAAACTGCAGCTTCCTGAAATTTGCGCACACCTTCTAATGTCTTCCACAATCACCTCTACCTCCGTTGGACACTGCATCTCCTTGTTCATAATCCTTACAAGTTGTTACGGGTCTCTGTTTGCACCATATCCGTAATTTCTTATATTCCCCGTCGATCAGGTGACACGTGGCATAAATAGAAGAGTATTATTGTAAAATTGAACGAGTTTTAAATTCAAGTGATTTTGATAAAACCATAGTAGGGTTTTATGAATTTATTAACTGACAATGAGTTAATATATATTTTCCTCCTCCGATTGATTAGTATATGGTTTATTATTTAACAATCAGACTACAAGTGTCAAAAGGAAATATCTTCAGTTGCCCCAGTTGCCCCACGATCAGAAGAAGCAGTTTGGTGACGTGTTTCTTTCGTGGCAGTTACTTGTATTGTTTCCTCTATGTAAGTTATTTTCCTAACATAGAGGAAGAGAAAGAAAACCGTCGCCTTGGAGGGGAAAAATTCAAATTCTAAGGAGAGGAAGAGAAAGAAAACCGTCGCCTTGGAGGGGAAAAATTCAAATTCTAAGGAAGAGGCCTATTTATGGAGAAGCTCGTAGCAGTTTTAGGGACACAAAAACAACGCCAATCAGGCCTTTATCT
Source organism: Rhododendron griersonianum (assembly GCA_018127125.1). NCBI lineage: Eukaryota > Viridiplantae > Streptophyta > Magnoliopsida > Ericales > Ericaceae > Rhododendron > Rhododendron griersonianum. The sequence goes on from CM030800.1 coordinate 29,643,528, forward strand.
TTTCTTTTCTAGGAGTAGTTTTAACTTGTAATCGTTCATACGATAATCTTTATCGTTTGTTCTTCTACTTTGAAGTTTAATAGAGTCCATTTTATTATTCTTCTTCCACAATCCATCCACTTCATTGTTTGTTTCCAAAGAAGTCCTAAGATACGACAAGGAACCAAACTCCACTTTTTCACAACCATATTCCAGCAACTCAAAACACAATTACCCGTCGATCTTGCCATCGATCCCCGTCGATCGAATCAATCCTAAAAACTTGATAACAGTCTCCCTCTACCTTGATCCTACTCATCCCCAAAAACTCAGCAAACTCCAACGCCGCTCTGCACGCTCCTGCCTCGGCACAATGTGCTGATCCCGTACGTTGAGCCCAAACTAATCGGATGTGTTGAGATTTGATTTGCCTCAATTTATGGAGTTAGTTTTGCTAACAGCCACAAAGCAGCCCGTGGAGTCCCGAATTACCATTCCCGCTCCTTATAGTTTACATAGTTCTTTATATGCAGAATACTATCCATGCACGTAGATTTGGCATCATTACACAGACTGTATGTCGTTTCTGTACCAAAAATAATTTATAAAACCAAGAATTAACAATTATTCCAAAGAACAGTGGTTAAATCCAGGATCATTCGTAGGTAGTAAAAATTGAGTCGCAATACTTTAATTAATTTTTAATTTAATTCTGAAAGGAAAGTGAAGTTTGGATTTGAGTTGATTTGATTAAACTAATTACTAAACTAGCAAGCAATTAAAGGATTTGAAAACTGGTTAGAGGAGGGACCAGGGCTTCTGATTTTGTCTCGATCCCCTCGTAACGTAATTGTTTTGAAACCTAGAGTTCATATTCAACACTCAACCAGACCACCGTAGGGTAGTAATTTCTATCGACAATCCCCAAAAATATAATCAAGATTTGTACTCTATATAAGTTATCTCAACACGACACGGATCGTCTCACTAGATTTAACCAACAGCACGACCCGTCTTACATTGTATAGTCTATCTCAAAGCCTATATCGAAACATGAGAAACCATTGTAAGACTGTGCTTGAAACCATGGATTCAAACACGTTCAAAGATTGAGAAAAATGTAGAACTTCATAAAATGTTATGAATCAACCAAGTCCCACAATCGAGTTGAATATAAAGCCCTAAAAATCTAACAACTATGCTACTTGAAGACATGTCCTCATTACCCTAGTTGAGGAGATTGGCGGATCATCGTTGAGTTGTTGCTCTTTATTTTCTCCTCTATGAACCACATTAATCGGAAGCCGCAGCCGCCTCTCGGTTTGTGCGTGTAGAAGTTCCCCCCAAAGCAAAACCCTTCTCTCCTTTTATGAGTGCTGAATATTTTCCTTGAGAAAGGAGGCACCGAACTTTCAACTTCTTGATTAATTTGATCCGCAAGTATAACATTCTCTAAGCATGATCTTCGAGCTCGCTTTGTGTCATTAATCTTTTTTTTTTTTTTTTTGTCGATTTAGCTTCAAAGGTTATCCAACGGCTCTGTGGGACCTGAAACAAGGAAAACGAATATCAAACTCCAAATAATACATTAAACGGACATAACAATGTCAAGTTAGGGAGTGCAAAAATATATATTTACGCACCTATCACGGAATGTCACGAATTTAGAGTGCCCTTGCTAGAGATTGAGCATTCGAGTCATTACAACTTTATTCGGGTCTTTTTTCTTAAAGTCCAGAGTTACCAGGGCTTCTCTCGGGTCTTTTTTCCAATGGCCGCACAATGACTCGAATTGATAGTCATGTACATTGCTTTACTCTGGTACCACCTGTAACACCTTTGAGTGAACCATTGACTGAGTAATATAGGATGGACTATTAATTGTTTTTCTAGGAGATCTAGCGAGTTTGGCTTTATTTTGCATTGGAGCGATGGGGCAATTTCTCTCTAGGTTAATTGTGGGTGCAATATAGGAACTACCTCTCCAAAACGTCCAACCACCTCCCCTCAAAACCGTGTCCCTGATCAACACCTCTTTAAACTTGATTTTGTGGGTCTAGAGCCCGTAATGCTGATTTTGTCGTTCATCTTGTAGATTTCAAAAAAAAAAAAAATGCCGATCAACGAATCCATCTGACCGGATAACATTTGATCGATAAAAAAAGTTGTATTTTTTATCTGATCAAAATGCTTTTGATTACGGAAGTTCTTCTCCACGTGTCAATAAAAACCAACGAATTTTGATCAATGTTTTCTGTCCCAAATATGATCCGCAAAATAAAGTTTGGAGGGGAGATTACAGCGGTGATCCTGTCCCTGCAAAACATTTAAAATCGGTTAGGAAATCTTGAAAGACACTGGATCAACTCACCTTAAGACTAATTATTTAGTAGTCCGGCAGTATCGTCACGTGGTGCTTCGATCACTTCAGAACCACACATTTATTAAAAATTAAAATAAAAAGTAGACTGGTATTTGTCTTGTACCGTTCGGTAATTACCGGTACAGACCAGTATTGTCCAATAATGGAAGCATAAAATAAAATTAGTCTGGTACTGGCCGGTATCGACTGGTATTTGAGGTGGAAAGGAATTAGAGGTGTATGGTACCGGATTTGGACAATACCGATACGTATAGACCGGTGCCAACCGGTACGGTATGAGATTCATAACCTTTGAAAGAACATGCAATATCAGGCAGTACTGCCGACTTTGTCATCTGTTTATGTGGATGGAGTTAGTCTCGATCTTAAACAACTTTCGAACATTAATTACTAAATATATATAAAATTATATTATAGTCATGAACACTTCGTCATCTATTCTAACAAAGGAGATGTTACAAGTTAATATATAGAACTGATAATACATAATAATCTCGGCTCTAGATGAAACTGCGGGGTTACCTTATCACTGAAAATCGTGCTTTTTTTGCCACTGCCAATGTGGATCTCACTATGTGTTTATTGGAACATGGATCAGTTTACCTTGTTTTGACATGTAGGATTTGTTGGAACAAGGGGCTCGAACAATAAGAGTGATTGGATTGCCACCAATGAGTTGCTTGTCTATAGTTATTACCATGTTAATTCGGATAATACAATTCTAAACCGTGGGTGTGTCGATTTTTTCTCCTTAGTTGCCAGACAAAACAATCTAATGCTCCAAACAAAGCTCAGCACCATACAATTCAACGTATGAGCTAATTCCGGGGTTAGAATTGCCTATACTACTATATGTGAGCCTCTTTCTGACATGATCATCCAAAGCCTCAAGTACGGTAAGTAGACTTCCATTCCTTTGCTCGAAAATGTTAGGATACGTGAAATTGTTCAATAAACAGTTTCATGGACCCAACTTCATGTACTGTACGAGCTCTCTCTTCTGTCTGCTGTCTTATACTGGACGTTTGATGTGGGCCAGTAGCTTGGGTCCTTAGTTGCCCAAGCCCAAACAATTAATACTCCAATAGTAAACTGAAGAGCACAACGTATTCAGACTAATCTGATAAGTTATAGCCAACTATTCAATTTGGATGTGTCAGCACTAGATTGCGATTATTATAATAATTTTTTTCCCGATCAAAAAACTTAAGTTTCGACTATGGTTATATGCTACGCTTTTTATTAATAAAAAAAAAACTCAACCAACTTTAGGGGGCGCTGCGCGAGCACGGCTCTAGAATTTTAGTTCAATGAAGAAATACTTTTGTGACAACATTAAAATTGTGACACAAATATCAACACTAAAAGAATGCCTTTTGGCTTGTGAACACTATTAGTGACAATATGTAAGTGACAATCTATTCGTTTAAAATGTCCACAATTTCCTGATACCAAAGAAGATTTACAACCATTAGCTAACAATATATTTTTTGCCATACTTTTAGATTTCGATGAGGTGAGCAGTGGATGTTGTGGGACAGGTTTACTGGAAACGGTATTTTTATACAATCCGGATTCATATGCTTACTCTGATGTATTGAAGTATGTTTTTTGGGACTCGATACACCCGTCGGAGAAGACATACAAGCTCCTCTTTGAGGCCGCTAAGTCTGACATTGATTTTCTTATTGCTGACTAACATTTCCAACTTTAATGTATGGCTGATAATGGCTGCGATTCAGGAATTAAATTAGCTATAGTTATTTTGCTTGTTAATTAAGTGTACCACGAAGAAACATTTCTGACCAAACAATATCATTTCTAGACATCCATATTGACCATATGACTGCAAAGAAACATAGAGTTCCAACAACCTTTTTTTCCACATTCTTATACCTTTGAGATGGCCACCAGCCCAATAACCCATTAATTCGAAAGCATTTCACAAAAATTGTAATATAAAACATCTGTGTATGTGTATAGGCACACACAATCGGTCTCGTATTCGTGTTCGTGACCCCGCCATGCCTGTGTCCATGCTATATAGCTCAAGACTAAAAGCAAATAATGAACCAATTAAACCAAGATACTCGATCAAACTTCATTGAAGGACTTCGTCAACCTCGAATCCAGCTCACTCAAGAAAGGTAAAGGCCGGATTTGATGTCTTGTTACATACTATACCACAACATCCATTGTCAATTTAGGTATGCAAATCCCTAATTTTCATCTACAGTAATCTTATCACACTACGGACAGGATAAAACTACACTAATTGAGGTCGTTTTTTTGGTCTCATTTGGTTTGGGTTTTGAAGGAGGCTTTTGAGAGTAATGAGTAGAGAGAAATAGATAGAGAAAATTTATTGGAGATGCTTGACGAAATCCTAGTCCTCAAATAACGGGTTGCCCCAAGCGTAGGGCTGGGATCGGCGTAGCACAATATCCGGTAAGACCGGAGTCGAATCCACAGAGACGTCGGTGGTGTGTGTTTATCAGAAACTCGGGTTATTACTATTTAAACTGGCTCTTAGGTAGTTGTCGATTGATGAAAGATTAACTAAACCTAGGAAATTGTTTAGTTTTTCACATAATTAAAAAGGAGGTACGGTCATAGGGTTCATAGCACTCACAACCAGTTCCGAACTTATCTGCTCCATTTGGTGTTCTTGAAAACGTTTGACTTTAGAGAGAAAAAGCTACCCCGAAGGATGCGAACCTTTATGGTCACTGTTTACCCATGCGCGGCGGAAAACAAGTTTTGGTCCCCCATTCCCCGCTCACATGGGCTCCGACAATGCCCGGGTTTGTCTAACGGAAGTACTTTACTAACCTAAAATTGCCTTTTCATTATTATTTTGAAACAGGAGCAGAACATTTCCGGCCTGGCCACGGTGTGCTAATCACCCCGCGACTCTACCTATACAACTACTCACTTATCATTAAGTAAGAAACGAAAGAAACTCTAGTTTGAAACATGCTTCTATTACTTGAAATGAAAAATAAACAAGAATTATAGACCAAGCAAGAACCAACGATTAAATTAATTTAATGAAGAACAAAAATTGATACGAGTTATCGGAGTGCGAGTACTTGAAAAAAACTTCAAAAACGTGACAAGGAAAAAGCTCTGAAGAAAACTACGTAAGTCTAAAACTGCAAAAATGATGTTCAATCCGAAAAGCCCTAAACAAAGTATAAACTATATTACTCGGAGTGCGTCGGAATCTGTCTCACGAAAGGCATAGCTCTCATTCTCCATTTTTCTTCCGTAATTCGTCCTCCCTCGTGCGCAGCTTTCTGTTCTCTTTTATATGCTCCCAGCCGTGTATGCCAATTACCCAATTGTTGAAACCCTGGGCCCTATTCTTAAATAACAAATAATTATGAGACCCACTTAGAATACAGAAGTCCAAGTCCAATTATGGATTAATTAAGTCCAGTTTTAAACTCTCGATTCCATATTGTGTTTCTGACTTGTCATTTTGATTGAATTCAAACAACCCAACTTCAAACACCGTTATATTTCAATTTAGCGCTTGTTGTGTCAAGGAGAATTTCCGGGTCGGTCCTACTTGGATTGACTTGTTCCCACAAGATCCTTGCGCGCACATGCGCACAATTACTTCTTCCACCAAGTCCTATGCCACGACACCTACTTTTTCCCTTTCTCGTGCACGGTTTCTTTCACTCTTCTCTCTCTCTCTCTCTCTCTCTCTCTCTCTCTCCTTTTTCATTTTCTCTCCCCTTTTTCATTTTAAATCTTAAAATAATTATAACTCTTGTTGCACATATTTATTTATTTTTTAAATTTAGATATTTGAAATCTACTCGAAGAAATCTATCAAACAAGTTCAATATTAAATATGAAATTATGTGTAAAAATAAAATAGTTTTTTTGGTATAGGCTTCTCTTTTTTTATTATAAATTCTAATCAACAATTAAAAATTATAATTAATAGTTAAAACATTGCTAATTAACAGTTAAAATTGAAGTTTAGGATTTTTAGGATTAAGATTTGGGAAGGGAAATGATTTTGCCACACCCTTTTTTGATAATGCCACACTGGCATTATCAAAAAAATGTGTGGCAAAATCACTACCCTTTTGGGAATTGAAAAGACTGCTAATTAATAATTAAAAATTAACATTTCTACTAATTAACTGTTAAAATTAGGATTTTATAGTTTTGGAATTAAAAAATAATATTAATTAGCAATTAAAAATTAAAATTATTGCTAAATAACAGTTAAAATTAGAATAGGAGTAAATTTCATTTGATAGATATCTAGGAGTAAAATTTGAATATACAATTTTTATAAAAAAACAATAATGCAGAATAAAAATTATAAAGATTCAAAGATTTATTAAAAATGAAAGAGAGAGAGGACGGAAGAGAGAGGAGAGAGTGTGTGTAGAGAGAGATAAGAGAGAAAGCGAGTGTGTCAGAGGAGAGAGAGAGAGAGTGTGTGTGCGCGCGCACGCTTTGTGTGTGGTCTATTTTTATGTCTGACCATTTTTTTGCAGTGTTGCAAGTACGGTGTTCCTCTTCTCCTCACTGAACTGCAAGTCTAGACCCCAAGTTAGGCGCGTGGGATTTTTGAATAAGGGACCTATCGAGCATATGGACTTTTTTGAGGAGGATCTTCCCAGCCATGAACTAAAAAGTTAGGACCGGCCGGGAATTATCTCTTGTATCAAACCCTCCAAATACCTACAACACAAAATAAACGCATAAATCTCCAAGTAATAATATAACTAGATGTAGCAATGATAAATTAAGGGGTGCGTATGTGAACATTTTCGCGCCTATCAGGAGACTGTACCCAGAGATTTTGAGACTCCAAAACAAACAAGATTTTATGATGAATCGATGTCGTACAATCCATTACAAGCATGAAAATAAGTTTTTAACTACAATTGACTGTGGTGCAATTGAACCGAGACCCTGAATTGGACTAGTACCTATTTGCCCGGCTCATTGATCTCACCTGCTGTACTGCTGTAGGCATTAAATTCGGCCACAACTGGCTCAACTAACTTGTTAATTGCCCGAACCAGTAACAAGCGCTTTAATGGAAGCTGTATTCACGGCTGACCAATGGTAGCTTCGTTTTTCCGACAGTTAAGGGTGTCCGAGTAAGCTTAATTGTCTTTCAACAAATTTCATCTCCGGTCCGGTCAAATGCAAGCAATACACACTGAAATTATGAAATTTACAAAGAATTTATTATTTTGCGACCTGACCTGAAAATCAAACCTTGATCAATTGTGTAATGACCAAGAGCCACCACCCAACTAGACTAACTTCACATGTTAATGGATACTATAAACTGTAAAGTGCATGTCACTTTCGCAACTGGGTTAGTTGGCCTGCTTCGCTAAGTAGGTTTCAGAAATATTAATTTCCTCACTTTTTCAATCAATACACGTCCCTCCGGGTGATACGCTGGAGATTAGAATGTTAAACTTTATCCCACACCTCACTTAAGCCACTTACTTTTCGTTAATATCATCTAGAGAGACTACTTCACATATTTACGACTATTTTTAAGTTGAATCCCTCCCAAAAAATCTCTTAAAACCTATGCTCCTTTACTAAAATCCAGTATCCACTGGATTTTCACTCTAGCAAATCAATTTCTCTTTGTGACTTACCCAAAAAACGTTACAAATTGTTTGTTAGTATCGTTTGTTGCTATTAAGGCGGATTTTCGTAAAGGACGTTGACCCACAATTGATTACCTATTAGGTGAGATGTCAAGTTCTAATGGTTGGTTGGCTGACTGGCTGTACAATGTAAAGGTGTCAAATGGGTCGGGCAAGTACAAGCACAAGCACAACACCTTCAGCGTTGGCACAGCACGGCACAAAACACATTAGGCTCGAAAATAAATGGGCTGGGCCAGTACAGTGCAGTCTATTCAACACCTCTAGTACAAAGTGGCTTCGTTGGAAGTTCCGTATAGAATTTATTCTCTTGAGGATGTAACTATGGGGGGGATCAATCGCACATCAAAAGAATCTTCTATGTTTTGTGCCAGCTTCATAAACGAAAATGAACCCAACGAGGGTACTTATAAATAAAGAATCAATGCTTCAGTTTCGCATACCACAACCAGGGATCGAGAAGTAGGAATAAAACTTCTTCAGTTTTTTCATCTCTACTCTATCCACTTGAAGTGAATATGAGTTCCAAAATCAAATCCTCCGTGGTTTTTATTATTGGTTTGTTATTTATTTTGCCCAATTTGATATCTCGAAATCAAGCTCAACAGGTTTCCAACCACTCGATTGCAGCCTTTTATGTGTTTGGAGACTCTTATGTTGACCCTGGAAACAACAACTACATTGGTTCTATTGCCAAGAGCAACTTTGCACCTTATGGAATTGATTTTGTGAACCAGAAAGCCACTGGCAGGTTCAGTGATGGGAAGCTCATTGCTGATTTTCTTGGTAAGACAGAATATTTTTTTACATTGTCTTTTGAAGTAAAACATTATGTGTAATTATCAAAAAATATATATATATTATGTGTGAGATACTCTAAGTGTTAAGCCGGCCCTTGGCATTGCCTGCAAGGACACGGCCGCATAGGGCGTCCCTTGCAAAATAAGCCTAATTTTTGGGGATTGGGGCCGCGGTTTGATTTGCCTGAGTAATGGCTGGGCTAATAGCCCTTAAGCCTGTGGGATTTTCGGCTCGATATGAGTGTTCTTAATTTTTAAATTCCGCCCAGGCAGGAGTCATAGCCGTCCGGGTTGTTGAATCAGGTTTTGAACTCCAATGTTCCCTGAAAATCCCGCCCGGTCGAAAATCAGGCGGTTTGGCCTATTTTGGTCATATTATAAAATTTCTAAATATTGATTTTGGAGTTTTCTTATTGGTTTTGGACTCTATATGCAAGGGAAACTTAATATGGCAAAGATTATGACTTTAGGAAGCAATATGTGGCCATAAATATAGCCTTGTTCTCTCATTAGGATTAGGACTTCTTGAGTGAATCCCTCTGAGAGGCCTCTAGGGGGTCTCATAGGTGAAACCTAGGGTTAGTCTATTCAATGTTCTTGTGCATCTGGTTGCCTCTTCTATGGTGGGTTCTGTAGGCCGTAGAGCATTTGGAAGATCATTTGTTTCAGTAATTCTTTCTGGTTGAAACCAAAGGGTTTTATGAGAATTATCTGTTTCTCTCTGATATCCGATCGATCACGTCTATAGAACATCGTTTCGTCCGGATCTTTTGGTTAAAAACCCTTAGGGGTTTTGTAAGACTTGATGAGAGAGCGTCTGTATTTGGTGAGAGATTCCAATCGGGGTTTTTTTTTTTTATTTGGTTAGAGAACTTGTATTTTGGAGTTGGCGAGAGTCTCTTTGTGAGGATTTTGTTTGTTTGTCACCATTAATGTAGCTATTCGGATCATCATTCTCTTTACATAGTGGAATCACCTCTCGTTAGCTTGCCCGTAGAGTAGGTTTACAGCCGTAAGCCGAACCACGTATATCTTCATCTCTCTTATTCGTTTTATTTATTTGGTTTGGTTTCTCCGTTTGTTTTTCAGATATGTTTGGTTTGTTGTTTTTCCAATTTCATGACCATCAATGATCGCTAGGTTGCAGTTGCATTCTTCGGGGCTCGCCGCATAAGAAAGCCGAAATTACCATATTATTAGGCTAAAAATCAAACACAACTCTCTTGCCCTCCTTCGTTTGGAGCACCAACACTAGTCAAAACGCTCTACGTACCCCAATTAAGTATATATGCAACTAGCTAATTAGCTATCTTCATGGTCGTAAATATCGGAAAAGTTCACAAGAAATATCGGAAAGTTCAAAACCATGAAAGTTCACAAGAAAGGTTACTTTAAAAAAGGCGATTAGATTCAACCTTGAATATATATCATCCTAGAATATTAGTAACATAGAATGTGTAAGGAAGATTAAGAAAAATATTTATACATTCACATTTTGCAATATCGGAAATAACCAAAGAGTACTATGGCTGAACTACATATGTTCCCTATTTCAGATTATGGTCTATATATTTCGAGTTGTAGATTTTGTTTCCAATTTCCCTGATAGTGGAGCTCTTTTTCAATTGCCCCAGTGGTGGGTCTATTTTTTTTGAAAAAAAATAAAGAAAAGCTTACAAGGAGGTGAAAAAGAACTACTCTATTTGTTTTTTTATTGCTTCTTTCGAGACGAATTGAAAACATAAATTTTTTTTAAAAGATATAATATGTTGGTAAACAAAATTAACCAGTATGTCACATTGGAATGAAGGCGAGGTAGAAATAAATAATAATATGTTTTGCTTCTTTTCTTCTTCAACTAGTCCAGGATTGACCTGTATGATTAATGAATAACTTGTAATTAGCATTATGTGTATTTTTTTAATTTTTAGTTAACTTTTTTTAACTTTAGGTCAGAGTGTTAATTTCACTTTTTTGTATTTGCCCCGATGAGAAGAACACAATAAGCAAAAAAGAATTCCAAAATTCTGTCTCTTTCTTTTTTTTTGGGCTAACGAAACTTTAATTAAACTCGAACGGATATATCGAGAGGGCTCTAGCAGAGTGATAAAACACACATACTCGAGCAAACAAGAAGAAAAAAGGACCAACTACGTAAAACCCTCCAACAAAAAGTTGGATGGCAAACACCTCACCACCCAAACAAATTTACAGCTTCAACACCCTAACTCAAACCAAAAATATCCTAAAATCTTCCACCGAATACACCTTTATGTCGAATTTTGCCTTTACCTACATTGCAACTCTAGTTTTAATCAATTCACCCACTTCCCCAGAACATGTTGTAGCATTGTTGAACACATACGCATTTCTTACCAGCCACAAGGACCATAGAGTTGCGAAGAAAGTGGCTTCCCACAAGTGTTTCTCCCACTTCCTGAATCTGCTGTCATCCCACCAAATGAACTGGTCTTCCAAAGATGCAGGACACACCCAACTGACATGCCACCAATCCAGTATCCTCGACCAAACGTCCCAAGAAAATTGGCTTTGCAAGAATAGATGTTGTGGAGTTTCCAAGTGCAGCGAGCAAAACGGGCATAGAACAGATTGCCCCTCTGGAATCAGATTTCTTCCCAACAACACTAATCTAGTAGCCACCTTGGACTGAATAGCCATCCAAGCAATTCCACCTTTGGGGGGCACAGATTCTTCCAAAGAGCTTCCATCACCGGGCTTCTTGAATGATCACCATTCTCCCATTGATTATACACTGATTTTACCGAGAACCGATTGTCCGAGGACCATTTCCAAAGCACACAGAATCTGGCCTGGCCGAATCTAGTGTTTCAAGTTGCAGCCTCTGTTTTAATTCCTCCACTTGAAGATTTTCCCAATCTCGTAATTCTCTGTTAAAAAACAGATTCCAACTTCTCTCATCCGCTCCACCCCTCATCATATTAACCATCACTTCTTTTTGAGATGAAATTAAGTACAGCCGTGGGTACTCCTCTCTAAGAGTTGTATCCCCTAAGCATACATGATTCCAGAATGAAATCTCGAAGCCAGAGTGGACCTGTAATCTAAAGCCCTATTGGATGATGTTACCGATACAAAAAGATACATCCCCAAGAGTGCAAATATCTTTCCAAATTTGAGAAGCCCTTCCAGAGGCCGGCATACGAGGAATCCAATAGCCGTGCTCCAGGTTATATTTTCCTCTTACGACCCGCACTCATAGAGAATCACTGACGTTTTGAAATCGCCACCACCACTTGGCCAAGAGGGCCATATTTTGGACCCTCAAATTCTTCACTCCTAAACCACCAAATTCTTTCTTCTTGCAAATCACCTCCCATTTGACTAAGTGGAGTTTTCTCTTATCAATTGTGTCTCCCCAAAAAAAATTTCTCGGAATTTTCACTATCACCTTGGCTACAGTCGCAGGCATTTTGAAGATGGATAAAAAATAAATGGGTTGATTGGCAAGAGAAGAGTTTATTAAAGTAAGTTTACCCCAGACGAATTGTATCTTCCACACCACACACTTAATCTCTTCTCCATCTTCTCCACTACAGGATCCCAAGTTTTAACCATGTTGGGGTTAGCACCCAAAGGCAAACCCAAATACTTGATAGGCAGCTTTTCCACTTTACACCCCATAACTTGCACCAAGAATTGCACATCCTGATGAGGAACTTTAACTCCACACAAGGAGCTTTTGGAATAATTAATCTTCAGTCCGGACATGAGTTGAAAACATCTAAGGATTCTTTTGATGCTAATCAGCTCCTCCAAGTCATTGTTGCAGAAAAGGATCGTATCATCCGCAAACTGAAGATGGGATACCACAATCCCATTAACCCCTATTCTAGCTCCTTTAATGATGTTCCGATCCCTAGCTCTTTCCAATAGAATGTTGAGTCCTTCAACCACAACATTAAAAAGAAAGGGGGATAACGGATCGCCTTGTGTAATACCTCTCTGGATCTGAAATTCCTTCGAGGCTGATCCGTTAATTAGCACGGACATACACACCGAGGATACACACTCCTTTATCCACCCACACCATTTCTCTCCAAAGCCCAATTTTGCAAGAAGGTCTACCAGAAAACCCCAATTCACGCAGTCATAAGCCCTTTCGAAATCAATTTTAAGAAGTAATCCCCCATGAGAATTATTTTTCCAACTGTGTATAACCTCATTTGCAATAAAAACTCCATCCAAGATTTGTTTTCCCCCGATAAACGCAGCTTGAGATTCTACAATCATTGATGGCAGAAGAATTTTAATTCTATTGGCAATCACTTTGGAAAGCACCTTATACACCCATCCAACCATGCTAATGGGCCTATAATCTTTAAACGACACAGGACAATCTACTTTAGGAATCAAAGCAACGAAAGTCGAGTTGATACCTTTAGTAAGTTTGCCGTTAGAATGAAATTCGGAGAAGAACTGCATGATCAAATCCTTCATGAATTCCCAACCGTGCTTCACAAAGGAGAAATTAAAGCCATCCGGGCTCGGAGCCTTAAGATTGCTGCAATCCTTTTGAGCAGCTATAACCTCCCTCTCATCAAAAATTCTACCAAGACGGATTGAACTTTCTGGTGAAAGCCTCCAAATAAAAACTCCCCCCAGCCTTGCCCGATCAGCTCTGTCCTCTTTGAAATTGTTGCTGAAGTGAACTACAGCAGCTTCTTTAATATCCTTCGGCTCTTCTAATAATCTCCCGTTTGCCATGATTGAACCTACCAAGTTTCCCCGGAACCTATTGTTGGCTATAGCCTGAAAGTATCTTGTGTTCTTGTCCCCCAATTTCATCCAATTTAACCTTGATTTCTGTTGCCATAGGGATTCCGTTAAACGGGAGAGTCTCCAAAACTCTGATTTAGCTTTACACCTAGAAGCTTTTTCCTCATTGCAGAGTTGTCTTTCCTCAGTTAACAAATCGAAATGATGCAGTTCAGTTTCCGTTGCTAACAAAGCTAAGTTAACATCCCCAAACTCCTCTTTGCTCCACACCTTGAGTTTATCTTTAATGGCCCTCAATTTTTGCAGGATTCGGAAGCCAGCCCATCCACTCACCACAGTATTCTCCCACGTCTCCTTTGCAATTGCCATACACCTCGGGTTCGAAAGCTAGAAATCCATGAACCTAAATGGCCTAGGACCCCAATCTCTTTCATCATTAGTAAGCACAATTGGGCAATGGTCAGAAATTGGCCTATGAATCCCCGTTGGACCACCTTGAATTTGTCAATCTACTGTTGGGATAGTAAAAATATGTCCAAACGACTATGAATCGCAAGATCTTGGAAGTTGGTCCACGTGAATCTCCTACCCAACAACGGAAGGTCGAGAAGTTCCATATTATTACATGCAGAAATCTAGAAAATCCCTCATTCCCCTCTCCATCCTTTGGCAGCCTACCCTTTCACTGATCGCTTTAATCTCGTTAAAGTCTCCCCCAATACACCATGGTACTAGAGAGACAGATTTCAGAGTTAACAGCTCCTCCCAAACTCCTCTCCTATTTACCACATCATTTGGAGCATAAATAATCACCACGGTACAAGGAAATTCTGCATTGATCACACCTTGCAAAAAAATAAACGTCCGCTTTGAAAAATCTTTTTTTCCAAATCGCTAGTAATATATCCCTGTCTCTTTTAGATTATTTTTCTCCTTAGTCGACAATTTATTTTAGGATTTTGTTATAGATTTTATTTTTTAGATCCCTATCGCTGACATGAACATTCAAGTTGAAAAATTGATGATACAAAGATAATAATAAATCAGTTGTTACACCCTTCATTCCAAACAACTTGTCCACTACTGTTTTTATTGGATCTTATTTTACCAAATTATGGTTCCCCATACGGAGTGAGAAATATTAAATATGTCAAGCATTTTATTCTTTCGAGATATCAGGGTAATCATTTCGATACACTTTTTTTTGTAAATGCTTTTGTTTCATCAAGCAGGATATTTGTTAACTAAGATAATCTGAAAAAATTCTTCTGCATTTTAAACGCTGTATATCACAAAAATTTTGTTTTGGAATTTCATTTAATAATTAAACTGAAAACATGATTGTACTATTTTCAGAATTCTTGTAATTGTATATTTTCATAAATTTTCCACCTAATTATCAAGGGAGTCCGAAACTTTGAACCCTCCTAGTACAGGCCCAATATTGTATTAACTTCAGTTGGACGCTCTTTCTGTGTTTTTGTTTTTTGTTGTGTGGGTGAGTAAGTGTTGACTCACTCTTGTTTTTCCCCTAGCCTCGATGTACCCCTTTCAAGTTAATAAAATAATTTCGTTTGTCGACCAAAAAAAAAATACTGTATTAACTTCGGTATGGTTTGTGTTGTTTTGTTGCAGCTTCCTACTTGGGTTTTGAGAATTATGTGCCATATTTGGACCCAGATTTTACCATCCAAGCCAAGCCATCAGTTGGTTTTGCCTCCGCTAGTACTGGATTTGACAATCGGACTGCAGCAGCACTTGTATATCTTCATTTCCCCTCCTCTCTCTCTCTCTCTCTCTCTCTCTCTCTCTCTGACTGACCCCATTAAAGTTTGGAATCGTCCATTTACCATTACTGTGACACTTGACACTTGACTCCCTACCAGATGCATGCATTCCCAATTCAGTAAGTCTACTGGTACAGCAATTATGTACAGATTTTGCGTACAGATTTTTTGTGGAGCCCACTACGGGTCCCACACAAATGATCCGAGCCTTTCATTAAATGTAAAACAGTTTTTCAAGGGCCCCAGCGGAAAATCAGTTCAGTTCGATAATTATAGATACTCGATTGATTTTTCGCAAGGGCCCTTGAAAAACTGTTTTACATTTAATGAACGACTCGGATCATTTGTGTGGAACCCGTTGTGGACCCCACAAAAAAATCTGTACGCAAAATCTGTACATAATTGCTGTACCAGTAGACTTACTATTCCCAATTGCCTGAGGCCCGTTTTGACTTAATAATCATGTGGAGTAGTATTGCTTTTTGTCTTTATTTAAAAAAAATTGCATTTATTAGTTTCGGATCAATTTTTTTATTCAGTAATGATTCGTATGACGAGAGGAAATCCAAAAATTAGAATAGTAGTATGATCATATAAATCGGAAAAAAGATTGACGAAAGACAAAAAGTAAAGAGAGATGCTACCCACAGATTTTGTGCATAGCGATTGTGCACAGATCACGGTGTGGGGCCCATTTCAGGTCCCACACAAACAATCCGAGTCATTCATTAATTTTAAAATATTTTTTCAAAAGCACCCACGAAAAATCAGCTCAATCCCATACTTAAAGTGCTCAATCCAATTATCTAACTTTTCATTTAAATTTCAAGATTCTGAAAAGTAAAATGATTGAATCGAATATCTATAGGTACTTTTTTTTTCGGTCCTGCTAATAGGTGCCCCTGGGCCATCAGCTTAGGAGCAATTAATGATGTAATTTGAAGTTAATGATGTTTAGGGGCACCTCTTTTATTGTAATTAATGATGTAATTCTGTTAGTGGCATTAATTGCATCATCTTGGCTGCCAACATTACCCTTTAGAATAGCTTTTGTTTTAGAAGCCAAAATAATAAGTAGGAGTATGATATACGAAAAATTGGTTTGGAAAGATGCTCTATTTAAGTCAATTCAAATTCAAGTGGCACTCTCCTAAGAGATTTTTGGATTTTTTCGGGTTTTATTTATTTTTGTTTTTATTCAAAAAAAAATTGCGTTTGTTAGTTTTGCGACAAACTTTTGTTGATTATTGATTTGTGTTGACGAGAGAAATCAGAAAAGTAAAAATTGTACATAACTTTTACCCAAAAAATCGGCTTTATCTTGAATATTTCAGAAAATATTTGGGTAAAAGTCATTACTTTTCCGGTTTGTTTTTACTATAACATGTTGATCGAATATGGATCTTATGTTACAGGTATTGCAAATATCTTTTAAATAGTAACAATTTTATGAGGCTATAAATATCAGATACACATTAGATGAATAAAGTAGGATTTGGAAAATGTGAACAGTGAATTGGAGGAACAATCCTACCTTCTCTTCTTTTTTCTCTCCCAACTTAGACGAAGGGTGAGCTTTTATTTACAAAAAATGAAAGAAGTCAAGTTTTATGTTACTGCAATATGCTATGGTATTGACTTTTTTATTTGAAATCTAAATGTGAAGCATTCATTATCATGGAAAAAACCTTCAAGCAAGGGTATAGTTGGCACTTAAAATTATTTCTACCGTGATAGTTAATGAAAGTTGGTGGAGCTAATAAGTCATTGCATGGGAACAAGAAACTAGCATTAACCATTAACAATAAATTGCACTTGATCAAGTGCCCCAGGGGCATTCCTTAGCATTTGCCTTTTTTTTTTTTTGATCTGCCACCTATATATAGGTACGTATTGGATTGAGCTTATTTATTGTAAGGGCTTTCAAAAAAATATTCTACATTTTCACTTTCTACAAGTAATTAAAAAATTACACAAAAAATGCACCTAAGCCGTTACTAATCATCTCCCTTCTCTAATTGATTTTCTCACTTAACAGAAACAAAAAGGACTTTCAAACTTTCCCTCCCAATAATATTTCTGAATTCAATAATTAAATTCTAAATCATAATTAGTACCATTAACTATAACACATTTTTTTGTTTGTGTTCAAGTGCATTGCACGGGTACCTTTAAAGTAGGCTCTTTTTCTTCTTTCTTCCAGTATACCACACCTAATTCAATGTGGCAGAGAAAACTGTTTTCCGAGACGTTACCAAAATATAAAAACTGGGTACTTTTTTTTGTTATA
Organism: Rhododendron griersonianum; assembly: GCA_018127125.1. Taxonomy (NCBI): domain Eukaryota; kingdom Viridiplantae; phylum Streptophyta; class Magnoliopsida; order Ericales; family Ericaceae; genus Rhododendron; species Rhododendron griersonianum. Next base: position 29,661,194 of record CM030800.1, read on the forward strand.
TTTTTATCATTTGGTTAATTCTCTGCACTTTAGAATGCAATACCAATGTCAACGCAATTGGAATACTTCAAAGAATACAAAGCAAAACTTGCAAGCACCATTGGACAAGAGGAAGCGGATAGTCAGACCACGAATGCCGTTTTCGTTGTGAATTGCGCAGTGAACGATTTCGCCATCACTTACTGTAGTAGGCAGAATTAACTGGCTCGGACTTCACCGAGCGTAATACCGAGCCGAGGGACTGATTTCCCATAATCATTCCTGAAGCAAGTCTGATGTAGCCTCGGCGGACCACCGGTCCTGAACCTTCCTTGCAGTACTCCGCCGGAGCTTCGGCAACCGACAGTCCAATTTGTTCCAGGCGTGTAGTTCTCCGCCTCGGCTGTAACTCACACCCTCGGCTTCCCCAAGGATGAACGTTTTTCTCTAGATGCCTTCTTCGGCCAGAAGACTTTCGGCTAGCCGACTCCTTGACTGTCGGCCCACGTTCGGTCTTGAACCACTCTGGCTGTGATGACGATAGTGACGTCAGCCGAGCGGTTACCAGGTTGATGGTACCACGTGAGAGGGGGCCCGCTCATTTTTCAATCAGTTACGAAACCCTAATTGGTGACGTAGGAGATACGTCGGCCGACGCGTGGCGAGCATGCATACGATCTTGGCTCGGGTTGGACGATCCCTATAAATACACAGTGATGCCTCCTGATAGAGGTACGTAGAAAAACCCAACTGAAAACCCTAGAACATTGGGTCTTTCCTCTTTTGCAAGAGAACTGATTCTTGCACCGGAGGGCCATCCCGGAGTACCTCCGGCGTGGTCTTTAGTCGTGCTTCGTTTTGCAGGATTAGGGAGGGTCAAAGACGAAGTCCCAACCACGGAGCAAAGATACTTGAACCACCTCAATAGGAGCCCCACAATTTGGTGAACCCGACGTGAAACTTTTTTCCTTTCTGATCCACGGCGGCTCCTCCGTAGCCAATCCTTAATTCCTTGACAAAAGAAACCACTCTCACCACATCTCCACCACTTTTCACTTGAAAAATGGGCGGACCACCACCTCCCTTTCAACCCCTCAACCCTTCTCAGATCCTTTCGGACACAGGCGTCCACACCGCCTCCCCTTCTCACCCTCCTGGCTTTACCCCTCCGGGCGTTAGCACATCGGTTCAGCGCCCGGTGGGGCTAAGCGACGAGGCCTTGGCGTACGTCCAGATGCTGGAACAGCAGCAGGAACAAACCAATTCCGATGTAGCCATGCTCAAAATAGAGATGGCCAGGATCAGGGCGAATGAGCGCCCGGCGGGCTCCCATTCAGGCTCTCAGGGAAGGCGCCGGCGTGGGAAATTACCTCCACCACCGCCTCACTTGGTGGGAGAAGGAGATCCTCATCGAGTCTCGGTATACGACCGCCTGGACCCACCATTAACGGACAATCGGGCCGGGAACAGCGCTCGCTTCGGGCAGCAACGTTCCCCGGTCCATAAGCGTCTCGGTAGTGGTGCGGGACACAGAGGTGGAAAAACAATAAGGGAAGGTAGCCCTTACACTAACTACTCAAGCTCGTCGGCTGGGGACGAATACTCCCAATCCCAAAGTTATGACACGGTTGAAATTCAAGACAACGAGAACAATCTGGCCTTAATTCCACATGATGGACGGCGAAAGAGCCGAACGTCGAGGAGGGACTGCCAGGATCCTGAAATTTTCCCTCCCGAACAAGAAGATTTCCATCGGGAAAATACACAAGCCGGACCCACGGTAAACTCGAGAAACCCACGAACTTTCCCTCGGGAAAAGAGTGTGAGTGTTATCGTTCGGCACGATGAATAGCCAAGTCGGCGAAGGGTTTATCATACAGATTATCTCCCAGACCCGGCTCGGCTTAAAGTCCCCATCGACAGGAAGGATAGGGCGTACCAGTGTCGGCAAGACGAATCTGCCGACAGGGATAGAGAGTACCAAGCCTACAAAAAATCTCGGAGAGACAAAGACGGACGCCCGCCTCGGCCAACACACGAATATCAGCTGAAAAAACTGACCGAATCTCCTTTCTCGGCCAAAATTCAGGCAACTATGCCGAAGCCTGGTCTCCACTTGCCAAAATTTCAGAAATTCGACCCCAGTTTGTCCGAGGCTTACACCCATCTCATCAGCTACCGAAGCACAATATCCTGCGTCACCGAAGACGACGCCATAATGTGTAAAGCATTCCCCTCAAGTCTCGGGCGCCTCGGCCTGCTTTGGTTCAATCAACTAGAGGCAGGGTCAATCCACAGCTTCAAGGAGCTTGAACGAGCCTTCAACTACAGGTTCATCACAAGCAACAAGCAAGCCAAAGAGGAGGACGCATTGGCTCAGATGAAGAAGAGGCCCGGCGAGACGCTTCGGAAGTATGCCGAGCGCTACTGGCAGTTATTCAATGAGATACCCGGTGTTGATTAATACTGGGCAGCAAGAAATTTCAAGAATGGATTGGAGACTGGAAGCAAAATCCTAGACGAATTGGCAATTCGGGCACCCCACGGGATGAATGAGCTAATGCGGACGATTGAGCAGTTCTGTTCCTACGAGGAGTTCCTCACCGAGCGAGAACTTCAAGGAGGACAGAACTCAGCCATCCCTCACCTACTCCATGTTCCTACCCCTCAGATTTCTGCACCAAAACCTGTGGCCGTGACACAACCAAAAAAGCAGGTCAACACGGTAAAAGTTGCAAACAAAAAGGCTCCCAAGGACCACGACTATGTAGCCGAGACGACGGTTTTTAAGGAACCAATCTACTTTCTCTTACGAACCTTGGAGCGCGAGCCGTTCTTTGTTTGGCCGAACCCACCCAAGCTCAACACCGAAACGGGGAACGACAACACTCGGAAAAGATGTTCCTACCATAACGAGCTCAGACATTACACAACGGCCTGCGCCCCATACAAGGCACTCTTGGAGAATCTGGCAGCTCAAGGACTCTTGGATGATCACATCGATTGGACCAAGACGCCGAGGCGCCAGCCGAATGCTGGGGGCCAGCATCAAATCCCACGTCCAGTCGGCGTCATCAACGTAATCCACGGACCAGTGACCAAGGAAGGAGCACAGAAGCTTCGGACAGAATTGGACAAGGCCAAAAAATCTGCAGAAATTTTTTCTGTCTCTTCCACACTCAAACGACCTCGGCCATCTGAGCGACCATGGTCCATTACCTTTACCGACAGAGATCTCGAGCGAGTGCAGACTCCTCACAACGACGCTTTGGTGGTGACAGTACAGATATCCACTCACTCGGTTAAACGGGTCCTTGTGGATCAGGGAAGTTCGGCAGAAATCATGTACTTGTCTCTCTTCAAAGAACTCAACATCCCAGAATCATCCTTAATACCAAGCACCGTCCCTCTCGTCGGATTCAGTGGCACCCCTGTCTGGCCTCTCGGCAAATTGATACTCCCCATCGTCACTGGTTCGGTTGCCATCAATATGGAGTTTATTGTTGTGGACGCTCCAAGCCCTTATAATGCAATCCTCGGCCGGAATTGGCTCCATTCCCTCAAAGCCATTGCCTCGACCTACCACCAAGTGGTACGTTACATTGGGTCCACTGGCCGACAGGAAGACTTGCACGGCGACCAAGTCCAGGCGAAGCAATGCTACGTCTCGGCCGTTGGAAAAGCGCCGAGTTCTAACCGAGTACATTGGGTAGAGGTTCCAGATAAGCCGGTCCTGGAAGATGTCGGCGCCCCAGCCGAGCAAAAATCAATTGAAGATCTCGTAAAAGTACCAATCAATGAAGACGGGTCACGCTTCTTCATGCTCGGATCCAGCTTGACGGATGCCGAGCGTGAGGAGTTAGTCCAATTTCTTAAAGACAACATTGAGGTCTTCGCCTGGACTCCTTACGAGATGCCAGGCATTGACCCACAGGTCATTCGGCACTGTCTCAATGTCTCCAAATCCGCCAAGCCGGTGATACAGAAACCCAGACGTTCGGCCGCTATCCACGCCGAAGCGGTCAATGAAGAGGTCGATAGGCTCCTCGCAGCAGGGGCCATCAGGGAAGTCCAGTACCCCACCTGGCTCGCCAACCCAGTGGTGGTAAAGAAGAAGAATGGAAAGTGGAGAGTCTGCGTGGACTACACCAACTTAAACGACGCTTGTCCAAAGGACTGCCTCCCTCTCCCAAAAATTGATCAACTGGTGGATTCAACGGCTGGCCACGCTCGGCTGAGCTTCATGGATGCCTACAGAGGCTATCACCAAATAGCGATGGATCCGGACGACATGGAGAAAACGGCTTTCATCACAGCCAGGGGTCTCTTTTGTTATATGGTGATGCCGTTCGGCTTAAAAAATGCTGGCTCAACTTTTCAACGAATGGTCTATCTTCTGTTCGGCCTACTCATCGGTGAAATTATGGAGGCTTACATCGATGATATGGTCGTGAAGAGTCTCAAGGCTGAGAACCATTTGGCACACCTCGCCGAGGTGTTTACAATATTGAAGAAATTCAAGTTACGCCTCAACGCCAAAAAATGTGCTTTCGGCGTCGGCTCCGGAAAATTCCTCGGATACTTAGTCACGCGAAGAGGTATCGAGGCCGACCCAAACCAAATCACGGTAGTTCAACAACTGAAGACTCCATCAACCCCTCGGGAGATACAGAAGCTAACGGGTATGGCCGCGGCTCTCAATAGATTCATCAGTCGGTCATCCGACAAATGCCATGTGTTTTTCCAAACTCTAAAAAAGCAGAGCCGAAGGAGCTTCAAGTGGACGGAGGACTGTGACATAGCACTCGCCGAACTAAAGACTTATCTCGGTTCGGCCCCACTCCTGGTCAAACCGTCACCCTTCGAAACTCTCTACTTATATCTGGCTGTCTCCCCTCATGCCGTCAGCTCGGCACTTGTCCAACGAGAGGGCGCCGAAGATCAACCAATCTACTTTGCTAGTCGGACGCTGTTGCCAGCTCAGACTAGGTATTTACCTTTGGAGAAGCTCCTGCTCGCCCTGGTGACAGCGGCTCGGAAGCTTCTTCCTTACTTCCAGGAGCACCCCATCATCGTCCTCACGGAGTTCCCATTGAAGAACCTTCTTCGGAAGGCTGACCTTTCCAGCCGAGTCTCACAATGGGCGGTCGAGTTGGCCAACTTCGACATCCATTTTGAGCCTCGGACAGCGATCAAAGCACAGGTCTTAGCCGACTTTATAGCCGAATTCACTCCAGGTAGTCCAGACCAGGAAGCTCTGATCCAACCAGACTATGGGATGCTGGAACAGCATGAAGCACGGAAGACTTGGAACTTATTCAGCAGCGATGTCTGGAAGCTGCACGTCGACGGTGCATCGAACAACAACGGCTCGGGCGCCGGAGTTGTTCTTGTCACCCCCTGCGGCGTGATACACGAAAGTGCCATTACGATAAACTTCCAGGCAACCAACAACGAAGCAGAGTATGAGGCTCTGTTAGCTGGACTTCGCGCGGCAGCAAAACTTCAAGTGGAGGACTTACACGTCTACTGCGACTCCCAGTTAATCGTTAATCAAGTAACAGGGGATTACGAGGCTCGGGATCCCAGGATGCTCAAATACCAAGCTACGGCGTTGGAGCTAATTCGGCAATTTAAGGGGTTTCATATTGAGCAGATCAACAGGGAGTACAACGCTCACGCCGACGCTCTCGCAAGCTTGGCTTCGGCCGCCAAAGCCTCGGAATACAGGAGCATCAGCCTCGGCGAAATTGATGCACCGAGTTTTGAGGCCCCAGAGGAAGTCCTCAACATTTCCCTCGGTCCTAGCTGGATGGATGAGATCGTAGCCTTCCTCAAAAACGACACTCTCCCTTCAGATAAAAAGGAAGCACACAGGGTCAAGGGCAAGTCGGCTCATTACTGGATCTCCGAAAACGGCCAACTCTATAGACGAAGTTTCACAGGGCCGTACCTTCGTGTCGTCCATCCTACCGAGGTTCCAGCGATCCTAACCGAGCTACATTCTGGGAGCTGCGGGTGCCACTCTGGTGGACGTTCTCTCTGTCAAAGGGCCCTTAGTCAGGGTTACTTTTGGAAGGGAATGAAGAAGGACTGCGAGGAAGTGGTCAAGCGATGCAAGCCGTGCCAGCTATTCTCTCCTATCCCTCGGAAGCCAGCTCAGACTCTCAAACCCATCACTAGCCCGTGGCCTTTCGCTCAATGGGGCTTGGATATAGTTGGGAAACTCCCTACGGCCCCTGGAGGATTCAAATTTCTGATAACGGCGACGGATTATTTCTCTAAATGGGTGGAAGCCGAACCACTGGTTACAACGACCGAGGCTGACGTTCGGCGATTCGTTTGGAGAAACATCGTTACAAGATTTGGAGTGCCGTACGCAATTGTCTCAGACAATGGATCTCAGTTCGTCGGCAAAGAGCTAACAGGACTCTGCGAAGAATTTGGAATACGTTTCTTTAACTCAACTCCCTCGTACCCCCAGGGCAACGGTCAAGCCGAGGCCACCAACAAAACAGTTTGTGCTGGCATCAAAAGACGGCTGGACTCGAAGCGAGGGCTATGGGCCGAGGAACTGCCAAGAGTACTCTGGGCCTACCGTTCCACCCCAAGACGCTCCACAGGCCAAACCCCATTTGCAATGGCCTTCGGCATGGAGGCAGTCATCCCACTGGAATCTAGATTTCCAACACTCAGAACTGAGACCTTTGACCCTCAGACAAATGACGAGGCTGTTGCCACCGAGCTAATTCTGGCGGAAGAGAAGAGAGATGAAGCCCAACTCAAATTGGCAAGCTACCAACAGGAGGTCGCCAGGGGCTACGATAGAAGCGTTCGGTTGAAAAAGTTCAAACCAGATGACTGGGTTTGGAGGAAGGTGGTCAGGGCAAGCCAAAAGACAAAATTCAAACCCAACTGGGAGGGTCCATACCGAATCGTTAAGGAAGTAGGCAACGGATCCTATAAACTGGAAGACAAAAATGGAAAAGAGATTCAAAATCCTTGGAACGCTCTCAACCTCAGAAAAGCTTACCTCTGAGGAAATCACTCGGCCAGAGCTCGCCTCGGCCGTTATCTGTCTTTTAATTCCAAAACTTGTAACGTGTTGAGAACAATTTTACTTGAAATTGAATGGTTATTTTCCAAAGCTTTGATCTTAGCTTTATTTTTCTCTCCACCATGGTAGTTCAAGTTCGGCCACACAGTTCGGCTCCTGAACAACTGGATCTAGTATCCTGAAACAATTGCTTGCCTCAAACGATTTGACGTTCGGCTAAGTACAAGATCATTAAACCTTATGGTTTATTTCTGCTCGGCTTCGTTCATTTTCTGACTTGAACAATTACAGCCACATTCAAATCATTTACTTAAGACTCTTAAATTTCGGCATAAGGCTGGCATTTGAGCCGAGCCTAACACCAAAATAGGGGCTGATAAACAAGTAAATAAGCAAGGGCCTTTGAAACCCTCGGCAACATCAATACATAAATATTTCTAAGGCAAAAGGAAATATTCAAACATTCAGACCATTGGAAAACAATTCTAAGGTATTGGAAAAAGCTTGACATGTCTTATAAAAACATAACTGGAAGGCACGGCATAGTGCAACGTTCGGCGCCGTCCCTCCACAAAAACTATTACATACTGAAGTTCAAAAGTACTTTAAAGAAACTAAAGGAAAAGCTAGGTTAAAGGGTCAGGGGTGGCAACAGCTCCATTCCCGCCTTCGGCGAAAGCTGCCTGATCTTGATTCTCCACTCCCGCGGCTGGCTTCTCCTGCACCGAAGCCTCGGCCATCACTTCATCCTCGTCTTCCTCGGGAGGAAGAGGGGCACACTCCTCCTCGGTATAAGGCAGCCGAAGGTCAGGAATCACTGGCGGAGGAATCTGCTTGCGGAATTGCGTATCAGTCTCAACAACCAAGACTGTAGCCATAGCTTCGGCACCTGCAGCATATCCGAGTTCGAAGAATTCTGGAAGCCTGTCCTCCAGCGCATCATTCACCATCTGATGGGCCGTCTGGGTATACTCCAGAGCAGCCCTCTTGATGCCTGCTTCATAGCCTTTGGCGTCGGCTTCCTCCAGTTTCTTCTTCTCCCCCACCTTCATCTTCTCCACCTCGGCCTCGGCGGTAGCTGCAGCAGTTTTAGCATCGGCCAGCTCCTTCTTCAGTTTCTCCATTTCAGCATCAGTCTCCTGAAGCTGAGACTCCGAGATCTTAAACTTCGCCCTGAAGTTGTCTCGGTCTGTCCTATACCTCTCACGCTCGGCTGTAACCTTGACGGCTCGGTCATAAGCCTTCAAAGCAGCCTGGCCAGCCTGAAAAAGAAACAAGGCAGAAACATAAAAGAGAAATTGAAGTACTGAAGCTTAAAATTCGAAGGTTAAAGACATACCTGGACGAGGTGAGAGCACATATCGCCGAGTCCTGGGATCAGCTCGGTGGGAAGCTGATCACAGTCCCTCGGAAGGGCCAACCCTCTAAGCAGGGTAACCGCAAGGTTCGGCTCTTCCTTCACCGAGTCCTTCAGCATCAGCACCCTGCCGTCGGCCATTGTGTAAGTTGGGCTGAAAGGGCGCAGAACCTCGTCCTCGACAGGACCGCTTTCCAAATCAACGTGGCTCTCGGTCTGACGACCCTGGTCTTTTTGAGGAGGGGGTCGGTGAGTCTCAGAGGGGGCGGTCTTGGAAGCACTTGGAGGAGGAATCTCATCCGAGAGCTTTTGCTTCTTTTGCTGCTGCTGCTGATGGTCCGTGCCTCGGCCCCGAGCAGGGTTCGCACTTTTCGTTGGGATGCTAGGCCTCGGTATATTCCTCCGCGACATTTCTGCTTCAGTCGGCTCACGGATTTGGAGAGGAGCGTTCAGACCTGATCCTGTCGGCTCGAAGAAGAAATCTTGACCGAGCGGAGAAAGCCACTCCTCGGCGGTAAATCCGATCTTCGGCAGCCGCACCCCCTTCTGACGCTTTTCGCTTGGACCCGCGGTGTCGGTCGGCGCCCTCTTCTTCTTCGTCCCCTGACTCGGCTTGGCCGACTTCTTGCCCTTTGGCAAATCGCTCGGCTCACCGTCCTTCTTCTTGTCCTTCTTCTTTAACACGCCTTTGTACGACGGCTCGTAGTTTAAAATCGTTGGAGCATCTCGGCAGGCCTGGGCTAGAATCAACTCACAAGCTTTCTCCCGTGCCTGCGAGTTCTGGGTTTTGGATATTGGTCCGAGCTCTGCAAAAAGAGAAGGCAACAAATGGGAAGAATATTATTAGCCTCGGCAGATAAAATGCAAGAGTCAAGGTAAAGTGAAGGACAAAAAAGAAGATCCCCCGAACCTCGGTCGTCGACAAACCTCGGAATGGGATTCCGATGGTTAGCCTCGCCGAACTCAAAGTTCCCCCGAACCTCCAGGAACAGGTCGGCCCATTTATCTGAGTCGGAAAGTCCCTCTATCAGAGAGTCTTTTCTCGGCCGAGTGGTGAGAAACCGACGCTTCGATTTCCCATGGCGAGACATGGTGTAGGTGTAGAAAATGTCAGTCGGTTTGAAGTCGATACCGTGGAGTTCGACCATTGTAGCTAAGGACATGATAATCCTGTAGCTGTTGATCGCCAATTGGTGCGGGCACAAGCCGAACTTATACAGAATTTCCCTGAGGAAGGGATGGAAAGGGAACCTCAGACCAGCCTCGGTAATGGCCATAAGAGGCACGGTAATGTGCTCTGGCCTGTCTTCCCTCTTTGCCCTAATGGCGTCACTCCTCACTCGGCGGAGGTACACATCGTTAGGAATTTGGTACTTCTCGCAGAAAGCTTCATACTCCCCGGCTTCCCCCGAGAAGTAGTGGGCATAAGGGCATAGGATCCCTTTGTCGAAGAAGTCGTCATCACTCGCTGCTGCCGAGGTTGAAGCCTGTTCGCCAGACTCGAAGCGTAACTTGGCCTCCTCACCCATCCTAGGCTCGTCCTCAGACACGGTTCCAGGAGTAGAGACGATCTCGGGTTCCGAGGCGTAGTCCTCCGCGGCGTATTCAAAGTCCATCTCGGCGTTCGAATCGCCGGATGCTGGAGTGGTAGCAGACATCCTCGTAGGCGCGGATGGTGCGTCTCGGCCGAGGTTCCTACGGCGTTCTACCAGAGTATCGACGACTCGGCGCTCGGATTCGGTGAAAGAATCGTCCGAGCCTGAAGAGATGTTGATGACCTCGTGAGCCAGACCTAAGAAAAGGGAAAACAAAGAAAATAAGAACGCCAAGCATTCGCCTCGGCAAAAATAAAAAGTAAAAAGTTCGGATTACACTACAAGCTCACGAGTCACATTCTAAAATCCTAAGTGTGGTTCGGCATCCTCCGAAGAGAAGGCCGCGTTCGGCTACAAGCGTCGAGATATTCAACGTTCGGCCACCTAAAGCTACTGAGACAAAAGCCTCGGTGAGTCTTCAAGCATCCCCTTGGAAGCTCGGAAGAACAGGTTGAGTTTGGGGATGAACTCACTGTTCATCCCCAGGTTTTCTACTGTTCATTCAGAACAAAAACTCAGGAAACTGCCCCAAAAACCCAGAAAAAAGCGTAAAAGGTTGAGAAAGATAACAGAAAAGGTAAAATCGATTACTTACTTGAAGATGTGCAACGAACTGGTCTGGGATTGGAAGATCTGGATCTTGAACGAAGTCTGGAGAAGGGCGGAGGAATGAGAAGCTCTGAGATCGAAGAGAGAGAAACTGCAGGAACCCTTCTCTCTCCTCCCTCTCCTCTATTTATAGCTGACGAAGCCGTTTCGAATTTCCCGCGCAATGATGATCACGCCGAACCTCTGACCAGTGAGACCAGGCCACGTGGACAACTTCGTTTCCCGTGCGTACTGGGAGCGTCCTTTCAACTGACACCGCCCTTTATCGTTTGACATCTGTCAAGCAGCAATTGGGGCTCGGATCTTACTGTTGCAGGCGTTCAAAACAAAATCCTCGGCTGGGGCTCGTCCTAGCTGAATTCAATCCCTACCAACTAAAGAGACTCGGCAGGAATTGAGGGGCTATTGTAGTAGGCCGAATTAACTGGCTCGGACTTCACCGAGCGTAATACCGAGCCGAGGGACTGATTTCCCATAATCATTCCTGAAGCAAGTCTGATGTAGCCTCGGCGGACCACCGGTCCTGAACCTTCCTTGCAGTACTCCGCCGGAGCTTCGGCAACCGACAGTCCAATTTGTTCCAGGCGTGTAGTTCTCCGCCTCGGCTGTAACTCACACCCTCGGCTTCCCCAAGGATGAACGTTTTTCTCTAGATGCCTTCTTCGGCCAGAAGACTTTCGGCTAGCCGACTCCTTGACTGTCGGCCCACGTTCGGTCTTGAACGAATGTGGGGGCCATGCTCCATCCCCCTTCACGTGGGAATGCCACTCTGGCTGTGATGACGATAGTGACGTCAGCCGAGCGGTTACCAGGTTGATGGTACCACGTGAGAGGGGGCCCGCTCATTTTTCAATCAGTTACGAAACCCTAATTGGTGACGTAGGAGATACGTCGGCCGACGCGTGGCGAGCATGCATACGATCTTGGCTCGGGTTGGACGATCCCTATAAATACACAGTGATGCCTCCTGATAGAGGTACGTAGAAAAACCCAACTGAAAACCCTAGAACATTGGGTCTTTCCTCTTTTGCAAGAGAACTGATTCTTGCACCGGAGGGCCATCCCGGAGTACCTCCGGCGTGGTCTTTAGTCGTGCTTCGTTTTGCAGGATTAGGGAGGGTCAAAGACGAAGTCCCAACCACGGAGCAAAGATACTTGAACCACCTCAATAGGAGCCCCACACTTACTATGGACCTGGAAATGTATTAGGCCATCTGGATGGGACAACTATTGAGCAATATGTAGAGATTGTGTTACAACTACTGCAAGAATTCATACAGGTTTGGCCCCTACTTTTTTTATCCTACCTAACAATTTACCTGACCTTTTTTTTTTGGGTAGAAAAGGAACATGCATTACGATGACATATTTAGCTCATGTTGTGGTCGGCTAAACAAAGTGCGAAACAAATCAAAGAAGTTTTTGGGATGAAGCTGTAGACATTAATTTGTCACGTTTAGCGAGTTTCAACTAGTATTAATTGGGATTTAAATTTGTGTAAAGTTTTTGGTTTTTTGTTTTTGGGTTTATTTTGCTTTTTTTTATTGGGGCTCCAGAAAAGTTAATTTTATTTACCGAAAAACAAATGAATCAATGTCCCATAACATGTTCAAATTAATCTATACAGAATATATATATATGTTTGCATGTTTGTAGGGTTTGGTTGACCTTGGGGCTCGAAGAATTGCAGTCTCTGGTGTACCGTTGTTTGGATGCTGGCCGAATGTCATTACACTCTACTCATCAGACCCCGCGAATGCACTAGTAACACGTACTTGTAATGAAACTCTAAATTCTGTTGGAATTGATTATAATGCAAAGGTTCAAGAAGCTTTGAAGACCATGCAAAGCAGCTTAGCGAATCAGGGACTCAAACTCGCCTACTTCGATACATATACGCCAATGCTTAACATTTTGCAAAATCCGGCCAATTATGATATGTCAATTGTCATTGGCCAAAAATTATTCAGGAGATTCATTATTTTAACCACTTCAATCTCCTATTTTAAGAAACGTCTTTTCAGGCAAGCTTCAGAACCCAGGGACCCAAGAGACAGCATGGGTGTTGGCCCCATCTGAGTCATCCATGCATGCTCAGCAATGGATAGCTCAGATTTTAGCTCGGTTGGACAGCTTGTGCATGGGTGTTAGCCCCATCGGGGCAGTCCATGTTCAGCAATGGACAACTCAGATTTTATCTCGGCTGAGCAGATCTCAACTATCCCGAGGTAAAATCTGAGCCGTCCATTGCCGAGTATGGATGGCCCGAATGGGACCAACACCCATCCTTTCTTTTCTTTTGCTAAAAAAAAAGGCTATATATATCCATGTCTTTGTATTTTTTGGACTTTATGATCACTTATCGCATCACCAACCATGCTCCAAATCTCTATTTAATTTTGGTCTCCAAATATGGAGACTCCTCACAAAAAAGTAGATCAGTACCCATTTTAATACTCCTAAAAGAAATAACCTATTATGCATAGATCTGATGTATATTAAATTTTTTTTTTTTTGTTTGTAGGTTTTGATGTGATCAACAAGGGGTGTTGTGGGACTGGTCTGCTGGAGCAGTCAGTCCTGTGCAACCGACTTTCAGCACTTTGTTCTGATAGGTCAAAGTACGAATTTTTCGACTCGGTGCATCTAACTGAAGCTGCAAGTTCAGTTATAGTTGGTGCCAATATTGCTGCCATCAATTCTATAACTAATTAAAGAAGCAGCAAGTTCAGTTTCCGCTGCCATCAATAAAGGACCAACAACTTGGTGGTGTCAAAACCAACCGGGGTTCCACCTGCGTGTGGGTATTCTTCCCTTAAAGGGCTTTTTCCCATAATGGGCTTATTTCTTGTATTGGTTGATTTGTTAGGCTTGGTTGTCCCGTAGACTCACACAATTGATATAGTGTCCGGGGTTTGTACTTTGAAATTCATACATCTACCTAATAAAACACAAGGGTGTGGGAACCACACAAACGCAAGTTGAAAAAATGGCTAAGATTCATTTGATCCAAGGGCTGATGTGTGCTCTCCAACTCTCTTAAGAAAACACCCAAACTCTACAAATATATTACAAAAATGTCATCGGTTCTTTTTACCCACTGCTTGACTTCTGGCGTTGGCATAAAAAAACAAAAATATATTACAAAAATGTCTGTGCCTACTGCACTGCCGGGGTGCGTAGTGCCGGGTGCGTAGTGCCGTAGGCACGGATAAGCACTAGCAGGGGCGGACCCACCATAGGGCACGTGGGGTCACGTGCCCCCACGCCCTTAAAAAAAATTTACGATTTTGTTTACATATATTATTTATGTTGAATGCATGTAGTTATATGTTGGTGCAGTTGTAAAGTTCTCGTCTTTTAACCAAGAAGTTGTGGGATCGAGGACCATGCCCATCTGTGCGTGTCTTTTGCCTTTTTCCAAAAAAGGCGTGTGTTTTTTTCCTTTTTTCAAAAGGCAGTCAGGAAAAGGCTAAGTAGTGTGTGTGTTTTTTTCCCTTTTTCCAAAAGGCAGTTATGAGGTTGTTTTTGCCTTTTTCCCAAAAGGCAGTAGAAAATGTGTGTATTTTTTTTCTCAAAAGGCAGCAAAAAATAATAGTGCGTACCTTGTTTTTTATACTATTCGTGGGTTCGAGTCTACCCCACATTGCATTTGTATACTTTTTGTCCCCAAAACTGTAATAGTAGAGTTAGTAATAGAAAAATAGATGATGCACATGTGATAATGTTGTTTTAATGCATTTAGTCAAGGTGCGCAAATTTGACCAAGTAGCTAATTATTAAAATACATATATACTTTAAAATTGTTAATTTATCATGAATGCTAAAATTATTTTGGAGTAAATGTGATTAACTGTAACTCGTATATTATGGTTACAAAAAAAATTGGTGCCCCGCTATGTCAAATTCCTAGATCCGCCACTGAGCACTAGTGATGTAAAATGATACTATCTTCTATCGATTGACAAAAAAAAAAAAAAAACTTGGTGGTGTCCAAGAACTTTGTGTGTCGTAAGGCTTATTTGGCCAATTTGTATACCAGAATCTGTACCTTTCATGTGCTTTTTTATTTGTCGGGCTTCCTAGCTAGCACATTCCTTTAATCAATTTGTTTAACCTAATAGCATGAACATTTTTTTTTTCTTCGAGTAAGCTGACGCGAAAACTCCAGACAATTGAACCAAAAAAAACTAAATGGTACCCTATGAAACACAACAAAAATTACTTCCCAAATATTCGTTTTTAATGGGGTTGGGTCATTGTGTGGGTAAAAAGACCCAAGTGGAGACCCGATGACTTTGGGCATTTAGAAAAAGACCCGAATAATGCTGTACTGACTCGAATGATCAATCTTTTGTGATGACGCATGGTTATAAAGGTGAAAATTACGTAACATCCTGTCTATGTAATGACTTGAAGCATGAACTAACATACTTAATTTTAGGGTTCGAATTACTAGTAGCAGTTTTCCAAGCTCTTTACAATATATATATCTAGAAGTTCATCCAACTTAGACTTTAAAGCACCAAGACAACGTATTTACAAAAGAAGTTAGGTTTTTATAAACAAAACCAAAAGGAAAGAGAACAATTAGGCTATGTTTGGTAACACTGTCACTTTTCTGTTTCCTGTTTTCTATTTGCTGAAATCAGTTTTTACTTTTCCTAAAAAAAAGTGAAAACAGAAAACATGTTTGTATTAACCTATTTTTTTTAAAAAAAATCAATTTCTGAAACTAGTTTTTACTTTTTCTAAAATTGTATTTCTTGCAATTTCTCCACTAGTTCTCAAACTATACAGGAGAGAGAGAGAGAGAGAGAGAGAGAGAGAGAGAGAGAGAATCATCCAAGCCTTTGCAATCATGTTAGAAACAAATTCCATACTTGATATTCTGAAAGAAAGGGCCGGGTGGATAGACCAGGCATAGCCGGCTTAGAGAGGAAGCCGAAGAAGTCATTGCTTTTAGCCCCCGATTTTTTAGCCCGAAGAGGGCTCCAAAAAATACAGTTTTTTAGTTTTAAATAATAAGAATTAAGTTTCAATTGCCTTGCTTTGAGTAACATCTTTTTGGTCATGTGACAGCTTAAGCTCTTTGAATGCTTTAAAAATTGGGTTCGAATCTCCACCCCTTAGTTTTCCTCAACATTTCGCAAAATTTTGTTCAAAAATGAGGAGATAATGGCCCCCCTATTGCAACTTTTGCTTCGGGCCCAAATATCTTTGAGCCCGGCATTGAGTCCAGGTGATTGGGTTCTTCTTTCCTAGGCCGAAGTTATAGTATCAACTTTCATAAAATGATGGCTTCATAAGCCCAACGTATCCCTTCCGACCTCCTCTCATCTCTAAGTTAAGAGAGTATATATATATAGATGAAATACATGTGAAATTTTTTAATTCCAAAGTCGGTCATTTATTGACTATAAGGTTTTTCTCCTTCGATAAGTATCTTTTATTGACTACGGAGAGAGAGAGAGAGAGAGAGAGAAAGAGAGAGTATCTTCAATGGCCTGGGTTTGAGAGAGAGAGGGGAAGAGGATATGAAAAAAGACCTCCAAGGAATTGTAGCGGAGTAGTCTGTTTTTTGTTTCTGAAAATAGTGAAAGTTGAGTTTTGTTACTTTCTCAAATTATGAAAATAGTGAAAGTTATTTTCAGAATTTGAAAGTGGAAGTAGTGCACCAAACAAACTTTCAAAGTTAACTTTTAAAAATTCTGAAAATGAAAACAGAAAACAGAAAATAGAATGGCTACCAAACATGATCTTAATGTGTACTCGGGACCTGTTTTGCTTCCCTAAACCACGACCGTAGCATGTCAGAAGGGATCCGGACTCTCTATAGTTTGCTTGAAGCAGAAAACTATGAAATACCATTTTCTTGTCAACATCACCAAATAACTTAACTTGTCCAAGGTGGTTGGGAATTCAAGACTACGCAGAAACTTGGTTTTTTCCAAACCACATCTAACAGCCACATGACAATCCAAGGGTTCTTCTTTCTTTTTTTTTTACCTAATCGCCTTTAGAGGATCGAAAGATGGGGAACGAACTCACTCTGTTCTATATAATCAGCAAGTTAATTTCCTTTGTTTTCCAATCAACCCCACCAATATGAATTCCTCCCACAAACATTGGTTACATCTTCTTCATTTTCAATGTTTTTCTCTTATATTGTTTCCGTGTGTTTTGTTCGTCGTGTCCAAAGCCCAAGCTCAAGTTCAAGAACCAGCTAGGCAAAAGGCTTTGAACAATTCAGTTCAAGCCATTTTTGTGTTTGGGGACTCAACAGCTGACCCTGGAAACAACAACTACGTAACAACTATATTCAAGGCCAATTTCCCGCCCTACGGGAGAGATTTTCCAAATCAAGTCCCAACCGGAAGGTTTAGCAATGGACGCCTAGCGAATGACTTCATTGGTGATTTTGATCCCAGTTTTTTTCTAGCTTTTATTTCTCGTGTTTAAGAAAGTGATCTTGAACGGGATAGTTTGTTTTCCAATGCAGCTAGTTACGTGGGTATTAAAGAGAATGTGCCTCCATATTTGGACCCAACACTTAGCATTGAGGAGCTAATCACCGGAGTTAGTTTCGCCTCTGCCGCATCTGGATTTGACCCACTTACACCCCAATTAAGTGTAAGTCTCTCTATTTTTCATCACTAAATTGCCGAACTGATTACTTGATTGTTCCCGTGAATTTGATATGATATATAAAATGCTTAATTATAAACACTTTGTCTTGAGAATTTACATTTCATATTGATCTAGTTAGAACTGTGAACTGGTTTCAGTTGACCTCTATATTGACCCTGATGCCTTTCATATACAGTCCAACAGGGCATAAAACTCATCAAACCGAAGTCGAGCTGAGATCAAAATTTACAGGAACAGAATTTGTTCAAGTAGAGCTTGGTTTGAATTATGTTTTTTTTGTTTAACGAACTTTTTTTAAGCTTTAGATCGTAGTTTTTAATTTTCACATTCTTATCATCAAGACAAATATGTAACAAACAAATTAATTCAAAATTACAAGAAGTTTTGAAATTAATCACGAAAAACAAGCCGGAAAAAAAAAGTTTGACAAAACTTAGCCTACGCCATCAATTTCGAGTTTCTACGTATAATATTGAAGATTTATTTATTTTTTTCCAGAATGTAATCTCATTGCCAAAGCAACTGGAATACTTCAAAGAGTATCAAAAGAGAGTGGAGCTGGTGATAGGGAGAAAAAGAACAAAAAATTTGGTAAAAAATGCTCTGTACATTGTGAGTGCCGGTACGAATGACTTTGTTGTCAATTATTTTACTGTGCCAATCCGAAGGAAGAGATACAGTATCCCAGATTACATGGAGTTCTTGTTGCAGCAAGTCCAGCAATTCATCCAGGTTTGATTACTTGAAACATTATTTCGTTAAAGAACGACATAATTTATGTAGTTTCTGATACACGAAATGAAAGGATATATAACAATGATGATGCCTTTTGTGGTCCTCACTGTGCGTTTATTGGAACATGGATCAGTTTACCTTGTTTTGGGCTTGTAGGATTTGTTGGAACAAGGGGCTCGAAGAATAGGAGTGGTTGGATTGCCACCAATGGGTTGCTTGCCTATAGTTATTACCGTTAATTCGGATAACGCAATTCTAAACCGTGGGTGTGTCGATTTTTTCTCCTTAGTTGCCGGGCAATACAATCTAATGCTCCAAACAAAGCTCAACACCATGCAATACAGCGTATCACCTGATTCTGGGATTAAAATTATCTACACTGATGTATATAAGGCTCTTTCTGACATGGTCATCCAAAGCCTCAAGTATGGTAAGTGGACTCCCCTTCTTCTGCTCGAAAATGTAAGGATATACATAAAACCGTTTCATGCACTGTACCAGCTCCCACTTGCCCAAGCCCAAACACTTTAATACTCCAATAGTAAATCGAAGGATCTGGCACAACGTATTCAGACTTCAAATCTGATAAGTAATAGCCCAACTATTCAATTAAGATTTGGCATTCTAAATTTTTTCTGATAACCGGATGTCCGGGCGCGCACCTCGACTAATTTCGGAACCCTGAAAGTAAGGACCGGGCATAACCCCTCAGTGGCCCCAATGTTTGGAATATTGTTTGACTTTCGTGGGAATAGAACGTGCGACCTCATGAAGGTGCACTTGTTGCTTTCTCACAGCCACTTGGCCAAATCCCTTAGGATTTGTCATTCTATTGCGATTATTATATTTAAATTTTCCTTTGCGGATCGAAAAACTTAAGTTTCGACTAAGGATGCTATGCTTTTTCCTAAATAAAAAAAACACAACATTAAAATTGATGGGCCGGTTTATTTTAGGGGGCGCCCAGCGCGGCTCCTAAATTTTAGTTTAGCGGTGACAAAAAATATTAGAAGAATTTTCTACTAAACTCAACATAAAATATATCTCTTTTGGTTGCAAATTTGATGGGCCGGTTTATTTTGTTTGTATTATCTACTTACTCATATACTTAAGTAAATTGTCATTTAGTTTAGCTACGTACGTAATATCGATCCCACTACAAGAAAGTCGAAGTATAGTGACAACATAAAAATTGTCACAAAAAGATTGCCTTCAGTACTGACATGAAGAAGGGTTGTTACAAAAAATAAGAAATCAAAACTTTTGTGACAACATTAAAATTGTGACACAAATATCAACACTAAATGCATGCATTTTGTCTTGTAAACACTATTAGTGACAATCTATTTGTTTCAATGTCCACAATTTCCTGATACCAAGATTTACAGCCATTAGCTAACAATATTTTTTTTGGCCTACTTTTAGATTTCGATGAGGTTAGCAGTGGATGTTGTGGGACAGGCTTACTGGAAACGTCAATTTTATGCAACCCAGATTCCTATGTTTGCTCTGATACATCGAAGTACATGTTTTGGGACTCGATACACCCATCAGAGAAGACATACAAGCTCCTTTTTGAGGCCGCTAAGTCTGACATTGATTTTCTTATTACTGACTAAAATTTCCCAACTTTTAATGTATGGCTGATAATGGCTAAGATTCAGGAATTAAATTAGCTATAGTTATTTTGCTTGTTATAATTATCATGTGCCGTGTTTTCCAACCAAACTATGTTAATTAAGTGTACCACGAAGAAACATTTCTGACCAAACAATTAATTTCATAGGGCTTGATATTTGCAACCACAAATTTCCTAAACGTAACCTGTTTTAAACTGCATGTGCACTGTTCACCATGTATAAAACAGGCTACGTTCAGAAAATTTGTGGTTGCAAATAGCTTGCCCCATTTCATATCTAGACAGCCATGAACGGCGCCGTTTTGGTTTAGAAATGAAGAAGAATGTTGTGGACCATTAGATCTCTTATTGGTGTGTTGTCAAGTCCACAGCAAGATCCTCATAGGAAAATCTTCACAGCTAGAGGATCCGGATCTGGCTCTTGTGTGAGGATTTCTGTGTGAGGCATTTTTTTTGATTGGCAAAATTAGAATTTTATTAAAGAGGGGGAAAGGGAAGGGGATCCAACAAAGAATTGGACAAAACACCACAAGGGCAAAGCCCAGAACACCCAAAGTTCTGTGTGAGGCTTTTAATGTGGAGCTACTAACACATCAATGAAGGGATCCATTTTTAATTCTGGAACAAATCGCCCATTTTTAAATGAGCAAATTAAAAACCACCAGCAATCGCCCATTTTTACAAATCACCCCGAGTTCAATCGCGATGTTTTGGTAAAAGCTTGCCATTAAGACCACCAGCAATGTCCCTCTTTTATCTCTACAAAGCTCACGAAATTCTCTTGTTCTTTTGATCCCATTTGCCACTCCATTTTGTTTCTCATTCTCTGCAAAAAGGGCAGCACGGTGGAGGTCGAGAGCTAACTCCCAGAAACTATGCCAGAAAACCCTAACCTTTTTCTCTTCCCAAAATCATCAAAAATAAAATTCAACACAAAACCCAGACTTTAGAAATCGAGAAACCCCTGTCTTTTAAATCGAGAAATCAAGAAACCCCTGTCGGCAATGGCCTGATGAATAGGTGATTGTTCAACCTTGGAAGAGTAGGTGAGAACTGAGAAGGGTTTCTTTGCTTTCGAGGGAACAGGGAAGAAGAGACATAGCAGAGAAGAATGGAGTAAAACGGAAGAAGAAACGGCACTAAACTCCCTTAAATTTTTATCCTCTAAAACGGCACCGTTTTGCTTTATGAATAAAGAAGGATGTTGTGGATCATTAGATCTTCTCATTGATGTGTTATCAAGCCTACAATAAAAAGCCTCATAAGATCCTCACATCCTCACAGAAGGATCTTCACAGAACATCCGGATCCGACATGTAGGTGCTTGTTCATTTTTGTTTTATAACACTAGTTTGAAAGAAAATGTGGATGAGCTTTGAGGATAAGATATTTTTCAGGTGTAGTTTTCAGTTACATCCATTCAATGTAATGAATTGTTTAACCCAGACATAGATATATGGGTTCAGAATGGAGAACCCTAAACATAGCCGACATAATAGATTTTAGCTTCAAATTCCGCTGCAAATTTTATATTCCAAATTTTAGTAGAAGGTGATAAACATGTTTATTGCCACTGTAAAATTATGAGAATTTCATTCATTTTTTGAGAATTGGTATTGCAGAATCTCTAAAGCTACCAAAACTTAGCTTTGGGATTTTGTGAATTTCATTACTTTTTTGGCTTTTCAGGATCTATGAATCCAAGAATTCGTTGTGTAGAATTTTTGAGAAACACTCCAAAGGAATTTTGAAAAATTAGAATCTCAAAATTTGCAAATAATTTTTTTCAAAAACAAGCACCTAGCTCGCTCAGTTAAATTTTATTCACGGAAACTACACCTGATACGAATGAATTACGAATTCCTGTACGTGATGTAACATGTGGATCCAAATGTCAAGCTACGGATGATTGCAATTAATATGCTATAATATGGTAGTAAATAAATTAAAGGACAAATAGTTCAACATTTAGCTGTAGGTGGAGCAACGGTTATGAGCATTTACTTCGTTTCGGTGGAGAGTTCTGGCAATAAATTAAATAATGAGAAGATAATAAAACACAATAAATTCAGAGAGATGCTACATACACTATTTCATTTCACTATACCATCCACTATATCTTTTGTGGGGCCCACTCCGGGTTCCACAAAAATACAAAAAAATGCTCATAAATTTTAAAATATTATTTTATGGGGTCCCGTAAAAAATCAAGTTTAACGGACATCGGTAAGTATTATTTCTGAATTCGTAGGGGCAATACTGTGCAGTTGAATAGTTTCTTCTCTACGAATCTAGAAAAAATGCTTACTTATATCCGTTTGAGCTGATTTTTTTACAGGGCCCTATAAAATATTATTTCAAAATGTATGGATATTTTTTCATATTTTTGTGGGATCCAAAGTGAGCCCCAAAAAAATGTAGTGAATGATGTAGTGGAATGAGGTAGTGTATGTAGCATTTCTGAATGAGAGATGAATTTGTCAAAAATGCTACATATATTATCTCATTGCACTACATCATCCACTAGCAAGTTCCTTGGGTCAAAAACATTCTTGAAAGCGTATACATGTTTGGCAAAAATCCCTGAAACTCCAAGTCATCATCAATTTTTATTGCGTGTACATGCATGCGTAGCAACCGTTTACTACATGCAATAAAAAAAAAATTTATTGCATGTAGTAAACGGTTGCTACGCATGCATGTACACGCAATCTTGTCCCTTTTCTTGGACCTAACAAGTAGCAATATATATCTCGGGATTCCTTTTGCTATGAATGTGTAGAAATACGTGTATTTCATACCACTTCTAATTAAACACAAATAATTTGTTCACCACTCACTATAGATTAAAATCCAGGAGGCTATGGGCTAGTTGGTAATGAAGGAAGAGGGATTCAGGAATCGACAAACCACAGAGAGAAATACCAAAGTTTATGCAAACACGCACAAAGCAACACATTAACATGTCTCCTACAGAGGAATTCATGCACTTACAAAACCAACTAAAACCATGGGCAATATAATACGGAATTCCTTAGCCTTATTTGGGCCCACCCACGTGGCTTAGACGAGGCAGGATCTTCTGTGCCGGAAACGAAAACCCCTCGGCACAGAGGCATTGGGGTTTTTCGGGACAGATGAGATCGGACCCCGGCTTAGACCAACCATAATACTACTAGCCTATTACATAATTAATGTCTCCAACACTCAAAAGCATAATTAGTTAGTTAATTGTTGGAGTAGCCATGCACAATAGTCTTCACAGCCTCACCAGCAATAATTTCGTACATCCTCTGAGTTGGATGAGCAGCATCCCAAAACACGTACTTTGATGGGTCAGGACATGTGCTCAATCCCCTGCATGTATTGCTGTATTCATACAACCCTGTTCCACAGCACCCCTTCGACGTCTCCTTAAAACCTGCCAAACGCGAAGCATGTGTAAGTTTACACTAGTCTAGACTAGATTACACTTCGAGTTTATGGATATATTGCAATCTCTCTGTGTGTGTGTGTCTGTATTTTCATTATAAATGTGCTCTAAAATCATAGGTCGACATCCGATCAATATAATTTCAGAAATGGTTAAAAATCTTCACTAGTTACAAAGCAAACGGTTCAGATTTCGGTAGTTTCTTGTATAAGATCGACTACGAATGATATGTATGTATGCTGACCGTATTTCTGAGGGGTGTTAATTGCGCTGATCATGACAGAGTAGATATCGATGTAGGCAATTTGCATTCCTAGGGACGCCTTCAGGGTTGCCAAATTCTGCTGTAGCTTGGCATTGAAAGAGCGTGCCACTCCGTTGTATTCATCGTCGCAATTGCGTGGGAGATCCTTCAGGGTCCTCACCAACGGCACGCAACCAATTGGGCTTAGCCCCACCACTGCCATTCTCCTTGCTCCCAAACCATGCATTCCCTGCACCTCCCAAAACAAAAATAATCATCATCATACTGCTATCCAGGTGAAACTACGTACCATTATGTTTTCAATTATAAAGAAAATAATCATCATAATCAGAATCCAAAAAAACTCATCTAAAAAGGATTTTTGAACTTGAATTCTCTAGAATTGCTTCCAGAATTAATTTCCATAAAAAGCATACAAGAATTGGCTCCAAAAAAGAATTGGCTCGTCAATATAACGATTGATCCTTACTCATATCAGGGGTGAGTTTTCTTTTAGGTGCTTTTTTGCCATGGTTGGGTCTCGGGTGTGGTGTTTCTTCTTTGGGGTTTTATGCCTTGGTTGGCTTCTTGCCATCCTTGGGTGGTTATCTTTCCCTTCCGGTTCCTGGCGGCATATGATTGTCAAAGTAAGGGGGTGCCTTCTTTTGTGGGTTCGCTCTTACTCTGTTTTGATGCCTCGTGCTTTAGATTCTTTTAGTCTTTGTAATTTGTTTTCAAAGATTTTTTTTTTTTTTTTGATGTTCCAAAATATAATTGGCTCCAAAATATCAAGGATGGAAAATGGAGTGAGATTTTGCTCACCCTCATTAAAGAGGGTAACCATTACGTACCCTCAATACTAATAAGAGGGGCATACTCATTTTTCGATTCTCATAATTTTGGTGTTTGAAGTAATGGGACCCAAAAAGTAATGTGGCATATGCTAGTTACACATAGATAAATTTCTTTTATAACTCAAGTGTTCAAGCCAATTTTCGCCTACTTTGACCAAACCAGGCGACCAATTCCACAGCCAAATTGCTGCGTTGCTCTAATTAATTAGGAGGCATACGGAAATTTCGAACTGCTAGTAGACTTCCCTATAATTCTGTGAGTTGAGGAGGGTCAAGTGACTCAATTTTCTACACATCAATAGTATCATTGTTGTAGATTGAATCCTTAATTTCTAAAATTGAAAACACTAAAATTGTAATCGTGCCCCAGCAGTTTATATAAGCTCTGCATTTTGACCTTACTAACCAATATCTAATACTCCTTTTTTGCTATGTCCTAGTAAGAGTAGGGGTGTGAACGGTTCGATTTGGTCCAATTTAAGTATTTTTCAAATTAAAAAAATTTCGCTCTGGACATTTCGATCACATACCAAACCAAACCAAATATTAATGACAGTTTGGTTTGTTTTGATTCGATTTGACCAGTTTACTCCGGTTTTCCGGTTTAGCAGAGAGAGAGAGAGAGAGAGAGAACCTGAACAGCATGGAGCATGCGAGCAGCTAAGAAATTCACGTATTGTTCGGGAGTGAACTCTTGGGAACGATCAAGTTCTCTGTAATAGTTCTGGAGGAAGTCATTCGAGCCCATGCTTAGAACATATATGGCATTACTAGTGATTTCTTCAGCTTTTATCTCTCCCACTAAATGTCCCAGGTGAATCTTGTAATGCCTGAAATACTGCAGTTGGTGTGAAACAGACAACGAATTCTGATTTCACCACGTCAAAAAAAAGTAAGAAACAAAGGATCATTAGATACTTCTGAAGTCCGATAAACAAATTAAGAATCAACAACCACACAGAAAAGATCATATATACTGTTTTTCTTCTGCTTCTTCTTTTTTTCGGTATAATGCCTAATTCTTCAGTGCTCCCGGAGCACAGCCACTTGGAGCTTTGGAGACTCCAACACCACACGTTCTTGAGTGGTCCGCATACAATGCGTGATGCTGGAATGATACTGAATATGTACTCCGTGATGGTGCTCGGGACTACTGAAATAATTACTCCAAGTGGTGTGAGTACGTACCTAAACTTACCGATAAATTGGAGGTTAATTCATCGTAACCCGAACCAGCCGATGCAAAGCTAACACCATGTAATAGATCTGCGCTTGTTAGAGTCGGATCCAGAAATGCTGGTATTACACTTGTATAACCAAGTGCCTCCGCTGTAAGAATAGTAAGTAACAGATAGAAGTCAAATACTCCAGTTATCCAAAATTAACATAAACCTCACACTTTCTAATGGGAATGACAAAACCCACTACACATAAAGGAAGTCCTTATTCAAATTTTCTTCACCTATTTCAGTTTTGCGCCTAACTTTTGTGCATTATCGATTTCTCTTGTCAATATGAATCGAAAAAGTAAAAATTATGAATTTTACCCAAATAGCTTCGGAAATATGCAAGATAAAGCTCAAAAAGCCAGCTTTTGGGATTTTTCTTAGATATTTTCAAAAATATTTGAGTAAGTCATTTTTCACTTTCCGATTTCTCTCTTCAAGACGAATCAATTTTTTTTTTAAATTAAACGGAAAATCAACAAATACAAAAAAAAAAATTTAAATAAAGACAAACCAAGAAAAAGCTCCAAAATTTTTAGCAGAACTTAGCCAAAATGCTCTCCTAACATGTGCCTTCAGGGCCCATGGTAACAAAACCCTTCCAAAAAAGTACTTTTTTTTTTTTTTTGAATAGCGAAGAAGAATATTATTAAAAGAAGAGGAAATGATAGTACAGATAAAAGGCTAAGAAAAAGCATCATAACGCAAAGACAACATCCAAAAAAGTACTATGTTGAGTAGTCACTAGTAAGTATCAGAAAAGTTATTCAATACTTCACTACACTGGAAAAACCTTCAAGCGTCCTGGGGCACTATTACGCGATGTCCAAATACCTTTCTACACTACGTGACGGTGCCTCAAGAACATTGAAAAGAAGAATTGCTCAACTACATCCTCAGTCCAACTGGCAGGAAAAATTAAATATGCAGATCAACTGGATACCCTTTTTAGCACTCTCATGAAACGTCTTTGTTGAGTTGTACTTTATATAATCTAGGGTGGGTGGTTTCATAACTTTCTGATTTCCTATGCATGCTTATATATAGGAATAAATACCTCGCATTTTTGTTTCTAATTTTGGCTAGCTACTAGGTTTGGGCTGGTGCCTCAACTATTACTCCCCAAGTACACTGCAAGTTTGATCAAAA
Source organism: Rhododendron griersonianum (assembly GCA_018127125.1). Taxonomy (NCBI): domain Eukaryota; kingdom Viridiplantae; phylum Streptophyta; class Magnoliopsida; order Ericales; family Ericaceae; genus Rhododendron; species Rhododendron griersonianum. The sequence continues at coordinate 29,687,722 of CM030800.1, forward strand.
AAAAAAAAAATGTACAATATTCCATCTTACGAATAAGAGCACATTTCCGGATCTAAGCCTTCCATAAAAGGAAAGTGATGAATCATACATTTGAACCGTGGCGATTCACAGGTTGATGTTAAGACCCATGTTAGTCGTGATAGTCTCCAGCAAATTTAGATAATGCAGTTAGTCATGTTTAGATCAGTTTCCACGCATTTCGAGTAATTTTAGAGACACTTTATCTCATTATATGCAAGCAAAGCCACACACACAAAAAAAAAAAAAAGAAGCCTAACTAGAGTCTAGTATGAACTGATCCCAAAAGATTTGGTAGTGCACACTCAGGAGGTTTCAGACCCGAAACCTAAGAATGTCGCATATTCTTAAATCTGAATTATTTCGCGCAGATCTTGATCACCAGGCTAACCTTTGCAATTGTGCTTGTGAACTGTTCTTATGCTACATATTATACCATTAGATACTTGTAAATCAATTTTCTCTATCAAATGGAACAAATATAAAGCTAAACAATATTAATTATAGGGAACAATATATACCAATGAAGTCAGTGGCAAGCCTTCCATTACTGAGCCTCCCTGTAGGGTGGCCATTAAACAAGTCTTTCCCGTAAGGAGGGAAGTTCCCTTTGGGGGCAAGGGGGAGATGGTTGTTGTTTCCAGGGTCAACACTCGAATCTCCAAACACCAGAACACATGTCACGTTGTTTTTGGCTGCCAGTGCCCTTATGGGATGGAAGTCCATGATACCCTCTACGAACAACGTTGGCATCACCGTTGCCATTGCCAAAATTGCTACCACCATTATCACACTCATGCTCGTCATGGGTAGAATATGGATACTGCATGCAGAGAGAAAAAACCCCCCAAAAAAAGGCTATTGAGGAAAGTAGGTGTTTACTCTTGGGGAGGAAGACATGCATCCATGGTCCAATGCCCATAAATAGGTCACCAGGGTTATTCATTGAGTTAGGTTGATGTCTATCAGCATTTAATATCATATATCATAATATATAATTGATAGAACGTCCAGTATGGAGTAGTTCACTAGTGGTACGTGTTGCAGTGATTTTGAAAATTTGTTACTATATAGTTACTGATCACAATTACTTCAGGTGGTGTTCCGGTTTCTCAAAAAAGTAACTTTTAGAAAAAGAAGGTAATTTCAAGCTCAAAAATCATATATTTACGCAAATAATTTTCCTACCAATATGGATCTTGTTTGATAGATCTCATTGAAATCTTTTATTCGGTGCAAAAAAAATTAAAAAATTATTTTTCATTTTCATTATATTTGAGTTTGAAAATTGAAGAAAAAGTACTTTTTAAAAAAGAAGGGAAAGTGGAACACCCCCTCATGAGTGTCCACGTATTGCTCGATCCAATGACAAATGACGAATCATTTGCGGGTTACCATTGGTTGATCCAGAAATTCAACACACATGGGCACTCATGACTAGCGGCTCTACTCTTTGAATAGGGTGGTCACTTGAACACCCTCAAGAATGAGCAGAGTGGGGTCTAACGATATGTGCTTGAATTGGTTTTTCCAAACAGCATTGCTGACATTGGTGGTTGGCCATTTGATGAGCCTAATCAAAATATGATTTGTCTGAACTAAAATAACAACTGGCATTAAACACAAGTTGTACGTTGTTCCACCATTACCAACGACTAGCTACTATCTAATGCCGATTAAGATGCATTCAAGTCCGATACAAATGTGTCATAGTTTCTGGTTCTGGTTGGGACAAAATTGGAGAAATTTTTCAATGCGGGTTGGATATATCCCACGTGGTGCTTACTCGATACATCTAAGTCATCTAATACACTTTTGGACGGTCCAAATTGAAACCCTCTCTCTCCTCTCACCCCACCACTCTCTTTCTCCAAATTCGACCAGTCTAAACTGCAATACGGATGTGCCGAGCGGGCAACATATGGTACCCACCCGGCACTGATGAAAAATTCTTTAAAAAATTGCTACCTGCAGGCTCCCATTGGAGGACCCTACTACATACATTGCTTTAAGTGAGATCTGGCTTAGAAAATGTTTTTTTTTTTTTTGACTAACCAGAAAATGTAGATAATATATAAGAAAATATTACAATAAAAGGGGACACTACCGATCCGAAAATACAGAGAAAACAAAAAAATGAAATACAACAAAAAAACAAACAAACCAAAAGCTGCCTGGAGCCAAGACGCCGGAGTCGGACTAGTCAATCATACTCGTGAAGGGGGTTGGAGTGGCCAAGACTGGAGTGGTCAGGTATGGACACAGAGCAGAATCTCCTAGATGGACCCGTCGCACCAACTTGAGCTCGTTCCCATCCCAGACAGAAGGTTGAAGCCGCTGCAGACGCAGTCACTGTCGCCGTTGAACTGGTTCCAAGAAACCAGATCTAGAACCTTAGATCTGGCTCCTGACTCCAAAAATGATGGGGAGAGTGGGAGGTCTCGTCTCCCTAAGGAGAGAGTCTCAACCACCTCACAGTATCTTGAGTGGGCTAGAATTTGGATATGACAGGGCCTTTGTTAGAAGGAGGAACATTTTCGGGATCGATGTTAGTCTATTCGTCACTCAAACATTACAAGAATAATTTAGGCCACATATATATATCTTTATATACAATCCTTACTTGAGAGATGTGCGCAAAATTTTAAAACTGGTCATGCTTCAGAATTGAACCTTGTTGCTTTCCAAATACTCCTAATTCTTTTGTTTTTCCCAAAAATATAAAATGTCATGGGCTAGGGCCACCCAACCCCCTATAGGGCTTCGTAATTGCAAGTATTGGTCGTACGCCAAAGTGTGATGGTATCGGAAAGCCGGAAAAATAGTTCATAGAGGTCATTATGTATCAACTGCTATTTAAAATCTTGGGTGTGAGTTTACATAAAGTGGACGAGGTTTTAGCTATGTTTTGAACATTCCGCTTTTCCGAATCATGCATATCATGTATATTAGAGTCATAGATTAGGTAAATTGAATGGTAAAGAAAGTAAAAACAATACATCACCATAACCTAGAATTCAATCGCACGCTAACTCAAGATCTATAATTGCCAAACACCCATAATTCCAATCGCTCTATTCCACAATAGTAAGCAACAATGATACTCTCTCAGTCTCATAAAGTTAAGCCTTTATGAAATTACGTGTAATTTTTGAACTAAAAAATAAAGTATTTATTGAAATAAATTTTTGTATAATATCGATTTTGTTTGATAGATCTTAATGAAATCTTTTAAACGGTGCAAAAAAATTATTTTGAAGTTCAAAAATTACACGCAATTTTGTAATGAACCAACTTCATGGGACAGGAGGAATAATATTTTTGTAGTTTGTCAATGCTGTGATAACTGAAGCAATGGTACTGGCCTCCTTTAGGCAATCTTTGTAGGAGTCTTTTTGCTATGGTCTTTTTTATTGTTTTCTTGTGAAGTAATTTTGGAAAAATTTGGATATAATATTTACATCACATCATTCATCTAGGAAAAAAGGATTCGAAAATATGAAAATAAACTCATTGTCAGACTAGTTCCTATTGTGAATGAGGCCATGTTTTCACTAACAAAAAACACTAAAAACTTAATGCATTTTATCATCTCATTTTCTCTAATAAATTTTTTTTAATATTTTACCATTTTGTTTCCCCTAAAAAAAAAAGTTGTCAACAAAAATTGTTTTGCTACAGTAACTCACTCACAAACCTATCAACAACTTATTCACTACCAGAAATAACTTGACATTTCTCAACAATTTATTCACTATCGAAAACACCTAATTACTTCTCAACTACAAAAAAAAAATCTACAATTTTTTCATTACTGAAATACCCTCGGGTGTGGATAAGTATTTGTGTGTGGATATTTAGGTCACATCGTTGGTCTCGAAAAACAGGATTCGATAAGATATGAAAATACAAACATTGTCCGGTGCGGACCAAAAAAAAAAAAACATTGTCCGGTCGGATTGGGAAAAAATTTCGCGGGTCCAAACTGGATCTGTTCGCACCTGCTGTACTGCTGTAGGCATTAAATTCGGCCACAACTGGCTCAACTAACTTGTTAATTGGCCGACCCAGAATCTTCTTTCTTGGATTCCTACTATTTTAAAACACAAAAATGATAATCACACAACAATTTACACAACCTCTCACATACATGTGGGCTCCACACACACTACTATGTGTGGACCCCACATGTATGTGAGAGGTTGTGTAAGTTGTTGTGTTTGGATCGTTGTGTGAGTAGCATTGTTGTTTAAAACAAAAAAAAAATTAAACACAGTCAAGAGTAGCTCTTACACACATTTAAGGCATTAATGGAAAGCTGTACGAACGGCTGACAAATGGTAGCTTCGTTTTTCGAAAGTCAAGGGTGTCTGAGTAAGCTTAGTTACTCCTTTCCGGTCCAGTCAAATGCGAGTATTTCAGGCCGGAATTAATTAGGTACTTTAGGGGGAAAATAATTTTTGCGGCTTAACTCAAAAATCGAACCATAATCGATTATGTAAGGAGTAAGCCCACTAACAAACGAGGTTAACTGCACATGTAAATAAATACTAGAAGCTGTAAATGTCACTTTGACAACTGGATTAGTTGGCTACGAAGTTGTGTAGTTGTACTAAATTGGAACAGATGGAACTCAGGCACAAACTATTATTCCGATATAACTTTCAATTTTTTTTTGTAAACATATAATAAATGTACTTTTAATATTAATAAATTAATCTTTTGTCACGTCAAAGTAACTAAAAATTACGATCAAAAGAAAAAAAATTGTTCGATAACGAATAAAGTTTGAACCTCTAAATGACTCAACAAGAAATTTGGTTTTTTGTGAGGACCATTATTCCTCGCAAAATCCGGATTTTTCCTCGCCAAAAGCCTTTTGCGAGGAAATTTCATTTGTCATCAGTTTCTCGCAAAAATATAGTCTCCGATTCTCTTTTGCGAGGAATTTTTTTTCCCTTGCAAAAAAGATACATTTTGCGAGAAATTGGCTTTGTCGCAATTGAATACGCCGTTTAGCGAGGAAATTAATTGGACGCTAATATTAAACGAATTAGTCTCCAAAAGTGGGCCGTTCCTCGTAAAAAATATCTCATTGGCGACAAAGTGTTTCCTCGCTAAAACAATAAATTTTTGGTGAGGAATAGATTCCTCGCAAAAGACTATTCCTTTTGCCAAAATAGGTCTTGCTTTTTGCAAGGATTATTTTCGTCGCAAAAGGTGATTTCTTTTTGCGAGGAAGAAATACCTTGCCAAAGACGATTTCTTTTGACAAACCAGTGAATCCTTTTTGCTAGGAAACTTGCCCCTCGCAAAAAAAGAATTTCTTATAGCAAGGAATTTTTTGGCAAAAATAGTTCTTTTTGCTACAAACTAAATCATCACACAAAAATACTAGTTGCTAGATGTTTTCTTTTGCTTCCTGCCATGATTTCAAAGACATAATTCATCAAACTCAAAGGCAACAGAATAACATTAACTTAAACCAGTTAACATAAGTTAAAACACGGTATCTTAACCTTAATCTTCTTCAATACCCAAAACAAAAGCCAAAAACCCCCTGAACATAACATCAAGTATCAAAGGCAAGAACCACAATCCAGGACTATATATAATGTGTACTGCCATATATCAAAAACTAAAGACATCCTTCTTCCATCTAGTAGTACCAAAACATAAGACAAAAGGCAGCTTTGTCCCTCCAAAACATCATTCATCTCATATCTCCTACTACATTGTATCTTCATCCACCAAATGATCACCATCGATTGTTGAGCAATCTGCATGTAACACAATAAAAAGATTTACAAATTATAGTCATGAGTAATAATTGATTGCAATATGTCGTCACTACTAAACATGAATATCCCTAGTAGCTTAACGCATAGATTGTGACTTAACCACAAGAAATAAAGGAGCAATAGAGTCCTTAAACAGATAACATTAACTATAATGAGTTGCTCTAAAAGTACTAGCCTCATAACAATAGTCCAAGAACATAAGCTTAACAACTTAGTTTTAGATCCATCATATTTAAGGCTGAAATTAGTTGATGAGCTAGGAAATACAAGCAAACTGAGTTTCAGATATTAGCTTCCACCGATACAATTGCTTTAAAATGACGGTTGATAAGCCCTTAATAGTGTAAATAATAGGGCTTATCTATCCCATTCCACGGCACTTGCATGCGGTTTATACTTGTTTCTACTTGATTTGGCGCGCAAGTTGTGTTTTTGTTGAAAAGTAGGTAGTCGGAGCAAAAAGGGCGTTTCCAAGGCTCCCAAAGATCCCCGGAAGAGCTCAGAGGTGTTTTCATGTTGAGAGAAGTCCCGAGCGTTCATTCCTAACCTCGAGCGAAGTGCCCAAGCCATCGGAGGAGGCCAAGGAGGCCCAAAGCAGCATCAAGGCAAGCTGCCCAGTCCAGAAGCACCAGGGATCGATCCCCCAATTCCCAGGGATCGATCCCCCAATCCAGTTTTGAGATCCAGGGGCACCAGGGATCGATCCTCCATTTCCCAGGGATCGATCCCCCTTCAGTCTTGGCAAATCCAGTAAAGGCAGGGATCGATCCCCCTCTGACCAGGTATCGATCCCTCACTCCTGCGCGAGCATTTCGGTGGCATTTTTGTAATTATTTTGTTTTGGGGTATATATATCCACCTTTGTCCGAAATGTAGAGCACTTCCACTTTAGCACTTTCTCTCTCTACCTCCATTAAAGCTTAGCTCCCACCTCTCTCCTCATTGAAGTTTAAGGAGGGTTTTTGGGTACGATCCGTTGACATTCGAAGCTTATCGCCTTCATTAATATTGTAAGGAATTTCATTCTCTTCGAGGATCTCATATTTATTTCGTATTTAGTCAATGTTTGGTATTTTCTTCATGTTTACCCTTGCCCATTTCACTTCTCCTTTCAATATGAGTAAGTAGTGTAGTAAGGTTGGATTGTGGGATGATTAACATCCCGTGACCAAGGGTGTGGCTCGTTTTTCTCTTGTGAATCCCGTTTTTCTAGCTTAAGCATGGGTCATGGGCGTTTTTATGTATCGAAACTTAGAGGTGTTAATCTTCTTGATCAAATGTAGGCACGGGTTAGACTACGTGCCACATTTGATGCTTGAAGCTATGTCCCTCTTTGTGTTTGTCCAAATGAACCAAAAAGGACCCGGGCCATGTTTAACACTTTTGTTGAAAGAGAAGAATCGAGTTTACCTTTGTGTTATGGGTGTTGATTATCCCTCGACTTAGCCTTTAGTTTAAATCTCCAGTTAAAAAGCCGTAGTTAGGTTAAGTAGCCATCTTTCCAAATCACTCAGTTGGCCGTCTCAACACCGAATTTGGTTGGCGGCCCTAACGCCGAAACTCTCGTCACTCGCTAATCTCCGAAGTAAAGACATGGACGCGCTCCCTGTGGAATCGATCCCGGACTTCGGGATTTTATTATGCTTTCAGCCGACCTAACCCTACGCTTGGGGTTTTCTTATTGCAACACACATTAAGGTCGCAAGCAACGGTGGTTGACTAAACCACTTCATAGGGATCAATCAGGGAGTGATTCAATGAAACAAGTAGAGATATGGAAAATAATGTTGTACCACCACTCAGAAAGTGAAAACCATTTAACCAATACATAGGTGTATCCCCAGCCATATACGTTCGATTCCCTAACACCTAATTTTTTTTTGCAAAAAAGTCGTAAAGACTGATTGAGCGACCTCAATCGCTCAACAAGAATGAGCTAAAGCCATAACAGAATCACATTCTTTTTTTGTACTCAATAAAGAATGAAATCTGTTAGAAATAATAGGAGACATAAGTTGCTTCAGGTAGATCAAATTTTTCCTACATATCTCACAAATTCATCCAGTCAATATCTACACTTTGTCTAAGAAAAAGAAATATAGGAGTAGTAAAGATTGACAAGTACATAACCAATAAAGAGGAACTCACCATTGGATCACCAGAATGGTCTAGATAAATCTCCAAGTTCTCTTTTTGTGCTGAAAACCAGCTGGTAATGTCCTTAACAAAGTCAGATACATCTTTTCCAGACTCAAATCGTAGCGAAAAGACAGTGCGCGACTGCAGAGTTTAGGTGTTAGGCGGGTCCCTGCTAGCTCGGGGATGAGGTACCTAGTTGCTATCTTTGCTCAACTCCAAAGATAAGAAAATAAGCATGTCAGTAGTTTGGAATCTTTTAAGGTACTCTAATGCAAAAAGGTGTGTGCAAACAGAAATGCATGGTCTGGTCAGACTCTTCAGACATGTGCATCATTCAATTTTATTTACTAGTAACAACCAATGATATCAGATAATAGGAGAAAGGACTCCATTTTGGCTTTATTTTTATCCTGATTCTTGGATTAAGAAATCCATACCTAGTCGAGCCCTGTCATTACTTTATGAAACTAATATATCGGCATGTCCAGGTCCAAGTTGTCATATCCACGCCCTATGTCCACGCTTCTTATAATGTGGCTAGAAACATAGAAATGATAAGGCAATCCCTAGCTGGGAACACGACAACAGTAAGTACAATCAGACGGCATTTGAGACATTGATCAACCTGATCATGATTATAGCTTTTTTTTGATCGGCAAAAGATGAGATTTTATTAAAAACGGGGATAGGGAAAGGGAATCCAACAAAAAGTTGGAAAATACACCTCAATGGCGAAGCCCAAACAGCCAAAGGTCTACAAGGGTCCACAAATAAATAAACAAGACAGCTCAGCCCAGTACCCAAATAAAACAGGAAAAAGCCCACAACACCTAAACCCGGTCCAACCAAGGACCAGTCCACCTAAACCAACACCCAAAACCCTAAACGCTATATACTCCACTGCCGCACAAAACACCGGAAAAAGAGCCTCGCCGTTAAGCAGAGCCGGCCCCTCCCAGATGTAGAGACCGGCGGCAGAAACCGACCTACGCCAAACGAAGAACACAGCATTCAAGGTAAGGGAGCACACCACCACCAAAGAGCAGCCCCAATCGAAACCCCACACCATCGGAGAACCAAACAGCAGCAACCAAACCGGAGTGAAGAACCACCAGCCCCGCGCCTGGAGGATAAACTCAGATTGGCCGCCGACCGGACTTCGGCACACAAAGCGACCTGAGCCAACCACCATGGGGACCACTAGGGATGGCAATCGGGGCGTTCGGGGCGGATATGGGGAATTCCGTACCCGATCCCCGAAACTGAACCCCTACCCATATCCGCCCCGATACCCGAACGGGGAGAGCTAGAAGAAACCATAACCGAACCATTCGGGGTTCGGGTAATCCCCGAACCAATTGGGTACCCGAACCAAATGACAACTGCTATGGGCAGATCTGAAGATTTTGTCCGATTTCAAGTTCTTGGGGTGGGTTATGATCGATGAGAGAAGAAAGAGGGAGTAACAGACAGAGAGAGAGAGAGAAGCACGTATGTTTCGACGTCGCCGGAGCGGCCGATCTCCGGAGCCTTCGATCTGTGTTGAATATTTTGCTTGACGACATTGGAGAAGGTGGATGGGTTGTCTCACGTCTGTGTGATTGAGAGAGAGAGAGAGAGAGGAGACGACGACAAGGAGCGGCGGTGAGGCCGCGAAGGGTTATCTGCAACTCAGTAATAAAAGAGGATAGGGTGGGTTTGACTGTTTGGCATGAATCTGTAGCTGTCAATTGTAACCCTAATTATAAATAAAGAAAAGGGTTATCACACTCCAGGCCCTTAAATCTTAACACATGCAACAATTTGGACCTTAAATTTCTGGACATGTGCACTTCGACCACTGGACTCCTATACATATATATTTCGGTTCGGTTCGGTTCGGGGATCGGTTCGGGGATCTGCTAAACCATACCCGAACCGATACCCGTTCGGTTATCCAAGGCCTCAACCATACCCATACCCACGGGGAATTTTTCGGTTATAGTTCGGGGAAAAATTTCGGTTACGGTTCGGGTACCCATCGGTTCGGTTCACTTTGCCATCCCTAGGGACCACAACCACCTCACCACCACCGGACTGAAAACCACCGCCGATCCACCTGCCATCTTCACCGATCGTTATGAAAAAACCTGCAAAACAAAGTTAGAAAAACAAAGCTAAAAGAACACCACCCACCACCGCACCACCACCCACCACCTAAACCCACCAGATCCGAACGAGACGCCACCAAACCTAACCACCAAAACGAGGCACCCAACGCCGCTAGGCAAGCCGGAAGAACCAGGGGACCACCGGAGGAGGTGAAACGCCACACCCTCCCACGCCGGGGAGAGCGGAGCCCCGAAGAGGACGGAGGAGAGGAACAGAGGCAATATCCAGAGGAGGAGAGGATAGGAGAGAGAGAAATAGCGGGGGATGAGAGGAGATTGGACCTGGGGGGAGGAGGGAAGGAGGGCACCTCCCCCCCCCCCCCAGGTAAGCGACGGCGGAAATAAGGGAAAGCCCTAGGAGAATCGCCTGGATAGAGAGAGAAAAGAGAGAGGGTCTTTTTGATCATGATTATAGCTTTGGTAAGAGATTTAGTAATAATCATGTCCGCAAAAGTTTCCATATATGCATAAGTGGAAACAAAATTGATTCCATAACTAAGGAAAAAACAATATCAAAGGACTAATCACTATAAGCTTGCGCATTTACGTTCAGGTTGAGTGTTTGTCTATTTTAAGTATTCCGAACATACTAAAAGAATCCTCTATATTTTGTACTTCATAATATTTCAAATTCATTTCTTAAACTTTGTTCAAAAAATTAAATCAAGATCTTTTGCTTGATTATCCACAACAATGCATTGTTTGTGGACCCGATTAAATGGCACAACTGACAACTGAAATAAAATGGACAAAAAAAATTGGAAAAAGGGAGTAATGTATAAGATCAGATTGTATACAAACATCACCGAACTTGTGACAAAGTATGATGGCCATATGAGAATGTTTCAAATCATTCAAAGATAACTACAAACCTGCCACACATGAGTATCAACAGGAATGGCTTGATGCTGATCTAGAGAGAAGAGAGCAATACATGCTGCCACCTTGGGACCAAAACCAGACTGAGTGGAGAGAGCATCAATAGCCTTTTGGAGATCTCAATCTCTCAAAGAGAAGCAAGCCACTCTGCACCTCCACCTGGTTTTGATTGCAGAGCATCTACAGTGCCAATTATGTATTTTGCCCTGCTCAGTTTGTTAAGTCAAACTAAAATCAAATCTCATGTTTTTGATAGTCTTGACAGTTAACCCTATAAAAGACATAGCAAACCATACACGGTTATGAGCTAGATAATAGGAACAATTAGCGCATCAAGCAAATGGATGTATAAAATTGGCAGTTTGGTTCCTCCAAGCACGATTTCAAACATAAACAAGTCCTTCTCTGTAGAATAATCTTGCTATACAAAAACTTACAGTAGTTACTATTACTATGCACAAATATATAAGGCGAATAGACTTTCTAAAATCTACCAAATTTCTGAAGACAAGTATGTATCATCAAGCTAATTAAAATTTTATCTTACATGCTAGTTTAAGAAAGAAAACATATAAAGTTGAATTTATGTGCCTCCTTTAGAAACAAAAGTAGTATCTAATTGTTCAGAATTTGAAGCAATCAACAATATTAGTAATGAAAGAAGCTCTCAAAGACATAAAGTCCTCAACTAGGAGTGGCTCCAGGTTTAATCAAAACAATTTACTAGCAAAATGCGATGACGTGCCAAACTATGATCTGTTGAATATTCAATGTTCATCTAAGCAGATAACATAGTTGATAGCATTTGGGGCACAACTACGTAAGGTGTCAAATCAAGTTCCCCTGACCTTAATCTAACCTACAAAAATCACCTTACACCCAGTTTTGACATACCGAACCGAACACAATACAAGAACAGAACCGATCAAATCCAGTAAAGGAAACATATAAAACTAAAATCAGAACAATCTAATACAAATCAAAACAAAGGTAGTTAATCAAGATCAGAATCAAAACCAACTTGTAACCGAACCAAATGCTACAACCTACAAAATGCATTTATAACCTACAAAATGCTTTGCATTTATAAGTCCCATAATTTTTTTTGATAATTATAATCCATCAAGGAAAATAAAGAAAGAAGCAGCAGTAATTTAGCCCACGCAAGAGAAATTGTCAATACTAACCATATTATCCTCTTATTCGAACAACCAATTTGGGGTTTTGCTTTAGATCTTCTACCTGTTTAGTCTACTGACACACACCGGCTTCGAGGACTTGTATAAACCACAGATGGATCGACATTCAGCCAGCACTTCTGGATTTTCTCTCAAAAACTCCGTACTTCATGCTGTCAAACAACTCTAGCAACGACGGCAACAGAAAAGCTTCAGGTTCAGAGAGATCGAACCCAGAACTTGAGATAAACCGTACTATGTGCATGTGTGTGCTCCAAATCGCGTTACGACCGAACAGAGAGAGAGAGATCGTGTGTACCTGCGACGTGAGAGATCGTCAACCAGTGAAGATGCCGGTGAGAGATCGACGACGATTAGAAAGAAATCAGGATTTGGGGCTTTTCGTCTTAAGGGATTTCGTTTGGAGGCGGAGGAAAATTTGGGAGGGTAGTTCAAAAGAAAGTGAAAAAAGGAGGAGGGAAATATGGACAAGATTTTGGGTATACCACAGACGTCGTCGTTTTAGGAGGGATGAAATTTCGTGGGTGTTTCTGGAACGATTGACGTGCATAATCACCACATTTTCTTGTAGTGATCCGGATCTCTACTCGATTATCCAAACCATTCATCTTGCAGAACTCGTCAAATTGAATCTCCATGCAAAATTTCAAATTGATTGGACATCCACAACTACCTCATCGAAATACTTTTATACAATAAAAAAATTAGATGAGTCTAATCATTTTTTTGGCATGAATAAACTATTCCAATCAGGTGGTTACATGTGTCCGTTAAACTCCATTTTCGGTAGGAATGATCAGTAGTACAAGGTACAAATGATAGACGATTTTGATCGCGAATAAATACCTCGAGTGGTGTTGGGCTGGTGTATTATGAGACTTTAATACCTTTAGATGCGTTGAATGTCTTCCGATCAAGTAGTTGTTGATATCCGATGATCTTCTATTTGGGTGACACTAATTGAATTGGTAGAATATGAAACTCTAACGGTTTAGATCGCCCATTATAATAATAGACTCAACAATGACCTTTAGAATCTATATGTTTAACTTTACTTGATAGTAAACTAGTCGTGTGCTATAGGTGAATGTACAGTAGCCACGTAACTACAACACAATCATGACGATCGATACCGTTGATTTCCTTGAGCTTGTCGATTAAATCATTCACATGAATTTTTGGCTCAATCGGTTTAGAAAACCCCCTTCATCGATATGCAAAATTGTTAACAAAATGAAAATTTTAAGTCTGATCAAGTGTCTAACGATACACGATCAACTTCATTCTTTGGTACAAAGTGATTTAGTCCATATTACGTAAAAAATAGACAATTTTGATCGCGAAAGAAGGCCCATGCGGTGCACTATAAGACTTTAATTTCTTTGAATGCATTAATTTCTTTTTGCAGTAATGCCGATTCCTCGCAAACTATGCTTTTAACTGTTGCATGGACTAACATAGCCAAAAAAAAGGAAGTTTAGACTTATAGCAACAAATTTATTTATTTTCTCGCAAAAAATTGATTTTTTGAGAGGAACACAATTTCCCGCAAAAAATAATCATAGTCTTTAGCGATGAATTCTTTATTTCCTCGCAAATAACCAATGTTTTTGTGAGAAAATTAACTCCTCGCAAAAGGTTTTCAACTTTAGCGTCCCAATAAGTTTGCCACAAAAAATCATTATAGGCTTTTGGCGACAAAATACTGTATTTCCTCGCAAATTCATTTTTCCCGCCTACATAAAAAATTCCCACCACGTTTTTTGCGACAACAATTAGCGAGAATTTTTAAACTTCGTCGCAAATACTCTTTAGCGACAAGTAAATAGCGAGGGAAATATGTCTTCCACGCAAAAAAATACCATTAGCGAGGAAACAATAATTTCCTCGCCAAAACTCTTCCTTTAGCGAGGAAATAGACATCCTCGCTAAAAATTTCCTCGCAAAAAGGCTGATTTCTTGTAGTCTAATTAATTTCAAGCAAATCTATAAAAGTGATCTGGTTTTTCGTAACTTTTTTTATGGGGCTTCGATAAATCTGATTCGCTTCCTCTGGTCCTTTGGTTAGGATGGGAGTGACCCCTAGCCTTCACCTAGCCTGCACATGGAAGCATGACTAAAAACCACACCAGAGGAGATCCGAAATGGCCCTCTGGCGTGAGGATGAGAAAGGTGCAGAGTAAGAAGGAAAGTGTTTGCAATTTTCTGTTGGTGGGCCTACATAGATCATAAAATTAAACATTGAATATTGTCGAACAAGGCTTGAGCGATATTAGTATTACCCATTAAATTGTGATCGTTCAATTAATGTGACCAGATAATGGACACGTCTTTATTAACACATATTTGGGTTATATTACGTGCATTAAGTGGTGCGAGCTTATTTTATATGTAAAGACCAATTAAAGGCCCAATATAATTTCATCTATTATGATGGGTTATGATGGAATCAGAGCTTATAAATATGTGGTCAAGGTCCCCACTCCAAACTCTGACCTCTTTTCTCATACCATCCCATTGTGTGTGAGACTAAGATCAAGATCAAGAGAAGGGTTTTGGAGGCAGAAGACAAATAACCACACACTAAGGTTTTCATCCGGCTCCATGGCGACATGTACGCATCTGGTATTATTTTCTTCAATGCTTTGACATGAGTTCTTGGGTTTAGGATTTCTTACGAAATCCTTCATAAAGTACTAGGGTTTGAGTGGGGGAGAAACATGTACCTCTCTAGGGTTGCCATCAAGGAGTAAATATAGAGTTCACCTTGCTTGCTTTTCAAGTACGCATATGTGCCTTGCATGCGTTGACTGGCATCACTTATGATGTCACTGGTAGCCAGAGCTGTAAACGAACTGAGTAGCTCGTGAGCTCGGCTCAATTAGACTCGTTAAGGTTTCGCTTAGCTCGGCTCGTTAAGGGAGGTTCGACTCAATTAAATAGACTCATTTAGTAAATGACTAAGCTCGGCTCGTTAAGGCTCGAGCCGAGCTCGAGCTTGAGTTTTTGGTTTGTTTCGGTTCGGCTCGGCTCGTTTACTCCCCTACTGGTAGGGTTTGGTAACTGTTTTGATATGAGCTGCAATTCCATGTGCACTCATCATTATCCTTTGGCGTGACCACCGAGGGGTGATTTCATAGACATCATCGAGAGGTGAGTAAGTTTCCTGCGTGTGGGAGGAATGTTCCACCGAGCATGGCCAAGCCTAATAGCAAGGCCGGTTCATAAGTTTTAAAGGCCAAAAGTGAATCTCTTGAATGAGGTCTCCATATTTTTTTCATACAAAAGTTGGTTTACAAAGAGTTTCATAAAAAAAAGCCATTACAAAAGATTTACCATTACAAAATATAAGCATATAGTTATGTCAAAAAAATGCAGCCATTATAATATCTCAAAATCCATACTTTGAAAATTAATCTTCTCAATTCCATTCCATGCATTGTCAATTCCATTCCATTGTCTATTCCATTCTGTCGAACGAAACGTACCCTAATGGGTTATGGCCTATGAAAGTTGATAATCAGTTTATTCCACCGATTGGCCTATTTTGTAACTCTTATAATTTCTATTGGGCCTATTTTGTGTAAAGGAAACTTAGAGCAATTTTTTTGGGGCCATATATATATGCACATATATAGAGGGGTCCTAAAATTTTTTGGGCCCTCATTTTTAGCCTTTTTTTTGGACCCAAAGTGCATGCTTCTCTCGCCTATCCTCTAAGCCGGCCATGCCTAATAGATCGGCACCAGCGAAGCATCCTTGGAGGAAAGGTTGATACGAAGATCGAAGACCCTCTATCCGAGCTTTGGCCATGGCCGAACCTAAAAGTTCGGCTCCCGGCGGGGATTACAAGAGTCGGAATGAATAACATGAGAGGGTTCTTATGCGGACTTGGCTCTGGCTGAGCCTAAGAGCTTACCCTTAAGCTGAGCACACTGACGGGCATAAGAAGGCATCCCTGTACGTTGGCATGAAGCACCCTGGCCTAGCCCCAGGTCGACTCAAGGAGGTGTGTCTGCGACCTAACATTCCAGCCGTATAATTCGGCCCTTTACATTTTTTTTTCTTGATCTGGTTTTTTTTTTTTTTATAACTTTTATTGCCCGAAGTTTTTGAAACAGGAATAGTTGACAGTAGCTTCTTTTTTTTTTTTTGGGTCAAACGTAAATTAATGGGGTGCAATCACGACAGTCACGAGCTATTTAATTAATGAGGTACGATCACGACAGTCAAGAGCTATGTGATGCTCCATACATATGGGGCTGGCCATGGGATCCCACATGCGTTTGTTTGTGGGGAAAGTCTTCGACAAGTAACATGACTTCTGGGGTGGCAGGTTAAGGGCTTAGGTTTCCAAAAAGGGAAGTGATAATGCCAAAACCAAAATTGATCATGCCAAAACTCAACCATATGAAATGACTTCTTTGCCCTCCTCCCAATCCCACCCTACTTTACCCTCTCTCTCCCTCCTGAACAAACCAAGTCTCCCAACTCAACCTCTCCACCTCCACCAATGTTTTCTGTAAAATCCGGTTCGGTTCGTGGAGAAGAGGAAGATCCGGAGGCGGGACGGTTTGGGCGAGACGCAATCGCAGACGCGGTCGTATTCGGCCATCATGTGCTCGAGGTCGTCGTCGTTGTTGATGACGGAGACCAAGGCGTTGAGATCCTCGTCGGGCATGCAACTGGTACTTGAAGGAGACGACATCGTCGTCGGGTGCGGCACCGGAGAAGGAGGTTAGCTTGGCCAAAATGTTGGAGAAGGTGACGCGGTGGTCGACGGCGAGGATCTTGGTGTCGCCGCCGGCGTAGGTGAGGTGGTAGTCGTGGGGGCGCGGCTGGATCTTCCCGCCGTAACTACACGTCAACTTCATCTTGTGGCTGGGCGGTTTGGAGTCGTTGCCGAAGAAAATGGCTCTGTTCTGTTTCTCCATCGGGGAGAGAGAGAGAGAGACAGAGAAGTTTGTTGGAATTGTGGTTGGTAGTTGAGTTATGTGATGATTTTACTGGAAAACAATGTTTCGTTTTAGGACTCCATCTCCATATTTGATTTGATTTGATAGAGATGTATCTTCTCTCCTTTTTTTTCTTCTGTCTTTTTTTTTTTTTGTGTGTGGAAGATCTCACCATTTTTCCAAACAATTTGGGCAATGTCTTACAGAAAACATTGGCGTCGGGCGGAGGTGGAGAGGTTGAGTTGGGAGACTGGGTTTGCTCAGAGAGAGAGAGTAAAGTAGGATGAGATTGGGAGGAGGGCAAAGAAGTCACTTCACATGGTTGAGTTTTGGTAGGATCAATTTTGGTTTTGGCATTATCACTTGCCTCCAAAAATGATATTCTTTTTTTGTACTTCTAATCATTGCAATTGTTTTTTCAAATAGAAATTTCTCCATCCCTTCCTGTCTCTATTTTTTTTTATCATAAAGAAGATATAGACACTACAAGAAATTACACCATTCCCGACTAACAGTTTAGTCGGCAAAAGTTAGGAATTTAGTCGGCAATAACCATTCCCGACTAAATAATTTGGTCGGCGATTTAGTCGGGGAATTGCGGTCGGGAAAGGTAATTACCGACTAAAAAAGATTTAGTCGGCATATGATGGTCTTTCCCGACTAATTATTTAGTCGGCTAATTTAAATTATTATCGACTAATTATTTAGTCGGAAAAAATTTAATAAATTGCCGACTAATTATTTAGTCGGAAAATATTTAATAAATTACCAAAAATATTTGATAAATAACCGACTAATATTATTTAGTCGGCAAATATTTGATAAATTGCCGACTAATTATTTAGTCGGCAAATGTGAAAAAAATTAGCATAGTTGGCATCTTTTACCAACTAAGTATTTAGTCGGCAAATATAATATTACAAATTTTAAAACTAATTTTAAAATCTGCTGAGAATTTTTTTTTTTTGGTGATTCACAATAAATTAAATTAAGCAACATCTATTTAGCAATCTACTGTAATCAAGTATTGGAATTCATTAAAACTTAATTCATTCATAACTTCCATAAATAAAGGGTGTTCACCAAATACTTAGCAAACGGTATCTGAATTCGCAGAGTACAAAATTACAAAAAATCATACCACAAAAAGTGTACGTAGCATCAAACATATCATAACCAAGCCCTAGAGTGCAAAATAATAGGAAAGTTCAACGGCGAGAAAATTAGATTACGGTAGAATTCACGGCAAAAATCCAACTTCTTCATATATAGTCCTTAAGAAGATGCCAGATACTCCAATATCTGTGGAAAGAATAAAACACAATAATAAGACCCATGATATTGATACAAACTTACATCAAGGGAACAAAAGAAACCTAACACCATGATATTGATATATGCACATACAACAACATTTCTCGAGTATGGGTATAAGAATGAAGAAAGCCATCTAAGCAAATCTAAGCATCGAGAGTATGAGTATAGATTTCGGATATCACTCTCTATCAATGCCTTTTAATTGGTACCACCATTAAACTACTTGGGCTTCCACAGAAACAACTTAATCCTACACTTGTTTGGTAGTAAAACATATTCACACACCACATCTTCGACACGAAACCTAAAAACTATAACCACTCAGCATGAATTTTCTGTGTGGGATTTCTAGAAAGATAAATACATGTCAAAATAGCCTTTGATTTGATTTTTGCCAAGCTTTCCTCCACAACCAATAGTACCAACAGTTTGGGGACTTTCTCCATTATAACTCTATGGTACCAACAGATTGAGGATTTTCCACTCTTAAGTAGATACTAACTAATTACAAGCCAAAACGAAAAATTATCTTGACATTTTGTGCCTCTTAATGCATAAAAAGCTAATTGAGTCCATCTTATGGGCATGGACTCAATTAAGAAAGAAATAACTCTAACGTTAGAGCCACGCAATCTACAACTTGGTTTTAGCCTATAACACGGATAATGCAGCTAGAAAACAGCTCTACTAGAATTTCCTTAACTGGATCACACATGAATGGCACTTCTCAAAAAGAACTAAATTTATGGGCAAAAAACAAAGTTGAACTCCTAATTTCCAACCTGAGCAATAAGGGCCTTGGCATATACAACTGAAACTAAAACAAAATCAGTGACACTACACTTCATAAGCAAAAACCATCATACCCTATATAGGAGCCACCAAATCCACCAAGCTACTTAGCAAGTTAATCGAATCATCCAATCTTTTTCTCTTCCTAATTCAAACACAACAGTTATTTCAACATCTTTTTCTTTTCACTTCAGAGGAAGGAAGATGACAGCAACCCATTAATTCATAGCAAAGAGGAAATTACGTACCAAATATTTCCCACCATCACCTCGATCACACATTGTCTCGTCCATGCATTTGCCTCATCATCATGGCTTTGAGTTCATCAAATTCACGTTGTCTTTGCTCATCTCTTAGCCTTAGCTCCTCATCTCTTTGCCTTTGTTGTTCTTCTAGTTGTCTTTGCTCCTTGTCACGCCGTTTTTGGAAGTCCTAACAACTTCAATTTATGCACTTACACTCTTTGTTTCTGCATTCAAGAATGTAATTTCAACATCTGTATCTCAATCTCAGCACATACCAGCTCTTAGCACCTAATTCGAGCACTTACACTGAGTTTTTTTAATCTTAAAACTACATTTCCAGCACTTAATCACAATTTCAGCAACTCAAAATTCATTTTCCAGCAACAAAGTTCATATTTCCAGAATTTAAAACCAAATTCCTGCTCCTAAATCAGTTCAAACTAACCCCTAAATCATGTTCTACACGTCAAAAAAACATAAGGGAATGTCATTTGCATAATAAAGAGGTTGCCCGACTAGACATTTCTGCAACTAAAGTTAATGATAAATTGATAATAAAGAGGTTACTCGGTATCTTTAAACTATATTCTCAGTGTACTCATCTTTATTTTCAATGACTACTTTTGTCCTACAAACATATAATAGAGATCCTCAAACAGTAAAGATACAACAATAGAGAACATGACAAACACCTGCACGACATGAACCAGGTACAACAATAGAGAACATCAACCTGTTCAAAATATTCCTACCTGAACAGCTTGTACTATGACCTCTTTCAGCTAGTAGGCCCTCGCACACGCTGCCGCTCTACTGAAGGTGCAACTGTACCGACAAAAAGAACACTTTGAGAATCTATTTCTTAATGTGCAACAACCTAAGAGACTGAAAACAGAAAAGGAAGGTCCACTTTCATTAAATTTTCTAAAGCGTACAACAAAGGAGCTATCAGATCGACTCACCTATTTAAAGCCCTCTCCACCCCCTCAACTGTAACTGGTGTTTAGGGGTTTTCCAATATTTCATATCAAAGAATCTGTTATGAGAAAAAATGAATACTAGCTATAATTCATTTTTTGTATTGCTACTTTCATTTTATTCATTTGGAATTCTAAACTCTATTGCAAGGATTGCAAGTATTTCCCGATTCCCAGGTGAGCAGTCAGGAGAATAACTTTCTCTTTGACATTTCATCAAACAGCTTGTGAGCATTACATACAACTTCTACCAATCTTGTTCCCCAACAACCCGAGCATCCCATAAAGCTTTCCAGTGACAATCCTATCCCAAGCTCAAAATCTGCTATCAAAGAGGGCCTCAGTAGAGGTTGAAAGCTAGAAAAAAAACCATTCTATTTTGACAAGAGAATACCCTGGACCAATAACATACGATAAGAGTTCCAGCCCTAGAAGGACAACAAAAAAAAAACTCATAATTATACGGAGAAAGAGGTGTGCAAACAGACAAAAAATCTAATCCCGAAACTTCTGAAATTTCTTTCCATTTAATATGGGTTTTTCGCATCCTATTTGTTCTCGAACCAAGCCGAGTGCTTCGATTACAAATTGAGACACTTGACCCAAAGAAGGGCTGGAATCGGAACACTGACCTTATGAAGAGCGAGAGATCAGAGTTGGGGAGAAAAGGACTGGCTTCAGTTGTGGCGTCCGTGGTGCTTTGTCCGACGACAGTAGCTTCGGTGGTGGGAGGAAGAGGAAGAGAGATGGAGGGGATGCGGTGGAAGGGAACAAGGGAGGGGAAGCGTATATAACTTTTTGAGAGGAGAGGGGAAGGGTATTACTCCATTAGGTGTGTTGCAGACGCTGTCGTTTTGCTAAAGGAAACCAATTGCCGACAAAAATAGTAGTCGAAGATGAGCCAAGTCCCCGCCAACATTTTCGTGAAATTTTGAACTAGACGCCAAAACTTTCTCTTCGCCGACTAAATGTTTAGTCGGCCAAATTAGGATTTACAGGGAAAATAGTTTAGGGGACTCTAATTCTGCCACCATTACATACAAATTCTAAACTTTATTACCGTGGATGTTTTTTTAATGCTCAATCTGAACCGTAAAGATTTCACGTTTTACCAATTATAGCATTGTCACCAAAATTGGAGGTCATTCGATATCAGCGACCACATGATCAGAAGACTTTTACTATGTCCAGAAGCATTAAAGTCTTATAGCACACCACTCGAGGCCCACTTGAGGTCTTTTTACGTGATCAGAACCATCCATCTTTTAATTTATGTTGGGTTAGATCATTCTTGCCGATATTATAGTTGATTGCTTTTCAATAGACAACTGATCGAATGAAAAATACTATTTTTCTAATGAGTTCATGTCTTGATAAAGAGGTTTTTAAAACCTGATCGAGTCGCAAATTTACGAGGATGAATAATTCAACAAGTGAAACAAAATCAACGGTCTCGATCGTTAAGATTGTCTCGTGATCATATGGCTACTGTGATTACAAGTACAACATAAGACTTAGTTGATTACCAAGTAGATGAAAAGTATATAATGTAAAAGTAATTGCCGAGTTATTTTTATAATCTTCGATCTGAATCGTTAGAATTTCACGTCTTATCAATTATAGTATTGTCACCTAAATCGTAGATCATTCGATATCGGCGACCACATGATCGAAAGACATTTAATGCATTCCGAGACATTTAAGTGTTATACTAAACCAATTGAGCCCCGCCTGAGGTTTTTTATGGTAATCGAAATCATCTATCTTTGACGTAATATGAATTTGATCATTCATACCAAGAATGAAGTTAACCGCATATGGGTAGATACTTGATCAAAAAGAAAAATTCTTTCTATTTAAGAATTTGCATGCTGATAAGAGAGTTTCTTTAACCTGATCGAGCCGAAATTTTACGATAATCTTACGATTAAGAAGAAAAAGAAAATGAACGGTTTCGATCCATTAGGTTGCATCGTGATCAATGTACTCGGAACAAATATTTCCTTTCTTTAAATTTTATAACAGGGGGAAAATTTGTTATTCAGTAAATATATTTCATTTATTGTTTTTTAAATTGGGAAAAAAGGATATTCGCCGACCAAATGTATTTTTAGTCGGCAAACATTAATATTCCCGACTAAATTATTTAGTCGGTAAATGTAATTTCATTTATAAAGTTTTTCAAATAGGAAAATATTAATATTCGCCGACCAAATGTATTTTTAGTCGGCAAACATTAATATTCCCGACTAATTAATTTAGTCGGTATAATTAATTTCATTTAGTAAGTTTTCAAACAGGAAAATATTAATATTCGCCGACCAAATGTATTTTTAGTAGGCAAACATTAATATTCCCGACTAATTAATTTAGTCGGGTATAATTAATTTCATTTATTAAGTTTTCAAACAGGAAAATATTAATATTCGCCGACCAAATATATTTTTAGTCGGGAAAAATTAATATTCCCGACTAATTAATTTAGTCGGTAAATTTAATTTAATTTATTAAGTTTTCAAACAGGAAAATATTAATGTTCGCCGACCGAATATGTTTTATGTCGGGCAAAATTAATATTCCCGACTAATTAATTTAGTCGGTAAATTTAATTTAATTTATTAAGTTTTCAAACAGGAAAATATTAATGTTCGCCTACCAAATATGTTTTTAGTCGGGAAAAATTAATATTTCCGACTAAATAATTTAGTCGGTAAATGTAATTTCATTTATTAAGTTTTTAAACAGGAAAAAAATTGATATTCGCCGACTAAATTTAATTTTGGTCGGTAAAAATAGTTTTTTGGCGACAAAATAATACTTAGTCGGTGATAGTTTTGTATTCTGCCGACTAAATTTATTTTAGTCGGGAATGGGTTTATATATGCCGACTAAATATACTCCGTATTTTAGTCGGCATATACTTAACATGTACTTAATAAGTTCTGACTTTTGAATGAGTCCAATAATTATCTGGCTCCATTTGATTCAAATGGAAGATACCTTCATCGTTCTTGTGTAGTTGGACTTTGAACTTCTCCTCTTCGTCTCCCCCTTGACTTTGAGAACTATTCAACTTGAGGGCCGAAACCAAGATAATTGCAAATCGAACGAAGTCTCTTTTTGAAGGGAACACTCAAATAGGGGCCAGAATGCAGAATGCTCGAACTTATTAAGTACATGTTAAGTATTGTGGAGCTCCCCTCACAGGGTTCCTCATCAATTTCAATACTATTTCTTCAATAGTTAAATGGGTTTATATATGCAGACTAAATATAGTATTTTAGTCGGGAAATTTAGTCGGGAATGGTGTAATTTCTTGTAGTGAGATAGGGATAATAATTTCGAGAATAAAAAAAAGAAAATGCCATAAATACAATTGTCTGTTAGTCTCTTTGGTAATTTCAACTTTTAAAGGAGACCAACGTGTGTCATTCTATTTATAAGTTCCTATATGCCATTTCTTCAATAGCTTCTTAGAGCATCCACAGTGGTATAATCAAAACTAAAATATTGCTAAGATTAGCAACATTTGCTCAAAAAAGAGCTCACAGTGGAATAATCAGAATTAGCAACCTCTTAGCAACTCATCAAATTTTGGCCCTTGAATAATCAAAACTAGCAACTTTTTGTCAATAATCAAATTTAGTTGTCCCCATATTTCCTCAATCAAATACACCATCATTACACAAAAACATTCTTTCTCTTCCACTTTCAACATATTTCTAAGAAAAATACTTTTAGAAAAAAGTTTTATTTTTTTTGCAAAAACTGTTTTTTTTTCAAAACTATTTTATATGCGAAAAAAAATAATATATATATATATATTTTGCAAAAACAGTTTTTTTATTAAAACTTTTTTTTCAAAAACTGTTCTTTTTATAAAAAAATTCAAAAACTATTTTTTTTATTCAAAAACTGTTTTTTTTTAACTTTTTCGTGAATTTTTTTTTTTTTAAAAATCAAAGTGTTCAAAAAACTATTTTCTCTTTTTCTAATTACCTGTTTTTATTAGTTTGAAACCTATTTTTAAAAAATTGTTTTCTATGTTCACAATTTTTAGATTTTTATAAATTGAAAATGTGATGTGGCAAGTTTTGGTTATTCAAATTTGATTATACCATTGTGGACCTCTATATTGCTAACCTTAGCAACCCCTTAAATGCATAACCAAAAGATGATGTGGCAACTTTTGATTATTGACTTTTGGTTATTCCACTGTGGATGCTCTTATATTCTAACTTCCCAGTTGAAGTATAATCATAAATATTTCCTAAGATATTCTAACCCATTTGTGGGTGTGGGGTCTAACTAGTTCGATCCCCTCTTTTTATTTATTTATTTTTTGTTTCTGGCAAATTTTTTTTATTAATCTCCGTACTTAATTACACAGATTAAAAAGACAAGGGCAATTAAAAACTAAAATAATTTAACCCCAAGACTACCCGAGAACCAAGTGTTGGTTCTGTGAACAACAAAACCCAAACCAACAGCCCTGCACAAGCCCCCTCTTTGGGAGATTAAGTTTGGTGATGTATTTGCTGCTGGTTATCAAACGGTTTCTTCTCGAGTGATGCCAGCTACTGATCGATGTCTTCATTTGGAGTTGATATGATGTTCTTTTGAGTGCTGTATGTGGCACATGGTAATTTTTCTTTGAAAGCATTTTCTATTTAGACATTCTGTATCTTTTGTTACTTCAGCGTTCACTTTTTAACTATTGAAGAAATAGTATTGAAATTGATGAGGAACCCTGTGAGGGGAGCTCCACAATACTTAACATGTACTTAATAAGTTCGAGCATTCTGCATTCTGGCCCCTATTTGAGTGTTCCCTTCAAAAAATTCTCTACAACTTCCGTCCAATAGAAAATGCACTTGCAAATTGTGAGCAATTGGTCTAAAAAATCTTTCCCCTCCCTCATCTTTTGGGTCGTCATTGTATTGAATTCTTCGCATAAAAGTAACAAGTTTAGGTATTTCTGCAATTTAGGGAACCATTTTAACAGTTCAAAAGCTAGCTTCCGATAAGAGCAACAATAGGAACCAATTTCAGGAATTCAAAATAGTATCAGCAAATTGGGAATCAGATTCAACAATCAGAATAATAGTTTTTGCATTTCAAATGCCAGATTCAGTAGTTGTTACAATTTAGAATCCTATTTCCTCTGTTCAAAAAACCTATATTAGCAGACAATAGTGGGAAAGCAGTTCCAACATTTTCAAACGAACACAAGGATCCAAGTGGCACATAAACACGGCCATCCTGTTGGACCCCTCAATTATTGAAAGCATAAAAAAGAATACAAAGACCCTTCTAATGACCAAAAAGAGTTGGGGAAATAACACCAAATGTTATTAGTTTGTCAAGTGGCTGCATGATTCTGACTTTTGAATGAGTCCAATAATTATCTGGCTCCATTTGATTCAAATGGAAGATACCTTCATCGTTCTTGTGTAGTTGGACTTTGAACTTCTCCTCTTCGTCTCCCCCTTGACTTTGAGAACTATTCAACTTGAGGGCCGAAACCAAGATAATTGCAAATCGAACGAAGTCTCTTTAGACCAAGTCATACAAAGAGAAGGCTAGGTAGTATGCTAAGCTTAACAAATGAAAACCCGATTTTTCTAAGAACTATGGGATATCTAAATGGAAATTCCGAGACTCCTATTGATCTAATGATAAAATGATTATAAATCAAACAAAACGGGAAAGGAGTTATCTTACATAATTACATACTTATCTCACTGGTGCCAGCTTCCCCAAAAAAGGTTACTGTGCATGCATCTCATCCATCCATTTTCATAGCATATGCAGTTCCAACAACATGGGAAAGTTGTGTACTGCAATCCAGTAACCAGCTATTGTAACTGGGGTTCTCCATTCCATCTAAACGAAGTTTGAATAATATCCTTTGTGCCGATTTCCATATATACAGCATTGTATACCTTATGCAACCTGATGAAACATTGACATAATCGTGCCTTTTCCATAATCAGCTTTGTTCCCAAACCTTACAAACAAAACCCCTTCCTAGAAGTACAACAGCAGCACCTAATCAATACACTTCATCAACAAGAGACACATCCCAGCCCACCAACAGCATCCTCCACAGCCTTATTTAGACTGGCAGTAAAGTAACCTAAGATCATTGTTGCACATAGCTTGAGCATGCATCTTTCCCAACCGCTGATACGCGTATAGTACAGTTGGGCTCCAATAGTTAAAACTACACATATTCCAGGCCCTCTCCTCTACAAACGCCAATTCTGGAAAACCATCTCTGAACGTCCATTTTTTTCCCCAATTTGATGATCCCTTAACTTTGAAGATGAATTATCCAACACCAACACCAATTCTGAAACCTCTTTGTTCGGGAGCAAAGAAGAAGAAGAAGAAGAAGAAGAAGAAGAAGAAGCCGAGCAAAAAGGAGAACAAAAAGAAGTCATGTTTCTCTGGTTGCTCCTTGCCTTGCTGCAACTCTATTTTGTAGGTATGACAAGGAGGGGGACAGGTTTTGCCATACACAATCGGGCAATGCATGGGTAGAGGGTAGAAGGTGGGTTGTTAGTCCTAAGGCCACATTGCATAGTTGTGCACGTGCATTGCACGTTTTATTGATAATTTAATTAGTGTAGTTAGATAGTTTTTAGTTTGATTTAGGCTCCTATCAATATGTTTGGTGGTTTTGTTGCTGTTTACGCATTTCTGGGTAATTTAATCTGTGTCTTTGGCCTAACATTGGGATTGCTACGTTTACTTCGATAAGTACCATAGATGAGATTTCTTTCTTTCCTTTCGTTAAGTACCATTGCTGAGATTTCTATGACATAATTTTTTTTTTTAAGCGGTGAGTTTTATGTTCAGGTGTCCACCGACAAAGGAGAAGCCAACCACATAGCCCTAGAGAAAGTGCAATGAACCACCAAGTGCATGAATCAAATGCGGACCCAAAAAAAAGTGCATGAATCAATTACTTCAATTCTTGCTTTCAAATGAGAGTGTCTATGTCACATATACACTTATTGATCAGAATCAACAGTTTGTCTGTCTCACAGATACAGTTCCACTATGAGTAGTAATCTTGATACATTTATAAAGCTTTCGCAATCCTTTCTAGAATACATCAATTCATTTTCTATAAGGCTAATAGTCTAATAGATGGAGTTACGTTGAATGCCACCCA
Organism: Rhododendron griersonianum; assembly: GCA_018127125.1. Taxonomy (NCBI): domain Eukaryota; kingdom Viridiplantae; phylum Streptophyta; class Magnoliopsida; order Ericales; family Ericaceae; genus Rhododendron; species Rhododendron griersonianum. Next base: position 29,715,377 of record CM030800.1, read on the forward strand.
AATACTTTGCTATTCGAAAAGAAGAGGGAAAATCATAATAACAATCAAAGTGAGAGAAGTAAGTATGAAGAAACAAAATGACAGAGCTACGATGATCCCCAATACTTGGCTATTCCCAAATGTTGATGAAAAATGCAATAGAAAAGAAGAGGAAAACTAATAATAAAGATGAAAGTGAGGGACGTACAAATTAATAAAATGACAGATCCACAATGGCTTTATTTAACTGAAAACTAAATAATTTTTATCTTCATAATTTGTATTGGGATATACGCAATGCTATATATCTTACTTGCCTCTTGAATATGCATGAATTACGTCAATAGCAATTTTGTGTCTTGCTTGGTAGATTATATATACACCTATATGATGTTTGATGAAGCTTGATAGGAGAACAATTATAAAGCTCTTGCAACCCTTTCTATGCCACATTCAAATGGTCTTTCACCAAACCATCTATAAGCCAAAAGAATTAAAAAAGGAACCTTTCATCAAACAGTTTCTGTGCGAAAATTATGGTCGACATAGTGGGTAATTAACGTAGAACACCTTTGTGAATTCGTATTCGATACATGTGGGCGATTATGTTCCTTGAATTATGATCGACATAGTGGTCCATTCGAAGGGGAAAGTGATTGCAATTAGAGGCAAAGAGGAAAGTCGAATACATGTTTTACCTGTCTTGGGTTTCTGTTTGAAACAGTCTGGTATGTTTTTTTTATCCCTCTGCGTAGAATCACTTTGTCGTGCAGCGGAGTACGTGAATGGGGTAGTCGGCGCCCTTGGTTGTCGGCTGCCAAACTTCAGTGGATGAGAAGAATGGAGCGGTGGAGCAACTTTGGGAAGCGTTTTCTGTTTCCCCGCCTAGTGAGTTGTGTCCTTTGGAAGCCAGGAGAGGCTGTCGTCGTTTTGTATCAAACCGGTTGGAGCCGTGTCGTTTGGAGAAGAGGCGTAGGGTGGGGCAAGTACTAATTGCAAGTGTTTAGGGGCATTTGTGAAAAATAAGAAGTAGAAAACACCTTCGTACATTTAAAAGAAGTAGTATAGATTATATAAAGATATGAATAATAATTTCGAGGAGAAACGGAGAAAATTCCATAAATGCTATTGAAACGTTAATGTCTCTCTTGTCTGTTAGTCTCTTTTGGTGATTTCAACTTTTAAAGGAAACCAACGTGACGTTTCTGTTAAGTTCCTATACGCCGTTTATTTTCTATTGCATGCCGCTTATTCTAACCCAGTTGAAGTATGATCATAAATATTTCCTAGCTAAGATATTCCAACCCATTTGTGAGTGTGAGGTCTAATATCCCTCTTTGGGAGATTAAGTTTTGGTGATGTGTTGCTGCTAATTATCTAAAGGTTTCTTCTCGAGTGATGCTACTGATTATGTGTTGATGATTAAAGTCTAATCTGAGGCCCGGTATTTGTAGCAGGCCGAGCCTATGGCTCGAACCCTACCGAGCGATGTGACAAGCACATGTGTAGTCTTGGAGGCCAAGCTAAGCAGTGCCCTATAAATACCTCATTATGCCAACCAGAGGTATATTCTCTTGCACTCTAAAACCCTAGATCTTCGGATGGAATTAAAGATCTGGGATGCTACAGGTTTTTTTTTGGTTGCTACTTACTGGTCAGGGCGCGTGTTATCATGATGCTGGCCTGTTTTTTACAATCACTATGTATTCTTTTGCATCTTTTCAAGCTTTGTATTTGGATTGACTCCTTGCCATCCCTCTTTTTTTTTGCGGTTTTGGGTCGTCATATGTATGATTGTCTTCGGTATAGCTGCCAACCTAGTGTCTGTACTTCTGGGTCGTCATATGTATGATTGTCTTCGGTATAGCTGCCAACCTAGTGTCTGTACTTCGCCTTCACTGATTAACAAAATCTTTCTTTGCTTAGCACAAAAAAAAAAAAAACAACCGCGAAGACAATCAAAACTACGAAAACAACTCTGTATATAACAAAGTGCAAACTTTTAGTGGTCCTCCTCTTATTTACTACTTTGTTCCATATTCAGAGTCCACTACGAAAAGTCATGTCATTTTTTAAATCAAAAAATCTATTCCTTCCATGTATAATTTTTTGAATTTTTTCGCACCAAATTAAAGTACTAATCGAGATCTTTAATAAAGTGCGGAAAAATTCGAAAAATTATACACGGAAGTAGTTGAGTTTTTTATTTGAAAAATGGCAAGAGAGAGAGTATGAGACTCTCAATATGGAACGGAAGGAGTATAATTACAAATGTAGGAAATGATGGAAACTAACTAATACTGTACTACACAATCTGTAACGGCCGTGTCCTTGGTCAAAACTATCTCATTATTTTCATTCACGTCTGCCACTGGCTGAGGACTGCCGTATATATAGTCCTTTAGTAAGTGGCCCAGGAATAGAAGAAAACAGACAGAGGAAGTGGCAACTGAGAAGAGGAATAGGCCCCGAAAGCTTAGGAGGTCCAGGCTATCAACGTCGTCCGTCCTAGTTTCAGAGTGTTCAAGGCCCAGGCTATCGATGTCCTCAGTCGTAGTTTGAGATTGTGAACACTCGTTGTAGGGGGTTAACCACTTCTTTTCCAGCCTTTTCAGTTCCCCTAGCTGTGAGAGTTGGAGAATGGCTTTTGAGACATCAGCAGCTAATGGAGAATATTGTTTTTGAAATATCTGCATAGAAACATGAATGAAGATAATTCTATCATAAAAGCGTGCAGCATAAACTTAGGAATTTACGCATATACAATTAATTAAGAAGTGACACATCACCGTTAGATTGAGAAAATTGAGGACATCTACTACAACTTTTTTTTTTTTTTGAACGGCGAATTATTTTTATTAATCTTCGAAGAAAATATAAAGATTAACAGGAGTAAGGAGAGAGCAACGAGTGCCCAATCCAAGAACCAGTTCCTAAATTGGCAAGATGCCAACCAAGGAGACACCCAAATGGACAAGCCTAACACCTAATAGGCCTACTTGTTTTGTTGTTTTTGCCAGCAGTGAAAAGAAGTTTCTCGACTGTAAAAATATTGCTCTTGATTTTCTTTTTTAACTTTCCTTTTCTGGTAATCCTAACAATAATAAATATGTTAATGAAAAGGAAATTGATTTTGGCACTCCAATTTTTACCACCGACACTCCATTTTGTGTGTTAATCATGTGAGAAAATAAAACTAAAAGTGGAGTGTCATTGGCTAAATTTGGAGTGCCAAAATCACCTCCCTAATGAAAAATTAACAAAGCTAACCATGGTTACTATTTAAGAAAGGAAAGGGTAGGGGACTCTTTCTATAACTAGAATCGCGGGATAGGTGATCACATCTGTCCGTTTTATAGTATTATGAAATGGATTTGCAAGAGGATTTGCTGCATTAATATGTGCTAGGGTTTGGGGTGTTTTTCTTTTGGTGCTTTTGGGTTTTTTCTTTCGGCTGGTTGTTTTCGACTGTTTTGGTTTTTGTGGGTTTTTTCTTTCGGCTGGCGTCTTGCCTTCCCTTAGGTCTCGAGTGGCTTCTTGCTAGTGTGTCCTTGATCCTTTTAATTTTTGTAATCCTTTATAAAGATAAATAAATTCTTTTTGCCTAGTAAAAAAATAATAATGATGATGGTTCAACCATCCAAGAATGCTCCAACTCAATTCCGGTTACTTAGTTGTGTGTGTTATTAGAGCATGCATGAGGCTCCTCTTGAAGTGAGATGATAGTTTAAGTTAACCCTAAGACCGCCACTATATGCTTTATTGTCATCAAGTTCTTTGGAATAAAAGGCAAAACAAGTGCAAAAATAAATAAATAAAAATAAACTAGTGTTCAATACTCACAAAGCCAAATCCTCCAAAGCTATATTTGGTTGGAATGAGGGTAAAATTCCTGCAATATCTGTTCACGAAAGTTTTGGCATAAGGGTTCTCGAGAAACGCTGCCGATATACTGCCATTCTTGAAGCGCGCTAGATACTCGTCTTCGTCCTTGATAGGTATAATTTCATTCGAGAAGTTAAGCTCCCCTTGAATGTATTTCTTCATGAACGCATTTTCATCACAACCGACTTTTTCTCTTGACCAGATTTTTGGACGGAGTTTTGACAATGTGAGCATCGACGTCAGGTTAGCGGTGTAGCTTTGCGTTAAGATCAATGCCAGGAAAAGCCACACCACCACCACAATCCGAGCGTAGTTGCTTTGAATCCTCTCCCCTGCACGATTCAAATATTGAACAACTGGTAAAAAAATAAAGGAAAACGGCAATTGACCAGAAAATTCACGTCATCATGAGAAAGAAAAATGGTTGTTTGATTCAAGATCATAGAATCAAAGTCGAGTACTTTATTTTTATCCGGTTTTATTTTTTTTTTTGATCGGCAAAATTGAGTACTTTTAGCGTACTGTTTTTTTTTTTTTTTTAACCTAGATCGTGTTTCATGATAGCAAGGAAAAAAGGTACATATATATAACTTATTTGTTTGATGGCTTACAAGAATTTTCAAGCCTCCGCTGTTATTTTTTTTTCTTGAAGACGCAATTTTTCCGGTGATCCGATCAGTTGCCCTATTTAACTTATTCACTATCAGAAAAATCCTTAGTCGAAAATGGTATCCATTATGTTAGTGTTTTAAATGAATTTAGGGCGTGTCATCTTTGACTGGATAAGCGAAACCCCCTATGTTCATGTTACACGCGTATAGAATTTAATCAATCTCGTTATACTTACTGTGAGCGAGGAACAATGAAGAAAAAGTGAACCAGAGAGCATTTCCAAGTTGATTGCTAAATGGGCCACAGAATTCTTCGTTCTTGGACTGACGTTCGACGAACCAGACTATGAACATTGTATAGACCAAAACAGCCGCTGTAGCCAACCACATCCCCCTAGTGAAAGGCTTGAGAAATATCCCCGCCTTTGGACCGGGCCTCACTGGAACCACCAACGTTAGGCCCGATTCCGTGAATGGTGCGGTGAATGCCACGATCTCCCAACGTTCGGCTAGTATTGTTATATCACCCACGGCGGCGCTATAAGTCTTCCATTTCGTAATTAAAATCCACATGTTGAAAAGGATATATTAAAACATTGAAAAACATGGAAACAATAACATATACTGAAGAATTTATGTCACTACGAAAGCGTTGAATTCAAGATTAGTGAATTTCTATGCAAACCAAAATCTCAATCTCATAGTTTTCGTTCAAATTTTTATCATCCAAACCGTTCAATGTGTATAAAACATGTTTTTAAGGGCCGCTAGAAATCAACTCAAAAAATGACAGGAAAGTACTTGATCCAAACAGGTTTTTCATAAATGTGTGTGTGTATATATATTATTTTATGAAAAACTGTTTGGATCGAGCACTTCTCGGTCATATTTTGAGCTTATTTCTTGAGGGTACCTTTAAAAACATATTGAATGGTTCGGATCATCAAAATTTGATCTGAAACTTTGAAATGTTTTTTTGGGTGTCCCCGGAACCACCCCGAAACTACATACTCCCTCCGTCCCATATTGTTTGCTGTCTGGTTCACAAAATGGAGTTTTAAAAATAACGCAATTTTTTAAAGAAAAAATTCAAACTTTTTGCACAAATTAAAAGAGCTCATTGATATCTAGTATTGTTGAAGAATTTATGATTTTTTTTAAAAATTATTATTATTTTTAAACTCCGTTTTGTGAACCGGACAAACATTTTGGGATTGAGATAGAATATATATAAAACTAAAGGGGTACATACTGCTCACATCGAAGTATGAAATGTATACTGTAGTATCGAAACCAATGCAAAAAAAATTTGATCACGTTAAACGGTTGTGATCATTGAAATTTGATTAGAAAAAGGAGGTCCACACTTTTTTTTTTAAAAGAGTCATTCATTCAACACAAGCCCATCGGGCAAACAGATTCCAAAACAGATGCTGGAAAGAACCAAAACAACCTAAACGTCGACCTTAGGCACCTACTGTGTGCCGAAACAAGCCCCGCGATAATGCCGGTACATAAGAACCAATCTCAGTCTAGATAACAAAGGATCTAAAGAGATCCACAGCTCAAACCCTAAACAAATAAGTATCGCTGAAATCTGAAGGCAAACAACAACAAATCAACTAAAATCTAACAAGTCTCATGGACAAAACCACAAGGGTCACCGGCCTGAACAGGATAAGAATCGAACACCACCAGACCACGGTGACCAAAGACTAGTCTTCTTCCAGCCGAAACTACTACGTAGCCCAATCAAACACCACCGGACCACCACCAATCCCAATAACACCACCGAAACCCACCAGCCCCAAAACAGACATCCAGAGAAACAAAGACCACCAACACCGGGCCATTCCTTAATAGGCGCCGGGTTATTTGCCCACCACCATCACCCACCAGATCTGTAACATCCAGACTGGTACATAACTGGACGGGAGAAACCCGCCAGTATAAAGAAAAACGGAAAAACCCCCTTAAGATCCTTACAAGAGGCACCGAAGGCACAATAATTAATGAAACACAAAAGGCACACCGAAGTATTGAAACCAATATATGCAAAGGAAAAGAGGTCGAAGAGAGATTGATTACCTTGTTAGCGACTTTAGCAACTAATTCATTATACGTCCCATCGAACTCCTTGTATGTGAATGGTCCAGAACAATCTAATTCCTTCATAGCCGCTTCAAAAACCTCAATGCAAAAACCGGAGTACCTGCTCTTCTCGCGCTTCACAAAGCTTTTGAAAGAGGGTTTTCCCGGAACTCCAATTACAAATGTGTCGCTAATATTATACAGTTTACAATCACCTTCGACAACGGAGACTTGAGAGAGAATAATAATAATAAGAAGGAATGATATCAACAGTTCTACTGGGATGGAAAGGATGATCGGTTTAGTTGCGCTAGAGTGGAGGAGAGCCATTTTTTTTTTTTTTAATAATAATGGCAGAGTCGTACTAGTTTGTGAGTTAATTAATTGATTATTTGACTTATTTATAGTTTTATACGTACGCGTAATGTTTGGAGATGTCTCTGTCTCCCTAGAGAGAGAGAGAGAGAGAGAGAGAGAAGGTGGATTATTCTTTTTCCTTAGGACGCAAGGACTTCGAAATTCTGTGCTTACTGAAAGTTCCAATGTTGAATAGCAATGCTGATCAAGACTTTAGACTTATCAAAGTCCCTTGAATAGGACGGATCGATGAAGTAATCATTTAGTATCTCTTAGCCCTTGGATCCTTCTGTCCAGATTTGGACTTCAAAACCCAATTATTTTTTTTGATAGGCAAAATTTTTTATTAAGAAGACTTGACAAAGGATACATCAAGTTGGGGGGAGGAGAATCCAACCAAAGTTGGAAGAAAGAGGACCGAGATCCAAACACCTTACGGGCAAAGGCCCGAACACCTAAAGGCCTCAAAGCGCCTCAAAAACACCTACATTTGAAATATTAAGCCCAGCCCCATAACCAAAACCAAAAATAAAATTCAAAACCTAAAAACTAACCCAAACAACCCATCACCACGAACACCAAAACGCACGGGCGCATACACATAGCCTGCTCACCATAGACTCAGAAGCACCCCACACATCACCTAAAAACCCAATTATGACATGCATATATGTGTAACAATAAGTTTATAATCACACACAAACACTTACCCAATATGATATGGACCAGGTTTACTTTCATGCCAACCAAAGTACGTAGTTAAACAAACTACTCTCTCCGTCTCACTTCAATAGAATTTTTAAGAGTTCGTGTGTCAATTTTACCTGATTATATCTTATAATTTATAATATTTTAAGAGTTCGTGTGATTGAAGGATTTGGTTCATCAATTCATGGCTTTAAGTTCAGCAGAATAGGCCTTTAAGAAACAAAAATCTAGAGTTAACTGGCTGACTCTGGGAGATAAAAATACTAGATTCTTGTTTTTTGAATGTCAATATGCTACCTTGGTCTGGACTAGTATCAGGTCCAAGTGTTGTAGGCATGGGGATAGTTTGAGTCTGTTGGCTGAAGTCCAGTGGGGCTCACAACATTGTTCCAAGTCAGTTTCGACTATTATTTACCAGTGGTGTTTAGCAGCCTCAGTGTACTTCATTTGGCGGGAGAGAAATTCTCGAATATTCAGACAAGTTGGAGTAGATTCCTACACCCTAGTTAAGAGAATTGAGGAAGAGATCAGAGCCTGCTTGGTATCAATACAGCTGTCCATAGATTCTGATTTTGATGCTGCTATTTGTCAGGATTGGGGGATCCATTTCAGAGAAGACACTTTAGAAGGGTTTGGTGTTTTGTTGCTTTCCTTTTGTTGAGAGCAGTTAGGTTTTCTAGTGGCCATAGTTTTGGCTAGTGTCTTGTAATTTCTATTCCAAGGCTATCTCCTTGGTCTTTTGGGCGTGGTCCCTTTATAAAATTTGCCTTTTTCCAAAAAAATATTTTATGTGATTTTAAAAATATTATTATAGAACTAATCAAGATCTATCAATCAATATTCATATTGGATATAAAATTTATTATCAATTTAAAGATATAACTATTTTTTTATTCGGTTAAAATAGTACAATGGATAATATTGTAACGGAGGGAGTAATAAACTTAATTAAAGGACCAGGAACAAAGGTACAACTATAGAAGACATCAACTGCATTTTGATGCCGACAAAATCATTGTTTTGTCAAAGCTTCAAGAATTTTATCGATTCTAACTTCTGATTATTCGCATGCAGTATCGATCTTTCTCTTATTCACGGAAGAGCCGTGAATAAGACAATCATGGAGGTAAGCGATCGCGGCCGTCTGTTTCAGTTTTGGACGGTTTAAATTTAAATGAGAAAATGTTTCATTTAAATCCAAATTGTTCAATACAATTTGGAGTTGCTCCGCACAACTCTTTTTCACGGAAACGTCCGTAGGAAAGATTTTCTCATCTTCCAATTGACTATTCGCATGCAGTATCTTCCGAATATTCCCTCAACGGATTCCAATTGCGGCTCTAAATTCTAGATCCCATTAACGACCAGTAGTTTTTCTAAAAAAGCCATTTGGTTTTTCCGCCAATTTTTTTTTGTTCTTATTCAAATTTTTTTTGCAATTTGTGGCTTACTGTCAATTTTTTGGAGATTATTGCTTCGTTATAACGAGAGGAATCTAAAAAGTAAAAAAATTTGGTCGAAATCCAAATTTTTTTGAATAAAGACGAAAAAAGTGGCTTTCCCGCCAATTTTCGTCGAAATTCAAAAAAAATTGGATTTCGATCAAAATTTTTTACTTTTTAGATTCCTCTCGTCATAACGAAGCAATAATCCCCAAAAAATTGACAATAAGCCACAAAATGCAAAAAAATTTTGAATAAGGACAAAAAATAAGCCACTTTGGGGACCAGTATTTTTTCCGTATCATCCGTATTGATTAATTACCGCTGTTACGTATCTATCAATACTATTACACATCACCGATACATTAAGCAATTTTCCTTCACATTGCAATATCGGCCTTAATTTTACTAATCGATACCTACTGATACCAATGCATGTCGGTTAATCCCGTTACATACATATCACCATTTTGGCATAATGTATGAACGTAGTAGATTTAACTTGACCTTTCCATATTTCAATAGTTTTTTTAAAAACAAAATTTCTACTGAACTTTTCATATCCAAAACTTATGGTCAAAAGCTATAAAAGTTCACTAAACACAAAATAATCTAAAATGGAGAATGTTTTTGGATTGTTTTTTGTTTTTAATTATTTTTTTCATGTTCGCTTTGTACTTGTTTACTAATATTTATTTCTCTATTCGAGATGAATTTTAAAAACTCAAATAATTTGACCAAAAGCTCACTAACAACAAAAATAATTGATTATCTTGAAAAAATTGATTTTTAGTCCAAATTTTGATCTTCTTTATGTTTGACATTAATTTAGCAGCTGTAGATTGATTTTGATGGGAAGAATCGAAAAAATAAAAAGTATCGACCAAATTTTGACTTATATTTCATCTTTGGTGCACTCTTTTCAATATTGAACTAGTGGTTTCATAGATGAGAGAGAGAGAGAGAAGGTGGATTAATTCTTAGTAGGAGTATTTCTTAGGACGTACGTAAGAATAATATTTGAAACTCTGCGCTTACGGAAAGTTCAAATATTGAATAGTAATGCTGATCGAGAACCAAGTGCATGCCTTAGAGTCGACAAGACTTGTCGAAGCCCCTTGAATAGTCATACTTTCCACTGTACCCTCTTCATCAAAAAAATCCTTCACCTTGCCCTCTTTTAATCTATCATTTAGTATCTCTTAGCCCCTTCGGTTACTCTTCTGTCCGTATTTGGACCTTCAAAACACCATATGACATGCATATATATGTGTAATTCGAAACTTAAATGCCCCATTCGTAGAGATATATATTAGTCTATAGTCCTGTTTATGGCTCATGTTTAATATGTTCAACAGGTCTAATGCTGATGTATGTTAAACCCCTTAGTAAATGTCTTTTTAACTCTTCTTGATCTTAAGATACATTCATTTTATTCAAAGGAACATGCCTCTCTCTTTAAATCTTTGTCACTTGAGGCCTATAATCGATCCCACCCCTTTCATTTGGATCTTATGTTGTACATTCATCTTGAAAAGTGAAGAGTCACAAATGTCTACCTTCTATTTTTTCAAAGACCAATATGAGTCATGCTAGAATTCAAAGATTTCCACATCGTGGATTTACGTGGGGCAGAAGTTTCGGTCGGAGTCGCGAGATCGTGAGCATTGACGTGAGGCTGGCGGTGTAGCTTTGCGTTAACACCAACGCCAGAAATAGCCACACCACTACCACAATCCGAGCATAGTTGCTCGTAATCTTCTCCCCTACACAATTAAAATAGAACTTCCATCTTTTACAACTTAGTTGTTCGGCTAGCTTACGCACCTTGATTAATTCTGAGGCCTAATTTTATCATTCGTAATTTCAATTTTGAAGGATGCCCCTAATTACTACTCTGAATGATGAGATGTTTTATGGCATTTCATTTCAAAATAAAACGATTCACGAAAGAGGTTTCTTTCTTGAAAAAGATAAAATTGAGCTTCATCATTTAGATATACGGAGAGAGAGAGAGAGAGAGAGGCCTAGGTGGAAATTCCGAAGGGTGATCCTCTGTATTGAATTCTCTATATCTCTCTAATGAAATGCATTGCCAGCCATTAGATCACATCAAATTTTTGACGAAAAAATCTAGCACAATCTAAAGACCCAAAATACATGGGAACAGAGATACGGAGAACTTCAGTGGTACAGAGAATCCGCAATGGAAAATTCTTGGTGGATTCTTCGGACTTAAGGAATTTGAAATTCTTGGTGTATGGAAATTCAAATTCTAATTAATGCTCGAGAACAAAAGTCGATGACTTTGAGTACTCAACAAGACTTTAGCAGTATGCCCCGGAGAATGCCACACTATAAAACAAAAATAGAAAAATCTTTCGCATTGCCCTCTTAATCCATCATTTAGCTTATCTTAGCACTTTTAATTTGTTACTCTTTCGTCCAGATTTGCACGTGAAACTGCAATATGACATGAATATATGTGTAATTCAACACTGAAAATGCCCCTTCAAAGAGATAGTTTATACGGAGTAGTCATTTTTATAGCTCGTGGAGTATTAATTATAAATAGTCGGCTTCTTATACAGATGCCCTTCTTTTAGTTATTTGCGGAAGTCGATCTCAGCCGTTAGATTGTGTTTTAAATGGTCCGGATGCACGGATAATCTAATCGCGTGAATAGATTATCCACGAACCCAGACCTTCCAAAACACAATCCAACGGCTGAGATCGACGTCCGCAAATAACCCACTCTAAGGTCGTCCTTAGGAGAAGATTCGTGTAATTATAAATAGTTAAATACCCTTTTGATTCTTCTTCTTTAGGTACCTCCTTTTAATACAAGGAAGATGCTTCGATCTGTTGGTAAATCTTTTGGCAACTAGGGCCTAGCTACTATTGAGCCCTATTGTAATGATCGAACTCGTTTCAAGTCCTTGCGAGAGCGTTGCAAGTAACTGTTGTATTAAAAAAAATTCCCAAAGTTGGGGAAGATCAGAGCTGGACAGGGACAAAGCCACAAAGGTACACGGAGTTTATATTCTTTCGATTAATTGCAAATTTACAGTTAAATAAGACAGCAATTGTATTTTGGTGCCCACAAAATCATATTGTCAAAGCTTTAACTACAAACGGAACCACTAGTATTGACAGCTTTTAGGAGTTTTCCCCACTCCTTCTCGACAAGATATGTGGCTCTGAATATTCCAAATTAATGTTCCCTCATGATCAAAGAATTCCAATTCTTTCACTACTACTTCTCTGATTCCAGCTAGTCTGTCACATTGTACCGGATTTTAGCTGCCATTAATCCCCCAAAATGCTATGGTTACCGAACCATTGCATACAGATTACACACAGATGGCGTGTGCAAGCGGCTATAGGATTCCACACGGATGATTCCGAGCTGTTCAATGAGTTTAAAATTCTTTTTCAAATGGTCTCGTAAGATATCAGCTCAATTCAATTATCTGTAATCGCTTCATCAAACATTTCAATTTTTCAATCAGAAGTTAGGATTCGAAATTCTGAATAAAAATTAAAAGATTGGATCGACTACTTAAATGTATCCAAATAACCTGAATTTTTTTTTTTACGGGACTAGTCGAACAAATATTTTAAAATTATGGAATAGTTTCGGAACATCCGTGTGGAACCATTAATAAAGAGTCCCACGCACCACATGTTCATGATATGCGTCCTATGGGTCGGTAGCCATAGTCGTCGGTCTTAATTAAGAGATGAAAATCTTGAGGACAATATTGGATTCTACTCAGCTGTGGAAAAGTAATTGGCCTTCAAATCACGCGGTTGTTTGGGAGCTGGAGTTTCTCATTTTGTATTTTTCCATTTTTGTAGTTTTGAAATTCATTTTATCAACATGCATCATCGAAAGAGAATGGAGGAATGCAAAAGTACTCACAGAGGAGTTTTTTTTTTTTTTTTTCCTCATCATATTTTTTGGGGTGTTTGAGAGCCAATTCTACAATGCATTATGTCAAAAAGTATTTTGCAAAATGAACTAGTACAAATTACATTATTCAAAAATCAAATCTGAAGGAGCTTTAGGAATTTCAATTATGCTAAAAATCAACTCTAAAGGAGCTTTTGGAAGGAATTCCACTTATACTTTCACTCTCAAGATCCTTCTCAAAGTCATTTAAACACTTTGACAATTTCCATTGTAAATTACCTAGTAATTGGCTCAAAGTTCTGAGCCGCACGGCACAATGTCATCTTCGACCCTGTTGCTAGTTTTCTTCCTCAGGTCCAAATCATTCATTAATCATAGAAAGTAACCCACTGGCACGTATCATGTACTCTTATACATCTAACTCGAGTTTAAATCTCGACAAGATATGTGGCTCTGAATATTCCCTTGTAAAAACTAGGAGTAGACAAAGAATCCAGCTTTGATATCGTACGTGAACGACTAGGTAGTCAAGATGATTAGAGACCGACATATAGCTCCCATTAATTCCCCAAAATGCTATGGATACCGAACCATTGCATACTGGCGTGTGTGGGCGGCTATAGGATTCCACATGGATGATTCTGAGCCGTTTAATGAGTTTAAAATACTTTTTCAAATGGTCTCGTAAGATATCAGCTCAATTCAATTATCTGTAAGCGCTTCATCGAACATTTCTTTTTTCAATTAGAAGTTAGGATTCGAAATTCTGAATAAAAATTGAAAGATTGGATCGACTACTTAAATGTATCCAAATAACCTGAATTTTTTTTTTACGGGACTAGTCGAACAAATATTTTAAATTTATGGAATGGTTTCGGAACATCCGTGTGGAACCATTAATAAAGAGTCCCACCCACCATATGTACATGATATGCGTCCTATGGTTCGGTACCCATAGTCGTCGGTCTTAATTTCTATGTCTTGATCCCTACGTACAACATGACTTTGAAAGTAAGAATTAATTAAGAGATGAAAATCTTGAGGACAAGTCAGGCAAAGCCCGGGTAGTCAAGATGACTAGAGACCGACATATAGCTAGTCTGGGCACGGGAGACTACCATGGGCTGGCCTGTTACAGGTATTCTCGTGCATCCATCCAGCTAGAAACGGGTCACAAGTACGATTTTGAGCTTGGGTTTTAAAAATTTTAACCAAATACCGAACATGATTGTTAAGATCGAAACACACACGCATATGATTCATGAGTATAAAACAGTAAAGAAATCGATACAGCAATATACGTGATTCCACAAAACCGAGTACGTCCACAGGAGCGAGAGAATAGTCTTTTTATTGATGATCATAGTACATAGGATATTATGATCAAAAAAAAAAAATAGTACATAGGATATTACAATAGATAATATTTATACCTCCTCTATTTCTATCCTTATAACACCGTACCATACCTAACTGAGGAATTTAGTCTAACTCTACTAAATTTTAGATATAGCTATTCCTCTTACGTGTTACTATCAAAATTAGACCATGACAATATATTTTGAAAACTTGAATCTTCTTTGTTACTGGTACATGCTTGTAATAGTATGGTTCGTTTGAACGGTGTCCCGAGCACTAGGGTATTGATATCATACCACTATTCAATGGGGTCGCTCCCCAACTGACTGGCAACATATACCATTGAATGATATTATTGCTTGAATGTGCAAAAGTGAAAGAAAAATGAAAAATTCATCTCCTGGACCAAAGGAATGAGCGTATAAACTGAAATGGCATGTTACTAGAAATTTAATGAAAATATTTGAATGTTGCTTTACTCATGAACTGTTATATGATGTGAAGTATTTTCATGGTCAAACTTGTAATTAATTTTGGTATACTTATCTCACCCAAGCTTTGACTTATGCAAAACCTTTTACATTTTTCCAAGAAAATGGCATGTCTAGCCATCGACTCATCAATGCTCGTTGGTATTATGTGGACATGCAACAATAAGGTGCCTAATGGTTTGTAATTATTATACTTTTACATTTAGAAGCTCTGGGATTAATTAAGTTATTTATTCTACGTTTCCGCATACTTTTATTTATATGGTTTAAAATGATGATGATGTTAGAAATTCCTAAACTAGAGTATGAGCAGGCCTTCGGCAGCTTAACACCTGCTTGGCCGGTCACGACTTTTAGGGTCGATTTTGGGTCGTGACAAGAGACATGCACGAAAAGATCGAGACTGAGATATTGAAGAGAAGAGCTTATTGTGAAGAAGAAATCAATCGTGAGCTAAATTGGTTATATCCACACTTAGAGAGAGTGTTATCTGCAAGTTGAAATTCATTATAAAGGGGGCAGTACACTCATATTTATACTCTTGTGTGAGTTTATCTTTTTGTGAGTGATTTTGAAGAGAAAAAAAAAAATACTTGAAGGTTAGGTGTTACTAGCACCAGCGTCAAAACTAGTTGAGTTAATTAGGAATGACTAGCACCCTTGTGTCAAAATTAGTCTGAGCGATTGAGAATAAATTGCTCGTTGTAAAAGTTGTTTAGCACCCGTGAAGCTAGAAGAATTGTAACTACTGGAGATAGTGCACCAAATCTCAAGTTGGACAATTGGGGAGTGGATTAAACCGTGAAGTTGCGGACCGAACCACTATAAATCCTTGCATTCGATTTCTCTCTCCCTTACTCTTTTACTTTCAATTTTGCATATCAGTATTGCATGAGCAAAATGGTACTCCCTCCGTATTTTTTTTAAATGTTCATTACGGTTATGCGTACCATTTTCAAGTGTCTATATATCTTATTGTATATTGCTAAAACTATGCAATATGAATCTTGTTTGACAGATTCCAATTATTTTTGTAAGACAATGATTTTAAAAATATAAAACATAATATACGTCGTGAGATATAAACCATTGACAATAGCACGCAAAATCGTAATGGATACTTGAAAAGAGACAGAAGGAGTATATCATTGAAATCAGAATTGTGATTGAATAGCTTGCAGAATTAATAGTTGATTAGTTCCATATATTAAAGTCCTAAGAAATCTGTCAATTAGTTCTTTGCAGCTGTTGTAATTCTATTTTTGGGCTTGCTCCAATTATTCTGCTACTGTGCTACTTACTACTTTGAACCTGGACCAACAATGGCTTTGTTGTTCATCACAAGTTACAATGTCCCCCGGACCCCATCCAAATATTTAGCACATTTCAGTTCCAGGCACTACCCGATCGGAGGAAGGAAATCTCCATGGACTTCCAATCTCTGCATTCATCAAGTTCCGTGCAACTCTAACCGTCTTGATCGAAACGCTCTCATTACTTGCATTCACGTTAGCCACTTGAGATGACTGATGACGGCAGTAGTCCCTGAATAAGTGCCCAAGGAATAGAAGAAAACAAAGAAAGGAAGTGCCAGCTGAGAAGAGGAATAGGCCCCAAAAGCTTCGGAGGCTCGAGCTATTGCTTGACGGATTCCTAAACCTAAAATAATGGGTTGCCCCAAGCGTAGGGCGGAGACCGACGTAGCATAATATCCGGTAAGTCCGGAGGCGAATCCACAGAGACGGTGACGTATGCTGACTAAAAACTCGAGTTGTTACTGATTAAACTGGCTCTTAGGTAGCCATCACTTGTCAATTTGATTGAGATTAACTAAAACTTAAGGAAACAACTGTTCTTTTCAAATAATTAAAAAGGAGGTACGATCGTAGGGTTTATAGCACTCGTAACCAGTTCGGATTAACCTGCTCCATTCGGTGTTCTTAAAAACGTTCAACTTTAAATTGAAAAAGAAACACCGCAAGATGCGAGACCCTATGGTCGCCGTTTACCCATGCGCAGCGAAGAATGAGTTTTGGACCCCCATTCCCACGTTCACATGGGCTTCGACGATGCCTGGGTTCGTCTTACGAATGTTCTTTATTAACCTAAAATTGCTTTTTTTCATTGTTTGAAAACAGGAGTAGTGCCCGAACTGATCACGGTGTGCTAATCACCTAGCGACTCTACCCGAACGACTACTCACTAATCATTGCACAATAAACCAAAGAAACCCTAATTTGAAACATGCTTCTAAATACGGGATAAAAAATAAACAGAAGATCTAAGTTAAATAATAACCAACGAATAACTTTTATAAAGAACTGAAATTAAAATAAATTACCGAAATGCGAGTAACTGAAAAAAACTTAAAAACTAAACAATATTGAATCCTGACAGTCGGCAGCCCCGTTCTTCGTTTCTACTATGTCGCATGATCCCCAAAAAATATGACGGCAGACCCTTTCTTTGTTTTTCCGTCCGAATAAAATAACCTTGTGCGCAGCTTTTCTCCCCCCCGTGGGAATCAATCCTTTGTTATATATATAGCCGAAAACCCTTGTACTTTTTAACTCTACTAGCCGGGTAGCACGTGCATTGCACGTGGAAGGTACCAAGTAGGGGTAATATGGGGGCAGTACTTCATTGAAGTCTTGCGACTACATTGTCTAGCGGCAACAAATCAGGTAGCACAATAACAAGGATAAGGCATTAATTCCCAATATGACAAAAGTCAAGATTATTATTATTTTCTTGTAAAAAATAAGCTCAGCTCATTAAACCAAAAATTTACATAAGACAACAAAGCTGCTCTATCAATATTGTGAGCACCCTTAAAATCATGTCTTGACACTTTAACAACTTTAACAAAATCCATCAGAGCCATTTGAATATTTAAGTTAGCTACGATTGGGTTCTAAGCTGTTGCACAAAACTGCACAGCCCAAACACATGTTCAATTGTCTCTGGCATCTCTGTACATAGTGGACAACTCGGATTGATATCAATCTTTCTTCTCAACATAGCATCCTTAACCACCAAAATGTGATGTACTATCACCTTCCAAATGAATAGCTGAAACTTCGGACGAAGTCCTAAACCCCATCCTTTACCCTACAAATTAAAGCAAAACTTCTCATTCCTCAAAATCTCTCCACTCCTCTTCCACCATATGGGTTATCCACATTGGGAATCCATTTATCCTTAAAAACACTAATCTTAGTTACATCCCCAATCCACCATATCAGACATTTTTCCAGCAGCTCCTTTCCCAACATAATGCTTCTCCAGATGCATTAGAAGGTGCAGTTGCATCAAGAAACTGCGGCCTCAAACAATATTTCCCTAGAAAAACAGAAGAAAGCAATGAACCTGGATTTTTGAGAATTCGCCAGGCTACTTTGGCCAGAAGGGCATGATTTAAGCAAGCCACATCTTTCAAAGACCTCTTTCCTGCTCCGATTTCGTCGAACCAATCCATTATCCTTCTCTCAAAACCATAAAAACTCTGTTAGCCTTTCTCCACGATCTCACATGCATCACAGATGTCCCAACTATTATCTCTTGTTGCTGCCTTTAGGCCCCTTACGGTTTAAGTTCATTCTGATCTCTTTCCAAAAACTTAGTTAGCAACTCATCCAGTCAAAAGAGGGTCCTAACCCTGCAACATGGCAATGAGGACAATGTACAAGAAGACAAATAGTTTAGAAAACCTTTATCAAACTATGCTATTAGCCTCTCACACTCTCTTTAACTGTTGAAAGAAAAGAATTCAGTATGAAACATTGAAAGTGGAGTGTCAAATCTTATACTGAACTCCTTCCATTAATGTCCAAACGGACCGTAATAAAATTAAACAGTAGTAAAACTTTCCATCCTAATCAACCAAATTCTGGAGATAGAAAATATTCGAGTGATGCTTATTGATCCTTGCTTAGTCTTTCTAGTTTTTATAATAAACAACTGCGAAATATTAGGACAATAAAAGATGCTAGTGACTCTCAAGATTAATGGGAAATGGCCATAAAAGCAACCTCTCTTTTATTAGTTACAGTTTATTCTTGCTAACAAGGTGTTCCCACACCAAGGGATGTAAGAGGATCTTGCAAAAGAGTCTTCAACTTGGCCCATATGAACCTGAAAATGTAGGGGTAATTGTCTTCGCAAGCCCACCAATACCAACTATTCTTCTCAATAAAGAGAACTGAAACACCAAACTCAAAATGCAATGTTTGTCTGACGAAGTTATTAAAAATGGAAGTGCTAAAAGAAACTGAAACTGATCTATGGTTCCTGCACTCTCTTTAGACATATACCTCTACCGGAATAATCTACTACCAAAAATCCAACTGGCAATCATCAACATGGACAATTTACCTATAGACAGTGCAACCCTGAGGGGGCATCCATGCTTCAATCTCTTGATCATAAATCCAGTATATATGTCTTCTCCTTTAATAAGATTTAAACAATGACTTCAACAAGAATACCAACAAACTATTACAACATTATATCCTCTTCAAAGGCCATGTAAACTTTCTATAACTGGGCCTTTTTGGCTAAATAAGCTAATTGGCTTATTTTTGTCTTCATTTTTTTTTTCCGCATTTGTTAGTTATATGTCATTTTTTTTGTGGATTATTATTTTGTCATGACAAGAGAAATCTAAAAGTAAAAAATCACAATTGGAACCCCTTTTTTTTGAATAAAGATAAAAATAAGCCATTTTTTCGTTTTTATTCCAAAAAAAAAAGGTTTGGACCATAAATTTTTACTTTTCTGATTCCTCTCGTTGAGTTGAACCAATAATCCACAAAAATTTGATGTGAAACTAACAAATGTGAAATTTTTTTGAGTACCAAAAAAAAAAAAACCAATTGGTTTATTTAGCCAAAAAAGGCCAAGTCACCACCATATGTAGGTCTACAAGTTTTTAGTACCGGTATATTTGAAGAAATGCAGTTCACAACAGACATATAATTGTTGAACCCCATTCATGTGTTATCTCCACATTTGTATAAACAGCACATCCCCACTCCCAATAAACTCAAGTACTCAAATAAGATTAAACCGTTGCAAAAATAACAAAGATCCCCCATTTGGCGCATAAAAACACCATTTCTTCTCCAAAAATCCTGTGTATGACAAAGACTCGGAGAGAGGATTCTTAGCGTCACAATTTTGTACTGTACCAGTGAGTGTAATATAATGGCCTGAGCATTTTTCTTTACAAATAAGGATTGCGAAATTGTGTCGAACAATTTGCGCACACAATGTTTCATTGAAGACACTAAGCCCAAGCCCAAGCCCTAAACCCCTTGATCTTAAACCCTGAGCCATACGTAAGTAGATGTTAGCAGGCAGTGCGACCCATATCTAAAGCTACGGAATGAGTTTGTGTTCTGGCTGACAAGGATTTGTACTGTAGTACGTGTATGTTTTGTAGAGGAATATTGTGGAGGGCGTGATCCGGCGGAGGGACCAAGGCAGTGGCCACGTTGCACCAATTAGCCGGACCAGTGAGTCTGTTACCCATGCGTCGGCGGGTTGGGTCGGTAGCCGATCCGAGTCCAGCCGGGCCTGATCAAGTTAGCCATGATGACGATCCATGGAAGGGAATGGTCTGGTTCGGCGTACGTATTAATCAGTATGATCCGGTTCGGCGGTTCTCCGCCGAACGGTTTGGAGGTTGCCCCTGTTGAAGCATTTAGTGCCGTACCAACGGTCCGGCAGAACCTGTATTCGCCGAGCCTCCTGTCCCCTAACTTGAAGAGGAAGTTAGGAAGAGTTGGGCAGGAGGAGGCAACCTCGCGTCTTATCCCATCCCTTATATTCAAGAGCGGAGTATAGGAGATTGGATAGGTTCAGGATTGGGATGTCTATCTGGATCCGAGATAGGCGGGCTCATCATACAACGAATAGGTATCCTTGTGGGATTTGGACTCTGCATTCCCTTTGGCTATAAAAGGAGGTATTCACCTCTAGAATACGGTACGTTAAGTACACTCTCTCAAACCCAAAACAATACCTCGATATCTCCTGTTTACTGACTAGAGCGTCGGAGTGCCTGCCCCGGACACCACGTTCCGGGTTTGGGCACTAACGCGGTTGTTTCGTGTGCAGGTCTGACCCATCTTCGTCCAAACCTCAACCATCCAAGCCACAAGATCCAATCGGAGAAAGCTTGCCACCACAATTGGCGACTCTGCTGGGGAAGAAGGATTAACAAACACATCTTGTGGTGAAGCTTTCCCTCCGTTCTTCTCTTTTCCAGTTCAGGATGACAGGGACGGACGACATCTCTGCCTTACTAACTTCAATCCAAACCTGGGTCACCACTCTTCTCAGCGGACGGTGGTAGAGCGGGATGGCATCCCCGCTGGGGGTCCCGGCGACCCCAGGGTGACGGGTTCAAGCGTTCCTGACCCTAACAACCAGGATTTAGGAGCAGCGGTGTTCCACATAGATGGTGTGCACCGCTCTGCAACAAGCCTCGCGGTTCCTCCTCCCCCTCCACCAGTGCTCCCGGTGAGCATGGCGGAGGAGTTAATGCGACTAAGAACACAAGTACAAGAGATCCAGGCACTTTAGAGCCCCCCACCCGTTTCCAGGTCGCGGGAACGGCGACGTAGGAGGAATGCTCTCCAAACGGCTGACACTGTTAGGGCCTCTGCCTTTGCAAGGCTCGGCCCACTGTGTCGCATTGATGCTAGTGGCATTGTCCACCTGGAACCCGGACACCGAACCGATGCGTCCGAAAACGATAACGTTCGCCGAGCATTATTTCCAGCAACAAGCGCCACGGCATCAAGCGCTCGTTCGAAGTCAAGGGGAAGGCCGGACCAGACTCAAGGACTTCCTCGGCTCGGCAACGCAAGAGGTAACGCGGGAGATCCTCTAGATCACCCTTTTGGGTCGCAAGGTCATCAGGATAACCAGCGAGCGGACAAATCTGAGGGGTGGCGATACGAAGAGGAGGAAAGGGAAACGAGCAATCGGCTCCGCCAACGCTCGCCGGCCCATTCTACCAGTCGCTCCCACCACCGGCAGTCTGACCAGGGACACCACCGGCGATTGCCGGGTCGATCTGCCGGACAATCCAGACTTCAAGAAGAGAACAGCCAAGGGCTGCTACCGGAGGAGAGGTGCGAGATCAGCGCCGGCGGCGGGGCTTTAATGGTGATAAATACTCACACAGGCGAGAGAACCACTTACCGGCCCGTTCGGCATCAGGAAGAACCTCCGGTAGTGGGAAACAGGAGGGCCTCGGGGTCGAAGCGCCGAACCCCAGAGCCAAGTATCGGCGGCCGGAGGGCTCAGACCCCACCAATCAATAAAAGGACAAGGGATGACGCTCGAGAAAAAAGCTTAGCGCCTTCGGCGGTAGTCCCGCCGAAGGAAGGGGTTACACCGACCTCGGCGAAAGGTGTCTCCCCCTTTTCCAAGGCTATAGCAGAAGAGGCTCTCCCTCCCCACTTCAAGGTCCCCAAATTCACCATATACAATGCGAAGTCGGATGCGCCGACCCATGTGCAGCAATTCAAGTCCATGGCTGCGCTCTGCGAATTGAGCGAGGCAATGATGTGCCGAACGTTCTCCCTGAGCCTCCCGGACACTGCCATGCTTTGGTACACACAGCTAAAACCAGGTTCAATAAGCAGCTTCGGCGAACTGGAGCGTCCGTTTACAACACGATTTGTGGCAAGTAACCGAAGGCCAAAAACAATAGAAGCCTTAACGGACCTTCGGCGGAAGACCGGCGAGTCCTTAAAAGATTATTCTGAGCGCTTCTACAATGTATACAACATGGTTGAGAGCTGTGACCAAAAGACTGCGGCTACGTCGTTCAAACGTGGACTGGATAGGAATTCTGACCTATCCAAGGAATTGATGCTTCGGCCGCCGAACAATATGACAGAGCTCATGCATACCGTTGCCCGGTACATAGAGCTTGAGGAGTACATCGGTGGATCCGATGTAGCATCGGTTGCCGAGCAGGGTAAAACGGCGGCCAAGGAAGTAAAGAAGCAGGTTAACATAGTGTCCAAAAAAGAGGGCGCAGGGGTCGGCGGAGACAAAGGAAGCGGAAAGGCATGGGACCACCCGCCAGCGATGGGCGGGACCATCTTGCCTTCACCACCTACTTCAAAGAGCCAATTTTCCGTATGCTCCGAGAATGTGGACGGCTTCCTGGTTTCCAATGACCAACAGGGGCGGCGGAGAAATTGGGAACTGCTGATGGCCGGGAACCGAACCAGAGGGTGTACTGCTCATTCCACAACGAACAAGGGCACTATACGACAGCATGCCAGCCATACAAAGTCTACCTCGAAGAGCTAGTCCAGCAGGGAAGGATGGATCGGTGGATCGACCGAACCAAGTCACCGAATGCAGGGATCCAGCCGAGAGCCCAAGTTCTCGACGGCGTGGTGCATTGCATTCATGGGCCAATGAGCAAAGCCCAGGCCAACGAGCTCCACGAGAAACTGTACCACTCTTCCCCGCCAGGAGTGATGGTGGTTCATAATTCCTCGAAGCGGAAGATGGACGCTCGTAGCACGTGGGAGATCACGTTCACCGAGCAAGATTTGGAGGGGTTATCCTTACCCCACAATGATGCTTTGGTCCTCTCTTTACCCTTTCAGCGGAAACTTGTCCGGAGGGTATTGGTCGACCAGGGTAGCTCGGCAGAGATCCTATTCTACTCGGCGTTCCAAGCTCTAGGCCTCTCAAAAGACCAATTGACCCCGAAGCCCCTTTAGTCGGCTTTACTGGGATTCCGGTCTACCCACTCGGCAAAGTCAAGCCCATACAACGCAATCCTGGGAAGAAACTGGTTGCACGGCATGAGGGCTGTGGCATCCACGCTTCATCAATGTGTTCGATTCGTTGGAGAGTCTGGGAGACAGGAGACAATCAAGGGGGACCAGGTGGCCTCCAAAAAGTGTTTCGTCAACTCTGTCCGCGGGAAGGGCAAAGCAAGGGAGGTACAGAGTATAGAGGTACCTGAATTGCTAGATGAGACCACCCCCGAAAAGGAAACGAGAGAGGCGCTGCAAGGGCCTGGAGAAGTTGGAAGTAAAAAAGTTTTCGGATCGGCTTCGGATTTTCGGATCGGATCCGGATTACCACTATCGGATCTGAGTCTTATCGGATTCGGATCGAATCCAAGTCTTATCGGATCCGGATCTGTCGGATCCGGCCCGTTGACAAGCCTACTTGGATGGATGAGTGTGGGAATGGTAAGATGGGCATTTAGAAGGTTATACTGCATGACATCATCCGATTTATCTGATTTTCTAGTGAGCTACAAGGATGGTTATGACGGTTGTAATGTGGAGTACGTTGCCAACACTTGAATGAACTGAGAAATTTTTGGTTGCAAATCGGGTACCACATGGTATCCGTGCGCACATCTGAGCCATCCAAACAATGCAACCGACGGCTTGAATTGAAACGTTCTTTTCCTTTATCTTTTTCCTTTTTTTAAATCCATTCGGTACCTTTTAATACGAGCTGTAGGAAACATGTTTGGATGGCTCGGATGTTACACTCAGAGTTCCAAACTCTCTCTCTCTCCCTCCTATGGGTGGGTAAGCCTTCAACTCTGTATGTCCTATTGCTATCAATTAATTACCTCTGATTTCTTCCTATATTTATAGTGGTCTTTGTGGAATCCATAGTATCCAAGTTCAGTTTCTTTGTTGGAGCAGTTACTTGGTGAATTTGAGAGTGCTTGTATAGAGTCTATAGACCCACTTCGATTTCTGTGGGAGATAGTATTTTGTTGCTTTATGGGAGTTTTTAGTTCAGATGAGAAATTGGGAAAATCCTTAGAACCCTGATTTTGTGTCGAGGTACTTAAGTTAACTCAGTTGGGATTTTCTAGATAATTGACCTTTATATATAGTTTAAATCTAATTTTGTCAATTTCAGATTGGATTCCATGGTATACACATGAATTTGAGAGAATAAAAAATGAATGTCAATTTCAGCCGAATTGAGAGGGAGCAAAGCATTTTTGCTGTGGATGTTGGAAGAAGGGGCTGTGTTTCTCCCGTTTCCTCTATTAGGGTTTTGTCTCCTAAAACGGCGTCATTTGGATGAAAAAGTTAGAAGGACTCTTATGGACCATTAAATCTCCTCATTAAGGTGGCTACAGTTCCACATTAAAACACTCACAAGATCCCTAGAGAAATCCTCTCTCCAGAACATTTATGAACAAGACAATATATATTTTGCTCATTGATTTCCAACAGCCAAGTAAATGGCTATGTCCTTTAATTGCCATTGACAATAAAATAAGCTGAAGATGAAAGCCTCCCAAATACGTCCATATGCCTATATGCGTGGCTATCATAATCAAGCACCAGTAATGTTGGAAGAAATTATTAGTGTTAAACATGCAAAATATCCAACATGTTGATGCATGTCTACTATATTGATGGACACAAAGGAATCTTACCTTTGATGGACACAAAGGAATTTGCAGTACAAAATATTGATGCATGTCTACTATAACGGCTTTGTTGTCTTTGAGATGACAGTTATTGTTCATTACAAGGTTACAATACTCTCCACCGGACACAATCCAAGTTTTTAGGTCATTTCAGTTTCAGGCACTACCCGACCAGAGGATGGAGATCTCCAAGAACTTCTAATCTTGGCATTCATCAAGTACCGTGCCATTCTAACCGTCTTGACGGAAACGCTATCATTACCTGCATTCACGTTAGGCGCAACTTGAGATGACTGATGACAGCCGTAGTTCCTTAGTAAGTGCCCGAGGAATAGAAGACAACAAACAGAGGAAGTGCCAATGGAGAAGAGGAATAGGCCCCAAAAGCTTCTGAGGCTCAAGCTATCAACGTTCTCCTCCGTCATAAAATTCTGTTTCATATTCTGATAAGATTTTAAACACGCTTTGTTGGGAGTTAACCACTTCTCTTCTAGCCTTTTCAGAGTCCCGTCCTCTGAGAGTTTGAGAATGGCTTTCGAGACATTGGCAACTAATGAAGAACCTTTTTGGAATATCTGCATAGGAACATGAATGAAGACATCTTTGTGTTAGAGGTTTGTGCATGTTCCTATATAGGAGTATAGTTTTGGCCCATGCTCTCATACTCCTTAACCGCGTGACGTTTACATATAAGAGTACGTGTCATAGTTAGGGTGTTATGGGTTATAAGAGTCATCGAATTTTCATCGATGAAGTTTCTGTTGAATGTTGATCATAAAATTAATAGGAAACTTGTACGTAAAAGTATGCAAGAGTACCCTTTTTCAAGAATATTTCTATGACCGCCACTACATGCTTAATTTGTAGTCATCAAGTACTACTCCAGTATGAAATAAAGGAAAAGAAACGCCAAAAAAGAAAAAGAAAAAGATTAGTGCATGTTCAGTACTCACAAAGCCCAATCCTCCAAGTCTGTATGTGGTTCCAATCATGGTAAAATCCTTACAAAATCTATTTACAAAAACCTTCGCATAAGGGATCTCAAGAAATGCTGCCGAGATATTGGCAACCTCGAACGCCTGTCGATACTCATCTTCGTGAGTGAAGAGATTTACACCCTTGTAGTGAAGCACATCTCTAACGTACTTTCGCATTAAAACACCGCAACCGACTTTTGTTGTAGGAGACCAGCGTATCGGTTGGAGTCGTGGGATTGTGAGCATTGACGTGAAGTTAGCGGTGTAGCTTTGTGTTAAGATCAATGCCAGAAAAAGTCACACCACCACCACAACACGAGCATAGTTTCTTTGAATCTTCTCCCCTGCACAATTAACATAATAAGCTTTTCTTTCCAAGCATAGTTACTTTTAACCCAAGTTTAGTTAAAAACGTTATCCATAACATATTAATTTCTAAGTGTTCTTTACTCCTTTTGTCCCTTTTTAAATATCCACTACGATTCTGCGTGCTATTTTCAATTGCTTATTGTTGAGTGTGAAAACATATTTGAAGCTTCTAAAAATCTGATCCGGACCAGAGCGAAGTTGGTTCAAACAAAGGTGACGTTGGTCCGGACCACAGCGAAGAATTGAAGTTTCTGGAAATCTGGTCCGAACTAGAGTGAAGTTGGTCCGGATGAGGGTCAAGTTATTCCGAACGAGCGGGCACGCAAAATAACGTGGGATGCATGTGTTTTTTAGGATTTTTTGATGTACAAATTTGCTTGGACTATTAAAGCAAAGCTAAGGTTGCCTCCTATAGCAACTCTTTGAGACTTTTATCATAGTGAAACGCCTCAGCACCCTGTAGACTATGATTATGCAGTCAGCTTAAGTCGAAACCACGTAAATCTCTGTGTCTTATTCTTTTCTTGCTTGAGATTATTTTCTGTTCTTGGTTTGTTCTTTAATTGTGTGTGTTTGCTTGTGGGTTTGGACATTCGAATCCCCAACACTTATATCTCTCCAAGTATATTTTGTCTTATATTTTTAAAATCATATGTCTTATAAAAATAATTGAGATTTATAAATCAGAAAAATCCATATTACATATTCTTAACAATATACACCGAGAGTTATAGACGATTTAAAATGACATGCAAAACTGAAGTGAACATTTAAAAAAGGACAGAGAGAGTAATAAATTGATGGTGTGTCACCGTTGATTGGATATGTGTACGTAAACTCCTATATAGGTTTACGTTACACACGTATAGGAATTAGTCTCGTTGTACTTACTGTGAGCAAGGAAAAGAGAAGAGAAGGTGAACCAAAGAGCATTTCCGAGTTGATCATTCCATTTGGGACCACTGAATTCTGGATTGTTCCGATGCTCAACGAACCAAACTATAAACATAGTGTAGACCATAACAGCCGCTGTAGCCAACCACATTCCCGAAGTGAAAGGCTTCAGGAAAATGAACGCCTTCGGGCCGGGCTTCACTTGCACTACCATCGACACGCCCGACTCTGTAAATGGTACGGTGAATTCCACTTTCTTCCATCGGTCCTTTGTTATAGTTATATCGCCTACGGCAGCGCAATAAGTCTTCCATATGTATTATGCACGTGTACACAGGGCATGTGTTAAACAAGAAAATAATGGAACTATAAATATATAAACAAGAAAATAGTGGAACAAGTTCTTTTGCGGAATCGTGCAATCGTAGTCGTCCGTTTTCGCAATCAATGGTTGAGATTGCTTTTCAATTTTGACCGGTAAAAAATTAATTTTTACAGGTCAAAATTGGTTTTCAATCCGGACCGTTCAAAAATACTTTGGACGCGCACGATTAAGCGGTGAAAAATCTTTTTTACGAAAAGCTCAGTAAAGAAGTTTTTCCGTAAGAAGTAATGTCATTGCCCATTTTATATTAATTCAATCCGGGCCAGACTTCAACTAATTCTAGAACCTTGTACGTAGTTAATGATCAGGCAAATCCTCCAATGACCCAAAATTTTTGAATATTTGACTTCCGCGAATATGCAAGGAGGACAACCACATTTTTTTCTTTTTGATCCGCGAGGAGGACAAGCACTTGGGGTTCATTCTCTATAAAATTGTTACTAATCCAGATTTGTTTTGCAAAGAATATATTATTTGAAATGTCACTGTCCCAGTATTTTGAATAAATTACTCTGTAAACATTCCTTCCTTAAATTATAATGAAACAGAAAAAGGAACATAAAAGAGAAGTGCTATGTTACCAGGCATCGTGGCTGTTTATGGAAAATTATTTTTACTGATTTTGAGATTGTAGTTTTTCAAAATCTGTTTGGAGTGTTTACCATAAATTCTAGATAACAGATTCTCGAATTCTAAAATTTTTGGAAAATCTCAAAAAGAAATGAATTTCTAAAAATCCCCAAACTGGTTTTGGATAGCTTTTGGAGCTTTTCGGCCGATAAGATTTTAGATTTTAATTTTTATAAAAGTTGATTTCCAGCTCTTTGAATAGCTTTTAGAGCTTTTCAGCCGATAAGATTTTAGATTTTAAGTTTTATAAAAGTTGATTTCCAGCTCTTTGAAGTAAACATTACCAACTTTTTTTGTAACGTAATCATAATTTCACAACTATGGTAAATATATTTATCTGCTTTTACTAAAAAATCTAAAATCTTGAATATGAAACAGAATATAAAATACTTATCCACAGCTAACACAAACACGGTCCTTAGATGCATAATATTTTGCATAGAAGTTCATAACATTTGTATAGAAATTCAAATTATCAAGACTATAAAAACTCATTACATATCAATATTATGCATTCAAGGTTGATAATATGAAAATTATGTTCAAATATTATGAATTTGTCTACTAAAATTGTGAATTCAAATATTGATGGGATTAATTTATGTCTAAAATTATGAATTAGTACGGTACGATTTGGAATACAAGGATTGTGATTTTGGCACTCCAAAAATTGATAGAGAAGCTTCAAAACTGAACTTTTGGAGCTTTTCGGATAAATTTAAAAGCAGATTTTCAGCTTTTTGAAGTAAACATAACTAGTTTTTACTATAACTTAATCATAATTTCACAGTTATGATAAACATGTTATTTGCTTCTACTAAAATCTAAAATCTAGAATATGTAACAGAATCTGAAGCTAGAATGTAAAATCTGTATCACAGCTATCGCAAACATGCCCATAATCTCCTTAGATGCATAATATTTTGCATAGAAGTTCATAACATTTTTACAAAAATTCAAATCATCAAGATTATTGAAACTCATTACATATGTATATCAGTATTACTCATTCATGGTTGATATTATGAAAACTGTGTTCAAATGGCCGAAGAGAGATAGATTACCTTGTTGGCTATACTATCAACTAATTCATCATACGTCCCATTGAACTCCATAAATTTGTAACGCCTTTCAAAACCCAATCTCCTTTGAACCTCGTGAAAAACTTCAATGCAGAAACCGGAGTAATTCTTCTCGTCTTGATTCTTAGAATTACTTATCTTCACAAAGTTTTCGAAAGAGGCTTTGCCTGGAACTCCAATTATCAATGTGTCATTCTTCTGTTCTGTACAATCACCTTCAACAAAAGAGAATTGAGAGAGAGTAAGAAGGAATGATATCAACAGTATTGGCATGAACAAGAAGATTGGTTTCGAGGTAGAGCCGAGGAAAGGCATTTTGGGTGTGTAAATAATTAGAGGTGGCAATCTCAACTCATATTTTTCTAACCCGTCCAATCCGCCCACTTATAACCCAACCTAACCCGCACATATTACATAATGGGTTTATATGGGTTGAATATGGGCTAAAACTAAAAGACCCATTCCATACACAAAAATGAACTATTGTTACGTTGTCTCGCCTCCTATACTAGACGAAACCATTTTTTGGTTTCAAAAGTGAACTACTGTTACTACTCTCTCTCCCTCTCTCTCTCTCTAGTGTTTCTCTCTTTGACTATCGGTCCACCACATTTTGATTCCACATTTTGGCCTAAGGCTGCGTTCTCTTGAACTTAATTTAAATTTGTGAATTTTGTTCTTATTTAAATTTTTTTTCGTATTCGGACCGTCAAATTCATTCACACAAATTCTCTCTCTCTCTCTCTCTCTCTATCTCACACACACACACACACACACCAACCAGTCCCTTGAGCTCCTTTTGATTGTGATAAGATAATTACAAGACCAATCTCTTGAGCTCCTCTCTCTCTTTTGGGCTTTTTTTCGTTTTGTTCGTATTCAACTTTTTTCGTGTTTGTTGTTTTGCGACAAGTATTTTATGATTTTTGATTCGCTCCAATCGGAAAAGTAAAAAATTATGACTTTTACTCAAATATTTTTAAAAACATCCAAGATAAAGCCCAAAAACCGGATTTTTGGGATTTATCTTGAATATTACAAAAAAAAATATTATGGTAAAAGTAAAAAAAAAAATTTACTTTTTCGATTCTCTGATCGTGACGAACTAATAAAATATTTTGAGCGTAAAATGATTTCCACTATAAGGCGTAAAATAACTTACGCCCCGAATTGCCATAAGTTGTTTTTGCAAACCCCTCCGAGTCCCGACAGAAAATTTCTGTCCGAGTTTGTGTCTCTACCATTCCTCCCCCCCTCTGTTTCTACTTCTCACTCTACATCTAGGAGTGGAAGTTCTATCTAAAATTTTGTCTCTTCCGTAAACATTTTACGTTAAAACAAACACTTTTAGACGGTCCGTCCATATCGGTTTTGAACGACTCGAATTTGGAGAGAGAAAAAGGAGAGAGAGTGGTGGAGTGAGAGGAGAGAGAAGGTTTCAATCTGGACCGTTCAACACACTTTTAGACGGTCCGAATGCATTGCTCGGACACTACATGTGCACGGCCACGTGGTACCCACCCAACACCCAAAAATCTCTCGAAACGAAACTATGTAAAAAGGTCATGTTGGCCGATTCAGCCACAAGTAGTACCTCCACAGTTGATGATAGTCCACCGCGGTGGCGGCTAGGAATCCGGACCTCAATAACTAGTTGTTCCAAAAGATCTCTTTTTGGATGAAGTCTTAATTTGAAATATATTTAACATCATGAATTAGTTTCTGGAAAAAAAAAAAAAGAAGAGGAAAATGGGTTGGGTCGGGCGGGTTTGGCTTGACCCATATTCGACCCAACCCGTTTCAACCCGTTTACATTTTGACCCATATTTGACCCGCCCATATTTGACCCGCGACCCGTTTCAACCTGCCCAGACCCGCGCCAGACCCGCCCGTTTGCCACCTCTAGTAAATATATAGTTGCAAGTGTCGTAACTTCACTTGTGAGTTGATTATTGGCCTTGTGCTTCATGATGGGCTTCATCATTTATATATACAGAGAGAGATAGAGAGAGAGAGGCCTAGCTAGGTGGAAATTCCGAAGGGTGATCCTCTATATTGAATTCTCTGTATCTCTCTAACGAATTGCATTGCCAGCCATCAGATCACTTCAAATTTTTGACGAAAAAATCTAGCACAATCTAAAGACCCAAAATACATGGGAACAGAGATACGGAGAACTTCAGTGGTACAGAGAATCCGCAATGGAAAATTCTTGGTAGATGGAAGTTCAAATTCTAATTAATGCTCGAGAACAAAAGTCGATGACTTTGAGTAGTATATATACTACAAGAAATAATACTATTCTCAACGGGAAAATACTGTTGCAAATAGTGGATTCCCGTTGCTAAAGCCCTTTTGCGACGGGATCGCGACGGGAATGACCGGTTGCAGATGGTGGGGTGGCAAATACTTTTTGCAACGGGTTTTTCCCGTGGCAAAGTATTTGCAATGGGAAAAGGTAGTATTCGCAACAGGTTTATACCGTCGCAAAAAAAATAAAAAAACAATAGATTTTTATTAGCCACGGTATGACCCCGTCGCAGATAATAGAATTTTTTTCAAAAAAAAAAAATTCCTGCCTCGAAAACCTTTTGAACCTTGATATCCAGACAAAACAGAACTTTTGAATTCATATACTAGCAAAATTGCCCTTACAGGAATGGAAATAATAATTCATACTTTTGCAATCCAAATTCATGTTCATAGGTAACCATACTCAAAATAAAATAGGGTCAAGGGAAAAAAAAAAAAGGATGAACAAGTCAAAGAAAATAAACACAAGTGAGTCCCGAAAATAATCTTTGGGCGCGCGCCTTAATCAGACACATTCTTCCGACCATCTTTTTCTCAAGCATCTGCCAAATAAAGAAGCAATATTACGAGTAGTTGAAAACTAGAGAATAATATGAAGGCAACAAAGAATGAAACTATGAAACGGGGTATTACAATAGGTACTCACCCCTCCAACCACTAAAGCAGTTCTTCACCTAGCATTGTATAAGAGTTCCATGTAGCCTTCTCTGGAAACAAGAAAATAAACAAATAAATGTTACATAATATACTCCTAACAAAAAGTTAAACTCCCCAAACAAACATGGAAACTTTAACTCATGTGTAGTGCAATGGACAAACAAACATGATTAATAAATTTCCTATGCCTACTGAAGTAATAAGCAAAGCAAAGCAAAGAATGCACTTCCTTGTGTTACCATCAAAGGTTTTACCTTCCTTTAACGAGATCATAACTGGACGTGTCATGTCAGGATATACTTTTTTCTTTGAACTACCTAGTTTGATATGAAGTTTGTGAATCACTACAAATTTTCAAATGGGTCACATAATTAAACACAAGCATCAGCAGGGGAACACGAAAACATAAAAGGAAATGAAAATGGATCATATGAATTTCAGAGAAAAAGCAGCACATCTTCAAAGAGAAATTGTACTTTCAAGTTTTTAAGCAAATGAAAACAGAGTACTATTGTTGAGAAAAAAAAGAAGCACAAATAACATGATCAATAGTAAAAGAAGCTAGATATGTATCGTAAGGCACATTAAACCAAGGGGAAGCGATACCAAATTCTAATTCTAAAATGTGGCTTGTTCCTAGCCAAAACATTAGAAAACTAGTTGTCTTTTGATACACAAAGAATGATAGATTAAAAAAACATGTAGCAAAAATAAAGTTTATACCCACTAATATTTGATGAGTGGCATCTCCATTTTCAGCCTCCAAGCTTAACCTCTGTTACATAAGATCTTGGCTCAAAGTTGTACTTTGCAAGAGAATTTAGTGCTCTCTGTGACAACGTTATGCCCAAACCTTCCCTTTGAGTTGCTTCTGCATTGCACATGAAAGAATCCAAGAGAAATCACTATACCAAGGAGATATCAATCTTCTATCCAATCAAAAGTAGAAACAAAAGTACTTAACATCCACAAGAGCTCGCAGGATTAACCAACCAAACAACAAATCAATTACAAATCACTAAAAAACTAATACATGCAAATCAGACAAAATTTCAACAAAAGAAAGAAGAAAGCTGGAGGTGGTCCCTCGGTTAAGAGGGAGATCTGTGAGTAGGTGGCGGTCCCTTTGCAGAAAGTAA
Source organism: Rhododendron griersonianum (assembly GCA_018127125.1). Taxonomy (NCBI): domain Eukaryota; kingdom Viridiplantae; phylum Streptophyta; class Magnoliopsida; order Ericales; family Ericaceae; genus Rhododendron; species Rhododendron griersonianum. The sequence goes on from CM030800.1 coordinate 29,749,118, forward strand.
CAAGTGTCACTTCATCTCAATGTAAACAAATAATAACTAAAGTTGCAAGTACTTGAAAAAATGAGACTATGAGAGAGTAAATAACTTAATACTTAAGTTAAAAAGTAACAGGGTAAATAGAATAAACCTTGGTACATAATCGCCATATGTAATTCTTATGACCTTAGGCACTCGCACAGGTAAGCTCCGGCTGAATCAAGAAAACAAAGCCAAAACTTTAGATGCAATGCAAAGGAACGTAGGACTCACCGTGATAAACCCAATTCTTGTAATTCCTTAAGAAACCATTGGATATTAGATGCTCTCGCACCACCACTCTTGCCAGATTATAACGATTCCCACAATTCCTACACAGACAACAGATAACCAAACTTTCATGTCTTTTACTGTCTGCAAACGTAAGGCATTGATCAATCCTAGCTATATATTCTGCGGACATTCGATTTAGTAAGTCTATCCAACTCCTATCCATCTTTATATACTCTTCCTTCGGGTGTTTCTGTACACATTCACATGATTTATTAAACATCACAAAGTTCAAAAATAATTCACAGCTAAGTGTTGGTGGATCATGATGACACCCAATGAGTGAAGAGAAGCCCCAACAACATTAGTGAAATTTAACTGACTACCTACTTGGAGTTCTCATCTACCATTAGCAAGATATCTCAATCGATAATGTTTTTAGGGATTCCCTGAAATACTACCAAAGAACTATAAGAAAAAGAAGGCTTATTTACCTTTTTGGTCCCCAAAGTATTAGCGAGTGGCCAATTTCGTCCCCAATATAAACATTTGACCAATTTAGTACCCAACGTTTAAAATTTGTGTCGATTTGGTCCCTATCCATAACGCCGTTTCTTGATTCCGTCAAAAGAAGGGGCATTCTTGGTATTTCACCTTTCTCATCTTCTTCACACTCCACGCCCGAAGTCGCGGAAGATCGAAGACATGTTTTGATCAGTGGGTTTTGTGCGCCTCACAGAGACGATCGCCAAGGTATGTGGGTGGTCGAGTTTCGTCACCGGATGAAGGCTCGGGAGCCATTCGATCGCACCGGGCGGAGGCGGCGACGGGCGTAGAGGCTGTTTTGAAAAGCCCGAAGTCACGGAAGATCGAAGACAAGTTTTGATCAGTGGGTTTTGTGCGCCTCACAGAGACGATCGCCACGGTATGTGGGTGGTCGAGTTTCGTCACCGGATGAAGGCTCGAGAGCCATTCGATCGCACCGGGCGGAGGCGGCGACGGGCGTAGAGGCTGTTTTGAAAAGCCTGAAGTCGCGGAAGATCGAAGACAAGTTTTGAGCACTGGGTTGTGTTCACCTCGAGGAGACAATCACGGATTGGGGTAGTACGTCGCCGGAGGAGCTCGGAGGTGGCGGCAATGGCTGTTCGAACGGCAGAGGCGAGCGGCGGAGGGGCGGTTTAATGGTGGTTCGTACCAGGAGTCGTCGGATGGGAGATTTGAGCACGGGGTTGTGTTCGTCTCGTTTAGACGAGCTCGGGAGTGGTCGGAAAATCACCGGGCGACGCCGGAGTAAGCCGCACGCGCGGCCAGAAAGGTGAAATACCAAGAATGCCCCTTCTTTTGACGGAATCAAGAAACGGCGTTATGGATAGGGACCAAATCGACACAAATTTTAAACGTTGGGTACTAAATTGGTCAAATGTTTATATTGGGGACGAAATTGGCCACTCGCTAATACTTTGGGGACCAAAAAGGTAAATAAGCCGAAAAAGAACATGAAACTAGACTGCAAGTTTAACTTAACAAACCCATAAACGTTAGAAAGACCAGCCCACAATCTATTAAAAGTAAAGATTGGTATAGTTCTAGTTTTTCAAGCATGCAAACTGTGCATCAAATAATCCTCTAATAGCACCAACTCTCATTTAGGAAAAACAAAAACTATGTTAAGTTAAACTAAGTAAACATAAAAATTATACCACAACTTCAATTTTTGGCGTTTTCCGTAAGTTCTACTTCCACTAAAAGTAAGACAATATAAAAGACATGAATCGTACTTTTACTCTGTAGTCAACAAAATGGAGGGGCAAATTACCTCTTTAATTCCGAAACGAGCCCAGCTTCGACTCCAACATGCGTAGCTTTTTTTTTCCTTTTAAAATCAGGAAGTTTCTATACGCTTACCGATTGGCAATGCTAGGCGATTTCACTAATTTGGATGAATTTGATCATGCCTTCAAATCAATGGTTTAAGTCAGTTGTTAGATGCGGCATTCTGTGGGATATTAACGAGCAAGCTTCATAAGGGGCAAAATACAAAAATGTAAATGAACAATTGAAACCCTAACTCAAATATACAAAGAATACAAATAGGCAGTATACCTTTAAGGACATCAGGGGGAAAAAAAAGGTGATCAACTTTCAATCCCAATTAGCTTGGCCATGATATGGTGAAATAATTTATTTCCCTCTGAGTTGTACGAATGATGGAAAACTTTAAATCACACCTACCCAGAAACTTCTCCAGTCGTGGGTTAGAAATTGGAGATGATTGCAGCACTAACTTCGACTAGATTGTAGGCTTACTTCAATCGTAGAGGAAGAGCGAAAATCAGACACGATCGGTGACAGCTATTGAGGAATTGCGTGCAGAGGCAACAAGAGCTCGTCTTGGGGACGATTGTCTATGGCCACTCAGAGAGAGAGAGCGAGCGAGGCGGTTCATGGCGAGAGAGAGAGAGAGGGAGAGGGAGAGGGGCATGCAGTTCACGGAGAGAGAGAGAGGAGATCGATCGTGGTATAGGGTTTTTTTTTTATTCACTAAGTGCGGGAGGGGAAAAAGTGTGGAAGGGGAAAACCCCGGGAAAATAAAACTCTATATATTTGCCACAGGGCCCAACCCGTGGCTATTACTTCTTTATTTTGCCTCAATAAAATTGAGCTTTTTGCAACTGCAAAACCACCGTAGCAAATATTCTGGTTGCGTATAGCCTAGTTTCTTGTAGCAACAAGACTTTAGCAGTATGCCCCGGAGAATGCCACACAAAAAAGCAAAAATAGAAAAATCTTTCGCGTTGCCCTCTTAATCCATCATTTAGCTTCTCTTAGCACTTTTAATTTGTTACTCTTCCGTCCAGATTTGCACGTGAAACTGCAGTATGACATGAATATATGTGTAATTCAACACTGAATAGTCGGCTTCTTATACGGATGCCCTTATTTTAGTTATTTGCGGAAGTCGATCTCAGCCGTTAGATTGTGTTTTCAATGGTCCGGATGCATGGATAATCTAATCGCGCGAATAGATATCTATTCTCGCGAATAGATTGTTCACGAATCCAGACCTTCCAAACACACAATCCAACGGCTGAGATCGACGTCCGCAAATAACCCACTCTAAGGTCGTCCTTAGGAGAAGATTCGTGTAATTATAAATAGTTAAATACCCTTTTGATCATTCTTCTTTAGGTACCTCCTTTTAATACAAGGAAGATGCTTCGATCTGTTGGTAAATCTTTTGGCAACTAGGGCCTAGCTACTATTGAGCCCTATTGTAATGATCGAACTCGTTTCAAGTCCTTGCGAGAGCGTTGCAAGTAACTGTTGTATTAAAAAAAAATTCCAAAGTTGGGGAAGATCAGAGCTGGACAGGGACAAAGCCACAAAGGTAGACGGAGTTTATATTCTTTCGATTAATTACAATTTTACAGTTAAATAAGACAGCAATTGTATTTTGGTGCCCACAAAATCATTTAATGTTTCGTCAAAGCTTTAACTACAAACGGAACCACTAGTATTGATAGCTTTTAATTTGGAGTTTAATTTCCACACGCTTGAGTATTGACAGCTTTAATTTCCACACGCTTAACAAGAAATGATTTGGATCAAAAGAGGCAAAGGATTCAATTCATAAACACCTTGCATGTTTTTTTTTTTTTTTTGACATTCAATTCATTTCATAGCAAAGCCCGGAGGCAATACAGATTTCATCAAAAGATACAAGAATGAGCCAAAACTACCTAGACTTCTACACAGGAACCCCCTGCAGGAGCAAGACCGGCGAACTCGCCAGATGAGAACCAATCAAAGCCCAGATAGTAGAGAATCCAAACGGACCGGACCCCAACTCAAACCCGATAAGCGCATATGAAATCTGGACGGCGAGACCAGAGCTGAAGTCAGAGCAGACCCCATAACCACAGCGCCCGGACGAACCTCAACCCACCAACAACCACAGACAACCCCAACGACGGACGATCCTCACTAGGCGCCGGATTATTCGCCCACCTCCTCTTCCACACCAGATTTGGGGAAACCAAACTGAAACCAAACTGGACTGATTTGGGGGAAACCCAAATCAGCCGGTAGAAACCGAGCCAGACGGCCGGAAAAAAAAAAGACAAAGAAGGAAAAAAAAAAAAAAAAACCTAACCTCAGCGCCGCCACCCCCACCACGCCACTAGGATATCAAATGCAATTGAAAGGTCACAACATCATGTATGGGACCACCGTCACCTCCTACAATTAAAATAAGACAGCAATTGTATTTTGGTGCCCACAAAATACAAACGGAACCACCACTAGTTGTTGTATTGACAGCTTTTAATTTGGAGTTTAATTTCCACAAGCTTGAGTATCCGATTTCCCCACTCCTCCTCGACAACATGTGGCTCAGAATATTCATTCCCATGCACACTATCTTCCAAATTAATGTTCCCTTCATCAAACAATTAATTCCCCAAAATGCTATGGGTACTGAACCATTGCGTACAGATTATGCACAGATGGCGTGTGCAGGCGGCTATAGGATTCCACACGGATGATCCGAACAGTTCAATGAGTTTAAAATACTTTTTCAAATGGTCTCGTAAGTTATCAGCTCAATTCATGCAATATCTGTAAGCGCTTCATCGAACATTTCAATTTTCAATCAAAAGTTTGGATTCGAAATTCTGAATAAAAATTGAAAGATTGGATCGACTACTTAAATGTATCCAAATAACCTGAATTTTTTTTTTACTGGACTAGTCGAACAAATATTTTAAATTTATGGAATGGTTTCGGAACATCCGTGTGGAACCATTAATAAAGAGTCCCACGCACCATATGTTCATGATATGCGTCCTATGGGTCGGTAGCCATAGTCGTCGGTCTTAGTTTCGAAGTCTTGATCCCTACGTACAACATGACTTTCAAAGTAAGAATTAATTAATAGATAGAAATCTTGAGGACAATATTGGATTCTACTGAGCTGGCTCTGAATTTTCCCTTGTAAAAACTAGGAGTAGACAAAGAATCCGAAGCTTAACACCTGCTGGGCCGGTCACGACTTCCCAGGTCGGTTTTGGATTGTGACAAGAGGCATGCACGAAAAGAGACAGAAATATCGACGTGGTGGCAGTTTCACATTAAAACATTCATACGATACTTACGGAGAAATCCTCTCCCCAGAACATTTATAAACAGGATAATATTTGCTCCTTGATTTCCAACAGCCAAGTAAAATGGCTGCGTCCTTTAATTGCCATTGACAATAAATTAAGCTGAAGATGAGAGCCTCCCAAATACGTCCATATGCTCATACGCGTTGCTATCATAATCAAGCACCAGTAATATTAGAAGAAATTATTAGTGTTAAAATATGCAAAATATATATCCAACATGTATAGTTTTCAGGTTGAATCTTAGCTTTGATGAATACATGTACAACAGAATTTGCAGTACAAAATAGATGTCTACTATAACGGCTTTGTAGTCTTTGAGATGACAGTTAGCATTGTTCATTACAAGGTTACAGTACTCTCTACCAGACACAATCCGCGTTTTTAGCTCATTTCAGTTTCAGGCACTACCCGACGGGAGGATGGAGATCTCCATGGACTTCTAATCTCGGCATTCATCAAGTAACGTGCAACTCTAACCGTCTTGACTGAAACGCTCTCATTACTTGCATTCACATCAGCCACTTGAGATGAGTGATGACGGCAGTAGTTCCTCAGTAAGTGCCCAAGGAATAGGAGAAAACAAACAGAGGAAGTGCCAACGGAGAAGAGGAATAGGCCCCAGAAGCTTCGGAGGCTCAAGCTATCAACGTTCTCCTCCGTCGTACTCTCCGTCATATTTTGATAAGATTTTACACACACTTTGTTGGGAGTTAACCACTTATCTTCTAGCCTTTTCAGAGTCCCGTCCTCTGAGAGTTCGAGAATGGCTTCCGATACATTAGCAACTAACAAAGAACCTTTTTGGAATATCTGCATAGAAACATGAATGAAGATATATTCGTATTTGAGGTTTGTGCATGTTCCTATTTGTAGTCATCAAGTACTATAAAATAAAAGGAAAAGAAACGCGAAAAAAAAGAAGAAAAAGACTAGTGCATGTTCAATACTCACAAAGCCAAATCCTCCAAATCTGTATGTGGTTCCAATGATGGTAAATTTCCTGCAATGTCTATTGACAAAAACTTTGGCATAGGGGATCTCAAGAAACGCTGCCGAGATATTGTCGGCCTCGAACTCCCGCAGATACTCATCCCCGTCGCTGATGAGACTTACATTCTTGTAGTTAAGCACATCTCGAACGTAATTGTGCATGAATGTATTTTTATCACAACCGACTTTTGATGGAGACCAGAGTTTCGGTCGGAGTCTTGAGATTGTGAGCATCGACGTGAGGTTAGCGGTGTAGCTTTGGGTTAAGACCAATGCCAGAAAAAGCCACACCACCACCACAATCCGAGCATAGTTGCTTTGAATCTTCTCCCCTGCACAATTAACATAATAAACTTTTCTTTCCGAGCATAGTTGCCCCGGTTCCGCTAACTAAAACAAGTACTCCCTCTGTCCTGGTTCGTTTATCTCTTTTTTGACTTTTTGAGAGCATTGACCTTTCAAAAAATTGTTTATAATTTTCAATTTATAATGTTTTTAATATGCAATATGGATCTTGTTTGATAGATCTCAATTAGTTTTACTATACAAAATCTTCAAAATCATAAAAAATATTATAAAATGTAAGATATAAGTATATTTTTGAAAGACATGAATTTTGTCAATTGGACAAATAAATTGTGATGGAGAGAGTATTTATTTTTTAAATTAAAGGTGATATATTGTGAGAGAATAATCTGTCTCGTAAAACAGAAAATAAATACTTAAAAATAAGAACCTTAGCAGAACGGGGCTGTTTAGTTAAAAACGGTATCCATAACAGATTTCTTAGTGGTTTTTACTCCCTCGACCCCTTTTTTAGAAGTTCACTACATTTCTGCGTGCCATTTTCAATAACTTATATATCTCAACTTATATTATATTTTATGTTTTTAAAAACAATAATTCTAGGGACACACCCAAACATACACCCACTACTCACATGAGTGGTGAGCCCCATACACACACTAGAGTGTGTAGTGTGTATTGGACCCACCACCCATGTGAGTAGTGGGTGTGTCCCTAGAACCGTTGTTTTTAAAATCATTGTTTTATAAAATAAGGTGAAAGTATACGGAGACCCCCTCAACTATTATTTTTTCTCACGGAGACCTACTAACATTTAAATTAACTGCCCATATTACTAATATTTTTTTTTTAATTGAATGTCCGGACCAGTTTGCGCGCACCTCAACTAACATTTAAAACCGCTCATATTACATATTTTAATAATATACGTTGAGAGTTATAGGCAATTGAAAATGGGTTGCAGAACAATAGTGGACATTTAAAAAGGAACAGATGGAATAATAAATTGATGGTGTGTCACCGTTGATTCGATATGCGTAAACTCGTATGTTTACGTTACACACGTATAGAAATTAATCTCGTTATATATTTACTTACTGTGAGCAAGGAAGAGTGAAGAGAAGGTGAACCAAAGAGCATTTCCGAGTTGATCATTCCACGAACCACTGAAATCTGGATTGGATCGATGTTCGACGAACCAAACTATAAGCATAGTGTAGACCAAAACACCCGCTGTAGCCAACCACATTCCCAGAGTGAAAGGCTCCAGGAAAATCCATGCCTTCGGGCTGGGCTTCACTGGCACTACCATCGACACGCCCGACTTTGTAAACGGTACGGTGAATTCCACTTTCTTCGATCGGTTTGCTAATATTGTTATATCGCCTACGGCAGCGCAATAAGTCTTCCATATTTATATGCACATGTACACAGAGCATGTGTTAAACAAGAAATTAAAGGAACCAGAAATGTATAATGAAGAAGTAATTCTGGACTCTTGTACGTAGTTAATGATCAGGCAGACACTAAAGTGGTCCCCATAACTTATAACCAAACTGATATAGGAACATAAAAGAGAAGTGCTACAATACCGGGTATAGTGAGTGTTTATGAAAATTTATTTTTGCTGATTTTGAGTTTCTATTTTTTCAAAATCAATTTGGAGTGTCTACCAAAAATTTTAGATATAGATTCTCAGATTTTACAGATTTTGAAAACCTAAGTAAATGAAATTCTGATAATTCCAAAGCTTGGTTTGGGTAACTTTTGGAGCTTTTCGGATAAAATTCTACATTTTACAAAAATTCAAATCATCAAGATTATTGAAACTCATTACATATGTATATCAGTATTACTCATTCAAGGTTGATATTATGAAAACTATGTTCAAATGGTCGAAGAGAAATAGATTACCTTGTTGGCTACGCTATCAACTAATTCATCATACGTCCCATTGAACTCCACAAATTTGTAACGCCTTTCACAACCCAATATCCTTTAAACCACTTGAAAAACTTCAATGCAGAAACCGGAGTAATCCTTCTGGTCTTGATTGTTAGAACTTGTCGTTATCTTCACAAAGTTATTAAAAGAGGCTTTGCCTGGAACTGCAATTATCAATGTGTCATTCTTCTGTTCTGTACAATCACCTTCAACAACAGAGACTTGAGAGAGAATGAGAAGGAATGATATCAACAGTACTGGCATGAACAAGAAGATTGGTTTCGAGGTAGAGCCCGGGAAAGGCATTTTGGGTGTCCAAATTGTTGCAAGTGTCGTAACTTAACTTGTGAGTTGATTATTGGCCTTGTGCTTCGTGATGGGCTTCATCATTTATAAATACGAGAGAGAGAGAGAGAGAGAGAGAGAGAGAGAGAGAGAGAGAGAGAGAGAGAGAGAGAGAGAGAGGGGTCTAGGTTGAAATTCCGAAGGGTGATCCTCTGTATTGAATTCTCTATATCTCTCTAACGAAATGCATTGCCAGCCATTAGATCACATCAAATTTTTGACGAAAAAATCTAGCACAGTCTAAAGATTCAAAATACATGGGAACAGAGATACAGAGAACTAAAGTGGTACAGAGTATCCGCAATGGAAAATTCTTGGTGGATTCTTAGGACTTAAGGAATTTGAAATTCTTGGTGTATGAAAGTTCAAATTCTAATTATCAGTGGCTTTGAGTCAACAAGACTCTAGCAATGCCGGTCAGTATGCCCCGGAGAATATATGCCAACACAAAAAACCAAAAAACCAAAAATAGAAAATCTTTCGCACTGCCCTCTTAATCCATCATTTAGCTTCTCTTAGCACTTTTAATTTGTTACTCTTCCGTCCAGATTTGCACGTGATCAAACTGCAATAGGACATGAATATATGCCTAACTCAACACTGAAATGCCCCCTTCAAAGAGATATAGTTTATAGTCATTTTTATGGTTCATGGAGTATTATACATGCTGCTTCGATCTGTTGGTAAATCTTTTGGCAATTAGGGCCTAGCTACTATTGAACCCGATTGTGATGATTGAACTCGTTTCGAATCTTTGCGAGAGCCTTGCAAGTAACTGTTGTATTCAATAGAAAATACAAAGTTGGACAGGGACAAAGCCACAAAGGTACACGGAGTTTATATTCTTTCGATTAATTACAAATTTACAATTAAAATATGACAGCAATTGTATTTTGGTGCCCACAAAATACAAACGGAACCACCACTAGTAGTTGTATTGACAGTTTTTAATTTGGAGTTTAATTTCCACACGCTTGAGTATCCGATTTCCCCATGCACACTATCTTCCAAATTAATGTTCCCTCATGATCAACGAATTCCAATTCTTTCACTACTACTTCTCTGATTCCAGCTAGTCTGTCACATTGTACTCGATTTTAGCTCCCAGCCATTAATTCCCCAAAATGCTATGGGTACCGAACCATTGCGTACAGATTATGCATAGATGGCTGTGTGCAGGCAGCTATAGGATTCCACACGGATGATCCGAGCCGTTCAGTGAGTTTAAAATACTTTTTCAAATGGTCTCGTAAGATATCAGCTCAATTCAATTATCTGTAAGCGCTTCATCGAATATTTCAATTTTTCAATCAGAAGTTAGGATTCGAAATTAATTCTGAATAAAAATTGAAAGATTGGATCGACTACTTAAATGTATCTAAATAACCTGTTTTTTTTACGGGACTAGTCGGACAAACATTTTAAATTTATGAAACGGGTTCAGAACATCCGTGTGGAACTATTGATAAGGGGTCCAACACACCATATGTACATGATATGCGTCCTATGGGTCGGTACCCATAGTCTTCGGTCTTAATTTCTCCGTCTTCCCTACGTACAACATGACTTTGAAATTACCCAAAAACATGACTTTGAAAGTAAGAATTAATTAAGAGATGAAAATCTTGAGGAGAATATTGGATTCTACTCAGCTGGCTCTGAATTTTCCCTTGTAAAAACTAAGAGTAGACAAAGAATCCAAAGCTTTGACATAGTACGTGAACGACAAAGGTTTGTGGAGAACAAGTCAATCAAAGCCCGGGTAGTCAAGATGACTAGGACCGATATATAGCTAGTCTGGGCACGGGAGACTACCATGGGCTGGCTTGTTAGAGCATCCGCATTTGGTTCTTTAGATTTTGGATCAAATTACACCTTAAAAACTCAGTTGCCTTGTTCTCTTTCTTTCTTAAAATGAATTTTTCAAAAAATTCCCCCTAGATTTTCTATATTTCCAATATTTCTCTCTCCATCTCTCTCTACTTATTACCCCTACTATTTTTCAATTTTTTTTTTCAAAACACAATCCAAACACAGTATTTATTACTTTAGCTACTCATTTTTAAAATGTCTACTACATCAGACTCTCTATATGAAAGCTATCTCATTTAAAATATTGTTTACTCTTACTCTCTACTCAATTAATAATTTCTTGCCAAGGGCCTTGTTTGGGGCACTACAAATGGGCAATAAATTGATTTTTTTTCGGAGCCCACTACGGGTTCAACAAAAATTATTCAAACTGCAAATCATTCTTAAAATATTTTTTTATGAATTTTTAAAAAAAATTAGCTCAGTTCAATATCGGTAAGGCCCGTTTTAAAATTCGTATGATACCCTACGGATTCAATTTAGAAAGAAAAGGGGTTGGAAGAGACAAAAAGTACCGGATTGAAAATTAATAAAATATTCCTTAATTGGTGAATTGGGGCTCGCTTGAGATAAAGAGACACGTTACAAAGTCTAAATTTTGGCAAGTGGTCTCCACCACCAAAGAGGCTGATGTGAGCCCATTTTACACCTTTGGCTCGTTACTATAGTTTTAGGTGGGAAATAGCTATTGTGATGTGGATGCTCTTACAGGTATTCTCGTGCATCCATCCAGTTAGAAACGGGTCACAAGTACGATTTTGAGCTCGAGTTTTTAAAATTTTAACCATATACCGAACATGATTGTTAGGATCGAAACACACACGCACACGATTTACGAATATAAAACAATAAAGAAATCGACACAACAATATACGTAGTTCCACAAAGCCGGATACGTCTATGGAAGCGAGAGCGCAGTCTTTTTATTGATGATCACAGTACATATATAGGATTTTACAATAGAGAATATGTATACCTCATCTATTTCTATCCTTATAACACCGTACCATACCTAACTGAGGAATTTAGTCTTACTTGCTACTAAATTTTAGATATAGCTATTCCTCTTACATGTTACTATCAATATTAGACCATGGCAATATATTTTGAAAACTTGAATATTCTTTGTTACTAGTACATGCTTGTAATAGTATGGTTCATTCGAACGGTGTCCAGAGTACTAGTGGACGTTTAAAGAAACTAGTGATGTGAAGTTACAAGGTTGGAGATGCAGTCAGGCATCACTGGGTATTGATATCATACCACTGTTCAATGGGGTCACTCTTCAACCGACTGGCAACATATACCGTTGAATGATATTATTGCTTGAATGTGCAAAAGTGAAAGAGAAATGAAAAATTTATCTCCTGGACCAAAGGAAAGAACATATGAACTGAAATGGCATGTTACTATAAATTTAATGAAAATATTTGAATGTTGCTTTACTCATGAACTGTTATATGATGTGAAGTATTTTGAGGGTCAAACTTGTAATTTTGGTATATGTATCACACCCAAGCTTTGTCTTATGCAAAACCTTTTACATTTTTCCAAGAAAATGGCATGTCTAGCCATCGACTCATCAATGCTCATTGGTGTTATGTGGACAACAATAAGTTGCCTAATGGTTTGTAATTATTATACTTTTACATTTAGAAGCTCTGGGATTAATTATGTTATTTATTCTACGTTTTCGCATACTTTTATTTATATGGTTTAAAATGACAATGATGTTATAAATTCCTAAACTAGAGTATGAGCAGGCCTTCGGCAGCTTAACACCTGCTTGGCCGGTCACGACTTCCAGGGTTGGTTTGAGGTTGTGACAAGAGACATGCACGAAAAGAGACAGAGATATTGAAAAAAAGAGCTTATTGTGAAGAAGAAATCAATCATGAGCTAAATTGGTTTTATCCACACTTAGAGAGAATGTTATCTGCGAGTTGAAATTCATTATAAAGGGGGTTGTACACTCGTATTTATACTCTTGTGTGAGTTTATCTTTTTGTGAGTGATTTTGAAGGAAAAAAAACACTTGAGGGTTAGGTGTTATTAGCACCTGCATCAAAACTAGTTGAGTTAGAGATGACTAGCACCCTAGTCAAAATTAGTCTGAGCGATTGAGAATAAATTGCTCGTTGTAAAGGTTGTTTAGCACCCGCGAAGTTAGAAGAATTGTAACTATTGGAGATAGTGCACCAAATCTCGAGTTGGACAATTGGGGAGTGGACTAAACCGTGAAGTAGTTGCAGACCGAACCACTATAAATCCTTGCGTTCGATTTCTCTTTCCCCTACTCTTTTACTTTCGGTTTTGCATGATCAAAATGTTACTCCCTCCGTATTTTTTTAAATGTTCATTACAATCATGCGCGCGTACCATTTTGCATGAGCAAAATGTTACTCCCTCCGTATTTTTTTAAATGATCATTACAATTATGCGTACCATTTTCAAGTGTCTGTATATCTTAATGATGTATATTGCTAAAAAAAATGCAATAATATGAATTTTGTTTGAAAGATCCCAATTATTTCTCCAAGACAATGATGTTAAAAATATAAAACATAATATACGTCGTGAGATATAAATCATTGACAATAGCACGCAGAATCGTAATGAACACTTGAAAAAGGGGCAGAGGGAGTGTATCATTGAAATCAGAATTGTGATTGAATAGCTTGCAGAATTAATAGTTGATTAGTTCCATATATTAAAGTCCTAAGATAAGAAATCTGTCAATTAGTTCATTGCAGCTGTTGTGATTCTATTTTTGAGCTTGCTCCAATTATTCTGTTACTGTGCTACTTACTACTTTGAACCTGGACCAACAATGGCTTTGTTGTTCATCACAAGTTACAATGTCCACCGGACCCCATCCAAATATTTAGCACATTTCAGTTTCAGGCACTACCCGATCGGAGGAAGGAGATCTCCATGGACTTCCAATCTCTGCATTCATCAAGTACCGTGCAACTCTAACCGTCTTGATCGAAACGCTCTCATTACTTGCATTCACGTTAGCCACTTGAGATGACTGATGACGGCAGTAGTCCCTGAGTAAGTGCCCAAGGAATAGAAGAAAACAAACAAAGGAAGTGCCAGCTGAGAAGAGGAATAGGCCCCAAAAGCTTCGGAGGCTCAAGCTATCAATGTTCTCCGTCGTAGTTTCGGATTCTAAACACTCTTGGTTGGGAGTTAACCATTGCTCCTCTAGCCTTTTCAGAGTCCCATCCTCCGAGAGTTGGAGAATGGCTTTCGAGACATCAGCAGTTAATGGAGAACCTTTTTGGAATACCTGCACAGGAACATGAATGAAGATAGATATTCGTATTAGCACCTGTTTGAGGCGGGGAAAAGAAAAAAGATACTTGTATTAGAGGTTTGAGTGGCTGCATTATGCATGCAGCTGTTGGCTCGTTGAGATGTTTTTGCTCTTGTCCTTTTAATCTCTTGTATCATTTACATTTGATTAATAAAAAAAATCACCATAAAAAAAGGTGAATTTTCCTAAGACCAAGTTCTTAGAGCCATCAAGTTCTTCGGAATGACGAGGTTGCCTAGATGGCCAATGGTGTGAGGCCGTGAGGGTGAAACTCCCCTAAGTATATGGTTGCGAGTTCGAATCCCACTTGCTGGTAGTAGTCCTTGTGAATCAGATGTGTATTGGGCACCATCTGTCCAACTAGCACCATGGTGTGGTTGTGGTGGCGAATTAACCTACCATGGGTATGGGCTACTCCGAAAGGACGCCCCAGCTAGTTCGCTTGACTTTTTCAATAGATGGTACTGGCTTACTGACTGAATATGCTTTGGTGGTTGGAAGCTCTTCTTCCCTTACAGGGTTGCAACTCTAAACTCTCCTCCCAACCTTTCTACTTAGCCCAAAAAAGAAAAAAGAAAAAGGAAAAATAAGTGTAAAGAAGATAAGTGCTCAGTACTCACAAAGCCAAATCCTCCAAATCTATATGTGGTTCCAATGATGGTAAATTTCCTGCAATATCTATTGACAAAAACTTTGGCATAAGGGATCTCGAGAAAGGCTGCCGAGATATTGCCCGTCTCGAACGCCCTGAGATACTGATCTCCGTCACTGATGAGACTTACATTCTTGTACTTAAGCACTTCTTCAACGTATTTCCTCATGAATGCATTCTCATCACACCCGACTTTTGCATGGGACAGTAGTTTCGGTCGGAGTCGCGAGATCGTGAGCATTGACGTGAGGCTGGCGGTGTAGCTTTGCGTTAACACCAACGCCAGAAAAAGCCACACCACTACCACAATCCGAGCATAGTTGCTCGTAATCTTCTCCCCTGCACAATTAAAATAGAACTTCATCTTTTTAAAACTCAGATGTTCGGCTAGTTAGCTTACGCACCTTGACTAATTTTGAGGCCTAATTCTATCGTCCACTAGCGGAAAGTCATTTACCCTTTTTCGCTGATAATTTCAATTTTTAAGGATGCCGTTAATTACTAGTCTGAATTATGAGACGTTTTATGGCCTTTCATTTCAAAATAAAACGATTCACGAAAGAGGTTTCTTCCTCGAAAAAGATAAAATCGAGCATACCATTAATTCAAGAACTATCTCACAAACACCCAGTTCGGATTCATAGAGAAAAAAGAAAGAATCATTTGAAAATACTAAGAGCAGTACTAGTAACGCAGACATCCGAAGTTAGGTTTAGACCATTTCAAAAAGAAAAGAAAAAGAGCCGTAGGTACGTATTTTTGGAATCGCCTTATGCATGACAGTCCCGTGAATACATGGTTTGGAACCCACGTGCATGGGAAGACATCTTAATAATTTCTGTTTAGAAGGTTGTGTAAGAAACATTTTTCATAAAAAATGGCTATGCAAAATTTAATTATTGTACTCGTACTTACTGTGAGCGAGGAAAAGTGAAGAGAAGGTGAACCAGAGAGCATTTCCGAGTTGATCATTCCACGGGCCACTGAAATCTGGGTTGGACCGATGTTCCACGAACCAAACTATGAACATAGTGTAGACCAAAATAGCGGCGGTAGCCAGCCACATGCCCAAAGTGAAAGGTTCCAGAAATATCCATGCCTTCGTACTGGGCTTCACCGGAACTACCATCGACAAGCCTGATTCCGTAAATGGCTCGGTGAATTCCACGTCCTCCCAACGGCTGGCTAGTATTGTTATATCGCCTACGGCAGCGTTATAAGTCTGCCATTTTTGATCCACATGCATGTACACAAAGCATGTGTTAAACAATAAACAGAACAAGATGCGTGCACAAATCGTGATTTGCAAAAGTAAAAGAGGTCGGGGAGATCAGATTCATTACCTTGTTAGCGACATTAGCAACTAAATCATTATATGATCCATTAAACTCCACAAATTCGTAAGGTAAAGTTTGCTCCAATCTATTTTGAACCTCTTCGAAAACCCTGATGCAAAAACCAGTGTAATTCTTCTCATTTGGATTCTCAGAACTTGGGGTTATCTTGACGAAGTTTTCGAAAGAGCCACTACCCGGAACTCCAATTATCAATTTATCTGTCTTGTGTTTTGTGCTACCACCTTCAACAACAGAGACTTGAGAGAGAATGACTAGGGATGATACGAGTAGTATTGGGATGAACACAACGATTGGTTTTGTGCTGGAGCGGAGGAAAGGCATTTTGGGATTTAAGACAACGGCAAGTGTCGTATTCATATACTTGTGGTTCGTGGGCTTCATCTCATTTATATATGCCCAATATGTTTGGAGAAGCCGGCCTCCCGAGAGAGAGAGAGAGAGAGAGAGAGGGTGGAAATTCCTGGTGGATTCCGAGGACTCAGGGCATTCGAAATTCTGCGTGTCTGAAAAGTTCAAATAATTGAATAGTAATGCTCAAGAACCAAGTGGATGCTTTGAGTCAACAAGACTCTAGCAAAGCCTTAAGCCCATGGTCAGTAATCAGTATGCCCCGGATAATGCAAAAACCAAAAAATAAATAAAAAGAAAGGGCAAATTGCTGACTACGTGCCCTCTTAGGCTGTCATACTTTTCACTTGCCGTTTTTGGAGAATGCCAAGAAAAAAATTACTTGCAAAATTATGGTCATTTTTATGGCTCATTATATTTAACGAGGGCTGATGCGTGTTGAACCTCTTTGTAAATGCCTTTCTAGTTTTTGTTTTTTTTAATAACCGGATGTCTGTGCCAGCTTGCGTGCACCTTGACTAATTTTGGTGCACTAAAGGTTACGACCGGGCCCATTGTGATGCCTTTCTAATTCTTCTTCCTTAGGTGCATCCATTCAATTTATGTTGCAAACTGTAAGCGAAAATTGGCATTGTTTTGTCATAAAAGTACTCACATGAGCATGTCTCATTAGAGTTTAACAATCTAATAGACTTAGGCCCCATTTTCGCTAAACTAGAAGTTGTAGACTACAACTTTTTTATCATGTCCTTATTTAAAAAAAATCTCGTTTGTTAGTTTTACGCTAAACTTGTATGTATTATTGGTTCGTCTTGACGATGGAAATCAGAAAAGTACAAAATTATAACTTTACACCCTTATTTTTAAAAATATTCAAGAAAAAATCCAAAAAACTGAAGTTTCTGAGCTTTCTTGGATATTTACTAAAATAATTGGCTTTTCAAAAAAAGCCCAAAAAGCTGATTTTCTGAGCTTCTTGGGTATTTACTAAAAAATTTGGGGGCAAAGGTACTGAGAGTTTGAAGACTTTCGTTGAATTACAATTACATAAAAGACAACAATTGTATTCCAAAATCATTAATGTTTCCTCAAAGCTTCAACTACGAATGCAAGTGGTTCTATCGACTTTTGGAGTTATTCACACGCATGAGTATCCGAATGCTCTGAATAATACTTCAAGAATATTCTTTCCGAGAATAGATTTTTTTATTTATTTATGATAACTCGTTGTCCAGACTAGTTTACTCGCACATCAATTAATCCAATGATATCAATCCCAACGGTCATTTGCGATGGTCCCCAATAATAATCAGAGCAAAACTCTACATGAACTAGCCTAAATGGAGTTGATAGAGATCTCCATGTTGAGATCTTAAAAGAGAGTGAACCCCTAAATTCTAGGCGTTTGGCCCACTACGCCAACTGCTTTGAATATTCCCATGAACAATCTTTTGCCTCATCAACGGATTCCAATTACGTCAGTACTTCTCTGATTCTAGTCTTACGCATTGCAATCAATTTTTTAGCGCTCCCGTTAATTCCTGTGTACGTCTTCCAGACAAACAAGACTTTGAATGTATGTAAGAAATTAGTATGAGATTCTATTCAAAGTTCGAAGCCTGCTAAGACAAATAATCCAAAAAACTAATTCATACCAACGACTAGGTATATATCTCATGCATCCAAGCATCGAGAATGGGTCACAAGTACGACTTTAAAGGGTGTTTACGCTAGTGATTTACTTATGCAGAATAATTTTTTGGTTTTATCTTTATTCAAAAAAAATTAGCATTTGTTAGTTTTACGCTAAACTTTTATGTGATATGGGTGTGTAAAGACCAGAGGAATCGGAAAAGTAAAAAAATTTACCTTTACACAAGTACTTTGGAAAATATCCAAAGAAAAGCTTTAAAAAGTCAGTTTTTGCATAAAACTAACAAACGCAAAAATAAATGATTAGCTTATATATGGATCGATGCTGATTTTGGCGCTTCACTTTCTTTTGTACAAAGTGACTTTTGCCAAAATAATTTTTCGGTTTTTGGGTTGAGAGAAAAGAAGTACTCCTTCCGTCCACTTTTTAAAGTTCAGTATTCCATTTTGGGCTGTCCCTAAATAAGTGTCCATTTTGTAAACTTAGGCCATCCACAGTGGTATAATCAAAAAAGGATAACCAAAAGTTGACACATCAGCTTTTGATTATTCACTTAAGAGGTTGCTAAGCTTAACAATGTTGAGCTTCACAATGGTCACTTCTAGTCCATAACCAAAATAAGGATCCATTACAATTTCACTATCTCTCCCTCGATCTCTGTTTCCTACCATTCACTTCCCTTCATTTATGTTTTTTTTATTGGCAAAAATATATCGATTCCCTCTCTTAATTTTGGGAAAAAATCGGTGACTTTTTTCCCTCCTATTATGAATTTTTTTGGGGGAAAAAAATAGAAATGGGAAAGAAAAGTGAAATACCTTAATCCAGCGATGATGGGTTGAATTGTAGATGATCGAGAGATATAAGCTTCACTTTTTGAGGAAAAGAAAAAGAAATAGTTTGTGGATGAAGTGAAGAAGATATAAAGTAGGCGAAGAAGAGAAGAAAAAAATACCAATTGAAATACGCGTGTATACAAATTTTGGAACTAGTTAACTTATGTAGTGTGGAGTCCACAAATTTTGATTATTGAAAAAGGTTGCTAGTTTTGGTTATCCAAAGCCCAAAATTTGATTATTTCTAAGGATGTTGCTAAGTTTGATTATACCATTGTGAGCCGTCTTTTGCACCAACATTGCTAACTTTAAAAACAATTGGCTTTTGATTATACCACTGTGGATGGCCTTAGTAGGCAAAAATTGATACATTTTTTCATTTTGCCCATAAAAGTAGATTCTATTTTGAAAAGTTAGTAAGGCTACGTTCCGGAAACCTTCTTAAAAAATAAGTACTTATTTCACCTACTTCTTTTTCGAAAATAAGGACCACCTTCTTATTTTTCCCAACCAAAAAGTTTCTTTCACTTTTTCAAACTCAAATATAACATAAATGAAAAAAAAAAAAATTTTTTTGCACCGTATTAAAGTTCTCAATGAGATCTATCAAATATGATCCATAGTGATAGGAAAATTATTTACGTAAACACATGATTTTTGAGCTTGAAGTTGCCTTATACAAAAAAATGAGACGGTTGGTATGGTAATTGGCGCCGGCGGACGGAAATCGTACCGGCGGCCGCGCCGGGCCATCTCCGGCCACCGGACAATCGATCCCGCGGGAATCAACGGCATCCGACGTGTGTAGGGTGCTTGATCCCAGCACCCCTTTTCGGTGTACATATGATATTTGATAAGTACACGGAAAAGGAGTGCTCGGATCAAGCACCCTACACACCTCGGATGCCGTTGATTCTCGCGAAGGCCCCCATGGTTTTTTTTTTTAGAATTTTTGGACGGCTCGAATCGGCCGTCCGATGGCCGGAGACGGCCCGGCGCGGCTGCCGGTACGATTTCCCTCCGCCGACCGGTATTTACCTATACAAATTCTACCAAAATAAGTACTCAGCTTCTTATTTTCAGGAACACCCCTTATTATTCAACAAAAAAGAAGCTCTTATTCTCGTTCTGGAACGGAGCCTAAGTAAAAGTGTAATGGTAATGTCTCCATAGAGGGTAAATAGATAAAGTGGAGGTAAAAGTTGATGTAAAAGGTGTAATGATGATGTTTTCTTAATAAGTTAGAGTTACGAAACAGGACATTTAAAAAGAGATGGAAGGAATAAGAAGTAGGGGGAAATGAGCTTTTTCACTTCTCATTTTTCACTTTTTTCATTTTGATTAACAAAAAGACCTACAGAATACATACTGGTCATATCTCTCAAACACTAATCATATTGCAAGATACATTCTGCATATATCATCCAAACACTCTACCAGATTCAAAATACATTCGGATCATAATCCAAAAAGTCAAAAAGTCAAAAAATTAAAAATGAAAAGCCAAAAAATAAGCTCCCAAACACAAGTGTTCATCGCTGAATTTTTTCATTAAGTTACCTCAAATGTTCTAACTAACAAAGAAAAATTAAAAAAACCAACTTTTATGTAACAAAGAAGGTTAAAAGAATCTGGCGAACCAAGCACTAAGCAGTACTGAAACAAGTTTTGCAAAAGTTGGTTTTACTGTCTTGTTCATTTAGGGGTATCCTTTTCTTACCCTGTAATTGGAGATAAAATGACTGATTACTAGGATTGCCCACGGATCAGTTTGATGCCGATTGGTCCGGTTTTTAATCCGATCTGCTCGCGGCGGATTGTCGTTTTCTTCATCCGTCAACCATCCGTAGCGTTGTTGGGTTGGTTCAGTTTGGATGAAGTTTGGGCGGATCGGTTTGGGCGGTTTTAGCAGATTTGAGCATGCAATTTATTTTTTTATATACACCAAAAAATTGAAAAATAAAGTCCCAAAATTTCAAGTCCGCCACAAATTCAAACAAGTCTAAACCAACATTACTTAGATTCATCCACCCTAATGTCTAAAGGTAAACTATTAGACGTCAATAACACTCGAACTTGGAGCTGGACTAGAACATGAACTTGATTCAAATTCTAATGTACCAAAAAAATAGAGAAGATTATTAACATTTTCAACATACAAAACATAAAACCATCCTAGAATACATGTTTATTACTTGTGAAATTTTGTTCAAATTACTCAACATCATCCATAACCTTTGGAAGAGAAATTGGAACATCTATGTTTGTTTGGCATTTTAGTTTTATTTTTCAATCATTACCCAATTTTTTTCTCCAATCATTGTCCTATTTCTTCAATTATTACTTTGTCATCCCTCTCTATCTATCTCCAATTATTACCATTTTCTCCAATCATTACTTTATTTCTCTCTCCACCCACTACTAAAACTAAACTAAACTAAAATGCCAAACAAACAAAGCTGCAGATTTGGCGGATCCGATCCGATCCGAACCGGATCCGTTAGAATGAATATTTTTAGATCTGTACCATGCCTTGGTTTAGTAAGAATTGAGCGGTTCAGCTCATCCGTTGAACAGCCCTACTGATTACCTACAAATGCAATTTATCCACACCCATACTTCTTCGCCAAGCCAAACTGTTCATATGATAGGACTCGTCGAATAAAATTTCCATGCCAAACTCCATGTTGATCAAACTCTTTGAACCACTTCATCAAAATACTTTTATTCAAAAATGTTGTTATCAAGTATTAGATTCTGGTTGATCTCTTGCCTTGCAAGAGGGATCAGACCCGTTCAGAACAATTTGGTTCTATTTCGGAGCTATCTGAAGATGTCTAGAGTTTGAAATTTTTCAGAGCTGTCTAAAATGTTCATCCGGGCGGAAATCAATCTCTCCCGTGCTACTTGAAGTCAGTCCTCGCTCTCTGAATTTTTTGTCTGGGCGGCCCTTAATCCCGCCTGAGCTGTCGGGCGTGGAACAGATTCATATATAAGCTGTTTATATAGGATTTTCAGCTTATTATATTGAATTCACAACATCTTTTTCTGTGAGAGGCAAAAATGGAACTATGAGAGATCTCATATGTAGGCTTTTGGACATTTGTTTTATTCCATATAGTTAACCCTCGATCGTTTGACAACTCATGGAGTAGGTATTTGTGCTTTCCAACTTTCTGTTGGAGGGTATTGTTGTAGTTGTTTCTCTTTTCTTGCTTGAACTAGTAAGTGTGTAATCTTACTGTGTTAGAGCCTGCTCGATGTATCCTTTCGAGTGTTATAAAAGTTTCGTTTGCCGAGCAAAAAAAAATTTGTTACCGAACCACGTAAAATCTTTATGTTCTCTGAGATTGCTCGGAACTCTCTCTCTCTGGTTTCAGTGGTTTGTTCAATTATATAGCAGTAATCTCTCTCTGGTTTCTGTAGTTTGTTCAATTATATAGCAGTAATCACATTTGTATTCTCTGTTTGTTAATGCTTTCGTACAACACATGGAACACCACATCATCATCCACGTGGACGCCATGTCAACACGAGTCGCCTCATCGTACACGTTATGACAAATAAATGCATTTGAAATCTATTTTCCCCCAAAGAAAAAAGCCTTATGTGCATTCGGAACATTCTGCAATGGTCTCCATAGATAATTTTTTGTCTTCTTAATCTCTCCGGGGTGAAATGGCCTGTAGATAGCGATTGTGAAACAGTGTTACAAGCAGGATCAGCTTCTTACTCCTACGACGGGTTCTTGTGTTGCTTTTAGCGGCAATGATAGTACTTTTAATTGGAAACTCCCTTGTACTAGATGTAGCAGGCCGAGTTAAATGGCTCGGGCTGCACCGAGCGTAATACCGAACCGACGGTCCTAAACCCTCCTCGGAGACTCCGACGAAGCCTCGGCTACCGACGGTCCAATTCGATCCAGGGATGTGTCTCACCGCCTCAGCTTCCTCAGGGATGAACGTTTTCCTCCCAATACCTTCTTCGGCCAACAGCTTCTCGGCTAGCCGACTCCTTGACTGTCGGCTCACATTCGGCTTTGAACGGATGTGGGGGCTATGCTCCATCCCCCTTCACATGGGAGTGCCACTCTGGCTATGATGACGATAATGACGTCAGCCGAGCGGTTACCAGGTTGATGGTACCACGTGAAAGGGGGCCCGCTCACTCGCCAATCGGTTACGAAACCATAAA
This sequence comes from Rhododendron griersonianum, assembly GCA_018127125.1. Taxonomy (NCBI): domain Eukaryota; kingdom Viridiplantae; phylum Streptophyta; class Magnoliopsida; order Ericales; family Ericaceae; genus Rhododendron; species Rhododendron griersonianum. Next base: position 29,772,350 of record CM030800.1, read on the forward strand.
TGGTGACGTAGGAGATACGTCAGCCGACACGTGGCAAGCATGCGTACAATCTTGAATCAAGCTGAACGATCCCTATAAATACAGAGTGATGCCTCCTGAAAGAGGTACGTTCTAAAGACAGCTCAAAACCCTAAACATTTGGTCTTTCCTCTCAACAAGAGAACTGATTCTTGCACCGGAGGGCCATCCCGGAGAACCTCCGGCGTGGTCTTTAGTCGTGCTCTGTTTTGCAGGACTAAAGAAGATCGAGGACAAGATCCAGACCCAGAGCAAAGGCGATCGAGCAATCCCAAAAGGAGCCCCACAATTTGGTGAACCCGACGTGAACTTTCTACTTTCTGATCCACGGCGGCTCCTCCGTTGCCAATCCTTTCATTCCTTTACAAAGAAACCTCTCCCTCCACATCTCCACCACTTTTCCACCTAAGAAAATGGGCGGAGCACCTTCTCCCTTTCAAAACCTCAACCCTTCTCTGATCCTTTCGGACACAGGCGTCCACACCGCCTCCACTTCTCATCCTCCTGGCTTTACCCCTCCTGGCGTTAGCACCTCCGTTCAGCGTCCGATGGGACTAAGCGACGAGGCTCTGGCGTACGTCCAATTGCTGGAACAACAACAGGAACAAACGAACGCTGATGTAGCCATGCTCAAAATGGAGATGGCTAGAATCAGAGCAAACGAACGCCTGGCGTCCTCCCATTCAGGCTCTCAGGGAAGGCGCCGGCGTGGAAAGTTACCACCACCACCACCAAACTTTGTCGGTGAAGGAGATCCACATCGAGTCTCGGTATACGACCGCCTGGACCCACCACTAACGGACAATCGGGCCCGGAACAGCGCTCGCTTCGGGCAGCAACGTTCTGCGATCCATAAGCGTCTCGGTAGTGGTGCGGGACACAGAGGTGGAAAAACAAGAAGGGAAGGGAGCCTTACACAAATTACTCAAGCTCGTCGGCTGGTGACGAACACTCTCAATCCCAAAGTTATGATACGGTTGAATTTCATAACATTGAGAACAATCTGGCCCTAATTCCACATGATGGACGGCGAAAGAGCCGAACATCAAGAAGGGACGGCAAGGATCCTGAAATTTTTCCTCCTGAACAAGAAGATTTCCTTCGGGAAAATACACATGCCGGACGCACGGTAAACTCAAGAAACCCAAGAACCTTCCCTCGGGAAAAGAGTGTGAGTGTTATCGTTCGGCACGACGAACAGCCGAATCGACGCAAGGTTTATCGTACAAAAAACCTCCCTGATCCGGATCGGCTGAAGAATCCCCGTTGACAAAAAGGAAAGGGCATACCAGCGTCGGCAGGACGAAGCTGCCGACAGAGATAGAGACTACGAAGCATACAAAAAGTCTCTGAGAGACAGAGACGGACGCCCGCCTCGGCCAACACACGAGTATCAGCTGAAAAAATTGACCGAATCTCCCTTCTCGGCCAAAATTCAAGCAACTCTGCCGAAGCCTGGGCTCCACCTGCCGAAATTCCAGAAATTCGATCCCAGCACGACCGAGGCTTATACCCATCTCATCAGCTACCGAAGCACCATCTCCTGCGTCACCGACGACGACGCCATCATGCGCAAAGCATTCCCCTCAAGCCTCGGACGCCTCGGCCTGCTGTGGTTCAATCAACTGGAGGCAGGGTCAATCCACAGCTTCAAGGAACTCGAGAGAGCCTTCAACTACAGGTTCATCACAAGCAACAAACAAGCCAAAGAGGAAGATGCCTTGGCTCAGATGAAGAAAAGGCCCGGCGAAACGCTTCGGAAGTACGCCGAACGCTACTGGCAATTATTCAATGAGATACCCGGTGTCGAGCAGTACTGGGCAGCAAGAAATTTCAAGAACGGATTGGAGACTGGAAGCAAAATCCTAGACGAATTGGCAATTCGTGCACCCCACGGGATGAATGAACTAATGAGGACGGTGGAGCAGTTCTGCTCTTACGAAGAGTTCCTCGCCGAGCGAGAACTTCAAGGAGGACAAAACTCAACCATCCCTCACCAACTCCACGTTCCTACCCCTCAAATTTCTGCTCCAAAGCCAGTAGCCGTCACACAACTGAAGAAGCAGGTCAACACGGTGAAAGTTGCAAACAAGAAGGCTCCAAAAGATCACGACTATGTAGCCGAGACGACGGTTTTCAAAGAGCCAATCTACTTCCTTTTAAGAACCTTGGAGCGCGAGCCGTTCTTTGTTTGGCCGAACCCTACCAAGCTCAACACCGAAGCAGGAAACGACAACACTCGGAAGAGATGTTCCTATCACAATAAGCTCGGACACTACACAACGGCCTGCGCTCCATACAAGGCACTCTTGGAAAATCTGGCAGCTCAAGGACTCTTGGATGATCACATTGACTGGACCAAAATCCCGAGGAGCCAGCCGAATGCTGGGGGCCAGCATCAAATCCCACGTCCAGTCGGCGTCATCAACGTAATCCACAGGCCAGTAACCAAGGAAGGAGCACAGAAGCTTCGGTCTGAGCTGGACAAGGCCAAAAAATCTGCAGAAATTTTTTCTGTCTCTTCAACTCTCAAAAGGCCTCGAACATCCGAACGACCGTGGTCTATTACCTTTACCGACAGAGATCTCGAGCGAGTGCAGACTCCCCACAACAACGCCTTGGTGGTGACAGTGCAGATCTCCACTCACTCGGTTAAAAGGGTCCTTGTGGATCAGGAAAGTTCGGCTGAGATCATGTACTTATCTCTCTTCAAAGAGCTCAACATCCCAGAATCATCATTGGTACCAAGCACCGTTCCTCTCGTCGGATTCAGCGGCACCCCAGTCTGGCCCCTCGGTAAATTGATTCTCCCCGTCGTCACTGGTTCGGTTGCTGTCAATATGGAGTTTATTGTTGTGGACGCTCCAAGTCCTTACAATGCAATCCTCGGCCGAAATTGGCTCCACTCTCTCAAAGCCATTGCCTCAACCTACCACCAAGTGGTACGGTACATTGGGACCACAGGCCGACAAGAAGACCTGCACGGCGACCAAGTCCAGGCGAAGCAATGCTACGTCTCGGCCGTTGGAAAGGCGCCGAGTCCTAACAGAGTACATTGGGTGGAAGTTCCAGACAAGCCAGTCCTTGAAGACGTCGGCGCTCCAGCCGAACAAAAATCAATTGAAGATCTCGTGAAAGTACCAATCAATGAAGACGGATCACGCTTCTTCATGCTCGGTTCCAGCTTGACGGATGCCGAGCGTGAGGAGATGGTCCAATTCCTTAAGGATAACATTGAAGTCTTTGCTTGGACTCCTTACGAGATGCCTGGCATTGACCCACAGGTCATTCGGCATTGTCTCAATGTCTCCAAGTCCGCAAAACCGGTGATACAGAAACCTAGACGTTCGGCAGCAATCCACGCCGAAGCGGTCAATGAAGAGGTAGATAGACTCCTCGCAACAGGGGCTATCAAAGAAGTCCAATACCCCACCTGGCTCGCCAATCCAGTGGTGGTGAAGAAGAAAAACAGAAAGTGGAGGGTCTGCGTGGACTACACCAACTTGAACGACGCTTGTCCAAAGGATTGCCTCCCTCTCCCAAAAATTGACCAACTGGTGGATTCAACAGTAGGCCACGCTCGGCTAAGCTTCATGGACACCTACAGAGGCTATCACCAAATAGCAATGGACCCAGACGATATGGAAAAGACTGCTTTCATTACTCCGAGGGGTCTCTTCTGCTATCTCGTGATGCCTTTCGGCCTCAAAAATGCTGGGTCCACATTTCAAAGAATGGTCTACCTGCTGTTCGGCTTACTCATTGGTGAAATCATGGAGGCCTATATCGACGATATAGTTGTTAAGAGTCTCAAAGCCGAAAACCACCTAGCACACCTCGCCGAGGTGTTCGCCATTTTGAAGAAATTCAAGTTACGCCTCAACGCTGAAAAATGTGCTTTCGGCGTCGGCTCGGGAAAATTCCTCGGATACCTGGTGATGCGAAGAGGAATCGAGGTCGACCCAAACCAAATCTCGGCGGTACAACAACTGAAGGCTCCATCAACTCCTCGGGAGATACAGAAGCTAACAGGAATGGCCGCGGCACTCAACAGATTCATCAGTCGGTCATCCGACAGGTGCCACGTCTTTTTCCAAACTCTAAAAAAGCAAAGCCGAATGAGCTTTAAGTGGACGGAGGATTGTGACTCAGCACTCGCCGAACTTAAGACTTATCTCGGCTCGGCTCCACTCCTGGTTAAACCGTCACCTTTCGAAACTCTTTACCTGTATCTTGCTGTCTCCCCACATGCCGTCAGCTCGGCGCTTGTCCGACGAGAGGGTGCCGAAGATCAGCCAATTTATTTTGCTAGCCGGACGCTGCTACCAGCTCAGACTAGGTATCTACCTTTAAAGCTCTTGCTCGCGCTGGTGACAGCGGCTCGGAAGCTCCTTCCTTACTTCCAGGAGCACCCCATCATTGTCCTCACGGAGTTCCCATTGAAGAACCTCCTTCGGGAGGCTGACCTTTCCAGCCGAGTCTCACAGTGGGCGGTAGAATTGGCCAACTTCGACATTCACTATGAGCCTCGGACAGCAATCAAGGCACAGGTCTTGGCCGACTTTATAGCCGAATTCACTCCGGGTAGTCCAGATGAGGAAGCTCTGATCCAACCAGAATACGGAATGCTGGAGCAGCATGAAGCACGGAAGACTTGGAACTTATTCAGTGGCGATGTCTGGAAGCTCCACGTTGATGGGGCATCAAACAGCAACGGCTCGGGCGCCGGAGTTGTTCTCGTCATTCCCTGCGGAGTGATGCACGAGAGCGCTATTACGATCAAATTCCCAGCAACCAATAACGAAGCCGAGTACGAGGCTCTGTTGGCCGGTCTCCGCGCGGCAGCAAAACTTCAAGTGGAAGACCTTCATGTTTATTGCGACTCCCAGTTGATCGTTAATCAAGTGACAGGGGACTACGAGGCTCGGGATCCCCGGATGCTGAAATACCAAGCTACGGCACTGGAGCTCATTCGGCAATTCAAGGGGTTTCATATTGAGCAGATCAACAAAGAGTACAACGCTCACGCCGACGCTCTAGCAAGCTTGGCCTCGGCCGCCAAGGCCTCCGAATACCGAAGCATCAGCCTCGGCGAAATTGATGCACCCAGTTTTGAGGCTCCGGCAGAAGTCCTCAACATCTCCCTCGGTCCCAGCTGGATGGATGAGATCGTAACCTTCCTCAAGAACGACACGCTCCCCCCAGACAAAAAGGAAGCACACAGGGTCAGAAGCAAGTCGGCTCATTACTGGATCTCCGAAAACGGCTAACTCTATAGAAAAAGTTTCACCGGGCCGTACCTTCGCGTCATCCATCCAACCGAGGTTTCCACGATTCTGACCGAGCTACATTCTGGAAGCTGTGGGTGCCACTCTGGTGGACGTTCTCTCTATCAAAGGGCCCTTAGTCAGGGATATTTTTGGAAGGGAATGAAAAAGGATTGCGAAGAGGTGGTCAAGCGATGCAAGCCGTGCCAGCTATACTCTCCTATCCCTCGGCAGCCAGCCCAAGCTCCCAAACCCATCACCAGTCCATGGCCTTTCGCTCAGTGGGGCTTGGACATAGTCGGGAAACTCCCTACGGTCCCTAGAGGATTCAAATTTCTTATAACGGCGACAGATTACTTTTCAAAATGGGTGGAGGCCGAACCACTCGTTACAACGACTGAAGCCGACGTTCAACGATTCGTTTGGAGAAACATCGTTACAAGGTTTGGGGTGCCATACGCAATTGTCTCGGACAATGGCTCTCAATTCGTCGGCAAAGAGCTGACAGGACTTTGCGAAGAATTTGGAATACGTTTCTTTAATTCAACTCCCTCATACCCCCAGGGCAACGGTCAAGCCGAGGCTACTAACAAAACCATTTGCGCTGGCATCAAAAGACGGCTGGACTCTAAACGAGGGCTATGGACCGAGGAATTGCCGAGAGTACTCTGGGCCTACCGCTCCACTCCCTGACGCTCCACAGGACAGACCCCATTTGCAATGGCCTTCGGCATGGAGGCAGTCATCCCGCTGGAATCAAGATTTCCAACACTCAGAACCGAGACCTTCGATCCTCAGACCAATGACGAGGCTGTCGCCACCGAGCTCATACTGGCCGAGGAGAAGAGAGATGAAGCCCAACTCAAGCTAGCTAGCTACCAACAGGAGGTAGCTCGGGGCTACGATAGAAACGTTCGGCTGAAAAAGTTCAAACTAGATGACTGGGTTTGGAGGAAGGTCGTCAGAGCAAGCCAAAAGACAAAATTCAAACCCAACTGGGAAGGTCCATACCGAGTCATTAAGGTGGTCGGCAACGGCTCCTACAAATTGTAAGACAAAAATGGAAAAGAGATTCAAAACCCCTGGAATGCTCTCAACCTCAGAAAAGCTTACCTTTGAAGAAATCACTCGGCCAGAGCTTGGCTCGGCCTTTATCTGTCTTTTAATTCCAAAACTTGTAACACGTGTTGAGAACAATTTTACTTAAATTAGAGCTGCTATTTTCCAACGCTCAGGTCTTATCTTTATTGTTCTCTCCATCATGTTTGTTTCGACTTCGGTCACACAGTTCGGCTTCTGAGCCATCGGATCTAGTATCCAGAAACACTTACTTGCCTCGGACGATTTGACGTTCGGCTAAGTACAGATCATTAAACCTTATGGTTTATTTGTGCTCGGCTTCGTTCATTTTTTACTTGAACAAATAAAGCCACATTCAACCATTTACTTAAGTTTCTTATTTTTGGCATAAGGCTGGCATTTGAGCCGAGCCTAACACCAAAATAGGGGCTGATAACAAGTAAATAAGCAAGGGCCTTTGAAACCCTCGGCAACATCAACACAAAAATATTTCTAAGGCAAAAGGAAATATTCAAACATTCAGACCATCGAAAAAATTCTAAGGCATTGAAAAAATTTGACATGTCTTATAAAACTTAACTGGAAGGTACGGCATAGTGCAACGTTCGGCGCCGTCCCTCCACAGAAACTTAAAGTTCAAAAGTACTTGGCAAAACAAAAATTGAAGAAAAAGCTAAGTTAAAAGATTAAGGGTGGCAACAACTCCATCTTCGCCTTCGGCGAGAGCTGCTTTGTCTTGCTTCTCAACTCCCTCGGATGGTTTATCCTGCCCACAAGCCTCGGCCATCTCCTCAGCTTCATCTTCTTCGGGAGGAAGAGGAGCACACTCTTCCTCGGAATAGGGCAGCCGAAGGTCAGGAATCACCGGCGGGGGAAGTTGTTGGAGAAATTTGGAGTCGGACTCAACGACCAAGACCCCAGCCATGGCTTCGGCACCTGCAGCATACCCGAGCTCGAAGAAGTCGGGGAGCCGAGTCTCCAGCTCATCATTCACCATCTGGTGGGCCGTCTGAGTATACTCCAGGGCAGCTCTTTTGATCCCAGCCTCGTAGCCCTTAGCGTCGGCTTCACGCAGCTTCTTCTTCTCCTCCATCTTCATCTTCTCCATCTCAGCCTCGGCGGTTGCAGCAGCAGTCTTGGCCTCGGCAAGCTCTTTCTTCAGCTTCTCCACTTCAGCGTCGGTCTCCTGGAGCTGAGACTCCGAGATCTTGAACTTTGCTCGGAAGTTGTCTCGGTCAGTCCGGTACCTCTCACGCTCGGCAGTAACCTTGGCGGCCTTGTCATAAGCCTTCAAGGCAGCCTGGCCAGCCTGAAAAAGGAACAAGTCAGAAACATGAAATGAGAATTGAAATGCAAAATCCTAACTTAAAGATTAAAGACATACCTAGACGAGGTGAGAGCACATATCGCCGAGTCCTGGGATCAGCTCGGTGGGAAGCTGGTCATAGTCCCTCGGCAGGGCCAACCCCCTCAGCAGGGTAACTGCCAGGTTCGGCTCCTCCTTCACCGAGTCCTTCAGCATCAGCACCCTCCCATCGGCCATCATGTAGGTTGGGCTGAAAGGGCGTGGGACCTCGGCTTCGACAGGACCACTATCCAAGTCGATGCGGCTCTCGGTCTGACGACCCTGGTCTTTTTGAGGAGAGGGTCGGCGAGTCTCAGAAGGAACGATTTTAGAAGTACTCGGTGGAGGGACTTCATCCGAGCGTTTTTGCTTCTTCTGCTGTTGCTGCTGCTGGTCCGCGCCTCGGCCTCGGGCAGGGTTCGCACTTTTGGTAGGTATGCTGGGCCTCGGAATATTCCTCCTCGACATCTCTTCTTCAGTTGGCTCGCGAATCTGGAGAGGAGCGTTGAGGCCTGGTCCTGCTGGTTCGAAGATGTAATCTTGACCGAGCAGAGTGAGCCACTCCTCGGCGGAAAATCCAATCTTGGGCAGCCGCACCCCTTTCTGACGTTTTTGGAGTGGACCCTCGGTGTCGGTCGGCGCTCCCTTCTTCTTCGTCCCCTGACTCGGCTGGCCCGACTTCTTGTTCTTGGTCAAGTCGCTCGGCTCACCGTCCTTCTTCTTGTCCTTCTTCTTCAACAAACCCTTGTATGACGGATCGTAATCCAAGAGTGTTGGGGCATGTCGGCAGGCTTGAGCTAGTATCTCCTCGCAAGCTTTCTCCCGTGCCTGCGTATTCTGAGTCTTGGATATCGGACCGAGCTCTGCAAAATAAGAAGGCAACAAACAGGAAGAAAATTATTAGCCTCGGCAAAAGAAGAGCAGATTTAAAATCAAACGAAGAATAAATCGAAGGTCCCCAAACCTCGGTTATCGACAAACCTCGGAATGGGATTCCGACGGTTAGCCTCGCCGAACTCAAAATTCCCTCGGACCTCCAGGAACAGGTTGGCCCACTTATCTGAGTCGGAAAGACCCTCTATCAGAGAATCTTTCCTCGGCCGAGTGGTGAGAAACCGACGCTTAGATTTCCCATGACGAGACATGGTATAAGTATAGAAGAGGTCGGTCGGCTTAAAGTCGATACAGTGGAGTTCGACCATTATAGCTAAGGACATGATAATCCGGTAGCTGTTGATTGCTAGTTGGTGTGGACATATACCGAACTTGTACAAAATTTCCCTAAGGAAGGGATGGAAGGGGAACCTCAGGCCAACCTCGGTTATGGCCATAAGAGGCACAATGATGTGCTCTGGCCTATCTTCCCTCTTTGCCCTAATGGCGTCGCTCCTCACTCGGTGAATGTACACGTCGTTCGGAATATGGTACTTCTCGCAGAAAGCTTCGTACTCTCCAGCCTCCCCTGAGAAGTAATGGGCGTAGGGGCACAGGACCCCTTTGTCAAGGATATCGGTGTCGCTCGGCGCCGAGGTTGAAGCCTGGTTGCCGGACTCGAACCGATATTCGGACTCTTTACCCCTCCTAGGCTCGGCTTCAGATTCGGTCTCGGTTGTAAGCACAATCTCGGGATCGGTGGCGTAACCATCAGCATCGTATTCAAAATCCGCCTCGGCGTTCTAGTCGCCGGACGCTGGAGAAGTGGCAGACATCTCCGTAGGCACAGGTGGTGCGTCTCGACCGAGGTTCCTACGACGTTCTACCAGAGTGTCGATGAATCGGCGCTCGGATTCGGTAAGAGAATCGTCCGAGCTTGAAGAGATGTTGATGACCTCGTGAGCCAGACCTAGGAGAAAAGGAAACAAAGAAAATAAGAACGCCAAGCATCCGCGTCGGCAAAAAGAAAAGATAAAAAAGGTTCGGATTACGCTACAAGCTCACGAGTCACTTTCTAAGTCCTTGGTTTAGCTCGGCACCCTCCGAAGAAAGGGCAGCGTTCGGCAACAAACGTCGAGATGTTCAACGTTCGGCCACCTAAGCTACTGAGACACAAGCCTCGGCGAGTCTTCAGCATCCCTTTGGAGGCTCGGAAGAACAGGTTGAGTTTGGGGATGAACACACTGTTCATCCCCAGGGTTTGCACTGTTCCTATAGAACAAAAACCCAGAAACCGCCCCCAAAACCCAGAAAAAATGCATAAAAAGTTGAGAAAAACAACAAAGAAGTTGGATCGACTACTTACTTGAAGATTTGCAACGAACTAGGCCTGGGATTGGAAGATCTGGATCGAGAACGAAGTCTGTAGCGGGGCTGAGGAGTGAGAAGCTCTGGATTTGTAGAGAGAGAAAGCACAGAAGAGCTTCCTCTCTCCTCCCCCTCTGCTATTTATAAGGCAAGGATGAAACCTCGAGTTTCCCGCGCAATGATGACCACGCCGAACTGCTGACCAATGAACGCTGTACACGTGGCCATCTCCGTTTCCCGTGCCTACTGGAAACGTCCCTTCGTCTGCCAGAGCGTCCTTTCAATTGACACGGCCTTTTATCGTTTGACATCTGTCAAGCAGCCATTGGGGCTCGGATCTTACCGTTGCAAATGTTCAAAGAAGACCCTTGGCTGTGGCTGGGGCTCGGCACGATTGTGGTCAATCCCTACCGACTGATGAGCCTCGGCAAGAATTGAGGGGCTATTGTAGCAGGCCGAGTTAAATGGCTCGGGCTGCACCGAGCGTAATACCGAACCGACGGTCCTAAACCCTCCTCGGAGACTCCGATGAAGCCTCGGCTACCGACGGTCCAATTCGATCCAGGGATGTGTCTCACCGCCTCGGCTTCCCCAGGGATGAACGTTTTCCTCCCAATACCTTCTTCGGCCAACAGCTTCTCGGCTAGCCGACTCCTTGACTGTCGGCTCACATTCGGCTTTGAACGGATGTGGGGGCCATGCTCCATCCCCCTTCACATGGGAGTGCCACTCTGGCTATGATGACGATAGTGACGTCAGCCGAGCGGTTACCAGGTTGATGGTACCACGTGAAAGGGGGCCCGCTCACTCGCCAATCGGTTACGAAACCCTAAATGGTGACGTAGGAGATACATCAGCCGACACGTGGCAAGCATGCGTACAATCTTGAATCAAGCTGAACGATCCCTATAAATACAGAGTGATGCCTCCTGAAAGAGGTACGTTCTAAAGACAGCTCAAAACCCTAAACATTTGGTCTTTCCTCTCAGCAAGAGAACTGATTCTTGCACCGGAGGGCCATCCCGGAGAACCTCCGGCGTGGTCTTTAGTCGTGCTCTGTTTTGCAGGACTAAAGAAGATCGAGGACAAGATCCAGACCCAGAGCAAAGGCGATCGAGCAATCCCAAAAGGAGCCCCACACTAATTAGCATTTTTGCGCTCATGCTCCCACATTCGCACTCGCCCACACTCACTCTCTGTGTAACTTAGGTTTAGACCACATCAAAACAGACAAAATAAAAAGAAACGTAGGTATTTGCGGAGTCGCCTGATGCATGCATGACAGTCCCGTGAATACATGGTGGAAGTGGAACCCACATGCATGGGAAGACATCTTAATAATTTGTGTTTAGAATATAAAGCTTGTTTAAGAAACATTATTCATAGAAAATGGCTATGCCAAACTTATTGTACATACTGTGAGCGAGGAAAAGTGAAGAGAAGGTGAACCAGAGAGCATTTCCGAGTTGGTCATTCCACGGGCCACTGAAATCTGGGTTGGACCGATGTTCCACGAACCAAACTATGAACATAGTGTAGACCAAAACAGCGGCGGCAGCCAACCACATTGCCAAAGTGAAAGGCTCCAGAAATATCCATGCCTTCGGACTGGGCTTCACCGGAACTACCATCGCCAAGCCCGATTCCGTAAATGGCTCGGTGAATTCCACGTCCTTCCAACGTTCTGCTAATATTGTTATATCACCCACAGCAGCGCTATAAGTCTTCCATTTTTGATCCACATGCACAAAGAATGTGTTAAACAATAAATGGAACGAGATGCATGCACAAATCGTGTTTTGCAAAAGATAGTGAGAGGAAAACTGTCATGAAATCTCGGATATGAAAGTAGAAAGGAGGCAAGAAGAAATTTGGGTGGCAGACGTTGCTTCGATTGTTATTGGCAGTTTCTTTGATAGTTAAAGTGTAGTTTGGAAAAAAAAAAGTGTGACTCAGCCTCGAAAAAACGTTCCCTTTGTAGTTTGTACTAGTAATAGATTATGGAACCACAAATATATACTCAAGAAGTAATGTGTGTAACTTATAGCGAAACTGAAAAAGGAAACATAGAGGAGAAGTGCTACAATATCCGGTATGTGTGTCACCTCGATAACCTAGATTGCATTATTTTTTTTGGATAAAAATTTACACCATATCATAACATTAGCAAAATAAATAATAACATGATCAAGATATAAGAAACTCATTACATATCATTATTGTGCATTCATTATTGTGCATTCAAGGTCGATATTATGAAAATTATGTCTCTTTTTTGTGTGTGTGGTAGTCTGTAAGTGTATTTATTGATTGAGAAAAACTTGTTTATGGCTGTGCTGTAAACAAGTGTTTACAGCACTTAATCGTGACTGTCCAAAACACTATGTTAATGAAACTTTTCCGGGAAAAAGTTAAATTTTTTTCCGAAAAAATTTCATTAAAATCCGAACCGTACAAAACACTTTTGGATGACTGTGATTGGTTGGTGCCGTAAACCACCTGTTTATAGCACAGTCGGAAACAATACAATCTCTTATTGATTAAGTCAAAGACTGAACATCGAGTGAAGCTTTACTACTAGCCCAGGCTGGAAATCTCCGTACCAAGAAGTTGGAAGCTCAATGGAAAGTCTCCGGACCAATTTATTGATCGATCATGTTCAAAATGTTATGAATTTGCTTACGAAAACTATGAATTCAATATATGATGTTATGTCTAAAAATTATGGATCGCCGTACGATTTGAGGAATACACATGGTACACATCCGAAAATGGAATTTATATCGTAGCAATTCTGAAGATGAAACAAAAATGATAAAAACACAAAAGATCGACTCTCCAATGTACGTGAAACCAATGCAAAGAAAAAGAGGTTGGAGAGAGATTTATTACCTTGTTAGCGACATTAGCAACTAAATCTTCATATCCTCCATTAAACTCCACAAATTCGTAAGATACATGATAATCCAATCTCTTATTGTTGGAAGTGTGGCTCATTATTTGGAGATGGGAACGGAGGTGTAGCTAGCGCTACATGGTTTTATGTGTAGCGCTAGCGGATTGGTTCGGGCTAGGGGTAGCGCTATAGGGGTTTCCATGTAGCGCTACCGGATTGGTTCGGGTTAGGGTTTGTATAGAGCGGGTATATAAGGCTCTCTATTGTAAAATCCTAATGTACTGAAACTGTGATAATAAGAACAGTAGCCGCTCCCGTGGACGTACCCGGTTTTGGGGAACCACGTATATTGCTGTGTTGATTTCTTTACTGTTTATACTCGTAAATCGTGTGCGTGTGTGTTTCGATCCTAACAAGTGGTATCAGAGCTTCAGGCTGTTGTTTCTAGTCACGCGAAGAACGATGTCATCGAGTTCGTCTGTTACGAAGTTCGACGTTATGAAGTTCGATGGAACTTCGAATTTCGGATTGTGGCAACAGCGGGTAAAGGATCTGTTGGTGCAGCAGGGTTTATACAAGTTGCTGAAGGCGAAACCAGAGGCCATGTCAAACGACGATTGGGAAGAACTCCAGATGAAGGCGGTGAGTACGATTCGTTTGTGTCTAGCAGACGAAGTCATGTATCACGTGTTGGGTGATGAATCGCCGGCTGGGGTCTGGACTAAACTGGAAAGCAGGTATATGTCGAAGTCATTGACGAACAAACTGTTTCTGAAGCAGAAAATGTTTGGGTTGAAGATGGCCGAGGGTGCTGATCTGATTCAGCATATCAACACGTTCAATCAGGTTGTGAGCGACCTGCAACGGATTGACGTAAAGTTTGAGGAGGAAGACCAAGCGCTGATGTTACTGTGTTCACTACCGATTTCTCTCGAAACTCTCGTTACAACCTTACTCTGGGGGAAAGAAACCCTAAAACTGGAGGAAGTCACTGCAGCCCTTCTGGCGTATAATCAACGCAAGCAACAAACAGAGTCGCTGTAGGGTGAAGGTCTGGTGGTTAAGGGGTACGAGGATCGTGGCAGGAAGAAGGACAGGGGTAAATCAGTTTTGGGGCGTGGGAGGTCTCAGTCAAAGAACAGGTCCGAGGGCACGTTTGAGTTCAAGTGTTACAGGTGTCATGAACCGGGGCACATGAAGAAAGACTGTCCGCAGAAAGGAAAGGGAACTGACTGGAAGAAGAAAGGAAAGGCAGGAGAGAGGAAAGATGGGTCATCAAGTTCTGCGAATCTTGTAGAGTAGGAATCAGATGACGGTGACATGCTTTCGGTTTCAGCAACTTCGGATCACCTGGCAGACTCATGGATTCTGGATTCAGCATGCTCGTTTCATGTGACGCCTAACAGGGAGTGGTTTGACACCTACAGTGGAGTAAATTGTGGTAATGTTCGAATGGGTAATGATGTATCATGTGAAGTCATTGGAATAGGCACAATTAAGATCAGGATGTTTGATGGTGTTGTAAGAACCTTAAGTGAAGTTAGGCATGTTCCAGATTTGAGGAAAAATTTGATTTCGTTGGGAACCTTAGACTCTAATGGCTGTGAGTATAAAACAGGAGGTGGAGTCATGAAGGTAACGAAGGGTGCTTTGGTGATTATGAAGGGTATTAAAATTGCTGGTAATATCTATCGTTTGATAGGAACTACAGTTGTAGGTGGAGTTGCTGCTGCCACCACAACCGAGGATACTGATGATACCATGCTTTGGCATATGCGGTTAGGACATATGGGAGAGCGTGGGATGTTAGAGCTGCATAAGAGGAATCCGCTGAAAGGGGTTAAATCATGTAAACTGGATTTCTGCAAGTTTTGTGTTCTGGGGAAACAGTGTAAGGTGCAATTTCGGAATGCAACTCACAGAACAAAGGGAATTCTTGACTACGTTCATTCAGATGTTTGGGGGCCAGTGAGGGTAGCTTCGAAAGGAGGATCTCTGTATTTCTTGACCTTTATCGATGATTTTTCGAGAAAAGTTTGGGTGTACTTCATGAAGCACAAATCTGAAGTCTTTGCGAAGTTTAGAGTGTGGAAAGCTGAAGTGGAAAACCAGACAGGGAAAAAGATTAAGTGCCTCAGGACAGATAATGGGAAGGAATTCAAGAATGGGCCTTTTCTGAAATTTTGTGAGGAACATGGGATTCAGCGGCACTTTACTGTTCGGAAGACACCACAGCAGAATGGGGTGGCAGAAAGGATGAACAGAACTATAGCAGAAAGGGCACGGTGTTTGAGATTGAATGCGGGACTTCCGAAGGTTTTTGGGCAGAAGCAGTGAGTTTAGCATGCTTTGTTATAAACAGGTCACCGAGTGCTTCTTTGGAAGGGAAGGTAGCTGAGGAGATGTGGACAGAGAAAGAGGTTGACTACTCAGGGTTGAGAATCTTTGGGTGTCCGGCCTATGTTCATGTTCCCAATGATGAGAGGTCAAAGCTTGATGCGAAGTCTAGACAGTGTATCTTTCTTGGTTATGAGAAAGGGGTCAAAGGGTACAAGTTTTGGGATCCAGAGACAAAGAAGGTGGTGATCAGTAGGGATGTGGTATTTGATGAGGACTCTATGATCAAGGCACATCAGAAGGTTCAAAATTCTGAGTCAGAGGAAGTGAGCAGCAGACAGCAGGGTGTAGAGATTGAGTTGGAAAGTATTGATAGGGGTGATACTCAACCGGATGAACAGCTTGATCAACAGCAGCAGCAGGAGCAGCAGCAAAGCTTGGCCGCTGGGAGAACCAAGCGCACTATCAAGCCACCAGTGAGGTATGGGTTTGAAGACTTGGTTTCTTATGCATTGACTACTACCAGTGGGGATCCATCTACTTTTCAGGATGCTATCACGAGTTCTGAAAGGGACAGATGGATGGAAGCCATGGTGGAGGAAATGAAGTCTCTGCATAAGAATAAGACTTGGGAGTTGAAAGAACTGCCCAGGGGAAAGAAGCCAGTGGGTTGTAAGTGGGCATACAAGCGAAAAGAAGCAGCAACAGAAAAGGAGAGGGAAAAGTTCAAGGCTCGGTTAGTGGCAAAGGGGTGTTCACAGAGGAAGGGGATAGATTTTGATGAGGTCTTTTCTCCAGTGGTGAGGCATACGTCAATCAGGATTATCTTGGCATTGGTGGCTGGTTATGATCTTGAGTTAGAGCAGATGGACGTGAAAACGGCATTCCTCCATGGTGAATTGGAGGAAGTCATTTACATGGAACAGCCTGAGGGGTTCAAGCAGCCAGAGACTGAGCATCTTGTTTGTAAGTTAAAGAAGTCACTTTATGGGCTGAAACAGTCTCCAAGACAATGGTACAAGAGGTTTGACTCTTTCATGGTACGGATTGGGTACACACGCTGTGAGTATGATTGTTGCGTTTATGTTAAGAGTCTTGATGATGGTTCCTATATTTTCTTGCTTCTTTATGTGGATGATATGCTGATTGCTGCAAGGAGTATGGTTGAGGTTAACAGGTTGAAGTCTTTATTGGGTAAAGAGTTTGACATGAAGGACTTGGGAGCAGCTAGAAAGATACTTGGGATGGAAATTCGAAGAGATAGGTCAGCTGGTAAGTTGTGGTTATCTCAAAAGAATTATGTGGTGAAAGTGTTGGAGAGGTTTAGTATGGATAATGCCAAACCGGTCAGCACTCCATTGGCAAGTCATTTCAGATTATCTTCAGCTCAGTGTTCGGTGTCAGATGAAGAAATTGAGGATATGTCAAGGGTTCCTTATGCGAGTGCAGTGGGTTGCTTAATGTATGCAATGGTTTGTACGAGGCCCGATTTGGCACATGCAGTTAGCACAGTCAGTAAGTACATGGCCAAACCAGGCAGAGAGCATTGGAAGGCGATCAAGTGGATATTCAGATACTTGAGAGGTACTTCGGATCGTGGGATTATGTTTGGTAGGCAACGGGATCAGATTTCAGTTGTTGGGTATGTGGATGCGGATTATGCTGGGGGTTTGGATGACAGAAGGTCTACAACTGGTTATGTGTTTACACTTGTGGGTGGGCCTATTTGTTGGAGATCCATGGTACAACCTCTGGTGGCTTTATCTACTACTGAGTCTGAGTATATGGCGGTGACTGAGGCAGCTAAGGAAGCATTGTGGTTGAAAGGGTTTGTGAAGGAGCTTGGCATAGATCAAGGTGGAGTACAGTTGCATTGTGATAGTCAGAGTGCCATTTATTTGGCAAAGCATCAGGTGTATCATGCTCGAACTAAGCATATCGACGTGAGGTTTCACAAGGTGAGAGAGTTGATTGATGCAGGTGATTTGATACTGGAAAAGGTGCATACTTCTGAGAATGCAGCTGATATGTTGACAAAGACGGTTACTGTAGACAAGTTCGAGTATTGCTTGGACTTGGTTAATGTCTCCAGGTGCTAGACAAACGGAGACGCCCCTCCACGAGTTGACTGGATTGGAGTGGGGGGGTCATCTCCTGAAGGGGTGAGTGTGTATTCGCCAAGGTGGAGATTGTTGGAAGTGTGGCTCATTATTTGGAGATGGGAACAGAGGTGTAGCTAGCGCTACATGGTTTTATGTGTAGCGCTAGCGGATTGGTTCGGGCTAGGGGTAGCGCTATAGGGGTTTCCATGTAGCGCTACCGGATTGGTTCGGGTTAGGGTTTGTATAGAGCGGGTATATAAGGCTCTCTATTGTAAAACCCTAATGTACTGAAACTGTGATAATAAGAACAGTAGCCGCTCCCGTGGACGTACCCGGTTTTGGGGAACCACGTATATTGCTGTGTTGATTTCTTTACTGTTTATACTCGTAAATCGTGTGCGTGTGTGTTTCGATCCTAACACTTCCGAACCTCTTCGAAAACTCGAATGCAAAAACCAGTGTAATTCTTCTCATCATTTGGATTCTGAGAACTTGAGGTTATCTTCACAAAGTTTTTGAAAGAGGCATTACCCGGAACTCCAATTATCAATTTCTCTGTCTTGTGTTCTGTACCTTCAACAGCATTGACTTGAGAGAGAAAAACAAGCTGGAGTAGTACTGATGTCAATAGTATTGGTATGAATAAAAAGACTGGTTTTGTGGTAGAGCGGAGCTGGAAAGGCATTTTGGGATTTAAAGCAATGGCAAGTGTACGTCCGTCGTATTCATATGCTTTTTGATTTTAAGACATTTTGAGACTGGTTCGTGAGCTTCATCATTTATACATGAGCGATATGTTTGGAAATATCTGTCTCCTTCTAGAGAGAGAGAGAGAGAGTGGAAATTCCTGGTGGATTCTAAGGACTCGAGGCATTGAAGTTCTGCGCGTTTGAAAAGTTCAAATGCTGAATAGTAATGCTCAAGAATATTCTTGCTTCTGTGTAAATGATCCCTCATCAACGAAATGCAATCGCGTCATGACTTCTCTATCTGATTCTATTCAGTCTTACACAATGCACCTAATTTCTACTTTTGAATGTAAGAAATTACGTAGTAGTAATAAATTAAGAGATGGAAATGATGAGGAAATGATGAGGAAATGATGGGATTCTGTTCAAAGCTTTGATACGTACGTACGAACGACTAGGTTTAACTGTGGAGAACTAGTCAATCCTCAGGAAATGTCAAACCCGATCGAGTAGTCAAGATGGCTTCCATATGGAGTATAGGACCGATATACATGATCAGTTTAGATACTACAGAATATTAGACACTAACTGATTTTTAGTGCCGAATGAAATTTGACATATATTAAATACTAAAAAGCCGTCACAAAAGAGGAAATTTTATTTTCACTAAAAGTGTATAGCTTCGAAAAGTTTTTCAAACATATCCGTTCATATTTAAGTGCTCATCGCCGAATTTTTTTCATTGAATTACCTCAAAAGTCCTAACTAACAAAGAAAAATTATAAAAAAAAAAAAAAACCAACTTTTATGTAACAAAGAAGGGTAAAAGAATTTGGCGAACCAAGGAGTGAAACAAGTTTTGCAAAAGTTGGTTTTACTGTCTTGCATGTTCTTTTCGGGGTATTCTTTTTCTTACCTTGTAATTGGAGTACTAATAAAATGACTGATTCCCTACAAATGCAATTTATCCACACCCATATTTCTCCTAGTACGTCAAGCACTACACGTGTAGTGTGGTCAATCCGGCCGTCCATCTCGGCAATGGACGGCTCGGATTTTCATTCGAACAATAGACGGTTAGGATTAATAGGAGCTCGGATTAAATCCAAGCCATCCATTTCGTGCTTGGCGCACTACAGCACCTTTGAATTCGAATAAAATGTCCATGCCAAACTCCATGTTCATCAGCCTCTTTGAACAACTCCATCGAAATACTTTTATTCAAAAATGTTGTTATCAAGCATTAGATTCTGATTTATCTCTTGCCTTGCAAGAGGGAGTACTAGGGTACGTTCGAGTCTATGGTCCTATGTAGAGGCATCAAAATCCCCTCTGGTTAAATGTTAACACACTAGCTAATTCTCGGCTAACCTCCACTGATATATACAATATTAGTGCAAAAAAAAAGAAGCACATTATAACAACATGGAGTTTGGCATGACATTTAAAATCTCCTTTGGAGGATTTTAAAATGTTTCTGGACGGTATCCGTTTGCTAAAATTGTAATCTGTTTTGGCGTTTATCATTCAACTTCGTGCTGGATGATTTACGTTTATCCCTCCCCCGGTGGTGGTGGTGGTGGTAACCCATAACCCACATTTACCGAAAAAAAAAAAAAAAAAAGTCCGGTGGTAACGTTGAAGAAGAAGGAGTAATCCAGTGTATCTGGAACACAGATCCAACAGGCCTAATTAAACTTTAGGTCTCTGAAGTTTGAAAGATTGCAGTTCAATTCTCGCCTGACATATTTCCATTATTTTTCAAGTTTCAATGGCTAACGGAACATCCCAAGCAGTCATTCCAAAACACACCAAGGACAATTATGATAATTGGTCCATCCAAATGAGAGCACTGCTCGGTGCTCAAGATGTTATGGAGGTGGTAGAACAAGGTTACGAGGAACCCGCCTCAAAAGAAGTTGAAATAGCTTTAAAGGAGGAACAAAAGACGACGCTCCGTGCCGAGCGAAAGAAGGATTGCAAAGCTAGGCCCATCATCTACCAAGAACTTGATGAGGCCACATTCGAGATCATCGCTTCTACCAAAACTTCCAAAGAAATTTGGGAGACACTGTAAAAGACCTACATCACTACAAGAAATTTGAGATCTCCCAACGGTTTTTTTAGCAACGGTTCAAAAAACCGTCGGTATAGATGGTGTGTAGCAACGGTTTACAAAACGTTACTAGAAACAAGACTATAGCAACGGTTTTCATGCAACCGTTGCTAGATTACAAGACTATAGCAACGGTTTTCCATAACCGTTACTAAAAACCAGATTATAGCAACGGTTTTTCATAACCGTTACTAAAAACCGGACTATAGCAACGGTTTCCAATAACCGTTACTAAAAATTATTTTTTGAAAATTTGTTAGAAGCCGTTTTAAAAAAAAAAACAATTTTTGTGTTAAAAAACAGTTGTTTTTTTTAAAAAAATTGTTAGAAGCCGTTTTAAAAAAAAAACAATTTTTTGTGTTAAAACACTTTAAAAAAAGGTTTTTTGTAAATACTGTTTTTTTTAAAGTTTCTGGAAAAAAAAAACAATTTTCTGGAAACATTGTTGAGAAAGAGAAAAAGTTTTTATGTAATGATGGATGTATTTGGTTGAAAAAATGTGGAGACCATTAGATTTGATTATTGGCAAAAAAGTTGCTAATTTTGATTATTTAAAAGCCAAAATTTGAACCGTTACTAATTAAGAGGTTGCTAAGTTTGGTTATTACAATGTGAGCACTTTTTTGAGCAAATATTGCTAACTTCAACAATCTTTTGGTTTTGATTATTACATTGTGGATGCTCTAATGACAGTTCGCATAATATAAATATTAGTAGTCCCTTAATATTACACAAGTGCGGGGCTAGCCCAGTTGGTTTGCACTCACGCGCGCATACGCGAGGTCCTGGGTTCGATTCCCAGAAGGAGCAAAATTGTGTTGCCTTCCATGCGCCACGCGGGTGCCACGCCTGCTGCCACGCGGCGACAGGTGGCGTCCACGTCAGCGACATGTGGTTGCCGCTCAGGCGTCATGGCAACAGGTGGAATCCACGTCAACAGCCACGTGGACGACATGTGGAGGCTACGTGGCTGCCATGTCTTGTAATCTAGCAACGGTTGGTGAACCGTTGGTATTGCTTTTAGCAACGCTTTTTGTGTTTTTCAGTAATGCTTTTGACCGTTGTTAGATCCCGATTTTCTTGTAGTGTATACAGAGGTGCTAACAAAGTAAAGAGGATTCACCTTCAAACTCTACGAGGTGAATTTGAGTCTTTACGAATGAAATCCTCAGAATCTATTTCTGAGTATTATGCTCGAATTATAGTGGTTTCAAACCAAATGAGGAGAAATGGCGAAGCTCTCACTGACACAAGAGTTATAGAAAAGATCTTGCAATCTTTGGATCGCAGATTCGACTTCATCGTTGTTACATTAGAAGAACTTAAAGACGTTTCAACCATGTCTATTGAAGAGCTCGTGGGTTCGCTGCAACCCCACGAACAGAAGTTGCACAGAGACGATGATAGAGCCCCGGAACAGGCTCTACAAACGAAGTTATCCCTCAATGAAAGAAGGTATGAGCAAGGGGGGACATCTCAAAGGGGACAAGGCTATGGTTCCCATGGAAGAGGCTTTGGAAATTCAAATTCCAGAGGAAGAGGTGGCAGAGGACTCTCCATATGAGGGAATCAAAACCATGCTCCAAGAGGAAGTGGTCGAGGGTAACAAAACCATGCTCCAAGAGGAGGTGGACAAGGATAGCAAGGTCATAATCCAAGAGGAGGAGGACAAGGCAAAAGAGGTGGTTACAACAACCGTTCGAACGTTGACAAAAGTAACGTTCAATGTTACAATTGTGAAAAGTATGGCCATTACAGCAACAAGTGCCGGGGAAGACCAGCATCAGATCATGTAAGTTGGCGAAACAGCCAACTATGCAGACAAGGAGCCATCAGGAGGAGATTCAATGAGTCTCATGGCACATAGCCCTACCGAGCAGGATCAAGGTACATGGTTTCTTGATTCTGGAGCCAATAATCATATGACTGGCTCAAGGTAACTTTTTACTGAACTTGACGAAAAGGTTCAGGGAGATATCTGTTTTGGTGACCTCGTTAAAGTCCCAGTTCAAGGGAGAGGTGATATTGTAATCAAAAGGAAGAATGGAGATCATGCATTCATCTCAAACGTCTACTATGTTCCAGACATGAAGACTAACATTCTTAGTCTTGGCCAACTATTGGAGAAAGGCTATCAAATTAGCCTGAAGGATATGCAACTGAAAATTGCAGATGCTCGAGGGAAGCTGATTACTCGAGTAATGATGGTGAAGAATAGGATATTTCCGCTAACTATTCTTCATGACACGCCAAAGTGCCTCAATGCCATTATCAACGACAAAAATTGGATATGGCATCTCAAATATGGGCACGTCAACTTTGAAAGCTTGAAATTGTTAGCGAATAAGAAGATGGTCAAAGGGCTTACCTCATATTCAACGTCTAAATGAGGTATGCGAAAGCTGTATTCTTGGCAAACAACACCGCAACAACTTTGAAAAGCAAGTTGATTGGAGAGCATCCATGCCGCTTGAGCTAGTACACACAGATGTGTGTGATACGTTGAAGCCAATCTCAAACAGTCAGAACAAATACTTCCTCACGTTCATTGACGACTATAGCTGAAAGACATGGGTATACTTTCTGAAACTGAAGTCAAAAGTATTTGACAAGTTCAAAGAATTTAAAGCACTTGTTAAGAAAAAAAGCGGCTATTATATAAAGACGTTGCGGTCAGACCAAGGAGGAGAATACACTGGAGATCAGTTCAAGGAATTCCTTATGCAACAAAGAATCAAGCACCAGTGCACACCATCTTGCACCCCTCAACTAAATGGTGTAGCTGAAAGAAAGAATCGCACCTTTCTCAACATGGCCAGGAGCATGCTGTAAGATAAAGACATGCCCAAGAGATTTTGGGCCGAAGCAGTTCAACGTACAGTTTATCTACTCAACAGGTGTCCTACAAAGAATCTGAAGTCAATGACACCACAAGAAGCATGGACCACTCATACACTAGGTGTGGGTCATCTCAGAGTGTTTGGTTGTATTGCCTATGCCAAAATTTCAAAGGCAAACAGAACCAAACTTGAAGACAAAGGAGTGAAGTGTATCCTTGTTGGATACGGTGCCAGGACGATGGGATACAGACTATACAATCCCGTCACCCAGATGGTGATTTTTAGTAAAGATGTCATCTCCGAATAAAATGAATCTTGGAGTTGGGACCAAACAGAAATTACCAGAAATATGGAGCTGGAAGAAAAAGAAGAAGAGCAGCAATCATCACCACAAATAGGTGAACCATCCTCACCTGTTGAATAGGAGTTTTCAGACATGAGGCCCAGAGGAACAAGAAGCCTAAATGATCTGTACCAGGATACTGATCCGTTGGATGCAAATTTCACCATGTTCTACCTACAAATAAGCTTTGATCTAGTTAGTTTCGAGGAGGCTAACCAAAAAGGCAAATGGAGGAAGGCTATGGATGAAGAGATTCATTCCATAGAGAAAAACAAGACATGGGAGCTGACCAGTCTCCCAACAGGTCATAAGGTGATTGGAGTTAAATGGGTCTACAAGGCCAAGAAGAACGCTCAATGAGAGGTTCAAAGATACAAGGCAAGGCTTGTTGCAAAATGATACAAGCAAAAAGAAGGCATAGACTATGGCAAAGTATTCGCCCTTGTTGCTAGGATGGATACGATCAAGCTAATGACCTCATTAGCTGCTCAGAAAAGATGGAAGATCTATCAGCTGGATGTCAAGACAGCATTCCTAAACGGATTTCTAGAAGAAGAAATCTATGTGGAGCAGCCACTTGGATATGTGAAAAAAGGTCGTGAAGACAAAGTGTACAAATTGACGAAGGCGCTATATGGACTGAAGCAAGCGCCTCATGCATGGAATACCAGAATTGACAAGTACTTCAAGGAGAATGGATTCGAGAAGTGCCCCTACAAACATGCACTCTATATGAAGAAGGAGACTGATGGAAGCCAGCTGTATGTAAGCCTATACGTTGATGACTTGATTTTTACAAGCAACAATCCAGCTATGTTTGATTCTTTCAAACAAAGTATGGTTCAAGAGTTCGAGATGACAAACATTGGACTCATGGCACATTTTCTCAGAATCAAAGTAATGCAAAGAGATGACGGCATTTTCATCTCTCAAGCTGGATACGCCATAGACATCCTCAAAAGTTTTAGCATGGAGAAAAGTAATCCAATGACTACTCCAGTTGAAAGTGGAGTAGAACTCAGGAAGAGCGAGGTCAGAGATGTTGATCCGACATATTTGAAAAGTCTGGTAGGAAGTCTTTGCTACTTGACGTGCACAAGACCAAACATATTATATGGAGTTGGTCTAATCAGCCGATACATGGAGACACCCGATTAATCCCATCTGAATGCAGCCAAGCGGATTCTGTGCTATGTCAAGGGTACAGTCAATGATGGACTGTTCTATATATCAACTCAAGACTTCAATCTTGTTGGTTATTCTGATAGCGATTGGGGAAGAGACCTGGATGAAAGAAAGAGTACTACTGGATTTACTTTCTTTCTTAGAGATACAGCTTTCACATGGTCATCGAAGAAACAAGTGATAGTGATGTTATCGTCTTGTGAAGCTGAGTACGTAGTAACCACCTCAACAGTTTGCCATGGCATATGGGTTCGGAATATGCTAAATCATTTGGGGATATCTCAAGAAAATCTCATAGAGATCTACATTGACAATCGTTTAGCAATTGCTCTCGCAAAGAATCTAGATTTTCATGAACGAAGTAAACACATTGATACGAGGTATCATTTCATCAAAAAGCATGTCAAGAACAAAAAAGTGGAGCTGGTCTCTTGCAGGACACAAGATCAGGCTGCTGATATTTTCACGAAGCCCCTCAAGCATGAAGCTTTCATCAAAATGACGACAATGCTTGGAATGAAGAATCCCCGAGACTCAAGCTTAAGGGGGGATGTTGAAAGATAAGCTTAAGAACAAAAAACGTGAGTGAATTGTACCTTTGGAGGCTTGCAATTAAGTGGAAGAGAAATCAACATCAGATTTGGGAGAAGAAAAACATGGATGGAGACTTTCAAGCTTCCGTGATATACTTTGAGATTTGCAATAAATGAGAGATTATCTCATTCTTGTTTTTTCTTATGGTTCTACCTATATATAGACTTATAATCTGATTGTAAAAGTACGAGTGGAGTAAAAGAGAATCAGAGAGATAGAGAAAGAGAAATAGAATTTCCTCCTCCTTGTATTTCAAATTGAGTGAAATCAATATATCATGAGTGTGTTTGTGCAATTCTCTTGTGAGTTTCATACATTATAAGTGTGTGATCAATACTCCTCCACCCAACATGTTTTGGCGTCAAGGTATGGATTGTTCTCTTTTGCAACTGTCTATTATCGAAGATGGCCGTGCTTGCATTAGCTCTTGGAGAGGGATTCGTGCTTCTACCCAGAATCTCTCAATTGGGACATCTTGGAGATTTCCCAGAAATGTTTTTTCCCCCAAAGTGTTTTGGGGAAGTAGTTGCAGTTGTTTGTTCTAGTACGTTGCTGTTTGTTGGCCAGTTTTTTTCCCTAGTTTGCAATTCCTTGTAAGGACTAGTTCCTTTGATTTGTAGTTTGTATGTGCTTACAAAGTTCCCAATTTACACCCAATAAAAAAAAATTAAACCTTTCGATTTTTTCAGCTTCTTTTATCTTTTTCCAACATGGAATCAGCTTTAATCCATGTCCAGTCCTTCCATATCCCTTTAAATCTCATTTTGTGGGCTCATACTGAGCTCCTAATCATGATTCGAATTGTTCATCTTGTCGAATTTGTAAGAAGAACAAAGTCTCTAAAAATTTAGTTTGATTAAATGTCCATAAAATAGACAGCATACATATTTTGAACTTAACTCATTCCCTATTTTTTCAATTGCCCCCGCAAAAAAACATGAGCCCAATATATTATAAGATACCTGTCAATGCACGATCCAATCAAATAACTTTTCATTCAGATTTTAGGATTTCATTTGATAGATCTCGATTAGTACTACTCCATCCGTCCCAAATGGGATGTCAATTTTTGATATCTGTGCCAATTTCAATTTCTTATATCTTTCAATATGGATGTTTAAAAATATGCAATATGAATCTTGTTTGATAATTCTCGATTAGTTCTATTTTACAAAGTTTTCAAACTCATGAAAAATACTATAGATTGAAAGCTATAAGAGATGAAAAAAGACACGAATTTCAAAAATTGTCATCCTTTTTGGGACGGAATGAGTATTAAACAAACTTTTCAAAATCACTTAAAAATAGATTACAAGATGTGATCAATTAAAAAGTGACACAAACTCCTAAAAAATTGGAATAGATGGAGTGCAAGTTACAATCTCCACCAAACAAAATCCAAATATTTAGCACATGTCAGTTTCAGGCACTGCCCGATTGGAGGATGGAGATCTCCATGGGCTTCCAATCTCTGCATTCATCAAGTACCGTGCAACTCTAACCGTCTTGATCGAAACGCTCTCATTACTTGCATTCACGTCAACCACTTGAGATGACTGATGACGGAGGTAGTCCCTGAGTAAGTGCCCAAGGAATAGAAGAAAACAAACAGATGAAGTGGCAACTGAGAAGAGGAATAGACCCCAAAAGCTTCGGAGGCTCAAGCTATCAATGTTCTCCGTCGTAGTTTCAGATTTTAAACACTCTTTGTCGGGAGTTAACCATTCATCTTCTAGCTCTTTAAGAGTCCCGTCCTCTGAGAGATCGAGAATGGCTTTCGAGACATTAGCAGCTAATGCACAACCTTTTTGGAATATCTGCATAGGAACATGTATGAAGATATTTGCATTAGAGGTTTGAGATGGTGGCTGCATTATACAAGTGCTAGCGATGATGATGGTTCAATCGATCAAGAGTACTTGAACGTAATTTAAGTTAGCTTAATTAGCTTCTTTAATGGATGGTACTAGCTCACTGACTGAATATGCAATGGCGGTTGAAGTTCCTCTTCCCTGATGGGGTTGCAACTCTGATCTCCCCCTTTTTACTTAGCTCAAAAAAAAAAAGAGGAAAAAGAAGTGTAAAGAAAGTGTTGAGAACTCACAAAGCCAAATCCTCCAAATCTATATGTGGTTCCAATGATGCTAAATTTCCTGCAATTTCTATTGACAAAAACTTTGGCATAAGGGATCTCGAGGAACGCTGCTGAGATACTGCCCGTCTCGAATGCCCTGAGATACGCATCTTCGTCCCCGATGGCACTTACATTCTTGTAGTTAAGCACTTCTTCAACGTATTTCTTCATGAATGAATTTTCATCACACCCGACTTTTGAATGGGACAGTAGTTTCGGTCGGAGTCGTGAGATCGTGAGCATTGACGTGAGGCTGGCGGTGTAGCTTTGCGTTAACACCAACGCCAGGAAAAGCCACACCACTACCACAATCCGGGCATAGTTGCTCTGAATCTTCTCTCCTGCACAATTATTACAGAACTTTATTTTTTATTTTTGAATCTTCTTTTTTTATGGACTTTCATTTCAAAATAAAACGATCCATGAAAGAGGTTTCTTCCTCGAAAAAGATATAGAAAATCGAGCATGCCATTCAAGAACTATCTCACCAACACCCAGTTTGGATTTATAGAAAAAAGAAAGAATCATTTGAAAATTATACCAAGAGCAGTACTAGTAACGTAGTCATCGGAATTCAGGTTTAGACTTATTAAAAAAAAGAAAAAGAGATGTAGGTATTATCGGAGTCGCCCGATCCATGACATTCCCATGAATACATGGTTTGGAATCCACGCGCATGGGAAGACATCTTAATAATTTCTGTTTAGAAGCATGTGTATGAAACATTATTCATAAAAAAATGGGTATTCGACCTGTGCCAAACTTAATTATTGTACTCCTATATTGTACTTACTGTGAGCCAGAAAAAGTGAAGAGAAGGTGAACCAAAGAGCATTTCCGAGTTGGTCATTCCAGGGGCCACTGAAATCTGGGTTGGACCGATGTTCCACGAACCAAACTATGAACATAGTGTAGACCAAAACAGCGGCGGTAGCCAACCACATTGCCAAAGTGAAAGGCTCCAGAAATATCCATGCCTTCGGACTGGGCTTCACCGGAACTACCATCGCCAAGCCCGATTCCGTAAATGGCTCGGTGAATTCCACGTCCTTCCAACGTTTGGCTAATATCGTTATGTCGCCTACGGCAGCGCTAAAAGTCTTCCATTTGTGATCCACGTGCATGTACACAAAGCAAGTGTTAAACAATAAACAGAACGAGATGCGTGCACAAATCATGTTTTGCAAAAAACAAAAATCGTGTTTTGCAAAAAAAAAAAACGATCGTTATTTGCCGTTTCGATAGTTTAAGGGTAGTTTGGAAAAAAATTTGTGAGCCAATGCAGAGGAAAAGAGGT
This sequence comes from Rhododendron griersonianum, assembly GCA_018127125.1. NCBI lineage: Eukaryota > Viridiplantae > Streptophyta > Magnoliopsida > Ericales > Ericaceae > Rhododendron > Rhododendron griersonianum. The sequence continues at coordinate 29,800,834 of CM030800.1, forward strand.
CGGAGATAGGTTAATTTATTACCTCGTTAGCAACGTTAGCGACTAGATCATCATATGCTCCATTAAACTCCACAAATTCATAGTTAGTTACAGGAGAATCCAATCTCTTTTGAACCTCTTCGAAAACCCGGATGCAAAAACCAGTGTAATTCTTCTCATCATTTGGATTCTTAGAACTTGAGGTTATCTTCACAAAGTTTTTGAAAGAGGCATTACCCGGAACTCCTATCTTCAATTTCTCGGTCTTCTGTTCTGTACTACCACCTTCAACGACAGAGACGTGAGAGAGAATAACTAGGGATGATATGAGTAGTATTGGGATGAACAAAAAGATTGGTTTTTTGCTAGAGCGGAGCTGGAAAGGCATTTTGGGATTTAAAACAATGGCAAGTGTACGTCCGTCGTATTCATATGCTTTCTGACTTAATTATTGTACTTATGGTTCGTGAGCTTCATCATTTATATATGCCCAAATGTGTTTGGAGAAGTCTGCCTCCCTAGAGAGAGAGAGAGAGAGAGAGAGAGAGAGGGTGTGTGGAAATTCCTGATGGATTCTAAGGACTCACGGCATTTGAAGTTCTGCGCGTATGAAAAGTTCAAACGTTGAATAGTAATGCTCAAGAACCAAGTGGATGCAGGCTTTGAGTCAACAAGACTTTAGCAAAACCCATGGTCAGTATGCCCCGGAGAATGCCCGGAAAAAATGGTAAATTAAGAAATGGTTTGGCCTAATAAGCCAAATGACTTATTTTTTTGTTTTTACTCACGGAGTAATTTTTTTTTTTGTATGTTTTAGTTTTTTGTTAACTTTTTGTGGATTATTGTTTCGTCATGACGAGAGAAATCTAAAAAGTAAAAAATCATGATCGAAACCCAAATTTTTTTGAATAAATGAGAAAAAATTGGCTTATTACCTTATTTTTGTCTTTATTCAAAAAAATTAGGTTTTGATTGTAATGTTTTACTTTTTAGATTTCTCTCATCATAAAGAAGCAATAATCCACAAAATTTTGATAAAAAACTAAAAAATACGTAAAAATTTGAATAAAGACAAAAAAAAATTGTCTTTATTCAAAAAATAGATCGTAATGTTTTACTTTTTAGATTTCTCTCGTCATGAAGAAGCAATAATCCACAAAAATTTGATGAAAAACTAACAAATGCAAAAATAAAAATTGAATAAAGACAAAAAAAAATAAGTCATTTGGCTTATTAGGCCGAACAACCTGGATTTATGGTCCCCCAAGAGTAATCGAGTTGCAAGTAAATTGGCCCCGGACATCTGGTTATGGAAAACAAAATGGTAACTTATCACTACCCCTAAACTGTCACACTTTTCCCTTCACCTTGCCCTAATCCATGATTTAAAAGGTGAGTTCACAGAGTTCACACTAATGTTTTTGGTATTTTTCGTTTCGGTATTTTTGAATTTTCGTTGAATTCAAGTTTATTTTTCGGATTAATCACCCGTCTCAGTAAAAGGAGTCTAAAAAGTAAAAAAATTATGTCAACAAGAAAAAAAATACCAAACAGTTGCTTTTTTGTCTATAGTGTTGTCTTATATACATTTTTTAACTTCGGTCCATAATTTTATATTTTTTTATTTTTCTCATTAAGATGAATAATTAATCCCAAAAATTATGATGAAAATCTGAACAAATATTACGGAAATAAGTTTTAGTCAAAAAAATACCGAAGACAAAAATATTAGTACGTATCTCTTAGCCCCTTTACTCTTCTCGTCCAAATTTGGAAGTCAAATTAACTCCAATATGACATGCATATGTGTAGGCTGCTCAAAAAATCCGGTGAATCGTGAAACTGGTCCGGACCAAATCGATCCGTACCTTTTGGATTTTGTCCGTGGATTAATGGTCCGGACACGGATTGAAAAATTAGAAAACCGTGACTCACGGTTTGGTCCACGGATTTTCATTACGAAATCGTAGATTAACCGAATTGGACCATGAGATATTTATTTTATATAAATAAATAATAAATAAATATATACAAATATACATGTGTATTTATATAATTAATTGTTAGGAATGTTAAACCTTTTTTCTACCAATTTTAGTATTTTAATGTTAAAACTGTTTCCGGTTGCCATGCATTGCATTTGGATGGAAGATACAATTCCAGCTCTTTGGTGTTATTAGTTGTCCCACTTTGATGGGGTTATTTTTGTTTGATTTTGTGTTATGTATTGTAATGATATAATCTACTAGTGTTTAGATTCTTTTGAATCTGATTTCTGAAGTAAACTTTTGGTAGTTTATGTAACAAGTACTTTTTGGTGATGTTAAACTTAATTCTGAATGTAACATTCTTCTCTTTTAGTGTGGGATATTTGCTTGAGCTTTATTTTTGCTAAAATTCGTGGACAAAACCGTAACTGATCCGCGAGTCACGGATTGGATTGGAACTGGACCGTAGGACTTTTGGTCCGAACACGGATTTCATTTTGTAAAAACCGTGACTAACGGTTTGGTCTTCAAATTCCTAAAAATCCGAACCAAACCGAACCGCAAGCAACCCTACATATGTATAGTTCAGGACTGAAATGCCCCCTCACAGAGATATTTGTACATAGGAGTAGTCATTTTTATGGCTCATGTTTAGTTTATATATGTCTTTTCAATTCTTCTTCTTTACAATTACGTACATCCGTTTATAATTCAAGAAATTTAACATGCTTCCCTCTGAATAAATCTTTGTCGCTTGGGCCTACTATGAGTCTCAGCCATTATGATGATCCACCTCGTTCAATTCAATTGTATCTTATAGTACTCTTAAACATGACTGAAATAGTACTCCTTCCGTTCCATATTGAGAGTTTCATTTTCTCTCTCTTACCATTTTTCAAATAAAAAATCAACTACTTCTGTGCATAATTTTTCAAATTTTTTCGCACCGTATTAAAAATCTCGATTAGTACGCTAATTTGGTGTGAAAAAATTCAAAAAATTATACACGGAAGTAGTTGATTTTTTTATTTAAAAAATGACACGACTTTTCATGGTGGACTCTCAATATGGAACGGAGAGGGCATTAATTAAAGGGGAGTGAATAAATGTACTGTATGAGTCAGAGAAATGATTTTGTTGCAACGTCTAACTAAGTTGATCGAAATGGGCATTAACAGTACTTTAATTAGTAGACTTAATTAAAGGACCACATTCCTAAGTTGGGGAAGATGGGACAAAGGTAGGTACAGAGAGTTCCGTTGAATTAATCATTGTTTCTGAATTCAGTAAGTCTAACTGTACAGATTTTCGGTACAGATTTTGTGTGGGGCCCACTACGGGTCCTACACAAATGATTCGAGCCGTTCATTAAATGTAAAACAGTTTTTCAAGGATCCCGGCGAAAAATCAGTTCAATCCGATACTTATAGAAGCTCAATCCAATCATCTAACTTTTGATTTCGATTCCTGGATAATGAAACATTCTATAATTGGATTGAGTATCAATAAGTATCGGATTAAACTGATTTTTAGCGCTGGCCCTTGAAAAACTGCATGTTTTACATTTAATGAACGGCTCGAATCATTTGTGTGGGACCCGTGGTGGGCCCATACAAAATCTGTACCCAAAATTTGTACACTTTTTCTGTACCGTTAAACTTACTGTTCTGAATTTAATATTCGCATGCACTGGCCTTGTTTTCGGCCGCGGGTTTGAGAAATTTTTGGGTTTGGTTTTTGGGTAATGAGTGAGGAGAGAAAATAGGATAATAATTGAGGATAGAGGTAATGATAGAGACTAGAGAGAGATAGAGAGATAAATGAGATTAATGATTGGATGTATGGATAACGAGTGGAGAGAGAAATGAAAGTAATAATTGAAAATATAAGTAATAAGTGGATTTGGGTTTGAAAATTGTTATCCAAACCCACAACCGAATAAGGGTAGTATCTTCCAAATGTTTTTCCCTCGTCAACGAATTGCAATTGCGTCACTTAATTCTCTGATTCTAGTCTTCAGTCTTACACATTGCACTGAATTTTTTTAGCTCGATCGGTTTAATTCCTTATGTCTTCCAGACAACACGACTTTGAATGTAAGAAAATTAGTAATTAAGAGATGGAAATTTATGAGATTCTATTCAAACTTCGAAGCTATAGCTAAGTCGACAAAGAATCCAAAAAGCTATCATACGTACGAACGACTAGGTCTAATTGTGGAGAACAAGTAATTAATCCTCAGGAAATGTCAAGCCCGATCGAGTAGTCAAGATGCCATATCGTGGTGCCAGCTCAGCACTCTTAAGCCGTCCGATGCACTTTTGGACGGTTCAGATTAAAATTTTCTCTCTCTTCTTACCCCCCCTCCTCTTTCTCTCTCTTTTTTCTCTCTCTAAATTCGAACCGTCCAAATTCAAAATGAACAGTCCGAATGCACCGAACGGCTGAAAAATTTCTCCATATGGAATATAGGACCAGCTGGGACTGGTATAGCTAGTCTCACCAATGCATGATCACTTTAGATATATAAGATCATCTTCATCAGTCACACCAAATTTTTAGCCATTCAAGCAAGAAAAAGTGCAATTTCTCTTATTTAGTTAGTCATTCAATACATGTGTACCCAATAGCCTAAGCAAAACCAAATGCCATTTGTACCAAATCAATCCTCTCTCCTTCTCTCTCTTTAAAATTTGCAACAGCAGCAACACAACACCACGGCTATTTTCGGTTACAAACTCAGAACCTCTGTTTCAGTCGACAACCTCAAACCCACAAATATAAAATCAATCCTCAAAAAAGTTACAAATCAAACCCACAAATCAATTCCAATCAAAAACATAAATTGAAACCCACAAATTCAAATCCAGCCAATATATACACATATGTATGCCTATATTATATATACACACACCATTAAAAATTCCAAGAACCTACCGGAAAACTCGCCGGAGAGTGGAAGCAAAGCGAGAGAGGAGTCGGAATCCGATCCACGGGCAACGGCGGTCGATGACGGATGACGACGGGCAAGGCACTGTAGCGTAGGTTTTGATTCTGGAATCCACCGTCGTTGATTTCACCAAATCCACGTCTAGGTCTGCATCGAGGGCAAGAGAGAGAGAGAGGGGGGGGGGAAGCGAGGATCTAAAATCTCGCCACAGCAGGCGAGCCGTTTTGGCGGCGGAGTACGTAACTGGCGAGGCCAGAGCAAGGCTGTTGTGTCTGGGTTTGGGAGCTTTTCGTCGCCAATTAATTTACCAGAAACCTCCAGCAGCTAAGGCTGCTGGAGATGCTCTAATAGGACAAGTACTCAACGGCATCACAACGTAGGGCAAACATCTCAATTAAGTTGGCACCCAAATCACGCGATCGACAAACTAAAAATGTATAGCTAAGAGTAATAAAAGCAAAAAATTGTTGTCACTATATAAAAGGTTTTTTTGCCCAAAAAGTGTATAGCTAAGAGTAATAAAAGCAAAAAATGTTGCCACATCGTCACGTACCCACTTTGACTGCAACGTGCCTTTTCGTCCATGCGGGCGCCACATCATCACAAGTCGCCTCATCGTCCCCATGATGACAACATAAATGCATTTTAAATTTTGTTTCCCCCAAAAGAAAACACCTACGTGCCTTGGAAACTTTCTGCAATGGTCTCCATAGATATGTTTTTGCTTTCGTATAGGAAGCATAATTTCTCCGGAAGAGTCATGGCCTATAGTATCTCGTAACCACCCTCCTAAATCTTTCTAGATCGATCCAACGAAAAGAGCGTTCTAACTAAGCTCACGGGCACCATGCCAGGCACGATATCGTTTTAATGACAATATATAGGTTCTCCTTGCATATATAGGAAACGGTTGTTAGACTGAACTCGTTTTTCGTCGTCGGTGGATACTATCATCTCTCGATCCTTTGTATCTTTGACAAGTAGAGAGAAGTTGCAGAAAACAAGCAGCAATTGTGAACTGTGTTACAAGCAGGCCATCAGCTTCTTACTCTTAACAACGGGTCCTTGTGTTGCTTTCAGCGGCAATATTGATACTTTTGGAAATTCCCCTGCACTGGATGCTGATGTTAATAAACCGTTTGTTTTTTCAGCTTCTTCCATCTTTTTCCCAGCATGGGATCAGCTCTAATCAATGCCCAATCCTTCCATATCCCTTCAAACTCTCGTTTGTGGGGCTCGTTCCAGGCTCATATATAATCATGGTTTGAATCTTTCATCTCGTAGACTCCATAGCTAAAAAGTCAATAAAAACTTATTTTGATCGCAGATCCATAAAGTAGACGGTATACAAATTTCAAACTTAAATTGTTCACTGCGTAGGACAAAGTACAACTTTTTTTTACGAGTTTATCGACAGCAAAAACTGATTTATTATGGACATATTTTATTTTCAAACTAGCTCATGCATGCCCGCGCGTAAAGGCACGGCTCGAAGAATTTGGTATTCTATATATATGGTTTCGAGTGTTCTAAGTAAAGTGTGAGCAAATTGCCCATACCTAAAGGCCCTGCACAACTTAATATTGAGTTTGCAACAACTGAATCGTTCAAACCAATTATGTACGCACCAATTTAAAGGCATTTGTCAATCTAATCATCAATTGTCCATAATAAACACAATTTTCAACAATTAAACACTATGTCTAGATATAGGATTTTTCGTTAAATGAATTATCCTCCCTACTATTGACCAGCCTCACAAACAAACCTAAATCATTCCAAAAGTTTTTTTTTTCAATAAACTTCACCCTTATGACATCAATGATCTATGACATGCCAATCAAACCAAAACATTGATGGTTGTAGTATTCTTAATATTTTATCTCTACCGAAGAAACCACGATTGCAACTAAATCTAATTAATATAATGATCTCAAGTTTTATTTTTTTTATTTTTGATCCGAGATCTCAAGTTCACAATCAACACTTACCTATAGAAATTTCTACGAGAACCACATATTATATGGAATTCATGTTTTCTTATTAATTTTTTAAGGAATCAAAAGAAGAGATTCGGAATCTTTCCAAAAATGGCCAGCCCAAGAATTCGGCCGTTGGATTCAAGGAACTCCTTTACACCATTAGATTTATGAATGTACATAAGATTCAAAAACTAAGCTCAATTATTATATAAATTCTACGAGATAAACGCATCATATCATAATTGTAAGCTCGGGTGGAGCCACCAAAAAAGGAGCTTAATAACACCAAATTTTAACGTGAGTTAGTATTCTTGGGTCATTTTTCAATCACCCATGGGTCTTTTGGATCAATCATGATGTCAAGCCGGGTCGCAAAATTGCTAATTGGCCAGCATTTGTGTTTGGAAACTCCTAAGTATGCCACAACTATCGTTCTGCATCCAATATGAACAAGAAATGGTTCTCCCTGTTCTTCCTTTTCTTAAATTTAGACAATCTAATCATGTTTCTGATGTGGGGTGATTCCCGACTGGAAGTTGGAGCTCTCCTTTGGTTCCCAGTCTCTGCTTTGTACAAATATCGTGCAAGTCTAACTGTCTTGTTCCAAACATTTTCATCACTTCCGTGGATATCCCCTGATTCGTGATCGTGATAGAAGCTCTTTAGTAACTTAGCCAGGAACAGCAGAAAACAAATGGAGGAGGTGGCGATGGAGAAGAGGTATAGTCCCCAGAAGCTTTGAAAGCTTAGGACATCAATGTTTTTGTCAGTTTGGGTGTTTCGACACTCTGCGGAAGGAGTTAACCACTCTTCTTCTAACCTTTTCAGCGTGCCATCTTCCATCAGTTGTAGAATGGCTTTGGAGAAGTCAGCTGCTATTGGAGAGCCTTTTTGGAATACCTGCATAATAAACATGATGACGTTTCTGTTAGTTACCCCATTTGGATGAAAATCTTTGTTCAATTTTCCTTTGGGTTGTCAATAGTACGTACACTTTAAGATGGTATCTAAAACTTATGTGCATTATTTGTTTTCTGTATTCTACCTTTGAACACTAAGTTCCATGCACAATGAAAAGAGTGCAAAAAGTTAGTTGCAATTAATACTTACAAAGCCAAATCCTCCAAATCTATATGAGGATCCGTAGACTCTGTATTTCCTGCAATACTTGTTGGCAAAAACTTTGGCGTAAGGAATCTCAAGAAATGCTGCTGAGATACTGCCATTCTCAAATGACCTCAGATAGTCATTTTCGTTGTGCATGGGCATGACATTTTCTGGTTTGTATTGAAGCACATCCTGTACGTATGTCCTAAAAAAATTTGCACCGCAACCAACTGTGGCATTGGACATTTTTAGGGATTCAACACTTGGTTGGAGTTGCGAGATTGTGAGCATTGAAGTGAGACTGGCGGTGTAACTTTGTGTTAAAATCAATGCCACAAAAAGCCAAACCACAACTACAACCCGAGTGTAGTTGCTTTGAATCTTCTCCCCTGTACGATAAAAGTGAGTGTATAAGCAAATTGTGTATAAACAATAATTCGCTTTTACTGTTGTTAGATGTTTAGTGTAATATTGCATAATGCATCTGTTATCCTATAACATATTCCAGAACAGTAAGAATCTCAACTCTTATGGACATCAAAGTAGCAGGTAGAGGCATGTGTCAGTATGACGCAAATATTTCGCATATGCTGCTATTTTAGAGCACTGAGACATTAGGCCAGCTTATCCTCCTCGCAATGTGGACACATAAGTTGCCTGGTTATTGTCAGCTCGCTCTTCGGTCACTTATCCCAGCTTTGTGGGGGCCTTTACTGGTCTGTTATTGAGCTCGTAACTACTAGAATGTATAGCCAGTTTTGGTTCTCAAATCGAACTATGAAAGACTATATGTCATTATAAGCATAATTGCTCTAACTTTATATGTACTTACTGTGAGCAAGGAAAAGTGAAGAGAACGTGAACCAAAGAACATTCCCCAGCTGATCCTTCCATGGACCACCAAATTCTGGATTGGACCGATGTTCCAAGAACCAAACTACAAACATTGTGTAGATCAAAACAGCCCCCGTTGCTAACCACATTTCCACAGTGAAAGGCTTCAGAAATATCCATGCCTTGTGAGCAGGCTTCACAGGGACTACCATTAACAAGCCCGACTCTGTGAACGGTTCTGTGAATTCTACGTCACTCCAACGTTTAGCTAGAATTGTTACATCACCTACAGCAGCTCCAAAGGTCTTCCACAAATTTCGACACACAAGCAACAAGTACAAGTCAGACGATTCAAGTTCAAAAAACTATGTAAAAAATAGGTGGATATAGCATTATGTGTGAAGCCTGTGTAGATATCATACGGTGTAGCTCAGGTCTTCCACAAATTGGACCCACAAACGAGTACAAATTGAATAATTCAAGTTAAAAAGGTATTTAAAAGTAGGTAGAGAAAGCATTATGCACGCGTGAAGCCTGTGTGTATGAAGGTACAATGAAAAAGAACGTTGGAGATCAATTTATTAGTACCTTGTTTGCAACATTATGGACTAAATTGTCATAAGTGCCGTTAAATTCCACGTATCTACTAGGTAGATCATAGTCCAAAATCCTTTTCACCTCCTCGAAAACACGAATGCAAAAACCGGAGTATATCTTCTCAGCTGAATTCTTGATGGACGTAATCTTCACAAGATTCTCAGAAGTGGCGTTACCAGGAACTCCAATTATGATTGGATTCTCCAAACTGGGCATTGTCCATCCTTCAGGATCCCGCTTCAAGTCCCCCGGTGGCTTTATAAAACCATCCACCAGTTTCAAAAAGGTATTACCTTTTCCACTTGAGTCGTTCTTTCCATACTCTGCAACATCGAGGCTCTTTGAGAACCCAAAGTCTGGAGACCAATATCCCAACTTGTTGTATGTCATGTTGAAGACATTAATTACCCGGTATATAGATTGGTACGAAAGTCTTCCATCTTCAAAATGAATTTCACCACTTAATCCAGCGAAACTGCTTGATAGTAGACTGTCTAGCAATCTGTCCGATGTAAAAGTTTTGTTATCTCGGTCCATGGCAGCAGTAATAGCTGTAAAGCTATCATATGCCCTCAGAACATGAATCCCGGGCTTGTAATTTTCTTCTTCTGCATATTCCAACTGGAATCTTTGCCGAAATTGCTCATAAAATTCTAGATATCATTCCCAACAATTCTCCACCATGACTTGAATTCCATCACCAAATATAGCACTCCCCTTCTAACCTCTCACTCGCCAAATGCCCCCAAGGGGTGAAATACCAAATGCAAGCCCAAGCAATGCTTGAACTTGGCAACCGGAACCGGAACCGGTCAACATATTTACGCCGTCAACATATCTCGGCTGTGGGTATCTGCCGTACCCTCACCATCAACTATGCTCGTTGAGACGATGACCTCGATAGCATCCCGACATCGAATTTTTAGTCAAAGTGTACACCTCGCACTCTGTGATCGAGCTCACAATATCACACCACGTTCACAAAGCAATGACCTCTACTCCAATTCCTTCACGGCTTCAAAGTAGATGGCCATATATACAGTGGTCACGGCACATACCGTAGCCTACTCACAGTAGCTTTCCAACTAACCTCTCATCCAACTTCCGGACAGTGCCTCCTTCACCGTCAAAGAATGACCTCCTCTCGTATCGTAGTAGCAACATTGGTAACTGACCAAGACCGCGGAGTTCCGCAGTAAACTACCGCTTATCCATTGGTCACCGGCAATGACCCCCCAAATCTGGCAATCCCGCGCCCCATATAACGACCAACACTGCGGTGCATAAATCAAGTACGACTAACGTACATACACTAATGGCCCCACATAAGGACTAACGACAACGACAACACGAAATATCAGATAGTGGATACCCATGAGACATATAGGCTGCGACATATACTCATCCTCGCCGGAGTTCTGTGGTGACAACTCACTCATCAGCGATAAGTCGAAAGTGTCGCCAAAGGGGTACTGACCGGCCTCGAGTTCTGCATGGCAAATCGCTCAAGCGCTTTGAGAATATAAGACTTCTGATTCAAAAATAATTTGCCAGCTACTCGATCTCTGCAAATCTCCATACCCAAAATACGTTTTGCCGCACCCAAATCTTTCATCTCAAATTCACCACCTAACTGATGTTGTTTCAACCTATTGATTTCTGATACACTCTTGGCAGCAATAAGCATATCATCAACATACAACAGTAGATAAACAAATGAACCATCTGGAAGTTTTCGAAAATACACACAACTGTCAGACTCACTCCTAGAATATGACTGGCTTATCATAAAAGTATCAAACCGCTTATACCACTGCCTTGGGGATTGTTTGAGTAGGCCATACAAAGATGTACGAAGTAAACAAACGTGATCCCTCCTTAGCGCGACGATACCCAATCTGTTCCTCACGCAGCATCAGCCGACGCAGCTTATAAATCAATAGCTCAATGCAGCTTTGACAAAGTTGAATGGAACTCATAACAGCAACAATAGCAAGTGAAGTGAGGAACTATGTTTTACAACAGTTGAAAATACCTCATTGTAGTCAACACCCTCTTTGTGGCTGTATCCTTTGATTTGCGCTTGAAGACCCACTTGCACCCAACAATCCTCTTCCCTTTCAGTGGTTCTACTAACTCCCATGTCTGATTCTTCTGAAGAGGAGACTCAATCTCTTCATTCATAGCAACAAACCATTGTGCAGACTCAGTGCTCGAAACAAGAAACTGATAAAGCATAGGCCACCATCTCCGAATAAGCCGAATACCTTTCGAGAGCCGAATCTCCTCTCTTCTCGGGAGGCCGAATCTCCTCCTTGGCCTCTTTCGATAAAGCAGTGCGTGCCACCATCTCGAGATACGCATCGGCCTCGTGCTGAACCTTCCGTGTCCTCTCTTCAATTGGCCTTCAATTGGCCTTATCTTCTTAGCAATAGTGCGTGGTTCACTCCACTGCTTTCACTCTGTGTCAACATCGAAACTATGCACCCCCTTAATCAAATCAATTGTGCTCATCATCCTCGCTCGGAAGATTCATCTCAACTTCGAATCTTCAATCGAGCACCATAATCGAGTACTAACTCGCTTTGGAACCTCCCGAAAACCGTACACTCATCAACCCGGACCCCGTGGCATCAAAAGCCACATACTCGCTAATCATTCATCGAGCACCATAAGACACGTAAGTCGACACCCAAAAACACGCAACACGGAATAATCAGCTGGATGACCTGACCATACATCAAACGGAGTCTTACACTCAATAGACCGTCGACGGAGACCTGTTCACCAAATAGCATGTCGTGGAAACGGCTTCAGCCCAAAATTCTTTGCCCAATCCGAATTGGACAACATACAACGTGCCTTCTCCAAAAGAGTCTTGTTCATTCGTTCAGCCACACCCATTCTACTGAGGGGTTTTTCTCACTGTGTGATGCCTCACAATGCCCTCATCACTGCAGAAGCATGGATACAGTGAAGACATATTTGTTCGTTATTAAGGACGTACGAAGACAATTAATTTGATTCAGTTATATGGTTATCCAATCATAAAAGACAGAATAAATATGAAGAAAGGAAAAAAGAAGGGGGGGGAAACTGCTAACCAGCATAAGCCGCTTGTAGGGGGTCTCCACCCAGTTTATGGTAATGGAGAGCTAGGTTGTGCATAGTTGACCTCTTGTTGAAGTTGTGAACAGCTATATCCATTGCTGTTTTCTGTTCTTTGCCTATACGAGAATTATGATTGATGATTCCTCCAATGTTAGTGACCATATTATCAGCTGCAACGACAGAGCCTAGGGAGAGAATCACAAGCAAAAAGATCATTAGTATGGGCACGAAAACTATGGGTGTTATACCGAAGGCAGTGTGCAGGAAACGCCTATTGGCATGCATAGAACTGCGAAAATGTCTACAGTCTTACAGGCCATGTTGTTACCCATCAAATCTGTACCACCATTGACCGCCTCATAAGTAGAAAACCACTCTCTATGCGGACACATGTGGTATGAACATCCAGAATCCATAATCCACTCGAAAGTGTGAAACATCATCTCACTTGTGTTTATAATCAACCAGACTTTCAAAGCTGAGCTTACGGTCAATATAAGTATAACCAGCAGTTTCCAAGATTCTTCTAATGCCACAAAGTTCCACATCCACCGGATTCAACCAAATGTTTTAGGAGTTCGAATCTCCCCACCCGCATGTGGGTGCTCTCCCCTTAGAGAGGCTTTTCTTTTCTTTCTTTGTTTCTTCCCTATGATAGGAAAAAAAATTCAGTGCCGAGCGGGTACCACGTGGTGCCCGCTCGTGCATCCGAGCCGTCCATATCGTGTTTGAACGGCTCAGATTTAGAGAGAGAAAAAGGAGAGATAAAGTGTTGGGGTGAGAGGAGAGAGGGTTTCAATCCGAGCCGTCCAAAAGTGAATCGGACTGCTCAGATGCGCCGAGCGGGTGCCACGTCGGCAATACCCGCTCGGCACTGAAAAACTTCTCGTATTTCTCGTATTTGTTGAGTTGTTGAACTTGGTTATCTTGTGGATTCTCACAATAGATGTAGTGTCCCGAATTTATAGTTTGTACCAAGCAATGAGTCTTTGATGTAGTCGGGCATGTGAACATGTGTAATATTGAACTCAATAGTCCTTTTTTCCTAAAATTGCGTTCATATCTAAGGGTTGTAGTGCACCCACTGCACTACACCATATAGTGTGGCCGATCCGGCTATCCATCTCGGCATGGACAGTTCGGATTTAATTCGACCTCCTACAAATCCTAGCCGTCAATTGCCGAGATGGACGGCCGAATTGACCGCACTACACGTGAGGACACGTGTAGCGCGGGAGGTGCACTACAGCACCCCCGAGTCCTACTAAAATGGGCCCAAATACGTGCAAATATTTAGATCTCATGCTTAACAGTCAACACTATTGCAATTATTAATCTGCATTCATCTAATACTAAGATACTAGAAAACCCGGATGCAAAAACCAGTGTAATTCTTCTCATCATTTGGATTCTTAGAACTTGAGGTTATCTTCACAAAGTTTTTGAAAGAGGCCTTACCCGGAACTCCTATCTTCAATTTCTCGGTCTTCTGTTCTGTACTACCACCTTCAACGACAGAGACTTGAGAGAGAATAACTAGGGATGATATGAGTAGTATTGGGATGAACAAAAAGATTGGTTTTTTGCTAGAGCGGAGCTGGAAAGGCATTTTGGGATTTAAAACAATGGCAAGTGTACGTCCGTCGTATTCATATGCTTTCTGATTTAATTATTGTACTTATGGTTCGTGAGCTTCATCATTTATATATGCCCAAATGTGTTTGGAGAAGTCTGCCTCCCTAGAGAGAGAGAGAGAGAGGGTGTGTGGAAATTCCTGATGGATTCTAAGGACTCACGGCATTTGAAGTTCTGGCGTATGAAAAGTTCAAATGTTGAATAGTAAATGCTCAAGAACCAAGTGCATGCAGACTTTGAGTCAACAAGACTTTAGCAAAACCCATGGTCAGTATGCCCCGGAGAATGCCAGGAAAAAATGGTAAATTAAGAAATGGTTCGGACTAATAAGCCAAATGACTTATTTTTTTGTTTTTACTTACGGAGTAAGTTTTTTTTGTATTTGTTAGTTTTCATCAACTTTTTGTAGATTATTGTTTCGTCATGACGAGAGAAATCTAAAAAGTAAAAAAATTATGATCGAAATCCAAATTTTTTTGAATAAATGAGAAAAAAATTGGCTTATTACCTTATTTTTGTCTTTATTCAATAAAATTAGGTTTTGATTGTAATGTTTTACTTTTTTAGATTCCTCTCGTCATAAAGAAGCAATAATCCACAAAATTAGCAACTAAAGCTGTTTCCGACCATGTTTCCATGCCAATAATCACTACCACATGCTTCTCGTTAATTAGCTCTTTAGCTGCAAAAATTTGAAAACCCGAATTAAAATGTTAGCAAAGTTGTTATGAACATTTTTCATAATTGGTGGTCGAAGTCAACAAACATTTTTTATTTCTACCTACAACTACATTGTTGATGTATGTACATTGTTAGAAAGAGGCATACTTGATACTTCAAAAGGGGTCCTCACTAATTTGATTCAGTTATATGGTTATCCAATCATAAAAGACAGAATGAATGAAAGGAAAAAAAAGGGGGGGAAAAAAAACTGCTAACCAGCATAAGCCGCTTGTAGGGGGTCTCCACCCAGTTTATGGTAATGGAGAGCTAGGTTGTGCATAGTTGACCTCTTGTTGAAGTTGTGAACAGCTATATCCATTGCTGTTTTCTGTTCTTTGCCTATACGAGAATTATGATTGATGATTCCTCCAATGTTAGTGACCATATTATCAGCTGCAACGACAGAGCCTAGGGAGAGAATCACAAGCAAAAAGATCATTAGTATGGGCACGAAAACTATGGGTGTTATACCGAAGGCAGTGTGCAGGAAACGCCTATTGGCATGCATAGAACTGCGAAAATGTCTGGTTTATGTGTTGATAAAGCTATATATTGTCTTTGACTCTTTGGACAGATCATGTGTCGATAAATTTATATCTTGGGAGAGTGATAGAGAGGAAAGCCAAAGTGTGAAACATCATCTCACTTGTGTTTATAATCAACCAGACTTTCAAAGCTGAGCTTACGGTCAATATACGTATAACCAGCAGTTTCCAAGATTCTTCTAATGCCACAAAGTCCCACATCCACCAGATGCAACCAAATGTTTTAAGATTTCGAATCTCCCCACCCGTGTGTGGGTGCTCTCCCCTTAGATAGGCTTTTCTTTTCTTTCTTTTTTTCTTCCCTATGATAGGCTTATTTCTCGTATTTGTTGAGTTGTTGAGCTTGGTTATCTTATGGACTCTCACAATAGATGTAGTGTCCCGAATTTATAGTTTGTACCAAGCAATGAGTCTTTGATGTTGTCAGGCGTGTGAACATGTGTAATATTGAACCCAAATACGTGCAAATATTTAGATCTCATGCTTAACAGTCAACACTATTGCAATTATTAATCTGCATTCATCTAATACCTAAGGGAAAAAGCTATGGTACACAGGGTATACCGTATGTCTAAATTATGACAATTTGTGATTTTTACTATGCCGATTTTTGGTTTTCTAATGCATATTTATGATACTAGTTACGACTTGTACTTTAAAATTTACCTATTGAGTTACCCATAATTAAAAAATATTGTTATTATGTAACCATAATTATTCGTACCAGAATCCATAATATTTGTACCCCAACCAAATATATGCGTACAATATCAAAAATTAAATAATACTACCCACAAATGTTATAACAACACCATAAATTGGCATTATTTTATCACAATGAGTCGTATTGTAGGGGGTCTCCACCCAGTTTATGGTAATGGAGAGCTAGGTTGTGCATAGTTGACCTCTTGTTGAAGTTGTGAACAGCTATATCCATTGCTGTTTTCTGTTCTTTGCCTATACGAGAATTATGATTGATGATTCCTCCAATGTTAGTGACCATATTATCAGCTGCAACGACAGAGCCTAGGGAGAGAATCACAAGCAAAAAGATCATTAGTATGGGCACGAAAACTATGGGTGTTATACCGAAGGCAGTGTGCAGGAAACGCCTATTGGCATGCATAGAACTGCGAAAATGTCTGGTTTATGTGTTGATAAAGCTATATATTGTCTTTGACTCTTTGGACAGATCATGTGTCGATAAGTTTATATCTTGGGAGAGTGATAGAGAGGAAAGCCAAAGTGTGAAACATCATCTCACTTGTGTTTATAATCAACCAGACTTTCAAAGCTGAGCTTACGGTCAATATAAGTATAACCAGCAGTTTCCAAGATTCTTCTAATGCCACAAAGTCCCACATCCACCAGATGCAACCAAATGTTTTAGGATTTCGAATCTCCCCACCCGTGTGTGGGTGCTCTCCCCTTAGATAGGCTTTTCTTTTCTTTCTTTTTTTCTTCCCTATGATAGGCTTATTTCTCGTATTTGTTGAGTTGTTGAGCTTGGTTATCTTATGGACTCTCACAATAGATGTAGTGTCCCGAATTTATAGTTTGTACCAAGCAATGAGTCTTTGATGTTGTCAGGCGTGTGAACATGTGTAATATTGAACCCAAATACGTGCAAATATTTAGATCTCATGCTTAACAGTCAACACTATTGCAATTATTAATCTGCATTCATCTAATACTAAGATACTAGAAAACCCGGATGCAAAAACCAGTGTAATTCTTCTCATCATTTGGATTCTTAGAACTTGAGGTTATCTTCACAAAGTTTTTGAAACCACAAATTATATAACAAACCACAGTTGTTATGACAATACTATAAATTGACGTTTTCTTACCACAACGTGTCGTACCAAAGAAAATCGATTAAAATATTCGGTAATAAGACCAAAATATGTCGTACCACAATCAATAATAATTATACCCATGGAAAATACATGTCTAAAAAACCACAAATTCAGTAACAATACCATATATTGTCATTACCTTAGCACAATATGTTATACGAAATTTAAACTAAAATTATTTTTAATTTCTGCCACATTATTTTTTAAAATTTTAAAATTTCTGCCATATTATCTTAATTTTCAATTCCATCCATATTATTTTTTTGAAATTTTAATTTTTTCCCCATACAATACGTCAAAAATTTAAACTAAAAATGAAATTCTCGCTCAAAATTTTCATCCAAGAAATTCACCAAAAAGTAAGTAATATACCCAAATTTTTAAATACAATTGCAATTTCCTCTCAAAATATTTCTCCAAATCAAATTCTCTCTCTAAAAAATTTAATCCAAAAAATCAAAATCCCTCTAATTTTTCGTGGATAAATGAGAGTTCACTAAAAAATTAATTATTCAACTGTCTCAAGACAAGGATTTGGGTTCAACTTTTCAGATGAAATGGGTTGAGTATGACCGTCAAAAGTATCACTAATTTTAACTTAAGTTTTGTTTTTTAACTTTTTGTTAGGATGATCGATCTAAACCGTTAGGATATCAAGTCTTACGATATTCAACATTGTTACTAAAATCAAAGATTATCGGATATTGACAAGTACATATCAGAAGTCATTAAAATTTAATAATGTCATGTTGATCAAATTGGACTAAAAAATTGATCATATCGAACAATCTAACTTTATTGGTTTATTAAATTAGCTTTAAATTATTTTATTGTTTTCATAATTTTAAATTTAATAGTTCAGAAAGTAAAAAAAAAAAAATCTTAAAAACTCCAATTTCTAGTCCACCCAAATTGATATTGGCCGCATTTGAAAACTCATTAAAGATAGAAGAGAGAGAGAAACTCAACAATAGAGTAAGTGATGACCGGTTAGATAGGTTACCCTTTTTTTAATTAAAAAATTGAACGATTAAGATTAGATTATCTCAAATCCAAAATAATATATAGAGGGTGCGTAGGGTACACACTTATTAAGGAGTGTGTACCATAGGTCTACCCAATACTAAGATACTACTAGAAACACAAGTAAATTAACCTATAGTTCCAAAAATCACACTAGATTTCTGACGCCATGGAAAGAACTGCAGAAGCTCATACATGTAAAGTGAGTTGTTCCGCGGAAGAGGTTTTGTCTTCCGCAAAATTTCTGCTGGCATCAATAAATTGTTATTTCAATACAGTCTCGCAATCAACTTGCTTGTTGCAAGTCAATTTTGTGCAGCCAGTTACGAATAACTCTAGGCCAAATCATGATTAAGTTGTTAACGAATTACGCGAGATCAGTTAGCCACTTTCGTTCCATTGAAACTCAAAGCTCTTTAGGGGTGAATCTTTGTTGAATATACGGAGATGTTTTTCAAACCCTACTGATTCTAGATCTGGGGGAGGGGGGCCGCCGCCTCCTCCCCCTTGCCTCTCCCTTTCCCTCCTCCTGTCTCTCGACTCATCGGTCCGGTATGTCTAGTGTTGGTGTGCTCCAGTCGACCAAGCTTCAGATGATCGGACCTCCGGTCGGCATTCTGTGGGCCTGACTCAACCGAACCCCGCCTTGTCTTCTCAGATCCGGCAGCGGCGAGGTAATAATGATGTAATGGAGTTAGGGTTTTTCTGTTTTAATTTACCAGTTTATCCAGGTTTCCTGTCTGGTCTCCCCAGTCCGGCGTCAGTACAGGTCTGGTTTTCAGATCTTGTGTGGTTTTCAGATTTGGTGGGTGTTGGTGGTGGGTGAATAATTTTTTAGATTGTGATTGTGTTTCTGCTTTCTCGGAGGTGGTATCCAGTACCTCGTCGTGGTTGCGTCGGCCCGTCGACTTGCCTGCGGTTGTTCTTATGCATGCCAGAGCTCGAAGTGACAGCGGGGCTTGCACAGGTTTGATCCATGTCAGTGGATTTGGGTGTCATTTTGTCTGTCGGCGTCTATATCCGCTGACAAGGGCAAGCCGGCATTTGGCTTGTGGGTATCACGATTGTGAAGCTAGCCCAAATTTCATATGTGCTTTCCTAAGGTTTGAATTGGGACCCCTGTTGGTTTCTCTGTTATATTTTCTGTGATTGGTTCTTTTATCCAGACATTTTCACCAACATGCATTTGCAGTAGGTGCTTGTATTTAGGTGACATCGATCTATGTATTATGTGTGCCAAGGTGATTGTCGACACATAATAAAAAACATAACAACTCTGAGTTTTATAATCGATTAGCTACAAACCTGGATCACACACAAACAAGCGCCTTTGATACTCGGGTGTGAGAAATATTGAATTACTCGGGCCAATAGTGATATTCACCCTAGGCCGAGCTTATACGACTACCTCTCCATTAACGAAGAACTCGCTAAGGAAAGGCTAAAAACAACTATAAACATAACTAATTATTTAGGATATTACAAAAGCTAAAAACGACTATAAACCTAACTAATTATTTAGGTGATTACAAAAGGTCCGAGTGTACCGATGAGATATATATGGAAGAGTTAGCCAAAGGTGCTCAAACCTTCCATTTAATCTCAATATCAGAGTTGTCTATCACAATAAATTCCGGATGAATAAGTGCACCAAGGGGCGGTTGGACTCCACCGATATTTGAGTACTGAACTCCCCTATTAGCAATTGAATTCCCCTTTGAGTAGTCAACTTCCCCGTTCTTCTTTGACTATTCCAATTTCCAATTCCTTATAACTGACATTAGGAATTCACCATTTCAAAGGACTTCATTAATTATATGCACGTACAGGTGCAAACAAGGGGCCCACGCGACGTTCTCGATTCTGCGCACCCAGTGTTCTGCGATACTCTTGATTGATTTTTTTTTTTTTTTGCGTGTGCAAGTGATCGGGCCAAATTGGGTGCAACAGATACTTATCTTTGAATTACTTGAAATTATTAATAACATATCTCACGCACAATATCATTTAAAGTATTCAATAATAAACAAAATAATATGATATATAGAAGATAGTATTAATTAAGCACAATAATATACAATAGTGTGTACTTGTCCGAAATTCACACAATCGTGAATCCAGATTTGGGATACCCAACAGTCAACACAGTAGTGGAAACATAGTACAAACTATAGGTAGGGAGACAGATACATAGGTAGGCAGGCTACCACCAGGTGGGACATCCTTGGTGGTGCTGTGATGATGGGCCTGTCTTTTCAGATAGTAGCTATGGCTCAACTGGACATTCCACAGGGGGTATGGAGCTCCTATGGTCACGCCCAGGGGGAGTTGCCACGCTGGTTGCCCCCTCCCACCCTTTAAATGATCAAAAAAAAAAAGAGACAGAAACATGAGCTGTGGACTTTTGGATTTATAGTCAAGCAAAAATACTACAAATATTTAAAAAAAGAAAAGAAAAGAAAGGTAGGTGAGGAAAGGATAAAGTGAGCATTGGTCATTGGTGGGCACATATTGCACCAACTTTTCAGGATAGAATGATGTGTAGCTTTTTATTTTATTTTTTGTTTAGTTTTCCAAGTAAATCAAATTTGGTTGATTTTCCCATTATGGGTTGCTGTTTAGTTGTCTCAAAATCTAAAAATGAACACACATTGTGTCAATCAAAGACATCAAAATGTAGGCCATGTAGCTTAAAACTGGCCTAAATAGTGTTGGTTTGGGTACTGATTGATTCCCCTGTTTTACCTCCAGTACAGAAAATTTCATTTCGAAAAAGAAAAACCATGATCATGATTTGTGCAGGATGAAATCTGTTAATTAAGTTAAGCTCATATTTTATGATAGCCACACTTTAACTTGGTGGTTGCATATATAGTGTTAACTGCTAAGCAACCTCTGCCTTGTCTGTTTATCATCTAATCAGTACTATTATACAGTAGTTAGTTGGTCGATCCAACCGTCCAAGAAGGCAAGAAGGCGAGGAAAATCGAACAATTACGTCAACAACGTGAAAAACCACTTTAGCTTAATCATTTAGAATATCCACGAAGACGTAAACGATTATCAGAGCCAATGACGGATCTATGTGTGGTCATATGGGGGCCACGGCCCCCGCGTTGTTTCGGGTGAGTTTTTTTTAAATTTTAATATTAATACTAGCAATTTTTTTGTTTGTTAATAGTAACACCTAACTATTGTATTTTGTATTAAGTGCTATTTAGACATTTAAATCCTTTAAAAATGTGTTCGTTTTGGATCCAAAACCCAATTTTTCTTTCTGCGCCACGGTTTCCCATAAGTTTTTCCTTAAATTATTTATCTCATTCCTTTATCTATCTCTCTCCACTTACTACTCAAAAAACCTCTCTCAAATTCTAAACCAAACAAACTATTAGATTTCCGAACCTTGAAATTTCAAAATCTTGTCCATATTTCGGCCCCCATGTTTACAAAATCCTGATTCCGTCCCTGATCAGAGCCTTCCTTCTTTTTTTTCTTCATGTGGTTCCATTTTTTTCCTTTTTCTTGCTTAGCAGAAGTTAAGGTACAGAAATGTACGTTGAACAACAGATATTCACCTGTAACTTCATATACACATGTGCACACGTGCTTATTGAAAAGATCAGATAGAAACCAAGTAAGCCAGACAACACTGTCCACTTAATACTATGGCAAATCTTGTGTTGTCTCTGGCCTTTCTTTTCCTTGCGTTTGGCAAGGTGCAATGCCGGTTCCTGAGGCTCAATTCTTCCATGTTAGTCTCCGATGGAGTTGCCAATGTTGATCATCGATCCCCGTTTCTTAGCTTGAACGGCCTGTTGTCGTCCTCTGCAGAGGCTTGTGAGCACTACTACGGCTTTTTCCCATGCGCCGATAACATTGGAGGCTTCCTCTTCCAAATAGTGGTGTATGAGTACTTGTTGGCGACAGGGGAGAAGTTTTTGACCAAGGGTAGCAAGCAGCTGTTCAACATCATTGGCACCGGCTTCTTTGGTGATGTTTTTGAGATCCTTATGGTGTTACCGGAAATGATGGTGGTTCTAAGTAAGTTTTACAACTTTTAAGTTCTCACTATTCCTGTTGCACAATCTCCGAAGTAAGACTTGTGGGGAGGTGATTGATGATTTCATTTTTCTGCCATGTAAATTGATTTTGCTGCGATTCAACAAGAAGCCTTCTTCTTTAGTTTCTATCTCATCTAGTTTGAGATAGAAACTAAAAAATACAGACTGCGGTGAGACGAAACCGAAGTGCTCCTTATGAGTTCATTAACTGACATTTTTATTGGCACTTGCAGTAGCTGGACTCACCGAAAACGAAGACGACGCTCAGGCTGGTGTTTCTGTTTCGGTTGGCGTGTGTGCTGGTTCCACGGTGTTCTGTCTCACACTGCAGTGGGGAATATGTGTAATATTTGGCAGAAATAGCTTCAAACCCGAAAGTTCAACTTCCCGAGATTCAGAACACTCAACTTCAAGAACATCGCTGATGAAAGAAAAATTATCATTGTTAACTGGTTTGTTTACCATTTTTGTTATACTTAAGTCAATCTCATATGAACATAGACCTGATCTTTCCAATCCTTGCAGATTCCGGTGTTACAACTGACAACAAGACTGGCTATACAGCAGGAATCATGCTTCTTTCCTTGATTCCGTTTATTATTGTACAACTATCTGGCATAATAAACACTTCATCTGGAAATCGCATCGTTGTTTTGATAGCACTAATAGTATCAGTATCAGGACTACTAGTGTACTTTATGTATCAGGTATGCATTCTGAATATCGAAAGCAATTATTAGCAGTACTTGATTTGCCTTGGCAAGTTGTGGTTTCATGGCATCGTCGATGTGTATATGTGCAGATTCTTGATCCATGGATTCAGGAAAGAAGTCTCGAGTATACGAAATACGAGAATCTGCTGGCAGGGTTTTTGAATCATGTGCAGAGGCATACACAAGGAAGGCTCGTCACAAACGAAGGCGCGCCCAATGTTCCTGTCATCAGAAGGTTTGCTCTCGACGGGCGTCATAAAACAAAATGAAACAGAATGAAAACAGGAGTACTTCATATTTGAAAATTTTGTATTGGCAGTCTTTTTGCGAAAGTCGATAGAGATGGAGACCAGACCTTATCCATTTCTGAAGTAGAAGCGCTAATAGCGGACATTAAGTCAGGAAAAGTGGACGTAGAGAAAGAATACGCGATAGCAGAGGTACTGAAAACATTCGATTTGAACAAAGACGGAACCATAACCGAAGGCGAGTTTGTTGAGGGATTCAAAAAGTGGATACATGAAGCCAAGCAATTAGCCGAAGATGGAAGCTCTCACTCCAGGAAATCGTTACGCCAGGCAAGTTCTTGCTGTTAAATTCTTCACCAGAATAGGACCACAGTAAAACATAAGCTTGCATAATTTCAACTCATTGTTGGGAAAAGTCTTTAACAAGTGTCTCCTACTTTGCAACAAAATATGTTCACAAGTTTTTAGATTCAAAGAATTTTGCAGCCTCTTGCAATAGGGGCATATTTACCCGAGTGACAGTTCGACTAGCAACTTTTTTGAGAAAATTCCATGCAGGTTGTACAACCATGGATTGAGGAGAGAAGGCATGAACTTGTCAAGATTGAGCGTCTTATGTCACGAATTCTGAAACATGTTCATAGCCAAGCTTTTGAAGCTGGTGGCCTTCTCACT
Source organism: Rhododendron griersonianum (assembly GCA_018127125.1). Classification (NCBI taxonomy): domain Eukaryota; kingdom Viridiplantae; phylum Streptophyta; class Magnoliopsida; order Ericales; family Ericaceae; genus Rhododendron; species Rhododendron griersonianum. The sequence goes on from CM030800.1 coordinate 29,824,867, forward strand.
GACGATGGAAGCCCCAATGTAGACCGCATAAAAAGGTTAGTCCAACCTCTTTTGTTTCCTCGATTTTTCTTTATTGCACTTTTGTCTTCGCTAATACACTTATCGGCTTTTGCAGTATCTTTGAGGAGTTTGATTCTAATCACAACAATCTTATATCGCAATCTGAGTTGAAAGAAGTGATCCAAAATATTAGATTCGGAAAATTTCAACTGGATCATGATTTGGTAGCAGAGAATGTGATGAAAGATTTCGACGAAGATGGTGACCAAATGATCAGTGAGCAAGAATTCATCAATGGATTCACAAAGTGGATTCACAAGGCCACCCACATAGCCAATTCAAAAGACAGCAAAAACTTCATCGATGAATTCGACAAAGTAAATAGCATCCTCCTTCATGATGATCTATTCAAGGAACGGCAAATGTATATATATTCACAAAACATAGCCATCATGTCATAACAGATTTCTGTATTTTGATTCTGCAGATTGCATGGAAGGAAGTTGACTCACTAATGTATGAAAAGGAAGAGAACAGAGGCATCATTCATAAGTTATTATCGCGGGATTGCATAAAATCGGTACTCCAAATAATCTTGGGGGCTGCAATTGTCAGCTTCCTTGCAGAGCCTCTTATATACAGTATCCTAGACTTATCCACTGCTCTAGGACTGCCCAATTTCTACATCTCATTCGTGATAATTCCGTTCGCATTGAAGTTCAAGATGGCGGTATCAGCAATATTTCCTGCAAGCCAAAAGAGCTTAAAAACAGCTTCCTTGACATTTTCAGAGGTCTTTGTCCCTCTTAATCTTATAATTAACCTCTCTCTAAAACCATCATATATGGTACTGATAAACTTTGCGGGTTCATATATTGGCAACCCGAAAGAAGTAGGTCCACGGTGACAATATTTCTTGATTTGTTGGTTGCAGATTTATGGCGGGGTGGTCATGAACAACATAACGGGCCTGTCGATACTTCTGGCCATTGTGTACATAAAAGGCTTGACATGGGACTACTCAGTCGAAGTGCTGGTAATTTTGGTGGTTTGCGCTATAATCGGTCTTCTCGCGTTCTTTCGCTCCAGCTATCCCCTCTGGACTTGTATTTTGGCATTCTTCTTGTATCCGTTTTCTCTGCTGCTGGTTCATTTCCTTCACAACATTGTTGGTTGGGACTAAACCTTGTGGAATTGAGCTATTCTGCCCATGCCAGTCAGATTTTTTCGACTTTGACTAGTAAAAAGATCAGATCCAAATCCCAAATTTTTGCTAGTTTCTATTTTTGTTGCACTTATACACAAGTCTGGCTACTTGAGGATTAAACTTATGAAAGATATTTCTTCTTTATTTTCGTATAGCTTGACACATATCTGATATATCTTATTTGTTCAAATGTTCATCTGAATTTGTCTCGGACTCTGATTTGCTATGTATGATAAGTAGAAAGCATGTCTTCTTTTACAAAGCAAATCTTCTTCTTCTTTTTTACTAAACCCCAAGGAGTTGGCCTAGTGATCTTGGGGCCGGAGACCTAAGAGTTTGCTCTCTCCTAAGTTCTTAGATTCGGTTTCCATTGCCAGCAACCTCGTGAAGTCCATCTTTTAGGGCCCATAATTCGGCCACAGTAAGCTCTGCTGACTTCATTGTAGATAAATTATCAATACAAACGATGGCTGTGTATTGCACATTAGATAGGAGGAAGAGAATAAATTCTGTCCGGACAGAATGGGTTTTCCGACAGCACCCCTCGTGTGCTCTCTTCGCGTATTTTTTGGATAATCCAAACCGTGCATTTTGTAGAGTCTGTAAAATAATGTATCTACGCAAAAAAAAAAAGCTTGTCCGGACATTGATAGATATGTCAAAAGTTGAGTTCTAGACGAAAAAATGGACGGCCTGGATCTGTCAACTATTTTTTAAGTTAAATTGTCTACAGCCGTTCATTTTTTCGTCTAAAAACTCAACTTTTAACATATCTATCGATGTTCGAACAAACTAATTTTTTGCATGGATACATTATTTTACAGGCCTTACAAAATGAACAGTTTGGATTACCCAAAAAGATGCGCGAAGGGGGCCCAAAGAGGTGACGGAAAACCCCAATTTTCCACCTCATGGCCCTCATCCAGACAGAATTTACACGAGGAAACTGTCTTATTTACGACCAACCAATCACAGCCGTCTAAAAGTGTTCTAAACGGTCCGGATTTTAATGAAACTTTTCCGGATAAAATCTTAACTCTTCCCCGGAAAAATTTCATTAACATCCCGACCGTCCAAAATATGTTTAGACGGTCACGATTGAGCGCTGTAAACACTCAGTAAACAGGATTTTCTCTACATAGGAGTGGAACTTCGTTGTCCTAACATTTACTTTTCAAAGTCGATATTTGTTTCCAGATTTTTTTTTTTTTACAAGGCAACCAAATATTCGCATATATATATATATATATAGTAGTTTTTTGAATTAACTTCGGAAATTTTTATAGAAGTGGCCCTTGCAAGTCACTTGGGTGAAAAAACTTCTTAAACTCCTATATTTGAGCTGAGAAATCCCCAAAAATTTTAAGTTATCAACCATTTTTAGGTCGCATTTATAAACTTAACTGGTTTCTAAGCACATCCACACAATCTTGCCTAGCTCTTGGTTGGACCTCACATATAGCAATAAAAAAGTGTGAACTATATTTTTTGCTATCACTATAAAAAAACATTTGGATTTGGCACCTGCAAAGTGAGTAATTCTACATCCGCCAATTGATGAGTCTGGTGGGGTTTGAACTCTCACCTTGTTAAAGAGTACAAGGATGAAGGATCCTACCACTTGGCTGCCACTGAGCAATTTGCGAATTTAATTTATACTTTCGGATGGATGAAATTGTACTAACATTTTTTTAGGAGAGAGGTGTTAATTCAATGAAGTTGTGAAATAAGCATCTATTTTTTCACAAAGGGTACTTCTGTGAGCTAAGAAAACGAACAAAATCACCAATCCTCGTCATAATATGGACTTCCATTCCAATTTTGTCCCCCTATATGTAAATGGGTTGGCCCATTGGAGAGAAACTTATCTACGGCGGAGTCATGAATCACAATCTCGGCCGTCTATTTCGGCAATCAATAGTTGAGATCTGTTTTTCAATTTTGATCGGTAACAATTACTAATTTTTACTGGTCAAAATTGATTTTCAATCCAAACCGTGCTAAACACTCTTGAACGTGCGCGATTAAGCGCCGTAAACTTCATTTACGAGTTGGTCGTACAGAAGTTTTTCTAGACCCATTAACCTGAGTTATGACCCAATATGTTTCTACCCAGTAGCCAAGTTCTTAGGAGTAGTTCTCATCAACGGGAAAGGAACCTGAGAGCAAAAGTTTTGCAATAATGATTTGATGACACCTAAACCACTGCCCCAACAAGGTCCATCCCAACTAACACAATGATTCATCCAAAATTATTGCAGATACAAAACCCATTTGGCTTAAACTAATCCCACATAATGCAAGTATTGTCCATAGTATTATTGCAAAGTACTAGTACTTGACTTGGAAGGTGAGAGAGGAAAGGCATCGCCATCAAACATCGTCCATGTTTGTTCTGATGTCGCTAGCTGTAGCATCAGTTGTTGAATACGAGAAATTTATCGGTGCCGGATGGGTATATCTCACATGGTACCCGTTCGGCACATTTGTACCATCCAATACACTTTTAGACTGTTCAGATCGAAACTCTCTCTTTTCTCTTACCCCAATATTTTCTCTCATTTTTCTCTCTCCAAATCCGAGCCGTCAAAAAAACACAATAAACAGCTTGCATGCGCTGACCGGACACCACGTGATACCTGTTCGGCACTGAAAATTTTTCCGCTGAATACACTACGGTCTACGGGGGCCGCATATGCGCTGGAACGTCGGCTAAGGCCTTTGATTGTGGAGGAGGAGGATTATAGGAGAGCGAAAAGTATAGAGAGAGAAAGTGATTTTCTAATACACTAGTACCCAGAAAACAACTAAACAAGACTTGTATAGTTGTCTGTGCAGAGAAACAAGATCCTCTCAACTGTTTCTTGGTATTTTGTGGAACCCGAACTGTGCTATACACACAGATAAATAGGTAACAGATCTTGCACAGATTTTTGTGTGGGGTTCACTACGGATTTTACACAAATAATCCAATCTGTTCATTAAAAGTAAATATTTTTCCAAGGGCCCCTGTGAAAAATCAACTCAATCCGATACCTCATCAAACTTTTCATTCGATTTTCAGAATAATGAAATGTTAAAAGACTGGATCAAGTACCTATAAGTATCAGATTGAGCTAATTTTTCGCGGGGGCACTTGAAAAAATATTTTACATTTAATGAACGACTCAGATTGTTTGTGTAAGACCTGTAGTGGACCCCCTCACAAAAATCAATGCGGGATCTGTGTACAACAAGTCTGTGTCAACAGACTTATTGTATTTTATGCGACGTAAAATCTGTCATCATCCGAGCTATTAGTTTTTATGGGTTTTGACGTGTTTGTGATTCTTGCCAAAAAATTAGATTAACCGGATGTTGATCTTCACTTGAACGGAGCATATTTTTTTTGGTTAAAAGAACTGACGGTGATACTCTGACTATTTATCTTTAGATAATACTGTAATATACATGATCAAAAGTCTTTTCGATATTCAATTCATTTGATTTACAGCACCTTCATCCCATCGTCTTGCTACTTCGGAACTGTTCAGTGGACACGTGGAGCGTGCAATTAACACATTAAGACCTACTACAAAATAAACGATTAGAATTGTCAAATAAGAGCGTCATAGGTCTCATTTTGCAAGAAATAAGGAATCATCATATGAGGAAAATCTCGACCCTTACGTAAACCTTGGGGTTCACCCGAGTTTGATTGATCTCGATCATTTATTGGATTGGTGCGTCCGTTAAAAAAATTAACTTTATCTGTTAATATATTTGATAATATATGCATTTTTTTTATAAAGAAAATAGACTATGTACTAGCGTAAAGTGACGTAAACTATGATGAAAATCACGAAAGTATAGACTACTCTAGTGTTGGATCAAGTTCATCTTTTGCATTTTGTTATTTATCCATTCAAACATAGTATAAAACAAGAATTCGATTTGTCTCCACTCCAGAGGGCATTTTGCAGGATCGTATCTGTCTAAAAGTATTTTCAATGTATAAGAAAACGATAAATATCTTAGTTGTAGCTTGTAGGATACATTTTACCTATAAAATTCATTCACAAATTTGATTCTTTGAACCATTAATTATCGAGATCAGCAGTTGTAATTGAACTGCACTCGTTTATCGGTGATCAACTACCGAGAATGCAGAGAATCCAGGTCGTAAAACAAATAGTTTACTTATATAAAAAAAAAATAGAACCTAAGATGTAATCTGAAAATCCAGATACTTGTAAAAGGGTTGGAAGATGGGAGGCAGGATTCTATATGCCGAAAATTCTAGTGTCTCTGTGCTGAGAGATTTTTCGACTGTTGAATTTAAAATATATAAAAAAAATACACACACAATTCAACGACAAAAAATCCCTCGTTAAAGAGGCACAAGAATTTTCGGGACAAAGGAGATCGGACTCCGAAAGTTGGAATATCAAGCGAATTGGATAAGTCTTCCATTTTTATGGTACTAGCATTTCATTCTTAAACAAATTGATACTACCATTTGCTACTTCCCTTTTCCCTTCTGATTAAAAAAATGGCCGGTGATACTCTGATGGGGCCACCTGAAATCTCCACCCCCACCTTTGTTTGTTTATTTGTCTCACCATCTTCGAGTATTTCTTGTCTTTCACTCATACACTCCTTTTACAACTTCCATCTCCTCTCTCTCCTGCACTACCACCTTGATTCTCTCTCTTCTTCAAACTTGGAGATTATACAATTCCCCCTACAAGGGTCTCTACAAACCCCATGTGCAGGTTCCTCCAAGGTATGACCTTTCTACCCCTTTCTTGATCTTGTCATTCATGTTCTGTCCTACTGTGATTCTTGGGTCAACCCATGATTGATTAGAACTTGGAAAATATAGATTGGATCTGGGTGTTGACTTTAACAAAATTTTAATTTGCTCAAACTGATAGGACAGGACGAGGCTCCCCTTTCCCCCCCTTATATTTGTGATTTTAGCACACAGGTATCGAAATGTAGTTGAATTTTCCTGGAAATCCTTTTCTGTTTTTTGTGTTACATACTTTCCATATGTATTCTTTAGTTCTTGAATATCTTTATTTTCAATTTTGTAAGTAATGCATTGATAATATTGCGAAATCCGGATAAGTAATTCTGTGGCTTATATTTGTTCTCAGTAAATGCATTGAGTTTCCTCTTGGTCATGATTTCATCTGTAACATTAGAGACTGAAACATTGTATCACTTGTAGCTGTTCATGCATTTGGATGTTCTGGAACTTGAATGAAGACCTTTTTTTTCCCTTTGTTTGCATAGCTTCATATGAGTGGTTCAAGATGAATGTATTTGGCTTTCGTACAATTAGGCTCGGTGGATATGTTGACGGGCTATGTTTCTATTATGAGGAGAATCCTAATTTGAGCCTTAGTTTAGGAGCAGAGTGATTAGATCCTCTTTCTATGCAGTCAACCGAATTTTGGATTTAACTACTTCATATCATAATTGAACGGGTGCCGTTGGATCTTAATGAGCCCTCTCTTGATTTTTGAACGGAGTGATATGAGGTCAGGCAATTAGAATGGTCTTTCTGATCTTTATGCACGGTTAAGCTCACTGTCTTGCTGAATAAAAATTTTGATTGCATTCCTTGGCCTTTTATCTGTGCTTCAATTTCTCTTCTTTGTTGAGTTGATCTTGTTATCACATTTGTCTTGTTTTTCTATGTTATGGTAATGGAACTAGTTAGTGTCTTTCATTGTGTATGGTTGACCATGTGCCCCCTAGTTCAGTCGCTTGATTAGCTTTGATTTAAGAATGGACTAAGTAAAACTCTACTACTTTTGTATTTCCCATTAGTTTGATGGTGGTGGTATCGGAGTGCTGGGGAAGATATGAAATGGAAAGTAATGGCAGGTTAACGTGGGCGGGTAAATCTGTAGATTTATGGGTACCTAAATTACTTCAATTAATTTCAGTAAATCTGCTAGATCATAGAAATGGACGGCATTATTTGTGTGAAAGGAGATGTCTTGCTGCCAACCTCAAGCCTGAGTTGGCCTTGGAATTTAACTTCTATTTGCAGGTATAACTGATTTTATCTGTTAACATTAGTGGTCACTGGTCAGTGGTCTCAGCCAAATTCTGCCATTTTATGGGGTTTGTAGTTTTTTTTTTTGGTCACTCATAGAGCATGCCAATCTGATTTTTGTGAACGATGAATAGTGACCTCTGTTGTTTGAGCATTCTGGTTTTCTATTGGTTAGATGTTTGTCTATGTTTGAATGTCATCATTTTGCAATTCTAACTTCTAATTTCATTTTCTTCTTTGCCTTCTTGATCATTACTTGATACAATTCTCCTCGTTCTAGTACTTATAAGGTGGAGTATGATTTAGTTGTGTCGGAGTTGCTAATCTCCTCTTCCGACTTCGCGTGGTATAATAATGATAGCTGAACATTTAGAAGTTAGAACATACCATCATGTTGGTGCCTGAACAACAACACTGTTTGCTTATGGGATCCTTAGTCACGAGGCTGATTATCGACTACTATATTGAATTTCTTATGCAGGGTTTTGTTAATTAAAAACTAGCAATTCAAAATCAGTAATGGGTTCTGGAGACTGGTTTAAGAAAGTAATTCGCTTAAAGAAAGCAAAGGGTGACAGATCAAAGCAATTAAAGGTATGCTGCTCCTTCAATGGTGTTATATTTGCCTAATCTAGTTAAAACCGTGTCTTTGTCTCATCTTCTCTTTTTTTGATTTGTAGTTTTTAACTCCCGTCTTGTTCTTCTTCTTTTCTAAGATCATCTTGGTTTTTATTCCCCTAATTTGTTTTGCAACTGAGATTTTTGACAAGTTTGTCATACAAAAAAAGGTTTATGAGGTTTCCACTGCTTTTTGGTGATCATTGGGGACAAGGAAATAGAAAAGTAGGCTTCTCAGTTGCCCTTGAATTCAGGTCCATAATGCAGGTTGCATTCATTTTCGTTTCTTTGTTTTGGTGAAACGATGGGACATAGATTTCATAGGTGGGGCATTTCAGCCGGCACTTTGCGGAAAATAGTTTCTCAGGAATATGATAGAACCTATTAATCCATTAGTTATACTTACTGGTAAATGTTGGAATTCTCAAATTGATTAAACATTTTTTTGTATCCATTCATCAAATGTTGTTTGGGTTTATGTCCAAAAATTTGCCTGTACATTGATGCTCTAGCACACACAATCATATTCATTGTTGAGCTTCGGCTACTATCTCATGTCAGTGCGACTGTTGGGAAGTACACGCACTCACACATTTGCATATACATACAAACGCCTGTTATATATAAATAAATCTGGATAAATTTTATGGAGAGATAAAAGGTTCTAATATCAAGTGATGGTGAAACTACTGTTCTCTGATGAATACTTCTAGTAAAGCTGAAGACCAAGCTATTGTTACGGCACTTTACGAGTCTTTCCACGCATAGGAAACTCCATTTTGAGTCCATACAGTAGCTTGCCATAGTTAGCGATTTTCTCAATATTTATCAACACTAACTCCCTACTGATTGATAATATTTCTTGAGGTACCATGTGAAGAGCAAGAACAATTTCTTGTAATGTTTTCATAGCATATCCTTCTTTTCAAGGCAACAATTAGGCATCTACTCTTTGTAACTGTTATGCCACTAAGGATTGCTATTTCTTATCTGTTTCTTTTCTGAGACAGGGGTCTACTGAGTTTTCCAATGGTGCTTGTAATGGAAAACCAAGATTTCTTGGTATGTCTGTTGAAGAGATAGCAGCTACTCGGATTCAGACTGCATTCAGGGCCTATAAGGTATTGAAACTTACCAAGTTACAAGCCAGGGATTATTTTTACCTAGTCTTACACATGTCTATCTTCCACTATTAATCCTGCTATTGGCTTGAACAATATCTGTTGCAACCTTCCAATGGGGACTAGTAAGGTTGAAGTCTGGTGGGGCTACAGATTGTATTCTTGTCTTTAGATTCAGAATTATCGCCTCTTATGTTGTTTCAGAATTCAATTCCTATTTCAGAGATTTCTTTTTCCGTTTCTCAGAGTTCAATGGGTCATTTTGTATAGGGGAAATGATTATTCAATCTAGAACATGTAGTTCTGAATTTCTAATTGATATCTTCACAGAAACAAGCATGCAAGCATTGTGCTCTATTGTAACTATCTTATGTGGACTCTTAAAAAAATGTGCAAGGTACCTTAGTGAAATAGACGGCACTAGGTTAGGATGAACATATGTTTGGCATGTAGCCAACAAGCATGTCTGGCATTACTGTAGCTTACATTAAACGAACTCTTTTTTGCTGTAGCTTACATTAAACAGACTCTTGTCATGTGGCTTCTTCATGCTTAACGCTACGTGTCACTTTCAAGGAACATGTTTACATATTGTTGAATGAAAGAATAAACAATAAGAAGATGATGAAAATTTTGTTATAGCTCACCATCCTTTGACTTGGGACTAAAGGATTAACTACCTACTTATGCGCATATCCACGGCCAACAGGGCCAACCCAAACATCAGACACGAAGTAACAGAAACTTTCACTCCATTGCAAACATCAGACACGTGATAAGCTACTACATTGTAATGTCGGGTATATGGGTGCTGTTCTAAGATCCTAAGTACTTTTTTTGGACTTGCTAGAATGGGCTGTCTGATAAATCAGTTCACTGAAAGTTTGTTCTTGTCAAACATAATTTGTAGTTTTGTTTCATCATAATTAAGCTAATTGAAGCAGTAGCTTAGTAATATTAGTGGAAGACCAGAACAAAGATGACAGATTGATACATCCTTTGCCTAGCCCTTTTTATCCGTAGAATATGATTCATTGTAGCTATTGTATTAGAAGATACTTATAATTCTCAATTTTTTGTAGCAATAGATCGAAAATGTTTGCTGGGGTACAATGGCAACATAAGCGACATCTTAATTTTCAAATTTCTTGGGACAATGTTAGATTTTTAATTTGACAAAATTTAAACAAAAGGTTGCAAATTCCTTGTTGACTGTTTTTTTTTACCTCAGGCTAGGAAGAATCTGCGTCATTTGAAAGGGAAAGTGAGATTGAAGATACTGATCCAAAGCCATTCTGTAAGCAAACAAGCTTCATCTACATTGATCCATCTCCATTCATGGAGCAGGATACAATCTGAGATTAGAGCTCGCAGACTCGCCATGGTTACTGAAGACCGGATCAGACAGAAGAAATTAGAGAGTCAATTAAAGCTCGAGGCAAAACTTCACGACCTGGAGGTATGTCATCCTATTATCGTCATATCAGAGTCAATGATATTATTCTGCCGTCCTTTTTGCTAACCTGGAAATTACACATCATGAATCATTCTACCTCACCTTGAAAAATTCTCAAGTTTAAGCAGGTAAAAGTACTTCATTCGGGATGTTATGGGAACACTTTTTGTAAATCTAGTCACTGATCTTATGATACATGAAGTCGACTATTTATCACCTTTGGCAATTCTAATCAAGAGGCTTCATCAATAGCTGAAACTTGTTTTCGGGTAGGGTAGGCTTGGAGTCGGAAGTCCTCTCTTTCCCAACCAAATAAGCACTTTTGCAAAATTCACCTTCCCTCGGTCAAAACAAGACTTGCAGATAACAATCAGACCTTACTAGGGACAGGGACCAGACTATATAGCCTAATTCAAAAAAATGCGGTATAGCACTCATTGTAAAGCATGATAGATTTGAAAGCTTTTGGAATCCCAAAGTCAGTTCCCAACGGGGTTTGATCATGACTACTGGGTTTTACCAAAACTCCATAATGTCTTGCTGGGAAATTTTTTTCGTTTGTCCCTCACTAGTCACTATACGATATATTGCTTCTAACTGCCAAGTTTGTAATTTTTGCCGATCAAACAAAAAAAATTGCCAAGTTTGGTAATGAAATGGGATTCCGTAGTATGTATTCCCCATTTCATATGCTTCACCAAAGTGAAGCGAAATTTCCACTGCGTTTTTATTTGCAGTTCCACTCAACCACAAAAAGTTAGTGAATGGATCAATGGATCCAGTTAGCATGAGTTTCTTGTGTTGTTAAAGTTTTATGATTTTTGAATCATTTTTTGGTTCCTTTATTCTGAATGTTAATCTTCCTTCAGTCTTGAAGTTCTTAAAGTTGGATGTGTTTTATTCATTGGCTATGATGTAGAGAAATTAGGTACCGAAGCCTGACTTGTGTTTACGATATATCCGAGATCCGTAACTTGAGCCATCAATTATCCGTAGAAGTCTAAGATTAGTCCACTTGATGCGCAAGGTTTAAACATGTTCAGTACCCCTCTCTCTCTCTCTCTCTCATGAATTCCTGGCAGGTGGAGTGGTGTGGTGGCTCTGAAACAATAGAGGAAACTCTTGCACGGATACATCAGCGGGAAGAAGCAGCAGTTAAACGGGAGAGGACTTTGGCATATGCTTTCTCCCATCAGGTATTTCATTACCAACAACTATACATCACTCTCATGAATTCCACATGCTCGTATCAACTGAAAACCTATATATTTATTGCAGTGGAGGGCAAACTCCGGTTCAAACCTTGGGCCTCCTGAACTTGGCAAAGCTAACTGGGGTTGGAGTTGGATGGAAAGGTGGATTGCAGCTCGACCATGGGAAAGCCGTGTTCCTGCCCAAAAAAGCCCTGTGAAACCAATTAGTCGGACTCCAAGCAAGGCTTGTAAAAACACAACTACACCTTCTATTAAACCACCAGCTTCATCAGCTAAAATTATTTCACCAAATGGGAAGGGACCCACAAAGGCCCGGAGATTGTCTTACCCGGCTGCTGAGAAACTATCTCCCCAATCCAACGTTAAAGATGAACCTGCAAAGGTTGAAACAGGGCAGGAGATCTCTTAGTACCAAATGGACGCAACATTTGAAAGACAAATCTTTGAGTTTCAGCTGTTTATGAAGAGAAGTTGATGACAAGGCCATTCTTTGATTACGCGGGTTTTTTTTATGTGACTCTATTTATATGGAGTGGTGTGAAATTATTGTGATTTGCCATGGATTACAGAATAAAAGGAGACTGGGTTGGAGAGTTACTCAACCTGCTCGCCGTTCATATATTTTTTTTTACCACTTCTTGGATATGTATATGCTTTTTGTGACTGAATCCATTCATAATGTAAATAGAGAAGCTTTCTTTCTTATTTTTTCACTGGTATATGTACATTGTGTTTTCTATGGCTTTGATTCAGCTGAATCAGCTGCATGCATGCTTGAATATAATGGATTAATGGATCAAGATTTCCAGGGTCGGTTTTGGGTCGTGACTAGTTTTGGGATTTCTGACGTCATTTTCGTGTAAAACAACCCTGATCTGGAGGCTTCCAACCAACAAGAATGGTTATTTGAGGATGTGACGATAGTGATCACTGAATTATAGCCATTCAAAAAGCGCTGGAAATAATACCTTCTGTAAGGGCGAGCCTTTGTTAATTGGAAGGATTATACTGAAATATAGCCGTTCAAAGCGCTGGTAATAATACGAGTCATATTAGTTGACCAAAAGCTCAAGAAATCAGCGAAAATTTGGGGGTTTTGAACTTCACTACACTGATGGCGGTGATTTTTCTGGGTTTAGGATGCTGTCAAACCGTGATTAAGTGCAATGTATGATATGTATCCTCGTCGTACCACAAAAGTAAGGTTGATCCCAAATCTTAATTCATGGGTTTTTTCAGCTATATATGCCAGTTCTCACTATGAACCAAGAAGAATTCTTCGGAAAAATTTGGAATCTGTTTCCTCGTCGCATAACACTCCTTAGCTCATGGTGGGCGACTTTAACAAAATGTTAACTTGTGACGGTAAGATGGTAGGCAGACCTATTCAACACCCCGACGCTCTTCCGTTTACAGACTGCCTCGATACTTGTCACATGATTGAATATTGATCTGGGTTTCTCTGGCCTCACTATATCAGGCTGAACCATCTCGATAGAAGCGGGAGTAACATTCATTGGCAGGTTTTATATAGCCATATACTACTGTTCACCTTTTCCGTACCCATTTGAACCATTGTCCACACTACAAGCAAAAACAACTGTGATCTCAACAGTGATCACCGATGGGTTTACGTTTGGGTTTATGTTTATTGGTCTTCACCGATGGTGATCTCACGACGCTTCACACAAGCGCTGGTATAATCTTTCGGGGTCTTTAGCAGCTGTTTTGATACTTTTGACAATGTTTTTTGGCCGCTGCTACAGACAAGATTCCTATAGTGCCAGCTTTGCGAAATACCGTCCCACCAAAGAGTTGAAACCTACTACATTCCTTCATACTTTAATAAGTCCAAATAGATTCAGGATTGTGCATTACCAATATCAACATTTTTTTATCCTCGCCATCCCTTTACAGCTAAAAATCTCAATCAGATGACTAACACTAGGCATAAATGCTTATTAATATTATACACGATGCGAAATTAAATGCCTTTTAAACTATAACGAATGGTTCCTACAGCACTCGACTCTTTGGTAAATCTAGCTACGCGAATGTGATCCATGCAACCGTCAACCGTGTTACTGCCACTGCATTTCTACATGCTGCTTTGACGCTGAAACGACGAAGATTTGAACCCCAGCCCCCTATTGGGTTTCCACAGTAACAACGTTAAAGTCGAGTTACTGCTGCATATCAGAATTATGATTCAAGATTTCCAGCAACCATAACATCAAAAAAAGCAGAATCATATCCTTGAGAATTCTTCTAACGACGTAGGCGTGTCTGGAACAAGTATATACTAATTTCCATATATTTTGCTAACTAAACTCCTGCTATGGTCAGTCTTGTATTCAACTGACTAGCTAGCATTGCAAGCGAAGCTTCTTAATTACTCGGTAAGTGAAATTAGGTGGTGGACTAATATTTAAGTACCCCTTGCTTTTGGTATTTAAACATTTTAATCAAGGGTTTTACTCGGCACGCATACTTTGTTTAAGAGGAACTGGGAAAAGTTCAAAATACCCCCCAACCTTTACACCAAAATTCAATTAGACTCCCAATATTTTAAAAACTTCAATTTTACTCTTAACGTTATCTTCGAATCAAAACGCCCCCTTCCGTCCGAATGACTAACAAATTTCGTTAAATACTCCGTTAAATATCATCCCGGTCGAATTTTGATGATCCGAGCGGCTCAATGTGTTCAAAACATGATTTTAAGAGTACCCCCGAGAAATCAGCAAAAAAAATGATCGGGAAGGGCTTGATTTGAACAGTTTTTTATTGAACTATTCAATAAAAAACTATTCAGATGAAGCCTTTTCTGGTCTTTATTTTTTGCTGATTTCTCGCTAGCACCCTTAAAATCACGTTTTGAACACATTAAGCGACTCGGATCATCGAAATTCGATCGGGACGATATTTAACAGAGCTTTTAACAAAATCCGTTAGTCATTCGGACGGAATGGGGCATTTTGATTAACGGAAGATAACGTTGGGAGTAAAATTAAAAATTTTAAAAGATTGGGAGTCTAATTGAATTTTGGTGTAAAGATTGGAGTGTATTTTGAAATTTTCAAAGAGTCACTGCGGAGTTTCCTCAAATCAGTTTAACCACTGGGAGTCTCTAATCCATGCGGACCTCGTCTAAGGTTGACAATAAAAAAGTCATGTGGTCTTTGAAGTTTCGGAAAGCAACTGGACTCTCACATTTTCATAGGAGTAGGTATTTGCTGATCGCTCGCTGTCTAGAGCCTACGCTGTCCGTCCGGCCCCTTTCTTGTCTTTTAAGTAAAGGGAGAATTGCATATCAGTGGGTAAAAGGGGCAACTAATGCCCAAATGATGGAACACTTTTTTTGGAATTCATCTAAACATGACAAGGAGAAAGATTAATTCCCAATACATGGAGAGGCCACCTAAAATGACTGTTATACCCTTCATCAAAGAAAACCCTAAACCCCAAACCCACCCACCCACCCATCCATCGTTCCCCCTTCAATTCCCTCCAATTCCCACACGGCTCTGAACAGGACGTCCGACTGGAAGCGAACAACAAGAGGTAGGGTTTGTTCTGCTTCTTTCCTCCTCTCGACCTCTTCTCCTTCACCTCTTCTTCCTCTCTGACTTCATCTCTCTCTCAATGGTACAGTACTCTTACCATTCCACGGAAGAAGAAGCAAGATCTCCTTGACCAAACGGAAAATCGTACGCATCTGGTATGGAATTTTTTGGGTTGGGTGTTTCAATTTGTTTGCAGTTTTCTCTCTTTTCTATTCTCTCATTCCGTCCATGTGAATTTGTTTATAAGCAATTTGATTTTTCACATTGTATGAGTGAGGAATAGAAGGGGCAATATTGAGACTTGCCCATTAGTTCCCCCTAGGAGAAAAATGTCTATTATGTTTAATACCAACATTTGATCCACCATTCTGTACCCCCATTGTCGCCATTGCAATGGAAGTTTGTTTTTCCAGAAAATATAATAGTTGCTCTTTAAGTCACCTAATGTTACTCCTTGTAAGAACTGTTGTTGCTCTTTATGTAAGAAAGTATGCCCTAGGACGTTAAGGGCAGTCACCCATGTTTTAACTCACTGATGGCTGTCCCTTTACCCCTTGTGTTGGTCTGTATATATGAAATGTGGTTCTTCTTGAAGTTATGTAACATGTATTTTTTTACTGTAAGAGTATTAAGTAGTTAGTTTGTTAAGTAGTTTGTTATCTAGTTGTTTAGTAAATGCAATGAAATAGAAGTGACTGACTGTTACACATCCTAAAACAGCTGTTCGTTCAGCACTACAGTAGCAACAAAACAGCAGAGCAGTCACGGCAGTAGCAACAGCAATCATCGCAAGCAGGTGATACTTCTTGCTACGGCCACTGATGTTGTGGTTTTGCTATTGTGCCATTGCTTTACTGCTGTTCTCAATGCTTGTGTGTGCTGCTGTCTAGTGCAGTCGCAACCTGCTATGGTTATTTACAACTGATAGTGTAATTATGGCTGTCCAATCTAAGCCTTTTGGCATGTGTTTCCCTCCCATCTCTTAGATGGAATTGAAACATTTGGAATGCACATGTTTGTTTAAATCTTCATAGCTATTGAGTGTAGTTAGTTTTAATTGGGTTAGATTGGTGTTTCCTACCATGACCCAATTGGTCCATTTTCCTTTTAGCCCTTGGCTTAGATCAATGTAGCCACTTGGCTTAGGTCATTTTTCTCTATCTTCGAAATTCTTTTTCCTTTTCCTCCTGAGGTATGCCCCTCACAAAGGAAATCAAGGCTAACACCCCAAAACATGACTGAAGAGGATAGAGTGGTGAGGAAGTTAAAAGCCAGTGGGCAATTCTCTGTCAAATCTGCTTTCGAATGGAGTTATTGAAAAGTGTATCAATTATCAGATAGTAAGCAACCAAGGGGAAATTGGGTAACATAGATCGCTCATGAGAAGAAAAAAAAAACCAACAATTGCACCCAATTTCAAAAAACTTTCCAAAGGCAATAAAAACAATCCAGAGCCAACGGTTACATGTTACAACGTACATGTGAAGGCTATACATGAACTATGTATTGACTGGAACGAGGAGAATTGTATGAAGTAATGATCGAGAAGGCAAAGAAGAAAATGAAATTAGAAGTACATTTAGATTTGCAAAATGATGACATTCAAACATCTAACCAATCGAAAACCAGAATGCTCAAAGGTCAGTATTCAACACTCACAAAAATCCGAATGATGACTGCATCCAGATTCCAGCCACCCTGTTCTTGCATTGCAATCAAATAAACAGCTAATAGACTAACAAACTAACAACAAACTAAAAGATTGGAGGGGTTAGGCCGCCACCTCAACTCAGCAAACAGAATATGCGAGGGGTTATGCCACCACCTCGACTAACCAATGCAATCAAATAAAACTAACTATATTAACAAAAAAAAAAAACACTCAATATTTAGCCTGGCTTCGTTACACCTCAGGTTTGGCATAAAACCAGGTTAGAGGTATCCACCAAGCAAAATACGAGCTACTAACTCATAAAGATGAAGAACAAAAGTTGAAATCCCAACAAAGTTTTGAAGAAAAAATAATCAAGGTCTTGGTATACTTACAGGCATGCTATCGCGAAGTTAAGTTGTAAGCCGTTTAGTAATTGTTAAGCAAAAACACAAGCCCAGATACAAGCTTTAGTTATGAAAGCTAGAACAGTTTCTAAATTCGATCATTCACCCAACGACAATGTATGCTACTTGCAAACACAAAATTGAAGCTGTTTGCTAGGCTTGAGTAGAAATGGATTCACAGATCCTATGGAAGGCCGACTAGGGCATTCGTATCAACAAATACCAGAGTCATTACAAATCTCTTCGACGACAATCCTACAAAACATTGAGACAACTACATGGGCATGCGATATGCCGTACAAGGCAGGAGCATCATCGTCGTTCTTTACAACTATAGTTATATTCATTATAACACCATTATTCAGAAGAGGTTAATTTGGTCTCTAAACATAGATACGCTTGTTGCGACAGATCAAAAGACCCGAAATATAATTCTTATCCGTGATTTGCATGTGCAGATTGTGGAGTCTCTAGTTCAAGGATACGGATTGCACACGAATGAAAAGAATTTGGAAGGTGCGACGGCCCTAGACATTGCCGAAACAGTTACTTCTGGAAAAAATTCAGCACCAGGAGATAACATTTACCACCATTTTATTCCTAATAAACTCGAAAAAAAACTATTAACTTTCAGCCCACACTGGGGGGATTAGAAATACTAATAACTCTGAAACTTACGGTAAAGATCTCCAACCCGGGCTGGGGATTTCGGAAGCAAATCAGTGCTGGAAGTTCAAACCCAGTCAATTCCGAAACTTGATAGAGGTATCCGGTGGCCGGAAAAGGACAGCGATGGTCGGCCAATTCCAATGTCGCCTGAGGTCAGCGGCGAAAGAAAAAAACTGTACCTGGAGATTGAAGACCAATCACAACGTCGAGGAAGATCGACGAAGAGAGTTGGGGGAATTTCTGGTCGTCGGTTGGCAAGAGAGAGAGGAGCAACGAGATGAAGAGAGAGGAGCAACGGAATGGGTTTCAGAGAGCAACAGCGAGAGAGAGAGAGAGGGGGGTTTCAGAGCTAGGGTTTGGATGTGATTTGGAGGCGGGAGATATACGGGTTTTGGGGAGAGGGATTCAACGACGTCGTGTAGGTACAGAGGGGTAATTTTGTCCACATATATTTTCCATTCCATGTATTAGGAATTGTTTTCCTCCTTCCCATCACTTATGAATTCCTACAAAGTTGTCCATGACCTGGGTATTATTTGCCCCTCTTTCCACTGATATGCAATTCTCCCTAAAGTAAAGTGAAGTCAAATCAATGAAGTGAACAGCCCAACCTCTTTGTTTGATTGAAGCTTTGCCAGGAAGCTTCTACTTGTTGAAGCTGTTTTTCCAAGCTAAGAGGCTGTTCCAGTTTCTAAACAAAGAACTTTTAAGAAAAGGAAGGTAATTTCAAGCTCAAAAATTATGTGTTTACGCAAATAATTTTCTTACAAAAATGGATCTTGTTTGATAGATCTCATTGAGATCTTTTATACGGTGCAAAAAAAAATTAAAAAAATATTTTTCATTTTTATTATATTTGAGTTTGAAAATTAAAGAAAAAGAACTTTTTCAAAAAGAAGGGAAAGTGGAGGTTTATTAACCTTTTTGGTCCCCAAAGTATCAGAAAAATCTCATTTTGGTCCCCAATAAACACATTGGAAAAATTGAGTCCCCAACGTTATTAAATGTGTACCAAAGTAGTCCCCCACCCCTCACGCCGTTACCCTAGACGTCAAAACCAGGGGTACGTTTGTCATTTCCCCTCCTCCAATCGGCTTAATAACCTTTTTGATCCCCAAAGTATCAGAAAAATCTCATTTTGGTCCCCAATAAACACATTGGAGAAATTGAGTCCCCAACGTTATTAAATGTGTATCAATGTAATCCCCCACTCCTCACGCTATTACCCCAAACGTCAAAACCAAGGGCATGTTTGTCATTTCCCCTCCCACAACCTTTTTATTCTCCACAGCACATATTAGGGTTGGAAAAATCACTTGCTCCTCGTGAAGGGAGAGATTCACAACCCTATTTGGCTAAATAAGCCAACTGGCTTATTTTTTTTTATCCTTATTCAAATTTTTTTCGTCAATTTTTTTGGGAATTATTGCATCGTCATGATGAAAGGAATCTAAAAAGTAAAAAATTATGATCGAAATCCAATTTTTTTAAATAAAGACGAAAAAATTGGCTTATTGGCTTATTTTTGTCTTTATTCAAAAAAATTAGATTTCGATTGTAATTTTTTTCTTTTTAGACCAGGCCATGACGGCGTGCTCCTGGGCCCACGGATCGACGCACCTCATTAGAAGGATTAGGGCCGGCACAGCGTCTGACTCGGCTATTTTTGTCTTTATTCAAAAAAATTAAATTTCGATCGTAATTTTTTACTTTTTAAATTCTTCTTGTCATGAAGAAGCAATAATTCCCAAAAAATTGACAAAGAAACTAACAAATGTGAAAAAAAATTTGAATAAGGATAAAAAAAAATAAGCCACTTGGCTTATTTACCCCAACAACCCCTCCCCGTTCGGCTAAATAAGCCAACTGACTTATTTTTTTGTCCTTATTCAAATTTTTTTTGTATTTGTTATTTTTCATCATTTTTTGGGGGATTATTGCATCGTCATGACAAGAGGAATCCAAAAGGTAAAAAATTATGATCAAAATCTAATTTTTTTGAATAAAGACAAAAATAAGCCAATAAGCCAATTTTTTTTATCTTTATTTAAAAAAAATTGGATTTCGATCATAATTTTTCACTTTTTAGATTCCTTTCATCATGACGATGCAATAATTTCCAAAAAAATTGACGAAAAACTAACAAATACGAAAAAAAAAATTTGAATAAGGACAAAAAAATAAGCCAGTTGGCTTATTTAGCCAAATGGGATTGTGAATCTCTCCCTTCACGAGGAGCAAGTGATTTTTCCAACCCTAATAGGTGCTGTGGAGAATAAAAAGGTTGTGGGAGGGGAAATGACAAACATGCCCCTGGTTTTGACGTTTGGGGTAACGGCGTGAGGGGTGGGGGATTACATTGGTACACATTTAATAACGTTGGGGACTCAATTTCTCCAATGTGTTTATCGGGGACCAAAATGAGATTTTTTCGATACTTTGGGGACCAAAAAGGTTATTAAGCCGGTTGGAGGAGGGGAAATGACAAACGTGCCCCTGGTTTTGACGTTTGGGGTAACGGCGTGAGGGGT
The DNA here is from genome assembly GCA_018127125.1 of Rhododendron griersonianum. NCBI lineage: Eukaryota > Viridiplantae > Streptophyta > Magnoliopsida > Ericales > Ericaceae > Rhododendron > Rhododendron griersonianum. The sequence goes on from CM030800.1 coordinate 29,845,359, forward strand.
GGGGGACTACATTGGTACACATTTAATAACGTTGGGGACTCAATTTCTCCAATGTGTTTATTGGGGACCAAAATGAGATTTTTCTGATACTTTGGGGACCAAAAAAGTTAATAAGCCGAAAGTGGAACACTAAAACACAGCAATAGACTTGCAACTATAGTTGGTCTTAACTTATCCGGACTCTTAACCCAAGAGATTTGGTCAAGTGATTGTGAAAAAACAATAAGTGTTGTTCCTTGAGATCACAGGTTCTATTCTAATGGAGACCAAACATTTCAAATCTTAGAGCCACTACAAGTTATGCCCGGTCGTTACCTTCCCGGACATCTGGTTATAAAACAAAAAAAACTTCCCGACTCTGTCAATGGGATAAAAATATGCTTCATCCGTTATTAAAGGTTAATGAGTATGTGTTTTCCACAAGGTTCGATTGTTCATAAATCCTAACCTTTGCCTTCCACAAAGCTGTGAATTAACCTGTCAATAATTTTACAGAAATGCTATGCGTACACATAGGAGGTGCACAAATTGTGTGCAGATGAGTCTGTGGGGCTCACTTTTGGATTTCACATAAATGATCTCTACTAGTCATTAATTTTAAAATAATTTTCCAAGTCCTTTAGTAAAACTTAGACCAATTGGATAATTGTAAGTCCTTGATCCAATCTTTTAATTTTCATTTAGAATTCAGGATCATGTATTTTGAAAGGAAAGTTAGACCATTGGATTAAGCATTTATCATTATCCGATTTAACTAATTTTTCATGAGTTGATTCGAAAAATTACTCCCTCCGCTCCATTTTAAATGTCCCTTACGAAAATTCGTGCATTTTCAAAATTCCAAAACTTTAATTTGGTGTAAAAAATAAAAATATTTTTTTTAAGAAAACAGGTGGAGGGAAGAGGATAAATAAGTACGTCATGTTAATTGTTGTGAGTCTCATGAAAAATAATATAAAAAATCAATTTGTGAGAAAAAATATGGCAAGCTTAAGAGGAATTGTACAAGAAACTAATATATCAACTCAAATAGGACCCTGAAAAAATGGGATGAACTTACACATAATAATTACGTAAACTGAATACATTCTTTATTTTCTATGACTTTCAAGGACATTCTTTACTGAGTGAACACAGTAAAATGATATATTTTTATCTTTTTTATATTTATTATCATTATTTCATTAGTCAAAAGCAGACCCTAATGGGTCGCTTGCCGATAAGATTGCTTCTGAATAGATATAATATGAGGAAAGACATATGATATGGATAGCTTGTTTGAGTAACTAATAGATGTGCTATGAATGTGCTTGATTTGTTTTGAGAAGGATATGAGTATATTGATATAAAGTTAAAAGATTATTGTGACATTTTCATATAATTAAGAAAATAGATATGAATGCTATATAATATCACCACCCCTCCCCCTATCCTTATTATATCCAATATATGTGGTCTATCATGGTGACAAATATCCGATATAAGTACTTCGGCTATACTATCCGAGGTGATAGCATATCCGCCTCTTATATTCTTTCAGGAACGCTAGTGTTTTTCATATCAAACGAAAAGAAAAAAAGTTCAAAAAAAAAAAAATTCCCACCACCTGTGTGTTTTGAGAGAGAAAAAAGGAGAAAAAATTTGAGAGAGGACAAAAAAAAAAGAAAAAGAAAATAACAAAACCAAGTTTAAATGCACAGTGAAATTTTGCTCCCAGTTTTCTCGGATTTTCCTTTCCTACCTCCCACTGACTTCCAAACAGAGCGTAAATCAAACCACACCAGAACCCTTTCTCGCGAATGCAATGGTTTTCAAGAAATGATCTCCGTACTGAGACGTGTATCAGTATCCCTGTCTATATCATCGAGACCATTTCCGCCTTCTAAACTCCTCATGGATCCAACCAACTGCTTCGGGGGATCCGAGAGGCTGACAGCCTTAGCCCGACAGCTCCGCCTGTACAAGCCCCCTCCGTCAACGTTCGATCAGAGCGACGACGAGGAGAAGAGAGTGGAAGAGAGCGGAGGGAAGGTGGTTTCTCAGGTGGGTTTTGTGGAATCCGCGACCCCGATCGCCCGCCGGCCTGAAACGTTCAGACCCAAGAGAGCCGCCGTTCTCGTATGTCTTTTCGAAGGAGATGGTGGTGATCTTCGCGTGATTCTCACTAAGCGGTCCTCCAAGCTCTCCACTCACTCGGGTTAGTATAGAAAATTTGCAATTACTGATTTTTATTTGCAAGTTTCTTCTTCTTTTTTTTCTTTTTGGGTGTGTGTGGGGCTACCGCCAAAGGTGAGGTCTGTCTCCAATCCTCCTCGCCCGTATAATGTTTGGAGACTAGATGGGATTTGTTGTTGTTGTGTGGTGGGTAATTTAGTGGTTTCTTTGGTTTATGGTGTTCATGTGGTGGGATTTTTGGGCAATTGACCAAGTGGGTTTTTGTTGATTTTATCAAACAATGAGTTTTTAGCTGATTTTTTTTAACAAGTTAGGTGTTCGGGCTATCGCATATGCGCACCTTGACTGATACTGGGCTCAATCCCACTGTCTACTTGCGGGAAAGCCCAATTAAAGTCAGAGAAAAGCTCCGTAGGGACTGGCGTAGGCTGAGACCTTAAGGGGAGCAAACTGCTAAGTCCCAGGCCTTGACCACCAGCCAAGGGCCTTAGGGGTTGTGTGCTGGTAGCTGATAATTGTGCTGTGTATAAAGCTTTGTTTAACCAACCTTTATCATGCATTGGCCGTGGTGTATGCTTGTTTGTTCAGTTTAGCAAATGGGATTCTTGGGGTGAAATTGATCATATAGACTGTCTTGCAGCGTTCATTTATGTTTTCCTCAGTTGGGCGTTTGCTTTTATTCTGATAACCAATCTGGGGCCACGACACTCGCATTTGTTTCGTGTCAATTTGAATCCCTCAAAGCCAAAAAAAATGTACTATTGCTTCATATAATTGTTTTCTCTGACGGAAAATTACACACTGGTCATCATTAGAAAAGGTGCTTTGAACCCCAGTTTAGAGTCTCTTGAACCAGTCCTAAAAAATGGTAGTCCACTACATATGATTGTTTTTTTGGCCTTCATCTTTCACTGTTTAAAAACTGAAGTTATTGGTTGCCCCTACTGGCAAAAAAGCTTCTAGAGTATCCATTTGTAATATGGTTTTTCATTTGTCAAAGGTGAGTGAGCTCTTTGCATGCTTGTACATGCTTTAAAGTATTGTGGTTTGTGGAATCAAGCTGTGTCTTTGATGGCAGGTGAAATTTCATTGCCGGGGGGGAAAACAGAGGAGGGAGATGCAGATGATGCAGAAACAGCTACTAGGGAAGCAAATGAAGAGATAGGGTTGGACCCTTCTCTAGTGAATGTTGTGACTGTCCTTGAACCGTTCTTGTCTAAGGTATGTGATGGCATTTCTTTGTTGGTTTTTCCTTATACCCCCCACATTCGTGTTCAGTATTTTACCTAATGACAATCTAGTTGAGTAAGTGTAAGATCCGGGCCATAGTTGAGTAAGTGTAAACTCGCGCCTGGATAACAAGTTAAGAATTTTTTTTGCCTACTACTGCTAGAGAGAAAAACTGTTGCCCATGGGAAGAGGAGTCATGATATTTGGTGTTTTGCTTCAACTACTTAAGATTTAGTTATTAGTAGCAACTAGCAAGTCATCTATGAAATTAGTCCGTGTCATTCATGGTTGTTTGGAATTCTGATCTGAAGTTTTCAAATGTCTGATGGAATTAGAATACACGATAGAAGAGCTGTGTGGCTCATAAGTTGAAAACGTTAAGGACTTTTTAACATCTTTCGGTGCTAAAATAACAAAGCTTGTGTCAAATGCTCAATTTTTAGAACCATTGATGGTTTTTTGTCCTTGAATTCCTCAAGTATTGGCTAGAGTACTTCATGATCAAAGAATCATAGGTTTTTGGCACATTTAAATAGCATGTAATGTACACATTCAAATAGCGTGTAATGGACACATTCAAATAGCCCCTGTGATTTGTGCATTTTGTCTGTAAAACATCTCTTCAGTATTGCTTGACCTTTTTTTGGGATAACCTCGATAGCATGAGGGGCAATTTTGTTGGTTAGGAAAAAAGACTACAAAAGGAAGGAAGATGGTTACGTAATGGGCCTTGACTTTCAAAAATGGAGACAGTGGTAAAAGAAACCATACGGCGAATGCATGCAATTATGAAAGACCTTTCTCTATCATAAAAGACTCAAGTATCCTTCACATGCCACGGGACTATGGGAGAGCTGAGAAGTTGAGAAAAAGTCTGAGGTTGCCCCTCATTTCCCCATGTTTCATCAGCAACTCTATCAGCTTCCACAAAAGCATGAGATCTAAGAAAATGCTTAGTGACTGTCATATCTGATTGACCATCTTATTTCCGCAAGACTTTGGAATCAGATTCAAACTGGATACGAGACAAACTATGAAAAACACATGACTTCATGCCAAGATGAAGAGCTCAAACTTCAGCCAACAAACTTGAAGATCGGAGTGTAAATAATACTAGCTTGGGAATGTATTGTTTTTGGAATGGCAGCTTTAGACCCTGAGCAAAAGAAATACCAGACCCCTTCAATTGGCAGCTTATAGAATCATGGATCTCTAGTGACCTAGTGTTACTTGCCTTGAAATTTGGAAATCAATTTCGACATCTCATATCATGTCTTGCAAATGTGGTGTTTATGAATACTTCTTTATGGGAGTAGTAACTGTGTCATATCCGATACAGATACGATAACGATACTTACTGAAACGTATCCCAGAAGTATTCACGATATAAAAGTAATTTTTTCAATTTTGAAGTATCGAATACTTTTTGGATACTCTGATTCACGTATCCGAACTTGTATGAAATTACGATTGTGCACTTCTGGCAAAGTGCTGGAGCAAAATTGCTTGGAATACAGAAAAGTACAGTTCTATAATACTTGCTTTTTGGAGAGGAAGATATAGTAAGAAGAAAACAATATCATCTTCTTCTTTTTTATAGGTTTTGTATATATTTACTGTGTCATGCGTATGTTCCTAAAATTGGTTTTACAAGAAATTAAAAATACAACGGTTTATAATCATTTTTGTAATTATCCGTTGTGCAATGCTTTTTTAAAATCGTGAAAGAAATATTTAGTCTAATGTATCCTACCTTTACACGTATTAGACTTTCTTCTATCACCATGTCTTTATCATATCGTCTTTTATCAGTCTCCCATAGCGGTATCCATGCTTCATAGGTTATGGTATAGTTAAATGTTTCTACAATTCAAATTTCTCTACCTATATCACAGGGCTTCTGAATCTCTGATCATTCAGTTTCTATTCTAGCCAATCTCGAGATGTTACCAAAACTGTCTGATTCCAAAACAGCACAGTAATTGGATCTGATGTATTGATGCTAATGACTGCTTTTAGTCTTTAAAGCAGTCATTAGCATGCTTATGATTCCAAAACCAAATGGTCTCATAAGTTTGATCATAAAGTTGAATTCAATCCTACTTATTTTGCTTTCTGTAACACGTCCATTTTTGTGCAGCATCTCCTTCGAGTAATTCCTGTTATTGGCATACTTTCCAACAGAATTGCATTCAACCCTGCTCCTAATGCTGATGAAGTGGAAGCAGTATTTGACGCTCCCCTGGAAATGTTTATACAGGTACTGCCTTTTTCACGTCTGCTTCTTTTATTCGTTAATCTGTTTTAGCCTCCGACTACCAAATTGAAACCCGATGTTGTATGACAACCTGCAATGTCTAATGTTTTGATTCAGGATGAGAATCGGAGTGAAGAGGAGAGAGAGTGGATGGGTGAGAAGTATCTGATTCATCACTTTAACTATGAAACAGAGGGTAAGAAGTACGTGATATGGGGCTTAACTGCTGGGATTTTGATTAGGGCAGCATCAGTTGTGTACCAAAGACCACCAGCTTTTCTGGAGCAGAATCCCAAATTCAAGGTTCCTAGAGTTGTGGACAAAGATACCTGTCTGCCTTAAATTCAACACAACTGTAATCAGAGGCTGTATTTTACTATTTCTTTTTCTGTTCATCAAAACTACTACCAATATTGTTCCAAGATGAATGAACGTGCTTAAAAAGAAACCGACAATTATAAACCATTTGTACATTGAAGTTTTACTTCTGATTAGCATATGTAGATTGGGAAGTGCAGCTCAAAAATTTGAGAAGCGACTAAATTCGCCATCCCATTCGGTTGAGCTTCCTTCAGGTGAGTCATTTTAGATGGCTTTGAAAATTGTCTCTTCGACTCGTAATTATTTGCTTGTTTATGCAGGGCCTGCTCCATGTTCAGAAAGCTTGTTGGGTTGTGCGTACATCAACTCTACATGGCACCGTATCCTCTTTATTCTTTTGTACTCAAGTGTAATTGTGTACGAAGAAAATGGGAAAACTTTGGATAATCTCTAAACGTCGTCTATGGGAAATGCTAACTACCATCTAAGATAGCTCCCACATAGACGTAAAAGATGTACTGAGAAACCCGGAAACGTATATGATCTTTCAACTGGTATTGTTAGAATGATGTTTGTCGTTTAACCTGATCTTGTCTATCAGGAGATCTCTATATATTCGCTGCGTAATAGAAGTAATTCCGTACTGCTAGTGATGTTTTAATGTTTTTTATGGTTCTCTGTGCTATTCTCATATTGCAGCACCGTCTGTCGCTACTTAAATCCAACTTCTGACTCCTGCTTGTGTCTAGATCTTGGCTCTGTGGAGTGAAAGTAAAAGAAGCTTGTACTGTGATCAAGGCGTGTGCAATGAAAGATTTTGTGGCGACAGTTATCTCGCGAAGATCACATGTATGCAATCATGATATAGAAACCGTCTGATAATGAAGTTTGAAAAAGATAGAATTCACATCAGTAACAACATTTGCATAAATGGAGCAATATAACCATTAGATGGGGAGGGGAAGATGGTAAACTTTTATCTAAATTTAGGCAATCATGAGGAAGCCCTGATTTATGTGCAATGAATTCAGCCGAGGTCTTAAATATGGTATCATACCTTGGGCTGGATTTATATGTGGTGTTCAGCCAAGGTTTTGAATATTGTACCATACCAGCCGGTACCCGGGTGAGTATCAGTTGGTTTCAGTCCGACATATATTCGGTTGGTTCTAGTGTTTCCATAGAATTTTTTTAATCTCTTAATATACAGTCTTCATAATCACTACTATTTCCACTTTTTATTACATATATTCATCCTAATCGAATGTCTTAAAATTTTAGGTGTACATATAAGCATAAATATGAAGAGATATAACTTCAATAACAAAAAGTTAAAAACTGTACTGTACTTGGTATGTACCGTAATTTGTTACTGACTGGTATGTATGGTAAAGAAATACTCCTAAGAGTAATAATTTGAGAAAAAAATTTATTAGGGACCGTACGCAGAAAGAGACCAAATAATTTGAAGATGAGGACCATAACGCGTTTCCACCCATGAAGCGGCTCTAGCCTCCACCCATGAAGGCAATTCCACTCCAACCTAGTCACACTTTTAATCCACCCTACCCATGTGCATAGTTAAATACTTAAATGCTTCAAGGGACCATGGTCCTATAGCTAGCCTGGAAGGGAAGTGTTTAAGCAGCAATGGGGCCTTTAAGGCAAATGTCGGCAAGGAGAATCATTTGCTACAGTGAATGATAAGGGCTTAGCCAGCTAATGACCTTTATTGCAGCGATGCTACCAACACAATTTTAAAGCACAATTCCGGATACAATTGTGTTTGGAGCCATTCAATGCACATGAATTCTCATACATCGAACGGCTCCGGATATAATCATGTTCAAAGGTAGTTGTTTCTTAAAGTTGTGGTAGGTATTTGAAGACTTTTCAATGGAAATTCAATAATTTTTTAATGGGGTTAATTCCATTGACGCCCTTTAAGGTTTTCCCTATTGACAGACATCTCTTCACGTACAAAAAATGACTATAAGCTTCCTGCAACTGAGCAAACGAATTACGCTTTATGTAGTAAATGAACAAATAGGATACAAAAATACACAACAGAATATTGTGGTTTGTTTACTAAGCTAATGACGTTCGATCAATTTAATTTTTTTATAAGACTGTTAAATGCGTCGAATTCTATAAAGTGAACGGTTCGTATAGGTGGCACAACAATCCCTTGTATAGGCCTATGACTACAAATGAACCGAGTTGCTCGTGGCTCGACTCGTTTAGTAATCGATCGAAGCTCGAGCTTTGCGCTTGTTTACTAAATAAGCTGAGGTCGACACTTAAAAGCTCAGCTCGACTTGACTCGTTTAAAGAGGCTTGTTAAGTAAATTAACTAGGCCCGGCTCGTTAAGGGCTTGGCTTGTTTGTAACTCAAATTTTAGGCTCATTTACTAAACAAATCAAGCTTAAACACTACAAAGCTCGGCTCCGCTGGTTTACACCCTTAGCATAAGAGAGCATCACAAATAATTGTATCCAAAAAAAATCGAGAAAGACACGTAAGCATAAAGCACGCGTTGTAGCCAGTAGTTTAAACAAATGCTCATGTCATGTTATGCTATGCAAGGAGCACCTAGCAAGGGTTCCAACGGATACCCACTATTTATTATTCTCTCTTTCTCATTTTTATTGTCGATTATTCTGTTTGTCTCTTTTATGTCTTTTGCTTATATCTTTTAGTATAAATCTTGAAAAATATGCTGTATGGATCTCGTTTGATAGATTTTGATTAGTTCTATAATAAAAATTTTCAAAATTATGAAAAATATTATATATTGAAAGATATAAGTAATTCAAAAATGGCACGCAATTCAAAAATGGACAATGAAAATGGAGTGGAGAGAGTATTCCCCTCCGTAATATTTGTCCGGTCTACAAAACGAGAATTTAAATATAATATATTTTTTGCAAGAAAAATTTAATTGTTTTCAACAATTTACTATATATCAACGGGTTCTTTTAATTTATGCAAAAAAAATTGAATTTTTTCATTAAAAAATATATTATTTTTAAGTTCTCGTTTTACGAATTGGATAAACATTTTTGGACAGGGGTAAATTCTAAGTTCCCGTTATATTATGGGAAATGATTTGCCACTCTCTTTTTTGTTAACGCCACTTCCCTGCAAGTATATTTTTAATACAAAAATACACTTGCAGCGAAATGACGTTAACAAAAAAAAGAGTGACAAAATCAGCGTCCTAAATTATTTGTCTTCCATTTGTACTTTATATATACACAGCCTCTGTTGATCATCTGACCCCAGACAAACGACCAGTAAAACCCAAGAAAATTCCTGCCCTCCACCAACACCCTCTCTCTCTCTCTTCATGGATTCCAACGGCTTCGGGGAATCCCAGAGACTGGTAGACTTAGTTCAACCGCTTCGACCCTCCAAACCTCTTTGCCCTCCCAGCAACACTAACAACAACCCAAAAGCAGAATCTGAAACAAACCCAATTGCAAAACCATCGGATAGAACCAGACCCAAAAGAGCTGCAGTTCTGATCTGCCTTTTTGAAGACGAAAATGGGCATCTCAGAGTAATTCTCACCAAGAGGGCTTCAACACTGTCCACAAATTCAGGTCATTGCCCTTTTCAATTGAGCACTCATGCTGATCATTTGGGTGTTTTTAAGCAATTTTTTTTTTACCGGCAAAGGGTTGTGCAGTGGTTAGGCTCCGTTCCGCTTTCTCCCAAAATATTTTTTTTTTCAAAAATAAGGTAATTTCAAAATCAAATATAATGAAAATGAAAAATAATTTTTTAATTTTTTTACACCATTTAAAAGATTTCAATGAGATCTATCAAACAAGATTCATATTTATAGAAAAATTATTTACGTAAATACATAATTTTTGAACTTAAAATTAACTTCTTTTTTCAAAAAAAATGCTTTTCAAAAAAGTGAAACACCTTAATCAACTTGCCTCAGTGGGGATTACCACTCCAAAGTTGCAGGGTCACCTCCCGCAAACATTTGAAAATGACCGTGAGAGGGGCAGGAGAGATTTGTCCGATTATCGAGACACTTTTCATTACCATATCGAGACACTTTTCATTACCAAAAAAAAAAAAAAAAACTTGCATGTTTTTAAGCAATTTGTTCTGAGTCCGTTATGCAATAACAGTATAGGTGGAACCACATGGACAGTAAAACAATCTCACAATACAAGAGTTGGCAGTGTCAGTTTGGAGCAATTTTTTTTTTCCCTACGAGGGAACTAACTCGTATCCCGAGGCCTTAACCTCTAGGCCAATCCTGGGGTTCTATTTTGGTCTTCGTCACAAAAACTTTACTTCAAAAATTCACAAGTACCTCCAAGATTTCTGGCCGGGGGCTGGCCCTAACATCATAGTCTTTTTGCTCTGGCCAGTGGCTCGGATGTTCCTTAGGCCTGTACGACAACTATGATTATAGAGTAGTAAAATGCATGGCACTTCCCATCATATTCAATTACCAAATCTGTTGAATTTGACAACAGGAGATGTTTCATTGTCCGGAGGGAAGACAGAAGAAGGCGATGCCAATGACATAGAGACAGCATTGAGGGAGGCCAAGGAGGAGATTGGTTTGGACCCTTCACTTGTGGATGTTGTCACTGTTCTCGAACCCATTGTTACTAAGGTAGAGTTTCTGGGTTTTTTCACATTTCAATGTATACAAAATTTTGCTTTCGGTGCTTCGAAAGTGACTTAGGTATGCCTTACTTCTTTCGTTAACCTTGCTTTGATTATATGATGAGTTATGATCTGCCAACGTTGTGTTTTGCATTGGCTAGTCTAGTACCTAATCCTTGGGCCTGGTTTAGCCTGTGCTTTTCATCTGACTCTGTTATGAGTTTCATTGCACAGTGGATGCGGATGATGTACAACAAATAAGATTGCACAAAACAGCTCAAACTACTACAGCAAATAAGATTGCACAAAACAACTCAAACTACTAGGGCTAGCCTTTTGAACTTGGATCCCAAAACATTTTGAGGATAGTCATCAAGTGGTTAAGATTTATCAACTTTTTGTTGGAAAAGATCATACATAAGAGAGTATTGACAATTTGACCGAGAGCATGCAATTTTCCAACCTTCCACCTTTTCCTTAAATCCAAAACCCATCTTTTCTTTGGCTTTCACAATCACTGGGGAAGGGGATTCGAAAAATTATGGTGTTAAATAGATACACATGCGTGCATATATCATCTTTATGAAAAACCAATTTCAGGGTATTCAAATGTGAATATCCTGGGTGGACGGTAGAGCTTCCATCGAGGCCAGCTGTTAGGTTGGGCCGAACCAGGCGATACTTCTAGGTGGGATCTCAGGCTCTCAGCCTTGCATGTTACATAGTATCTTACATGGTATCAAACCTAGGGTCTTCAAAGGGTCTTTTGCTTGCATCAACGTGGGGATATGTCCCCTTCAGCTGAATCCTAGGGACACATATGGAGTAGTGAATTCGGACCATGCCCATGATAGATGTACTCATGTACAAGACAACGGATTGCACCTCCAACTCGGTGCCATCTTTTGGGCTTAGAGCTCCGAGGGACAAACCTTTAGGCGAGCTGTTGCTCTGGGCTAAAGTAGACAACACTTCCTGGTGGTCCTCGCGTTGTACAATCTTTGAGAGGCATCTTTTCAAAAAAAAAATATTTTTCCTGAAATGGTTTACTTTTTCAGGTCCATCAGATCATATACGAAATATTGTAGTTATGTTGCAGAGACTTCATGTAAACAATAAATAACCTTAGGACTCATCTGCCCCATACATGTCCCTTTCACTGTGCATTTCTTGTTACTATATCCATCTACATTGCACATGCTCAATCAACTTCAGCTTCATAAAACGCCTCCGTGTCAACCTGAATTATTAATGTACCATATCTACCTTGGCTTCTGTAATGCCTTATCATATCAACTATCTTTAGGCCATGTAAATAAATGTGCTCATATGGGACACAAAGACTTATAGGTTGTGGCATGTGCAGCATTGGTATTACAGTTAGGACTTAAATACTTTGTTTTTGGCTTCTTTTTTCCCCCCTTTCGCAGATTGGTATGGCTGTAGTTCCTGTGCTTGGCATACTTGCTGACATTAGACAATTCAATCCAACTCCGAATGCAGCAGAAGTAGAAGCCATATTTGATGCACCTTTAGATATGTTTCTCAAGGTATTACCATCCAAAAGTATTTCCTCATTTCTGCTTTCTTCGTCTAAATTTCTCGGCCATAATTCCTTTTTTCATGTGTCGTGGCCTCAGGACGAGAATCGACGGGAAGAGGAGAGAGAATGGATGGGGAACAAGTATCTGCTCCATTTCTTTGACAATGAAGCTGAGAATGGGAAATATGTCATATGGGGTTTAACAGCTGGGATTTTGATTGCAGCAGCATCGCTTGTGTACCAGCGACCACCAGACTTCCAAATAGCTTAATAGTCATATCCTAGTCCAAACCCGAAGGAGTTTGTTTTTCCTTTGTGCGATCCATTTTACCCCAAAACAGAGGTCTATTTTATTTGACAGGTTTTTATTAGGTTTTCATTTAGTGCAGCTACTGCAATAAAATCTTACCCAGGCGAAAATTCTTGGCGGAGGGCCGAAACCTGTAATCCCCATTTTTATAGTGGTTTGACTTGATATAATAATGTCTTTTATTCACTTTTTTTGGGAAATCCTTGTACAAATTATCAAACACCCAAGGAGCAATTCTAGCAACAATGCTCAATCCACAACTAATCAGTGATCAAAGCTCTTTGGTGGATTCAGAAATCCTTATCAGGATATTTTGCCTCTATTTCTGGTATTGGCATTCTGTTTATGAAGCAAATATATTGTCATAAGCTGCTCACTGAAATTGTGCACACACTTTCAACAAGCTACAAGCAAGACAAGTTTACAATTTCATATGGAGGTGAAGAGGTTCAGATAGCACTGTCCCAGTTCCCAAATATGTTTGTTACAAAGTTGCATCAATCTGGCACCTGGTTTACAGTTTCTCTAATAAACACAAGGATGTAGCAAACCAGGAGGCCCAAAGGCCATTCTTTAATTATTTCATGCCTCATTCCAAACACCGCTAAATAAAATACTATAGCGTGCATAAAACTTAAATCGGTTTAAAACGCGAGTGACAATTAGTACTTCACCAAAAATACAAATGGGTGGTGAGAAAGAACCCTGAAGCAACATTGATATTGCCACTCTCCTTTTTACTAATGGCACTCTTTTTTGTCTCGTAGTGTATGAATTTACAAAATAGTCCATTCATTTTTGTGAAAATTTAGGGATTTGATATTTACACTTCCATTTTTGTTTTTTTAGTGAAGAAAGGTGTGTATTTTTTTTTGCTAAAAGACCAAAAAAGGGATTGTGAATATCAATTCTCAAAATTTATTGCATTGAGGGATAATTTAGTAAATTCACCTAACTAAAAGACAAAATGGGAGTATCATTAGTACTCCAATGAAAGGAGTGGCATCATCTCCCTTATTATTACCAGATATAAATGTGTTCTTCTTTAATTTATGAGAAAAATTGAATTTTTTCGAACAAATATTTTGGAACGAGAGTAAATTATACGTTCCTGTCTAGGAATGATGCTATGGTGTCCCCGGTCATTTTGGGAACACCATAATTTTTGACATAACTTCACCATTATGAGCATAACTAAAATTAATTACAAGCATAACAGAACTCAAACAAGGCATAACTAAGGAATATTCAAAAAACCAACCAAGGCATAACCAAACCTAACCAAGGAATAACTTGTGTTATGCGGTTATGCCTTGCTATGATTATGTTATGCTTGTAATGAGTTTTGATTATGTTCATAATGGTGAAGTTATGCCTAAAATTACGGTGTCTCCAAAATGACCGGGTACACCGAAGACATTCCCTCCTGTTTACATTTGTCTTCCATTTGTACTTTGTATACATAGCCTCTGTGGAATATATACGGGGTATAAACCAAACCAAACCAAAACCCAAGTCCAGTCCTGCCCTCCACCAACTCTCTCTCTCTCTCTCTCTCTTCCTCTCTTCATGGGTTCCAACGGCTTCGGAGGATCCCAGAGACTGGTAGACTTAGTTCAACAGCTTCGACCCTCCAAACCTCTTTGCCTTCCCAGCAACACTAACAACAACCCAAAAGCAGAATCTGAAACAAACCCAATTGCAAAACCATCGGATAGAACCAGACCCAAAAGAGCTGCAGTTCTGATCTGCCTTTTTGAAGACGAAAATGGGCATCTCAGAGTAATTCTCACCAAGAGGGCTTCAACACTGTCCACAAATTCAGGTCATTGCCCTTTTCAATTGAGCACTCATGCTGATCATTTGGGTGTTTTTAAGCAATTTGTTTTTTTTATTTTTATTTTACCGGCAAGGGGTTGTGCAGTGGTTAATCAACTTGCCTCAGTGGGGATTACCACTCCGACGTTGCAGGGTCACCTCCCACAAACGCGTGAAAATGACCGTGGGAGGGGCAGGAGAGATTTGTCCGAGACACTTTTCATTACCAAAAAAAAAAAAAAAAACTTGCGTGTTTTTAAGCAATTTGTTCTGAGTCCGTTATGCAATAACAGTATAGGTGGAACCACATGGACAGTAGAAACAATCTCACAATACAAGAGTTGGCAGTGTCAGTTTGGAGCAATTTTTTTCCCTAGGAGGGAACTAACTCGCATCCCGAGACCTTAACCTCTAGGCCAACCCTGGGGTTCTATTTTGGTCTTCGTCACAAATACTTTACTTCAAAAATTCACAAGTACCTCCAAGATTTCTGGCCGGTGGCTGGCCCTAACATCATAGTCTTTTCGCTCTGGCCGGTGGCTCAGATGCTCCTTAGGCCTGTACGACAACTATGATTATAGAGTAGTAAAATGCATGGCACTTCCCATCATATTCAATTACCAAATCTGTTGAATTTGACAACAGGAGATGTTTCATTGCCCGGAGGGAAGACAGAAGAAGGCGATGCCAATGACATAGAGACAGCATTGAGGGAGGCCAAGGAGGAGATTGGTTTGGACCCTTCACTTGTGGATGTTGTCACTGTTCTCGAACCCATTGTTACTAAGGTAGAGTTTCTGGGTTTTTTCGCATTTCAATGTATACAAAATTTTGCTTTCGGTGCTTCGAAAGTGTAGGCAATCTATTCCAACTTCAGTATGCCTTCTTTCGTTAACCTTGCTTTGATTATATGATGAGTTATGATCTGCCAACGTTGTGTTTTGCATTGGCTAGTCTAGTACCTAATCCTTGGGCCTGGTTTAGCCTGTGCTTTTCATCTGACTCTGTTATGAGCTTCATTGCACAATGGATGCGGATGATGTACAACAAATAAGATTGCACAAAACAGCTCAAACTACTACAACAAATAAGATTGCACAAAACAACTCAAACTACTAGGGCTCGCCTTTTGAACTTGGATTCCCAAAACATTTTATGAGGATAGTCATCAAGTGGTTAAGATTTATCAACTTTTTGTTGGAAAAGATCATACATAAGAGAGTATTGACAATTTGACCGAGAGCATGCAATTTTCCAACCTTCCACCTTTTCCTTTAATCCAAACCCCATCTTTTCTTCTACATTTTTAGCAAGTTTGGCTTTTTGGCTTTCACAATCACTGGGGAAGGGGATTCGATAAATTATGGCGTTAAATAGATACACATGTGTGCATATATCATCTATATGAAAAACCAATTTCAGGGTATTCAAATGTGAATATCCTGGGTGGACGGTAGAGCTTCCATCGAGGCCAGCTGTTAGGTTGGGCCGAACCAGGCGATACTTCTAGGTGGGGTCTCAGGCTCTCAGCCTTGCATGTTACATAGTATCTTACATGGTATCAGACCTAGGGTCTTCAAAGGGTCTTTTGCTTGCATCAACGTGGGGATATGTCCCCTTCAGCTGAATCCTAGGGACACATACGGAGTAGCGAATGCGGACCATGCCCATGATAGATGTACAAGACAACGGATGGCACCTCCAACTCGGTGCCATCTTTTGGGCTTAGAGCTCCGAGGGACAAACCTTGAGGCGAGCTGTTGCTCTGGGCTAAAGTAGACAACACTTCTTGGTGGTCCTCGCGTTGTACAATCTTTCAGAGGCATCTTTTCAAAAAAAAATATTTTTCCTGAAATGGTTTACTTTTTCAGGTCCATCAGATCATATACGAAATATTGTAGTTATGTTGCAGAGTCTTCATGTAAACAATAAATAACCTTAGGACTCATCTGCCCCATACATGTCCCTTTCACTGTGCATTTCTTGTTACTATATCCATCTACATTGCACATGCTCAATCAACTTCAGCTTCATAAAACGCCTCCGTGTCAACCTGAATTATTAATGTACCATATCTACCTTGGCTTCTGTAATGCCTTATCATATCAACTATCTTTAGGCCATGTAAATAAATGTGCTCATATGGGACACAAAGACTTATAGGTTGTGGCATGTGCAGCATTGGTATTACAGTTAGGACTTAAATACTTTGTTTTTGGCTTCTTTTTTCCCCCCTCTCGCAGATTGGTATGGCTGTAGTTCCTGTGCTTGGCATACTTGCAGACATTAGACAATTCAATCCAACTCCGAATGCAGCAGAAGTAGAAGCCATATTTGATGCACCTTTAGATATGTTTCTCAAGGTATTACCATCCAAAAGTATTTCCTCATTTCTGCTTCCTTCGTCTAAATTTCTCGGCCATAATTCCTTTTTTCATGTGTCGTGGCCTCAGGACGAGAATCGACGAGAAGAGGAGAGAGAATGGATGGGGAACAAGTATCTGCTCCATTTCTTTGACTATGAAGCTGAGAATGGGAAATATGTCATATGGGGTTTAACAGCTGGGATTTTGATTGCAGCAGCATCACTTGTGTACCAGCGACCACCAGACTTCCAAGAGCGCAAGCCTCAATTCTGGTCTAGAATTTGCTTATAGAGATAGCTTAATAGTCGTACCATAGTCCAAACCCAATTTAGTTTGTTTTTCCCTCGTGCAATCCATTTTACCCAAAAAAAAAGGGGTCAATTTTATTTGATAGGTTTTTATTATGCTTTCATTTAGTGTGGCTACTGCAATAAAATCTTACCAAGGCAAAAATTCTTGGTGGAGGGCCGAAAAACTGTAATCCCCATTTATATTAAGTTATCAAAAAACACTTACTTTCTTGATCTGTAATTTTCAAGTTAAATTTATCGAAAAATTGAAAGCATTCCACGTTACCGACCCCCCTTTTTCTCTTCTTCTTTCCCCTATTTTTTTCTCGGCCGAAGTCCACATTGTTAGTCATAGCTAGTGAGATTTGAACCTCTGTCAAATGTACGTATGAGAGTATATGGTGCCTACCACTTGGTTACCACTCCACATGCTTCTTTTTCCCCCTCTGACCAAAATCCAAATTTGTTTTCAAGAAATTTGCAACCAACATCTTTGCATAAAGAACTCCCCAAAATAATGGACACTTCCAATTTTATTAGCAACAAATGTTGCAAATCCAGCTGACCCAAAGGCCATTTGTTATTTCTCTTTGCCTCGATACAATATACAAATAGTAATAAAAAGTACACAAAACACTTGCTCCATCGATCAGTACTTGGTCAAGATAAAACTGGATGAGTAAACTCAAACCAAATCAAACTCCTGGCGACTAAACTTAGCCATATCTTCCCTAAAACCCTCCACAGCACTCTCTCTCAAATACACAAGTACTTTGAACCCATCCTTGTGCCCCCCTTTTGCCGAAGAATATGGTAAGAAGAAGCAAGGCTCAACGCTGCCGAGGAGGTGCCTGGATAGAGGCAAGACGGTCACTGGGCCACCCCAACCAAAATCCACGGTCGAGTGGCCCAAGTGCCTCCAGTCGGTGAACCCGCTCACTCCCTTACCAGCCGTGATGCCTTCTGCGAAATGTAGTTCTTGAAAATCGATGAATGACCGCACGTATTGGTCGGTGGAGTTGCGTTTGCTTTTCTTGATTAGTTCGGCTGTGGACCATATGGGTTGATGGACTAGGTCTTTGGCAGTGATTTGGGCATACATTGCTACACAGCCATTGCCCCAGTAGCCTGATGGAAGTGGGGGGTTCAGTAGCTTTCTTATGTTTGTAGCATACGCAAATTTGACTTGTTCATCCCCTGGAGTTCCGGAGGCTTTAACCCTGCTCATCAGTGACAAAAGATGTTCCAGATCAATATAGCATAAAGATGTGTTTGAATGAAGGGATTTGAGGTTGAACATTCTTATTTCCTAGTTAAAAAGCACGGATACGGACACGACACGACACGTAGACACGACATTTCTTCGAAAATTAAGACACAGACACATTGGGGATAGTACAGTTTATAAGGTTTATGAATTCATATATATAGAAGTTGAAAACATTATTTCTAGCAAATTAAGAACAATACTATGATGGTACAAAGCATATAGGAATTATAGATCTGTGGAAATTTTTACTCAAGGCCAAGTTCAAAATGAGATATTAACCTTTTATGTGTCTTTAGCATGTTCCAAGAGTACAGTGTCTTCTAGTTTCCACAACGTGTCTTGAGTACAAGAATATTGTAGGTATGTCCGATACGTGTCCGGAAAGTGTCGTCTTGTGTCAGTGACCAAAGCATGTCGGACACATATATGTGAGGTCGGTAGAGTGTTCGTACATCAAAACAAAAATTTTTGTTCACATCAATATTTCAAGGTAAATGATAATAAAAGCCCGATGTGTTGTCTACAAGACCGGAAAAAGACATAATAAACACAATTTTCTATCTATGTGTTTAAGTGCCGATAGATGTTAAAAGTTTATCGACAATTGTGTTTATTTATATTTCTTCTAGCCGTAATGACAATTCAGTGGGCTGTCAATAGCTAGCATAACCGATAATTTGAACGATAGAGGTCCAAAACTAAATTGATTGCAGTATTATTACCTCGCTCGCCAAATGAAAGCACCCAGAGCTTCAAACGTGGTGAAGCTCGAACCGGAACGCTCCCGCAAGAACCCCTTCAACCGGTCCAACCACTCTTCCTTCACGTGAAAGCACTCTCTGACAACCGGTTCGCCTGACGCCGAGTACGGCGAAAAGCCCTCATCCAGCCTCAGAAACTCATGAACCGGAAACTCCACCCGAGGCGGCTCTCTCGGACCCAACAACCTCGCCCGGTCCCAAACCGGCTCGACCGACAGCCGGCTCGCCCCCCGAGCCAACTCAGCCACCCCGTTGAAAAACTGAGTCGCACCGAGTCCGTCGCACATCGCGTGGTGCACCATGGCCCCGAGACAGTACCCGCCGCACGCGAACCCCGTGACTTGCAAAACCATCGGGTTCGCCAGCCCCTTTTCCGGGTCCGGGTCGGGCACCAGATTCTCTATCCAAGTCTCGGCCGGGTCGTCGAGATAATTCACAGACTCTAACGTGCAGTCGACGGAGGCGCGGATAACTGGCACGCCTTT
Organism: Rhododendron griersonianum; assembly: GCA_018127125.1. Lineage (NCBI taxonomy): Eukaryota > Viridiplantae > Streptophyta > Magnoliopsida > Ericales > Ericaceae > Rhododendron > Rhododendron griersonianum. Next base: position 29,864,827 of record CM030800.1, read on the forward strand.
GCCAGCTTGGCAGTGGAGCTCGAGGCGGTTGTCTTCGCGGCGGCGGAGAGTGCCGGCGAAAGGGTAGTAGTGGTGTAGGGCGGCGGAGAGGGCGGTGATGACGACGTGGAAGGGGTCGGCGGTGGTGAGGTGGTGGTTGGTGGCGACATAGGCGCGGAGGTAACGGAAGGTGACGTGGAGGTTGCAGTCGTTGTCGAGGTGGGAGAGAGGGAGGTGGTGGTCGACGAGGAAGGGTGGTGGAGGAGAGGGGAGGACGACGGTGGTCTCGAGGATCTTGACCTCCATTATTTTTTTTTTGAAAAAAGTGGTGTGCGTAAGTTAGATCGGAGAATTGAATTGTTTAAAAAAAATATTTTGTGGGGAAGTTGTTTAATTTGGGTTCAATGGTGGTCCACGATTGCAACGGGTGGTGGCTCTCGGTGGATTTTAAAGGATATTGTGGACCGCGGTTGTTGCACCTACCGAATGAGTGGCAGTGGTTAGTCAAAGTGTGGAATATTTTTTGGGTCAAATTAATTCAAGCAGCCTATGCTAGCTTTGGTAAATGTAGGCAACTTTGAAGGTTTGGTAAATGTAGGCAAAACTTTGAAGGCTCGATAAAACACATGCATCAAGTAATTAGTAGTATTGTTTTCATCTTATTAACTATACCCTGTACATAATAATCACACCAATTAATGTCTCCTCAACAAAATCACCCCACTCTTATTTATTTATCATAAATCTCTATTTCAACCCCACTAGTGCATTAGCACATTATGAGACCTCTACCTCTTTCCTTCCTCATCACCCACCATTTACCATTGCCATCACCACCATCGATCACCATCCCTCCATTTTCTTAAAACCATGCACGACCGCTCGTGCCCATTCTTCAAATTTCGACCTCCAAATCATAGGTAGAACTACTCTTCAGGTGGGGTGGATCGATAGTGTGGCAGGCGTTGGAAAACCTCCCTAGGATATGCCTCTATTTCGGAAAATTATTAGAATTTCCCTTTTTTTTTTTTCGGTACCCGCATCTTATCAATTATACAATTATTCCTCTATGTAAAATTATCTCGAAAGACATTTTAATAAAATGAACACACCAGCTTTTTCCACTACCCCTCCCCCATTTTCCTTCATTACACCTACCCACGATCATATTCCCTACAAAACACAACGTCATCTCCTATCGATCCAAAATCTACACCGCCATTGCTACACAACGTACACATTCACCCTACTCAAATATAAGACCCAAGTCTTCTCCACTATACATAGATTTAATGGCCTCTATCCATAGCCGTTGTACAAGAAGCTACCTAGGAAGGGAAAGAAAAGATAAAGAAAGACCAATGTATGAATGCTATAGTATTGAATGAGAGATTTTAACAACTTTACATGCCATATCAGTCCGGCCCAAAGGTCCTCGGCCCAATGTCCTACAACATTCATGGTCGGCCCAATTCCATCGAGTTCGGCCCGCCCCGCCTTCTTTCGGAGATCTTATCTCCTGCGAACGAAACCCGGTTACAACATCGGGGCGAATAGAAATCAAGAAAGAAAGTAGATCTACTTTTACTTTGTGAGATTGAACTCGATCCGTCAGTGGATTTCACTATTAGAATTCCAACTGCAGAATTCTAGTACAAAGCAAAAGTTACTTTCTTCTTCTTCTTTTTTGGTTCAACAGTCAATACGCACCTTAACTAATCTCTTCTCTAATCTGGTCAAAGATAGATCTTTATGCTGAAACTAGAGAATTCAATAGAAATTATTTTCATAAGGCTTGACATCAAGAATATTAACGAAGCCTAATTAATTGTATGAGGAGCAAACAAACTCACTAACCCGCGTGGTTGGGACTAAAGCTAAAGTTACTCCATGGACAGTATCTTGGATATTGATCACTAATGACTAATGAATCATGTGGTACGGGCAGCACTGCGGCCGGCCATTTTCTCTAGTGGATTTCTTGCTAAGATCACTATTTTAAAAGTACCAAAAGGACATGCAGTCAAACAGATCATGCGTTGGATTTTCTTAGAAGCGCTAAATAAGATAATCACTAGAGACAGCTTCCGAAATTCTCTCTCTCTCTCTCTCTCTTAGAGGGAGGAGTAGAAGATACACTAGTATTGAGTTGAAGGAAGTTGTTCATTGATTGAAGCCAAAGTACGCATGACAATAATGCTTATTGCATGCCCCATTGGACTGGGAAAGATGGTTAGTCTTTAGAGAAATCTCGATTATAAAAGCTAATTAAACACCCACCTCCGAGCTCTCTAACTTGTCAGTCCTATGCATATTGCCAAAGCATCCATGAAAAGACTATTCCCTTTGTGCAAAAGGACCCATTAAAGACTTTTTCATTCTAGAGAGAGATCCATTAAAAATATGTTGAGTGATACTAAACTATTGATCACTACCCTTGTGTGTTTTCACATCCTCCTTTATAGATCAATCTGATATGTTCAACAGTTTAAGTATCTTAGTTAAACTTGTGGGTGCTGAAATTTGACTATGTGCTCTAACTCTAATATATACTTACTGTTTCAATTGTTTACCATTATTCTGCTTAGTTGTTGGAGAAGGCTGATTTTTACTATTATTCAAAGGGTAGTGATTTTCACACTCTTTCGTATTCATGTATGACAAGTGTATGCGCGGTCAAAGTTATTGACACGTCATCTGGAAAGACCTTTTGACCAGCCTATCGGCCATGGACACGTGGCGACCAGGTCCACGCGGAAAGTCAATCCTAGTCAAAACACTATTCCAAGAAGACGTTTGACTGACCAATAGAAAGGAAGCACGTAGCACATTCAGATGAGCGCCCACGGAACCGACCCGCGGAACTGAAGACCCCGCGGAATCGATCCGCGGAAGTGAAGATCCCGCGGGACCCCCCCGCGGGCCTCGCCAGGGAGAACTGAGAGGCATACTGGAATTGGAATTGATACAGAAGCTGTAAGAGGACCCCGGGATCATATTCGGGCCTAAAATGCAGGCCCGGAAGGGATCCCACGGGAGGCAAACGATCGTCGCGGGTCGCGACCTTGCTCTTGCGGGAATTGGGGAAGCTCTTGTGGCTTGGTGGCTTGGGATGGAGGTATCGTCGCGGAAGTGCGGGTCCCCCGCGGAAGTCCTCCGCGGGAGGACGAGTCTTCCGCGACCTGGAGGTACGGGAGGGACACGTGTTAGGGTCTTATAGGAGCGCCGTCCTGGGCCTGACCTAGGCCCATGTGCCCTATAAATACCCCTGATATTCCCAATGATTAAGAGAGACTGACTTTTCTGGAAAAGGAGATAGAGAGAGAGCACTGATTCTGAGGAAGGAGAACATTCTTCCCCGGAGAGAAGGTGACCTCACTTATCTGATTCCAGAAAGGGCAGACGTCATTCATCCCCGCGGAGAACAAAGGAGACACGTTGCCTTTGTCTTTTCCGTACCTCTTGCTCTAGCCCTCACCCCCACGAGATTTTTTCCTCTTTTCCCCTTGGTACTGATTATCGACCAATCGAACCTCTCCAGCTCACTTTTGTACACGTAAGCGACCTCACAGAACCCGCTTTCCACCCACATTTAGGCGACTCTGCTGGGGAGGTGTCTTTTGGTTTATGGTTAGTACCCGTTCCACGGAATACATCGAGCGGCCGCTATCACGCCGTAACGCAATGGCGGCACAACACGACGGCACGCCAGCGTTATCGAGGAGGTCGAGGAAACCAATAGCGCGGCACGGCCGCAGCGCCGCGAGCCCTCCAGGCCGCCACGGCCGGCAGTTCGAGACGCAGTGCCGCGGCTTTTTTTCTCTCACCGAGGTCATCTCGGCCGCGCTCCCAAAGGCCGCGGTCGGTCAAAACGATGAACAGCACTAGCCAGACGATGCAGCCCCAGTTTCCCCCAACAGTGCCTCCCCACGTGCGCCCTATACTCGTGGGAGGCGTCGCTGGAAATCACACTGGAGACCGCCAGAAGGAGGCGGCCGCTGACGGTGCTAGCACGCCCTCCGCGGGACCCTATATCACCATGGCGGAAGTCCAGGCCCTGCTAGCGCAGCAGAAGGCGAGCAGGAAGGAGCCGGCCATTACTGAAGTTGGGGCCTCGTCCGCGGGACAGTTCATCACCCTGGCGGACATACAAGCCCTCCTCACTAAGGAGAAAACCAAGATGGTCTTGCCCTCTCTCCCTAGCCCAGATATCCGCCCGCCTTATCCTATGACGATCCTATCACTCCCGTACCCGGAAGGGTATACCCGACCAAAATTTGTGAAGTTCGACGGAAAGGAAGGAAGTGCCCAGGAACATGTAGTCCGTTTCATGGAATCTCTGGGGGCCCACGCGTCCGATCATAACTTACGGCTACGGGAATTCTCGAAGTCCCTCACCTCGCGCGCGTACACTTGGTACGTCAACCTGGAGCCTTATTCGATCACCACCTGGGAAGAAATGGTGAACAGCTTCTACGCTAAATTCTTCCAGGTCCGCGAAAAGGTGACAGTGATCAGCTTGACGAAAGAGACGCAGGCCAGCGGAGAAGACGTGGTGGACTACATCAGGAGGTTTCAGGATCATGCGGTTGATTGCACCGAGTCCGCGAAGGAAGTACAACTAGTGGAAATTTGCATCGGTGGAATGATGGATGAATTTAAGATGCTGCTCATTAATTTGAAGTTGGGAACATTCTCTGCCTTATTGGAGTCGGCGTACAACATCCGCCATGTAGTCAAACCGGCAAGAAAGGATGCATGGAAAGGCAAGACCGCCAGCGCCACTGTGGCTGTCGCGGAGGTGCCGCGGACTCAGCAGGCCGCGGGAGGCCGAAAGCGGAGAGAACGCGAGATGGGGCCGGCTCCAGATTTCCCATGTACGATGGATGAGGTGTGGGCCTTGGTGAACGCATGGGTGCAGGATGGAGAGTTGGCACTCCCCCCTGTCGAGTATGAACCGACGCGGGAGGACCGCGAACACCCAAGGTACTGCATGTACCATAGGCACACCAAGCACCCGACAAGCGATTGCTGGTCGTTAAAGAGGCTGTTCAAGCGGAAGCAGAACGCGAATGAGCTGAGGATAGGACGGCGCGACGTCCGCGACGAGCCTTATCCAGCTCACGGAAACAACGGGGAGGTCAACATGGCGGAGTGCTACCCGTTCATGTACAATGATGATGATGAGGCCGAAACCAACTACTACATGGGAGGAGAAGATGAAGAAGCAGGGGCCTACATGGTCTCGTGCTACGAAATAACGGAAGAATTCGGGGAGGGTCCGGCCCCCGCGGTGATACCAGACCCCAACGCGTCGACTAAAACATTACAGAACAGTGCGAAGTTCCGCGCATTCTTCGACGGTTTCGGGTTCACGCCGGCGGCAAGATTGGAAATTACCAAGGCGATTGTCAACATCGCGGAGGTCCATCAGGAGTCGTGCATGACCGCGGAGGGGTCAGTCCCGCGGACGATCCGCGATGAGTCAAACTCAGTCACCTTCTCGGACGTGGATCGACGGGTGCCTTACCCTCATAACCGCCCGCTGTACGTTACATCCCGCGTCAACGGGATGGAGCTAAAGAGGACTTTCTTAGATGGCGGAGCCTCCATCAATCTGATGCCGATGTCAACATTCAAGAAGGTGGGAATACAGCCCAACAGGATCGTGGAATCTCCGATAACCATCACGGGGTTTGGAGGAGATAAGAAGCAGTCTTTGGGATACGTGGTGGTGGACCTGGAAGTGGGGGCAATCCGCTCAGCCACTAAATTTCATCTAATCAACGCGGATCCAAATTACCAGATCATTCTCGGAAGAAGTTGGATGCACAAGTACGCGGTTGTACCTTCCAGCTACCATCAATGTTTGAAAGGAATCTGGGCAGGAAAGAAGGTCACAGTCCGCGCGTCGGAAAACCCATTTGATACCAATGAGACACACCTATCGGACGCAGTCTATTTCTCAGAGCTGGGTGAGGTGTCTCAGGCGATCACCGCCAAGCCTCGCGCAGTCAAGATCCCAAGGTGGGAAGATATAAAAGATGAGAAGCCAGAGATACGCCAGAGGGACCCATCCGCGACAGATGCCGCAGCCCCCAGGAAGATTACTAAGACGAAGGAGGGGGGCAAGACAGTGTACCATTTATGACGGTCCACCGGGGCAGCGGGTGATCATGAAACCGCTGGCCCCGGCGGTACATCTGTCGCAGCGGAAGAAGAAGAGGTAATAGACAAGCCGGAGCCCGCTCCAGAATGCATGCAAGACCAGCCCAGGCCGCAGCAAGAGGCTCTAGAAGAAGTTGATCTAGGCGACGGGTTAGGCCCCAAAAGGCCGGTGTTTATAAGTAAGGAGTTGAGCGGAAAGTTCCGCGAGAAACTGATAACATTATTACGTGCTAATTCGGACGTGTTCGCGTGGCACTATGAGGAAATGCCCGGGTTGGATCCAGAGCTGGTCGCGCACCACTTGGATACCTTCCCAAATTCTAAGCCCGCGAAACAATCCCAGCGGAAATACCACCCCGATTTGGAAGGGCAGATCAAGGAAGAAGTCGAGAAGCTGCGGAAGGCGGGATTCATTCGCCCAATCCAGTACCCGGAGTGGCTAGCAAACATTGTCCCTGTAAAGAAGAAGAATGGCCAAATTCGAGTTTGTGTCGACTTCCGCGACCTCAACAAAGCGTGCCCAAAAGATGAGTTCCCGCTACCACACATCGATACATTGGTGGATGCTACCTCCGGTCACCAGATGTTCTCTTTCATGGACGGTTTCAGCGGGTACAACCAGATCAAGATGGCCCCGGAGGACGCGGAGAAGACAGCATTTCGAACACCATTGGATAATTTCTACTACATTGTCATGCCTTTCGGGCTCAAGAATGCGGGGGCAACATACCAGCGGGTCATGACAGCAATTTTCCACGACCTTTTGCACAAGATAATTGAAGATTACGTGGATGACTTGGTGGTGAAATCCAAGGAGCGCAAGGACCACCTCACGGACTTAGCCACTGTCTTCGCGAGATGCAGAAAGTTCAATCTCAAGATGAATCCGCTGAAGTGCGCATTTGGAGTCACCGCGGGAAATTTCTTGGGCTTCCTGGTACATCGCCACGGGATCGACGCGGACGAGGCCAAGATCAAGTCTATCACGGAAATGCCCCCGCCCCACTCACAGAAGACGCTCAAGCGGTTCCTGGGAAAGGTATCGTACCTCCGCCGTTTTATTCCCGCGGTGGCGGAGATCGCGGCACCATTCGCGGACCTGTTAAAGGGAAATGCAAAGTTTGAATGGAGGGAAGACCATCAGCAGGCATTTCAGCGGATAAAAGCGGCATTGACTTCTCCTCAGACAATGGTGGCACTAGTCGCGGGGAAGCCGCTGATCCTCTATCTGACCTCTACCCCGAGATCCATTGGGGCCCTGCTGGTGCAAGAGGTAGATGGGACAGAGCGACCAGTCTACTACATCAGCAGGAAGGTACACGGAGCAGAGGAAAGGTATACAGCCATCGAGAGACACTGTTTGGCCCTCGTCTTTACCGCGCAGAAGCTCCGGCACTATTTCCTATCTTTTCCCATCCAGATAATCACTAAGTGCGACCCCGTGAGATTTCTTCTGTCGCGCCCCGCCCTTACGGGACGAGTCGCCTGCTGGCTGCTAGCACTCGCGGAGTTCGACATCTCGTGCGCGACCCCGAAAGCAATCAAATGTCAGACCCTAGCAGACCTACTAGCTCAGTTCCCAAGTGGACAATGCGAGCCGCTTGAAGATTGTCTACCCGGAGATGGTTTCGAAGCTCTCGCGGCCAGCACAGATGGACAGCACTGGACGCTCAGCTTCGATGGGGCCGCGGGTAGTGGATCGGGAGGCGCGGGAATAGTATTGCAAACAGAAGAAGGAGATAGAGTGCACCTGGCCTACAAACTGAATTTCCCATGCTCCAACAACGAAGCGGAATACGAGGCATTAATCTTGGGTCTAATAGCGGCAAAAGAGAGAGGAGTCAAGCACCTGAGGATAGCAGGAGACTCAAAACTGGTAGTCTTGCAAACGGAAGGGATTTACGCGCTGAAAGAACCAACTCTGGCACCATACCGAACAACAGTGCAGAAACTGATGAAATTCTTCCAAAGTGTCAGCATCATCCACAAACCCAGATCGGAGAACCGTTTCCCGGACGCTCTCGCAACGCTGGGGGCAAAGACAGAATTTGAGGAAGACAGAGCCTGCATTGAAATTGTGAAAATGTTTGAGCCATCCGCGTTGGAGGACTTCGCGGAGCCGACCGAAGATTGGCGCGGATCTATTAAAATCCAGTTAGTCACCAGCGTAGGGCATCTGTCCACCGCGGAACTGTCGAGTTTCATAGTTTTACGCGGAGAATTGTATTATCGCGGCCCGCAAGGATGGCTCGCGCGGTGTATTGGCGCGAAGGAGGCAGAAGAAGTATTGGACATGATCCACATCGACAACTGCGCGGACAACGAGATAGCCCTATACAGGAGAATTCAGAGGCAAGGTTATTACTGGCCTACTATGAAGAAAGAGGCTGATTTGATCACGAAGAATTGCACTCGGTGTTCCTTGTACATGGCCCAGCCAGAATGCCTGATGGCAAACACTGACAATCAGGAGGTGGATTGGAGACAAGTCTACATCGATTACTTACGAGAAGGAGCCTTACCCATCGAGCGAGCTGAGTCCGCGAGGATCGTCCGCGGTGCGCGGCGTTTCTTCCTGGAAAAAGGACTACTGTTTAGAAGAACTCTTGATGGAACGCCTCAAGTGTGTGTAGACAAGGAGCAGGCAGAAGAGGTTCTGGCCAAGACTCACGGAACCGAGCACCAAGGGTGGAGGAAGCTTTACGAGCAGATGGTTAACCTGGGGTATTTTTGGCCCACTATGGAGAAGGATTCGAAGAGACACGTAAGAAGATGTCGGGCCTGCCAGAAATTCGGGAACTTGGTTCACGCTCCTTCGGTGGAATTGCATTCCGTCCGCGCCCCTTACCCCTTCCACACTTGGGCGATGGATCTAGTCGGACCGATTAGACCAGCATCGCGGAAGAACAGGTGGATCCTGGCAGCCACGGAAGTTTACACTAAGTGGGTCGAGGCTATTCCACTGAAGAAAGCAACAGGAGACGCGGTAGCGGCATTCATCAAGGAGAACATCATTTGCAGGTTCGGCATACCGAAGGTGATCCTTTCTGATAACGGTACTCCGTTCATCAATCACCACGTGGGAAGGCTCCTCGATGAATACACGGTCGATCACCGTACATCTAGCGCCTATTACCCGCAGGGAAACGGACAGGCGGAAGCAACAAACAAGACCTTGATCAGAATCTTGAGCAAACTGTTGGACGAGCGCGGTGGTACTTGGGCAGATCACTTGCCGATAGCTCTTTGGGCTTATCGAACTTCGAAAAGGAAATCTACCCGCGCCAGCCCCTTCAGCTTGGTATACGGAGCAGAAACGGTCTTACCCGCAGAGCTAAGTGTCCCCTCCGCGCGGATGATACTCGCAATGGAAAATACCGCGGAAGGAAGAAAAGCAGACTTGGAAGCCCTAGAAGAAAGGAGAGCAACGGCGGCCATTGCCCACGAAAAATACTGGGAGTCTGTGGCACGCTACTACAACAAGGGCGTAGTGCCGCGGGTATTCGAAGTTGGGGAGTTGGTTTGGAAGGCTACCACGGTAGTAATGAGGGATATGAAAACACCTAAGTTCACCCCTAGATGGGAAGGACCCTATGAGGTGATCAGTGCCTCCGCTAGCGGGTACTACCACCTAGCCCGCGTTGAAGATGGTTTCGAGACAGGAGCAGTAAATGCCAAGTATGTCAAGAAATTCTACCCGTGAAGAGAAAACGCTGGAAGCGAGCAAGTCGCTGTCCCGCCCTGCCAGTCTTTCCCCTTTGATTTTAGAACAGTCTATTTCTTTTCCCCCTATTGTAACAAGTTGATTGGACCTATCATTAATGAAAAGATGGGTACTTATTCCTAATTGACACTGGTGTTTAACTTTCTTTTTTACGATGAGGTAAAGCGATGAGGTTCCGCGGAGAGAACATTTCCGCGGTACTATCAACTCCTTTTCACAATTCCTTCATTTCAAACCCACAACGATTATCAAAAGAGACAATACTAAGTCGTGAGAGGTCAGAACATGACCCGCGAGACTCATGCTTAGTGATTGTCGAGAAGAGATAATGTTAAGTCCTGAGCGGCCAGAACATGGCCCTGATCCATTCCTCCAAGCTTAACAATTATCAAAAAGAGACGATGCTGAGTCGCGAAAGGCCAGAACATGGCCCGCGGGATTCATACTTGGTGATTGTCAAAAAGAGATGATGTTAAGCCTTAGGTGGCCAGAACATGGCCCCCGGTTCGTTTCTCCGAGCCTAACAACTAACGAAATAAGATGATGCTAACTCGTGAGAGGTCAGAACATGACCCGCGAGGTTTACACTTAGTGATTATCGAAGAAGAGATGGTGTTAAGTCTTGAGCGGCCAGAGCGTGGCCCCACCCGAGTGGCAGACTTGCTATTTATTGAACGAAAATGATAAACAGGTCACAAGAAGTCAGAGCATGGCTCGCGGACCCCAGCAAAAATACGTCTATCGTAACATCATCGACACAAAGACTGTTTCATTTCAGTAAGACCCAAAGGTTTTATTCAAATAAAAGAAAAAAGAAATAGTACATGTGTTCAAAAAAAAAAAAAAAAGGGAGGTACAACAGCAACACTTGCTAGGCCTGCCAGTCCAAGAAAGCCAGCTCCGTGTCGTGCTGCAGCACCCGAGCAAAACTGGCCTCCAGATGGGCCAGGTGCTGGCGAGTAGACTCCAGCTGGGCAGCCAGGCTTTGGATTTCAGGCCTCAGAGCGGCCCTCTCCCCCGCGGCCCTCAGAGCAGAGCTCCGCGCGCACAGCCAGGCCAGGTCAAACCTGAAGACCTGCATATCTTCAGCAACCTCCAGCAATTCGGCCTCGGTCCCGGGGTTGAAGTCCCTGTAGCGAAGCTGCCCCAAAGGAGTGAGTACGTTGTGGAGGCTGCTAAGGTAGATCACCCCGAGCCGGGCGGACCGCGGGTTGAAGGAGCTGAAGGTCTCCGGGTGAGACCGGGCTATGGCATTCAGCAACGGCCAGTGTTCCACAAGCACATCATAGCCCGCGGGAAAGAGGCGGATAGGCTCCGCGGTCTCAGTATCCATTGGCCCCTTCCCCAGATCTGAGGCAGGTTGCCTGGGCGGCGACTGCTCTCTCGACTCAACCTCGTCCCTCTGCTCGCCCATCTCCAGATTCAAATCAAGCTCGTAGTCCCCAAGGGCTTGGCTTCCCTGTCCCCCCAAAACATCGTCAGTTGGCAAGAAGTCCATTTCTTTAAATAAGGAATTGAAATCTGAGTCAGTAATGGAGGTGGGGCCACCAATAAGTTCTTCGTTTACCTCCAGCTGTCGGTCTGAAGGTTGAGCTGAAGGCTCGGCCGGCGGGGTCGGCGGGCGTCTCGCGGACTGGAGAGGAGAGTGGGTTTGCGAAGTAGAGCATGCCGGGGAATGGGGACTGGCGGCGTCCATGGCCGCATCCCGTTCCGCGTTCGAGCCCGAGCCGTGAAGAAATGAGGCATTGGAAACCCCAGGGGAACCACCAGCAACCCGGCCCAGATAACTCTCCGTTGACCGGATGCGGGCACTAGTGGACTGTTGGTGGGAGCCAGAAGGTGTGGAAGCTGAAGCCACCTCGGGTTGTCCCGCGGCAGACCCCCCGACGGCAGGGCGAGGAAGCACTTCGAGGTTGTCCTCATCTCCCTCCCTCAGCAATTGTGCAGCCGCCGCGTTGAGAGGATCCGCGGCGATATCGGCCTGGCCCACAGATTCGTGGGTATCCGCTGATGGTTGGGGCTCGCGGGCCTCAGAAGTCGCTGCGTGAGAAGGAGATGGGGCTGGATCAATAGATTGCACTATAACATGTCCGGATTCCTCCGGGAAAGAACACGACTCAGAAGAGACTGTGTTGGGATCCCCCCCGAGGTCAACAACGGAAGGCTCGTCGGGCAACATACCTCCAATAACCGCGGAGGATTCTGGCTCCGGGTGAAGAAAAGGTACCGGCTCCGCACGAGGTTGGATCACCTCCGGGCCTCTCCGTTCCTCGGGAGAGTCGGAGATCTCCACTATACTGACATCCGCCGCGACTGAGTCCTTCGCGGACGCGGACGCTCGGGCCCGCAAGACACTGATGGGAACGTCGTCTTCATCATCATCATCGTCATCCTCATCGCCCGCCTCGTCCTCTTCCTCGTCGGACTCGGACAGAACTGTTCGAGAAGTCAAAAAAAAAAAAATAATAAAATAAAATATACGAGTCAGGGGCTGAAAGCCACAAGGCAACAGAAATGGCATCCTAACAAAATAGAGCTTACCATCGAGGCGGCGTCTCTTTGGTTGAGCGTCTGGGGCAGCCTCTTCTGCCTCGTCCGCTGCCTCTTCCGCTACTGCGGCTGCCTCTGGCTCATAGGCCACGAAGGTGCTAGCATCTCGCTCCCGCTGCTAAAGAAAAGAAGAAGCAATGCAGAGGGAGTAAGTCCCAGAGAACAAAGAGGCAGAGGCATTGCAAGGAAGTGATTGAACACATGGGAAGGCACTTACATTGCGGATATGCTTTCGACGGCGGGGCCCCCCCGCTGCGGGCGCTTGAGAGGAGGACGGCTGAGATGGTCCTGCCGGTGGAGGAGGCGGAAGCTGTGTCCGCCCGCGGGGTCCCCGTGCGCGGGTTCGCCCCGGGGCAGCTTGAGCAGGTGCAGGGGCTTCCACCGGAAAGACCCTGTTCACAGGCTCCGCGTGGATCACGGCCCATTGACCGCGAGGTCCGCGCCACTCAGTCGCCCGCACTGCAGTAATGGCCCGCAGAGAGGTATCCCGAGTTTTAGGCACCTCAGGGACCACGGCCTGCCCGCGGACGAACGTCAAGAAGGAGTCAAGGTTCCTCCTCCAGAATGCACGGAATTCCTGTGTGTAGTGTGAAACCCTATCCCTGGCAGGGATGACCAAATTCCCAAGTTGCACCAAGATTGGGGAAAGCTCTCCCGCCATGAACCGGAGCTGTGACTCCGCAAAAGAAGGCATCAAGGGAGCAGGGCCGGGCACCGCTTGGTCAAAACCCAATTGCCTCGCGAAGCGATCCGGGCGATACACCGCCACCCCAGATCCCTCACTGGACAAAGTCGGGAGCCACCCCGGAAGGGCAATGAGCGCGGAGTTGATCACCGTCCGCGCCGTGGGAGTGTTGTCACTCGCAGCATTGAGGGAAGAGCCAACTGGGAGAAGGCAGTGGCCCACACCCATGACGCCCGGAGAAGCGATGCTGTACGGACGAGGAGTGAAGTTTGCCTCGATATCACAGGCCTGGTACCATAAGTCCTCACTGCTGGCCCCGTGCCACTGTTCTGCGCGGGATCGCACTCCCGACGCTTGGAAGGCCAGGGGTCCCGGGGCGACGGTACGAAAATGCTCGAAGAAGTACGCGAGCAAGAAAGTGGAGTGAGCCATCGAAAAGTGGTCACACCTTCCGAGGGACCTGGCGTAATCCGCTTGAACCAGGTCCAGTTGGCGGAAGAGTGACCCCAGAAACAGCGGCGCTAGGGCGACAGGCTGGCCGCGGGCGAGAAGGACGGCCAGCGGGAAGACAGCCTGAGAAATGCCATCAGCGGGGTAGTCGGCAGGACAAAGTACGAGAGGAAGTAAGCAAAGAAGCCCGCCATATAGAAGTGCTGGCCATATTGAGGGCCCGCGACAAAATCGCGCTCAGCACCAGGAGCGACAGTCCTCGCGGGCTGAAGGTCCTTGAAGAAATAACGCAGCCAACTGCCGAGGGAGGTCTTCTTGGCATTTGCCGCGAAATCCTTGCGGGCCCCTTGGAGACTGAAGATTGGCTCGTTCTGGGCCTGCTTGTGGAACGCCTTCAAGGCCTCCACTTCGTCCAGATCCGCCCGCGAGAGCTTGGCAAAGTCCAGGGTGTTGCCCCCGCGAAGAGACAGGCGGGTAAGAATGTGAACATCTTCGAGCGAGAGTCCACTCTCCCCTCATGCCCATGCAAAGGAGTGAGCGTCGCTGCTCCAACGCGAGCACGCGAATTCCAGGTTCCTGACGGCAGCCCCGGAACGAGGAATGCTCAGACGCCGTGACAGTTGGACGGCTTCGAGAGTACCGCTGCCCAGTAACACCTGCTTGCAGCGGAGATTGCCAACAACGTCATCAACCCAGTCCGCCCAGTCAGTGGGTAATGAGGCTTGGGATCCAAAACGGCATTCCACAAAGGGGAAATCCCCGCGCTCAAGGCAAAAGCGAAGTACCGAGGAGGGGTTGACGGGCTCTGCAACCTCCGGGGCGGCAGGGGCCGTGAAGAAAGTGGGGATAGCCACGGCGGCACCCACAACGGGATACGCCTCAGCGAGGGATCAGAATGGGTCCCTGACTATTCGCAGATACGGGGCCCTCTGCCACTGATCCGCGGAGGGGACAGGGATCTCAACGATTGGACCAAGCGCAGCCATTTGTGAGTGAAGTGAAAGAAAGAGGAAGGTGTTGACCACGAAGGCTAGAAAGAGACAAGGAAAACGTTCGCTCGAAAGTCAGAAGAGAAATTGACAGCACTTCGACGAAAATTTGGAGTTTGGTGAAAAAGGAAATAATGGACAAAAGGGTTTATATAGTGGTCAAACGGTGTGGACATTTATGACGTCTGCACACGAAGGGTCATAATGGTACACGAAGAGACGTGAGCAATTATCACGCCTGTTGCTCCGCGGAACAAGCCCAGGGTGACCGCGGAAACTTACAAAGAGGATGGTACGCACGTGGACGACGTGCACTTGTCGTACGCGCGCGGGGGGCATATGTAGGCGCGGTCAAAGTTATTGACACGTCATCTGGAAAGACCTTTTGACCAGCCTATCGGCCATGGACACGTGGCGACCAGGTCCACGCGGAAAGTCAATCCTAGTCAAAACACTATTCCAAGAAGACGTTTGACTGACCAATAGAAAGGAAGCACGTAGCACATTCAGATGAGCGCCCACGGAACCGACCCGCGGAACTGAAGACCCCGCGGAATCGATCCGCGGAAGTGAAGATCCCGCGGGACCCCCCTGCGGGCCTCGCCAGGGAGAACTGAGAGGCATAATGGAATTGGAATTGATACAGAAGCTGTAAGAGGACCCCGGGATCATATTCGGGCCTAAAAGGCAGGCCCGGAAGAGATCCCGCGGGAGGCAAACGATCGTCGCGGGTCGCGACCTTGCTCTTGCGGGAATTGGGGAAGCTCTTGTGACTTGGTGGCTTGGGATGGAGGTATCGTCGCGGAAGTGCGGGTCCCCCGCGGAAGTCCTCCGCGGGAGGACGAGTCTTCCGCGACCTGGAGGTACGGGAGGGACACGTGTTAGGGTCTTATAGTAGCGCCGTCCTGGGCCTGACCTAGGCCCATGTGCCCTATAAATACCCCTGACATTCCCAATGTTTAAGAGAGACTGACTTTTCTGGAAAAGGAGATAGAGAGAGAGCACTGATTCTGAGGAAGGAGAACATTCTTCCCCGGAGAGAAGGTGACCTCACTTATCTGATTCCAGAAAGGGCAGACGTCATTCATCCCCGCGGAGAACAAAGGAGACACGTTGCCTTTGTCTTTTCCGTACCTCTTGCTCTAGCCCTCACCCCCACGAGATTTTTTCCTCTTTTCCCCTTGGTACTGATTATCGACCAATCGAACCTCTCCAGCTCACTTTTGTACACGTAAGCGACCTCACAGAACCCGCTTTCCACCCACAACAAGTTTTAACTGACAACACATCTTGGCCCGGGGTAACCAATACCATACTGAGCACGGGACCTCACCCGTTGTAACTAAGCAAGGGGGGCCCAAGCAGGCAATTAAGGACTCCTCACAACCGCGTCCTATTCCTAATGGAAAGAACATATCTCCACAGGGATTACATCCAACTTTCCAAGACCCATGGGTATTAAGGAATTAGGAAAGCTAAGGCTATTGGACCCGGCTGACGCCATCCTTATCTACACCTCTGGATCTAAGGATCCTAATCCTAAGGGGTTCTACCTCCAAAATGCATGCTTAGCACAAAAGGCAGGTACATTAATTCCTCTAGCAACTACTACTTGAGCCTTCCTTACTCTTAAAACGACAAATCGACTGACTTAGGCATGAGAAGGGTGTTGGTTGGTGTCACACTAGTGTCCTTAGTTCTTGTTTGCAGGTAATTGCTCGAGAGCGCTAGAAACCGCTTTATCACTGTACTTTTTGCTTTTATTCACTGGAATTTATGGCCTTGTCAGTTTATTTGTTTACTTTGTGACAAATAAAAGATTAAGGTTGAACATTCACATCAACAAGGGAAGAAAAAAAAAAAGGACTGCACCCAAATGATAAAAAGGATCAAGAGGGAGAGTTTTCTATTAGAAACTCCTTTTCGTACTACTCATTTTTCTATTAGGAAGTCCTTTTGATAATATTCTTTTGGATTGGTCATTGTTTGTCTTCGTATGATTAGCAAAAGGAGAAAATAACAAAGAGAGCAGGACACACAGAACATCCAAACAATTAGCTAAGGAATATTGTCCTATTTGATGCCGCGCCCTCACCCACTTCGATTTATTTAAGGAACAATTAATGAACAAAATTTTGCTCTATATAACATACCCTTCTACTCTGAATCTCTAGAGGCCAACCATTTCTCCAATCTCTTGAGGCCAACCATTTCTCCAATATCTTAAGATGCATATCAGATTCTGGCTGGTATGCCTAACAGTACTACTGGTCTTGATTCCATTTCCAGGTTCTGAAACTCGCCCTCTTCCTCCGTACGCAGACGGGAGGAAGAACCTAACCGCTCCGTTCGAAGCCATGTTTAGAAGTACTACTAGCGAGGTGGCAAGATATTTAGAGCCGCAAAGAAACAGCCCCGGGGGACCCGACCCACAACATCACTCCAAAAATGACAAGTAAGCTAGAGACCGTGGCGCAGTAGCTAACTCGGTAGTAAATCTCTTGTATATACTGAAGCTCTTGCGCCTGGGTTCAACCACCCTCAGAACTACGATACGATAGTGTATGTTTGCCATGCCAGAAGAGAGAGGAAGAGAAAAAAAAGAAAAAAAAAAAACCCGGATCGGGCTAGCTTCTCTCATTGTCTCTCTCGCGGCACTAGTACTTCAAAGTCTCCCGATGGAAGAGAAATGTTTTGTAATAGTAGTAGCTGGAATTTTGACACTTTATGAATTCCTTGTATTACCAATGGGAACTTACATTAGACATAGACTTTTTGCTATCAGTGCTTCTTCTAATTAAGAAAAAATGTGATAAAGAGCCGTACAAGTCCATGCTCTCACTTTATATAAAAAAAAGAAAAAAGAAGTAGATCACCTATTCGTGTAACTCAGAATCCGTACACATGCATGTGGGCTCCGTTCCACTAAGGTTAACTTATTTTCTAAGTACTCATTTTCCGCTTTACGAGGTATGTCATTTTCTCACAATACATCATCTTTAATTCAAAAAATAAGTGTTTATTTTAATTAGCAGAACGGGACCTAAGTGGTATTTGTGTGGACTCTACACCACCAGTAGGGCTGTAAACGAGCCAAATCAAGCCGAATATTAGAATGTTCAGATTCGTTCATTAAGTTTTTTAGCGAACTCGAGCTCGAGCCGAACTCAATAAAAATTATGACGAGCCAAACTCGAGCCGAGCTTGCCCAGGTTTGGGTCAAACTCGAGCTTGTTCACGAGCCTTAATGATCCAATAATATCATATTTTTATGCTCTCATACAGGTCTAAAACTGCAAAATAAATTTTTCATTATGTACATAAATATGTTCATATACATATAAAATGAAAAAAACATTTACATAAGTAAATTTTTAGTAATTGTAAACGTTTAGACTTGTACAAGTTTTAAAATTTTCACTATATAACTATATAAAATCCCCATGATACACATATAATCCAGCTTCACGAGCCTAATCGAGCCGAATACTGCTGTATTCATGTTCGGCTCATTTATGAAACGAGCCAAAAATTGAGGTTCAGGTCCGGTTCATTTAGTAGACGAATCGAACTTGAACGTACGAGCTTTTACCGAGTCGAGTCTCGAACAGTTCACGAACGGCTCAGTTCATTTACAGCCCTAACCACCAGTGTGGGCTAAGAAAGATGTATCCAAGGAGCACTGCTCTGGGAACACTGAACAATCTCTCGGAATTGTGATGCAACCGCGCATCAGTATTTTCGTTTGCTTTATGCGAATGGGACTATTATATGTGACTAAGTGACTGCACAAAGTGTATGATGTGGAGAGCCGACCAGGATCAACTACACTAGTGATGTCAAATTATCCTTTTGGACCTATGCACTTTTTTGACTAGTATAAAGCAGAACAACTAGCAAATGGCATGGTTTATATATATCTTAAGATGTCAACCGGATCGGGCTGGCATTGGCACGGGAACGACACATTCAGAAGATCAACATGGTATGAAATGGCCCGTTTTAAAAAATATATATGGTACGAAATGGCACGGTAATGCGCTGATACCTAGGTGGGCCCAATTAGGGCATTCTTAAGGGGCACTCGCTACAGATACAATAAAGCATGAGCATGGAATTAATCAATCGGTGCAGACAAGACATGAGCAACAATTAATGTATCATTTTTGTTTATGTAGAAAAGAGATAGACTCAAAAATTTAATTACTATGTGCTAATTGCTTTTAAAAGTTAGAATCTCAAAATTTACTCTTTCTTACATTCTTGATAAGCACGCACTTCGTTAAACCAAGCTAGTTCCCGAATAAAAGACTTATCAAGGGGGACGGGTTCCTCTTCACTATTTGTCTCCACAATGCATGAGTATTTTCTCGAAGCTATATGTTTTTAAGAACCATAATTACGAGACAACTCCAGTAACTGTTCGGAAAGAGAGATTAATCCACTTTCTTAATTAGATATTCAAAATAGCTAATTAGAAGTCGAACTAGTCAAGAGTCGTTTCCGTGGAGCTTTGAGTCATAGCAGAGCTAGATATCTATATATCTACCCCCGGTGCTTTACTAGTGCGCACAACATATTCCCATTGAAATAAGATCCACGTACATATTGCGCTAAATAATTCGCAAGATTACAAATGACTATGTTCGTAATTCCAAATCCAAGGGTCTATATCATCCCCTGACGTACATCAGTTTGTCTTTACATAGGATATTCTTTCAAGATTTTTAGTATCGAAACAAATTATGATCATGATGGACAGTATAGTAATCGGGGATGTAGCGTGGAAAATGTATTTTTAAGAAGAGTGAAATTAATAAAGTAAAGCGTAGAAAATGAAGATATATTCTTCATGTGTTTTCTTTTCTGCTGACAAAGAATTTTATGGAAAAATCAAAAAAATTCCTTCTCTTTTTCGAGATCTATGACCCAAGAAAGTGTTTTCGATGAGAGAGTTAAAGTAATGAGTCCCATAATTTTCTCCAATACATGCTGGAGCATCAAGTGGCGGTATCCCAGAACTATTGACCGGGTTGGAGGGGCCTTGACGGCGGTTTTTTTGGTAGACCCCACATGGATTCGGTAATTGCTCTTACAGAAAATGGATCTTTTTTGTTCTCTGTGTACAACTAATGGAAGTTGATTCTCAACTACTTTCGTGGAGAAGGGTGGATAGAGATTAGTGACTCGAAAAGAATTATGAACGAATCTAAGCACGAAAATAGATCACTAGAATCCATCATATTTTATCCTTTTATAGCTAGCCCAGCTTCTAGTGACACTTTATTACTTTTAATTTATACTTGATAAGTAGCCTGGTGACACTTATTGCACTAAACAACGTTAATCCCGCCTTGTATAGGATAGGATCATAGGACGTACTAGAGTCAAGAATCGAAGCTAGCAAAGATAATTGGTTGAATGTTTGGCCGGCCATATAATTGCTGACGATCGAGTACTGGCATGTATAGGATCGATTATCGGCCACAAAAACCCCTAAGCCAATGGATTAGAATCTCCGCATCAGCGCAGCCTCAATCGCCTTTTGTTTTTCCGCTGTAAATTTCATCTCCAGACGTGTCATCCTTTTTCCTTCTTTTTTTTTTGGACGAAAAATGGAGAAGACTATATTAATGATTGTCCAGCGGCATTTACATAACGGAATTCATAACAAATATCATCTAATTATTGTAAACAAGAAAAACACAAGGCAGTCGATGGCTTTCACTCCGACTCAAACGTTGACGGCACATGTGCCGTATATTCATACATAGAATCAACAGTCTCAAAAGAGATCGATAAAGTGTTAGCTAAAGATAAAAGACAACATATACCTAGAGGATCAGATGGACTCCAACCAATTATGAACGCTCCAATGAACATTCAAAAAACTACACATCTGACAAGCCTCTTGAGTTGCCACCCAAAAAATATCATGTAGGGTAAGAGCATTGTTGGCATGAATATCTTGTGAAGCAACATTAGCTCTGAAAGAACTTGATGTGTAGAGACACAAGAAAAATAAAATAAAGAGAAAAGTATAGAGGTCTTCCCCTTTCATAACCGTACAAGGGTGTGAAATCCTAGGAGGGAAGGGGAGGGAGAAAAAAGATATTAGTTGCGGCTAAGGTTTTGTGTGTGTGTGTGTGTTAGAGAGAGTCCAGACGTGTCATCAACTTCTCCGATTTTGTTCACTGTGGAGTGTGGTCCGAAATCCTATCCTCGTAAAGCATAAGAGCAAGTTTATTAGCTACTTCAAAGTAGCTTTATAGTCAATTTACCTCACAAAAAGAGGAAAGGTACCCGAACATCAGAGTAGCTAAAGGGGGAGGCATTTTGCCTCCATCCACAGTTGTAAGCTAAAAATAGCTCACAACTATTCATAAGCAATCTAGTTTTTTATTGTCTCTCTCTCTCTCTCTCTCACTCTCTCTCTCTCTTTATTAATATTTTAATAAAGAATAGATAAAATAGATTGTATTGGTGTAGTGTTGAAAGAAATGTGAGTAGGTAAAATAAAAAATATGCACTATTCACAAGTTTTTTTTAAACCTTTTTTTACCTTTCTATTGATAAACTTGCTCTAAGGTTTAGACCAATTGCAAAAATAGTCTCTTTAGAGCAAGTACACCGATAGGTTTGTGAATAGTTCACAATTTTAATTTACCTATCAACTTTTTCTTTCGTAACTACACCAATACTATCTATTTTACATAACACCTATTAAAATATACATTTTTCACACCTTTTTTGGTTCCAGTTTGAAGTCTTTCTTTGTTGGAGGAGAGAGAGAGAAAGAGGGGGGGGGGGGGGGGTGAGGAGGAGGAGGAGAGAAAAACAATTGTTTAAAGCATTGCTCATGAACAGCGCATCGGTATTAGAGCAAGTTTATCAGCAAAGTTAAAATACCTTTTTGAGCTATTATACCGAACAAAAACCAAAAAACTAGGTAGAGCAGCTGAGTTAAAAGGGAAGGTAAAATGGATTTGATAAAACGACTAGGTATTAATACTTAAGCTCTGTTCATCAGCTATCCTTTAAACAAATAGTTTCTCTCACCTCCCTCTCTCACCCAAAGCACTGTTTCCTTTTCTCTCACTCACTCCCTCTCTCTAAAAGTAATTATTTTAATAAAGAATGGGTAAAATAGATAGTATTGGTGTAGTGTTGAGAAAGATGTGAGTAGGTAAAATGAAAAAAGTGCACTGTTGACTAGCATTTTTACATTTTCATTGGTGTGCATGCTCTTAATACCGAACCATTTCATCAGGATCTATTTTAGCTTCCCTTTTACCTCACCTGCTACAACTTGACATTTTAGCTCCTCTAGTGTACTTGCTCTTAGTTTGCTCTGTAACTTAATTTGGTCCCTTCATTTCCAAATTGGCTTGATATTGGCTTGATATTGACCTCCAAGTTTTAGATTTGTGTCATTCTAGCTAGTGCAATGGATAACATAAGTTAGTTTTTCAACGGAGAGTCACTCTGTGTTCCTCCTTTGATAATTGTAGATGGGCATTTAGATACTTTCATTCATTGAGTAAACTCATTAAATATGATCGAGGGAAATTGTGGGTTCTCATCTGTTTTGGCTTTTCCGTTTTAAATCCTTGTCTTGTTGCTTATCTCTTTAACGGTTGAATACAAATCTCCTCCAAGTAAAATTAATTAAAGACATCACATGACCATGCATTAAGGTAAACACACACCTAGCGTATATAAGTGCAACTTGTCACTTATATCCCTATCTGTGATTCAGTGGTATTGGTCTTGTTGTAGGATTACTGTACATAACTATGGTGGCGGAAGAGCAACAGGAGGGGGAAGAATAGGGGGGTAAAAGCCTTCAAGATACAATTTATAAGTTGTCATTAACAGCTTCCATTTATGTTTTATGGCGGGAGCGAAATCTTAGGATCTTCCAAAACAAATCCAGGGATGTGAATGGGGTGATGCTTGCGACCTTAATGTGTGCCGTAGTAAAGAGTGCCCCAAGCGTAGGGCTAGGTCGGTCGTAGCATAATAAACTCGGAAGTCCGAGGTCGAATCCACAGGGAGCCAATGGAGCTAGGCCGGAGGTTTGATTTACGAAGGGTTTTTAGCGTTAGGACCGCCAACCTTTAGATTTGGCGTTGAGACGGCCAACTTTTGAGTGGTGGAATTCTCTCTACCTCCTACTTAATTGAAAACGAAGATTGACTAGAAATTAAAAGCGGCAAGGTCTAAGGGTTCATTCCGCCCGTAACTTAGGCCGTTCAATGCTTCTCTTTGATAACTCAAGTGAGAGTCATTGTCATTTGATCTCACTCGGAAGATTTAACCATGAAAACCAAGTTTAACTCATACAACGGGGTTTGGAAATGGAAAGGAACTCATTTAGGCATTTTATCAAACACATAGAGTGCCATGGTTCTAAGCATTGGGTGTGCCAAGGAGACTTGTCTACACCCAATCAAAGAAGTTAACAACCCTAAGTTTAGACCAAAGATTAGAGTTCAACAAGTTCTTTGAGGCATTTTGGCAAACACCTAGAGTGACATAGCTCCAAGCATTACATGTGGCAAGAGATCAAGTCCTTGCCTACACATAATCAAAGAGGTTAACAACCCTAGGTTTTGTAACATAAAAATGAACTTAATCCATTCACAAACCACATTAAGCACAAGAAATAAGAGAAGCCATTAAACTACCCAAATCACAGGGTAGAAATCACCCCAAGACCAAGCCTTGATCACTACTCAAACATAGAACAAGAACAAAGAACAAGCATAAAAGGATAAGTACGATTCATAAATAAAAACGAAAATAAACTTAAGATTATGAAAGATCTCAACCGTACCTACAACATTAATGAAGACGAAATACCTCAAAACCCAACTCTTCAATCTCCTTTGAAGAGAGATGAAGAGTTTGAGAGGAGAGGGAGGTAGAGAGAGAAGTTCCTAGGGCTGAGAATGAAAGATATCCTCTCAAAATGAGGTTAAAAACTATTTATAGTCCCAAACATTCGGGATACAAAAGTCTAAACTACCCCTGAAATGTCCAACAGTCGGGCAAAAAAATGCAGAAATTTGGGAATGTCTACCGGTAGACATTGAATGTCTACCGGTAGACATTGGTCGTTTCAGAATGATGCAAAATGGTGTCCTCACTGATCTGGAATTGAACCGGTAGACATTGAATGTCTACCGGTAGACATTGTGTCTGCCAGCCTTCCACAGCAGCTCATGTCAGCTCATGTCAGGCTTTGTTCCGGGGCTTCCACGACAATCCCCAAGCTCCGGAATCGCTCCGATTGGAGCCCTCGGATCACCGAACGTTGTTGGAGCGAAACTTGGCTTTTATCAAGCCTTATTCACACGGAAAACCTGTAATCACTAAAAACGCACCTTTCGCGCAATATCAAACAAAAACAAAGAGTTATGCGCGTGAGCGTGACAAAAATGAGCGAGATAAGCCCGATTATTTACACTATTGAGGGCTTATCACACCCCCCAACTTGGACTTTGCTAGTCCCTAGCAAAACTAAAATAAAAATATATAACTAAAGCTATGCAATTTTCCCCTAAAATAAGATACGACATTTATGCTCAACAAAGGATACGGCAAGAGTTCACAATCAACACCCCTTCAAACTCAATCACATGCAACCCACGCACATGCATACAATGAACTAAGGTGAACAAATTATGCCAACGGCCAAGTAACATACTTCCACCTTGAATTTCAATTTCAGGACTCAAAAGAGCATACATCGAAATGAACTTGCACAAAGTAATAAACTATAGCATCCCATGATAAGCGCTAGCAAGAATTGCAATAGCAAGAGACAAAAAGCTATGCATGCTAATCAAAAGAGCGCCGACAAAGAGAGTTAAGTAATTATTCACAACAAACAAAGTCAACAGAAATTTCATACTAGATTGGCATTAAATATCGATCATGCATCAAAAGGAGTTAGACGAGCGTACATTAGGATCAACTAAGGACTTTAGTAGCTTATAATGACCTTGGTGCCAAGAAAAGGGAAACAAAAGGGGTAGCGGCCATAACTTTGCTTGGTTTCAACTACCCTTGGCCACTACCATCCCCTAGATTACCCAAGGCACGGCCACATGTATCGGCCAATCACCAAACAAAGTTATGAAGAAGAAATAAAGAAAATCTACTAGATTAATCCTACTAAACTACTACCACCGACTCCACCACACTGTCGTCCTCAACCGGCTCCTCGCGGTATTTAGCCTCGTGCTCTCCCTTCTCATCGAACTCCTTCTCATCTGGAATGTATGCTAGCCCGGATGTCTAACCAAGTCTCTCATCATAGTATTCAACTCTCTTTCGAATTCGATTTTGCTCTTTCATAGCATTTCTTTGATTTTTCTTTGAGGAATAGGGTCATTTGAGGTGAGATTTGTAGTAAGAGAGATTGAGGGTCCAATTTCGAGAGCTTTGGAGAGGGAGATGAAAATTTGGGGTTTTAGCTTTTGAAGTGGGAGAGGAGAGATAGGGAATCATGTATCAATTCTTCGCCCTTTTGCAACCCAACCACTTCTATCACATTCACACCACCCCCAAACCTCCTTGAATCATTGAAAATCAATTTCACACAACCCTCCAAACATCCGGTTACCTAAGTTTGAACAAAAATGGAGACTCGGACAATGGTTCAACAATTTAGGACAAGGGGACACATTTGTGGTTTTATCATGCAAAAATTGCCTTGTATCATTTCCTACGTACGCCAACCAACTCCAATATGATGCATAAAAGATATCTAAACTACTCAAGTATGAACAAACGGATATTATTTACGCAAGTGCGGAAATAGAGACAAACAAGCATGGGATGCTTTAAAATGAACTTCAACTCTAAGCGATGCATACTACTTGACACACCTTGGAGCTCAATTTGTTCAACAAAGTTCACGTATATGCATGCAACATGGATTCAACACATAATCAAATTCGACGGGGTGCACGACTCTTGCCATTATTAGGAAAAATTGAGCATAATCTAAGTATCTAGCACTTGAATTCACTAATTATAAGGGAAAATTGCACAAAAATTTAAAATTTTTCTATGCAATACCGAGAACGAAATAAACTTAAAGCATAAACCATCCCCCAACTTGAAATATGCAGTGTCCTCAATGCAAAAAGACAAAAAAAGTAAGGAGAGGGATAGAACAAAAGTACCAACGGGGTGGAATGTCAACCACCCTATACCTCGACCAAGTTGGAGGATTTGCGTCCAAATCACCGTCCGTCTTTAGCAAGGCTTCCAAAACTCATTCCTGCAATCAGGCTTAAGAACCAACCACGAAACGGGAGACAAAAGACATTAGTACCGCCGGCTCGTGATAGCCCGGCACACAAATTATTATTAACAAGTATTGAAACCACCGAATCGTCACGTGATTAGACGGGTACTACTTTTCTTCCCGTGTCTCGCTTAAGGCGTCGCAGAGCAAGTCATACAACATCTTAGGCTCGACACAGGTGGCTATACCGGACCACAAAAGTAAAATGGAAAAGGAGAGAGCGAGAGAGAGAGAAAGAGAGAGGGAGTGTATGTGTGTTCAGCCACATGTGGATTTCGAACATTGATTGTGCCCTTAAGAGCTATTACCATGAGCACATCACTCCACTCCAAAATCTTGATAAAAAATTGGACTCGGCCATGCCATAAAAAGAGATACTTGGAGTAAAGTAATTGCCGAATTTGTTTAAAAAACGTAAGTTCCACCAAGTGCGTAGTCCAGACTAGATTGATTTTCAGACTGTTGACAAAATCTACAATGTAAGGATGGTAAACTAAATTAAAATCATCAACACCAAGAAAATCAACTACTTCAACTTCAACAAAATCGTGCCATGGTAGAGACTTAATAGAAGTTCGGGCAACATCTACAAGATTCTCCAAAGTAGGAGACCGATTCTTGGACTCATTTGCATCCTCTGGCTCTTCTAACAAAGAGTACAAGTAATTCACCTCCAGTGAGTTAAGAAAATTTGCCTCTTCAGCGGTAAGACATTCATCCAATAGGTCGTCACACAGAGGGGAAAATACTTGGTCTATCATGCTCATCACAATATATAATAACGAAAATTAGGAAGGAGAAAAGAAAAAAAAAAAATGGATACTTACAGTGGGCGTAAAACGATACCTCCAAGTTAGCTACCAATTGAGTCCCCGGCAACGGCGCCAAAAATGCTTGCGACCTTAATGTGTGCCGTAGTAAAGAGTGCCCCAAGCTTAGGGCTAGGTCGGTCGTAGCATAATAAACTCGGAAGTTCGAGGTCGAATCCACAGGGAGCCAATGGAGCTAGGCCGGAGGTTTGATTTACGAAGGGTTTTTAGCGTTAGGACCGCCAACCTTTAGATTTGGCGTTGAGACGGCCAACTTTTGAGTGGTGGAATTCTCTCTACCTCCTACTTAATTGAAAACGAAGATTGACTAGAAATTAAAAGCGGCAAGGTCTAAGGGTTCATTCCGCCCATAACTTAGGCCGTTCAATGCTTCTCTTTGATAACTCAAGTGAGAGTCATTGTCATTTGATCTCACTCGGAAGATTTAACCATGAAAACCAAGTTTAACTCATACAACGGGGTTTGAAAATGGAAAGGAACTCATTTAGGCATTTTATCAAACACATAGAGTGCCATGGTTCTAAGCATTGGGTGTGCCAAGGAGACTTGTCTACACCCAATCAAAGAAGTTAACAACCCTAAGTTTAGACCAAAGATTAGAGTTCAACAAGTTCTTTGAGGCATTTTGGCAAACACCTAGAGTGACATAGCTCCAAGCATTACATGTGGCAAGAGATCAAGTCCTTGCCTACACATAATCAAAGAGGTTAACAACCCTAGGTTTTGTAACATAAAAATGAACTTAATCCATTCACAAACCACATTAAGCACAAGAAATAAGAGAAGCCATTAAACTACCCAAATCACAGGGTAGAAATCACCCCAAGAC
Organism: Rhododendron griersonianum; assembly: GCA_018127125.1. Classification (NCBI taxonomy): domain Eukaryota; kingdom Viridiplantae; phylum Streptophyta; class Magnoliopsida; order Ericales; family Ericaceae; genus Rhododendron; species Rhododendron griersonianum. The sequence goes on from CM030800.1 coordinate 29,892,354, forward strand.
CAAGCCTTGATCACTACTCAAACATAGAACAAGAACAAAGAACAAGCATAAAAGGATAAGTACGATTCATAAATAAAAACGAAAATAAACTTAAGATTATGAAAGATCTCAACCGTACCTACAACATTAATGAAGACGAAATACCTCAAAACCCAACTCTTCAATCTCCTTTGAAGAGAGATGAAGAGTTTGAGAGGAGATGGAGGTAGAGAGAGAAGTTCCTAGGGCTGAGAATGAAAGATATCCTCTCAAAATGAGGTTAAAAACTATTTATAGTCCCAAACATTCGGGATACAAAAGTCTAAACTACCCCTGAAATGTCCAACAGTCGGGCAAAAAAAATGCAGAAATTTGGGAATGTCTACCGGTAGACATTGAATGTCTACCGGTAGACATTGGTCGTTTCAGAATGATGCAAAATGGTGTCCTCACTGATCTGGAATTGAACCGGTAGACATTGAATGTCTACCGGTAGACATTGTGTCTGCCAGCCTTCCACAGCAGCTCATGTCAGCTCATGTCAGGCTTTGTTCCGGGGCTTCCACGACAATCCCCAAGCTCCGGAATCGCTCCGATTGGAGCCCTCGGATCACCGAACGTTGTTGGAGCGAAACTTGGCTTTTATCAAGCCTTATTCACACGGAAAACCTGTAATCACTAAAAATGCACATTTCGCGCAATATCAAACAAAAACAAAGAGTTATGCGCGTGAGCGTGGCAAAAATGAGCGAGATAAGCCCGATTATTTACACTATTGAGGGCTTATCAGGTGACTTTCGAAATTTTCAACTCAGTTAGAGCTAAAGCAAGCTCTTGGTCTACCATCAAGTTTTCTGCCCAGAATCGTCAGATTTGTGATACTTGGTTGTTGGACTCTAGTATTTTTGCACTTAACAATTCTGTGCATGTTTTAGTTTTCTTAAGCCGGCTGTTGGCTTTGTTGCTTTCATTGTTTTGGGGAAATGCCCCTTTGTTCTTTTGTAGCTTTTTTCGCTTTTGGTGGTTTAATAAAATTTGCTTACCAAAAAAAAAAAAAACAGGAGGGGGAAGAAGAGACTAAGGTAGTCCTTGTTGAGAAAAAAAAAATTCAAATTGACAATTTTGCCCCTAAGAAATGGTCACGTGACTCGCACATGGGCTTCCTTTTATACAAAAGTAACCACCGTTATTGATTGGGCTAAATCGATATGCATGTATCTATAATTTAAAGGTTAAAATTAATTGAGCCAACTGAAAGTGAAGGGACCAAACTGAGTTGGAATATAATTTTTTTTATCGGCAAGTTGGAATATAATTACAGACTTTGTAATGCCACTTCCTCTGTATATATACATCAGAATTCTCTCTATAGATCATCACTTGCTCTTAGTAGGGTACTTGAAATTTGAGAGAATAATTTGCTAGGATGTCAAAGTTGTTGATTTGCACTAGTATTTTTATGTTGGTGTTGATTTCATGTGGGAGAAATACAACTGCAAGGCCTGGTCTGAAGCCAATTGGGATTGCCAGAGAAGCACTAGAAGTGCATTTCAGAAGAGTAGCGGAGGAAAATCCCGACAGGTTGCCTAAAATTCAGCCTGAACGTACCGCACCAGCTGGACCTGATCAACATCACCACGTTTAGGCAATTGGAGTACTCGTTATTGACTTGTATCCAGTCATATATGAATATTATCAGGCCCATGATCCTAATTAACTAAGGCCTTTATAGTTTGCAGTTAATGCATGTGTCAGCATGTGCATGTGCATTGCTCTCTCTCTCTCTCTCTCTCTCTCTCTCTCTTATATATATATATATATATATATATATATATATATATATGTTAGGATGGAGATATACCATACTCATGGTATATAAAAAGAGCAATCCGACGCACACTATACCAAGTTACCAACTACACTTTTAAGTGTTACTATGAGACTCTAAATGAAAAAGAACTTTGTAAGAGAAGTAAACAAATTATTAAATGCCTTATATATAGATGGAAAATTGTTCTTCATCAAGAGCCATCAAATCTTTCAAACTGATCCAATTCTCTTAATTTGGATCTGTTTGTTAGAGTGAAAATAATAGAAAATGAAAGAAAGAGAAGAAGGGAAAAAAAAAAGAGATACTTTTTTGGTGTTTGATTAACATAAAAATGGTAGAAAGTGTGAGAAAGTACAACTTATGACATGGTTATATAGCTTTTACTTTCTTGCGAAGAACACAATAATATGTTATTTTCTTGTGAAAGTTGTCACTTCTTATAACGCTTACCATTATGCCAATAATTTTTTCCCTTTTCTACCATAGATCATATGGAGTATATTAAGGGTGAGTTACAAGACTCCCTCAAAACTTTTCTTTTCAATCAAACACGTGGAAGAAAATAAATTTCTTCTTTTATTTTACTTCACTTTCTCTCATTTTTCATTTTTTAGGTAGCATAAATTTCTTTCTCCTTTTCATTTTCATTTTCTAGCATGAATTTCTTTTCTCGCTTTTTTTGTTCTTTTTTCCTTTTTTTACCCGTACGTTGAGATTAAGCTAAAGTTTTGTACTTATACCAAGAGAGACAAAGGATCCACGTACAGATGAGCAACTATTCCAACCACGAGGCTTGTTAGCCAACTGGCCATCCGATCTTAATTACAACACTTTTTCTAGGATTACCAAACTAAAAAATATGCCTGATTAAAACTTTTCGCCAAGAAAAATTCAGTGAGGGAAGAACATGTGACAAATGAAAAAGAGTGACTATTGTCTTCACATTGCCTCTCCTTTACCATGAATCTTAGATGAAGGGAAAAAACCCCGTAAAATTACGTATTTTCTTTAAGTCATCCGCGCTGGATGACAAGTATATATGAACGGGAAAAAAATGTACAATATACGTAGTTTCTTTAAGTCATCCACGTTGGATGACAAGTTTTTGAGATAACAAAGTGTCGATATTATGAATCAATTTACTGAATGTTGCAGCTGGTAACGCTTTGGTGAACAAATTTGCAACGTTATAACTTGAACTTCTATGTTGGACATCAATATCCACTCTCCAAGACTTCACGAGGAATTTTGGTGATATGTAAAGAAGAATTTTGGCGAAAATGCGCTTAATTCATTCGCATATGCAAATGATTTAACCTGATCTCTTGATTTGCCTTATGCATGCAACATTATTCTCATATACACAATCTATCCCAAAATAATAGTCTTCTATGAAAAGATGTGTGTAAAATTTGGATCAACAATTAAAGTACTTCTGTACATGATTTTTCGAGTTTCTTCGCACCAAATTAAAGATCTTTATAAGTTCTTCAATTTAATGTAGAAAAATTCAAAAAATTATGAAGGGAAATACTTTTGATCCAAATCTACATGTCTTTTTGTTGGAGACTATCAAAATGGGACGGAGGGAATATATAACATTATGGCCATCTTTGAACATAGTTCATTTCTTTCTCGAATACGCTCAATCATAGACCTTAACGAAATGCAGTTCTGATTCGCCTCATGGAAGATGAGAATTTGACAGTGATTAGAAGAAGTGACGGCTACTTAATGTTTGTTTCATAGAATGGAAAATAAGTTTACCACATTGGAAGGGACTAGTGGTAATCTATGATAAGGTTAAGGTCCCAGGCTTCTTCGGGGAACAGCTGGTAACGGCTGCCGGATAGGCGGAAGCACTAAGCCTGGAATCACGGCCGTTCTAAGTTCCGGGGTTGGGTCAGATAGGACCAGACCAAATCGGATCTGATCCATAAGTATCATGTTTGTGAGTGGGCTTTATGCAGATCAAACAAATAGCCGGCATCAGCGTACGTAACTGGTTAAGTGGGAGATGGGCTGCTAATAATTGTTTTTCTGTGAAGTCGGTTTATGATAGATGGGAACAAATGAGATTCTCAACCAATCGGATGATGGATTCAATCTGGACTAATATTTGCCCACCTAAGGTGGAAATTTTTTCGTGGCAAGCTCTTCAGGATAGAGTGGCTACGAGATCGGTTCTCCTCCTCAGAAATTTGATTCCGGAGAGTCAATTGATTTTGTTCCCTTTCTGTTCAGTTCATATAGAAACTCCGGAGCATCTTTTCCTCCACTGTCATTTTTCTTGGGATGTTTGGTCTTTGATGATAGACTGGTGGCATGGTTGTTGGGTGTGCCCTGCCTCTCTGCTAGAGCTGTTTACATGGTGGCTAGATAGTGGTTTCAAAAATCTGGAAAATTTTTTGTGGGAAACAACATTCCATGCTACAATTTGGTCCGTTTGGTTGGCTCGGAATGATATTGTCTTCAACAATGCTTCTTGGCGAGTGGAGGATCTTAGGGAACTAATTAAAACCAAAGTAGCAATATGGGTTAAGGTGAAGTTCGATATTAAGGTGCACTCGGTGGAGGATTTCAAGGACTATCTTGATGGAATGAGGAAGGAGAAAGTGTAACTTGATCTAAGGGTTGGTGTGATCCAATTTTCTGTTGGATGGTCCAATGTTGTTATTTTCTTTTTCCCGTTTTGTTTTCTTCACTCGATAAGCGTTTGTGCTTAATGAGTTCCTCTCTCGATGTACCCTTTTCAAGTCAATAAAATCTTCGTTTTGCCGAGAAAAAAAAAGTGTGAGATTTTCATGATCTATTTGAGAAGATAAGTCCACGATAGTCATTAATCCTCGAGAATAACACGAAATGTATAGGATTCAATTATGATGTCTTAAAGTTGGAGCCAAACTGTATCGTGGCAAGAATTCGACAGAGACTACAATGTCAAGCCGAGTGTCTTTAGCAATATACATAAGAGCACCAATTGCTCTTAATTATGCACTTCTGGATTGAGGAGCTCTTAATTATCTTCTTGAGAATGATATAGATTTTTTCTTTTTTTCTTTTTTTTTTTGGGTAACTTAAGATTTTATTATATGCTATAAGCAACCAATAACATGATCACAAGGGGCATACCCCAAATTAAAACAAAGCCATACACAGCAAATCCTATCTAAGTTGACTTACAACTAGACAGGAAAGCAAAGACGACGCAAGAACCATGCATCCAAACACATCAAAACAAGGCACAAGCTTAAGACCTAACAATAAAGGTTTTATGCAGAATCCCACAACGGTTACAGAGTAACCTATTCTCAACTGAACGCTTCATTTTCCATGAGGAAATGCAGATTCTAAGATCAGAAGCAGCTCGAGAAATAACCGCATGAGAATCAAGACAAACACGCTTGAAGTTCCTCCTATTCCTTTGCATGATCCATAGATGATATACAGCTGCAGCCACAGACAATTTAAAGAGAAAATGATAAGGATCAGGGACAGAGCCAGGATTTCCTAAACGCAGGGGCCAGACTATGAATAACAAGATTTTGAAATTTTAAGATTCGAAAATCTAATAGTTTGTTTGGTTTAGATTTTGAGGGAGATTTTTTGGATAATCAATGGTGAGAGATAGAAAGATAAATGAGATTAATAATTGAAAAAAAAAACTTATGAGAGACCATGAGCAGAGAGAAACTGAGTTTTGAGATCCAAAACGAACACATTCTTAAGCATTTAAATATCTAAATAACACCCAATACAAAATATAATTCTTAACAAATAAAAAAATTACTAATATTAATATTAGAATTTGAAGGGAAAAAAAATCCTAAACAACGCAGGGACCGTGGCCCTCATATACCCACAAGTAGCTCCGTCTTTGATATAGATCTTTGTTTTTGTTTTTTTTTTTAACGGCATGATATAGATCTTTGTTCACATCAAACGATTGAATAATATAGATCGAACTAGTCAATGATCATGTCTTTTATCATGCCGTTCAAAAAAAAAAATAGACTGTGGTATCACCAAGGAAATTTTGATGTGTTCGGGACGAACCAAATTTTGTCCCAAACTCATCCTTTAGACAGTTTGTAGTTTTTGTTTTTAATTTTTGGTTAGTTTCTAATGAGTTCCTACAAGAATTTTGACATAGACATCACAACAATAATATCAAATTCATAGTGTAATTAATTCCTTTTATAAAAATACATGGACAAACTGGATCAATAATTATTGGTATATATCCATCTTTTATTAAATACTCACTTGGGCATTAGCCCAAATGGAGACTTTTGTAGCTTGATATAATAAACGTCGACCTTGGAATTTGACTATATATTATATAGTCATGTCATGTTCTTCATGGATTTCATATTCATTTCACTATCCAGTAATTCATTTTAATAAGTAGTGACTCGGCCGACAAGATGCATATCCAAACATGCATTCATTAAGATATCTAAAAATCCAAAATGTAACGGTTAAAAGATAATGATTTCAATCATCAAAGTGGGTCGTGCATTGACCCACACACAAAAGACATGATCCTTTAGTAAGCGGCGAGGATTCTATTTCTTTTTTTATATTCCCTTTGCTGGGGTGGGAGGGCCGGCGGTGATGCGTTTGTCAGCATCTACAAGGAGAAACTGACACCGACAATATTTAGGATTTTAAAGTGTTGGAGGAGAGAGTACTAATGCTTTGAGTGCCCTTGGGCCGGGCACCGCCACATGGTGTCTGAGGTCAATCTTCACCACCTCACACTTGCATAAGAGCCGTACAGTTTATCGTAGGGCCCATGTAATGTATGGCGGTAAAAGGCTCTCAAACACTATGCACGTGGCGGTGCCTCAGGAGAATTGAATAATTTTTCGTGGAGAAGGATATTGGATAGCTTTCTTTTTCATAGGTACTATGTATAATAATAAAAGTTGTTTTAGGCGAACTCTACAAGATACGGTTCATTTAAACCTAATAAACCTTCACCACCACATGGTGTCTGAGGTCAATCTTCACCACCTCACACTTGCATAAGAGCCGTACACTTTATCGTAGGGCCCATGTAATGTATGGCGGTAAAAGGCTCTCGAACACTATGCACGTGGCGGTGTCCCAAGAGAATTGAATAATTTTTCGTGGAGGAGGATATTGGATAGCTTTCTTTTTCATAGGTACTATGTATAATAATAAAAGTTGTTTTAGGCGAACTTTACAAGATACGGCTCATTTAAACCTAATAAACCTTCTTTTATCCACATTCATCAGAAGTGACAAGATATAGCAATTCCATGACTAGATTGACATTCATGCGCACGTGAAAAGGGCCGAATCAAAGATTCTGCCTTGGACGAGTTTAAACAAGGACCAAAAGAGAGAAAAATAAAATAAAGAAAGAAAGAAAGAAATTGTTTTCGAAAATGACAAGAAATTCTGAACTGGACAAAAATTATAAGGGCGAAAGGAGTACTTTTCGCCAATGAGCTCTAACCCAGTGGGCATCACCTGGTTCTCCCCATGTGTGAGGCCAGGGTTTGAGCCCCGTCATGAACGTTTGAGATTTAGGATTATGAATAGCCTCTGAAACTTACTGTAAACTCTACGAACTCCCCACTAACCTGCTAATGCATACAATATTGTTTGGGGGCTGTGGAGTATTCATACGCCTACGTTGTAGAAGCCTACCTTTGGTTATATCTTGAATACAACCACACAATCGTTGGGTTAATTGCCCTTGTCGCATAATAATGGAAAGGAGTACTTTTCATAAGCCTACGTTGCAGAAGCCTACCTTTGGTTGTATCTTGAATACAACCACACAATCGTTGAGTCAATTGCCCTTGTTGCATAATAATGTCACTTGACAAAGTAGTTTAGGTATGTATTCTTTTCCATCTCCGTACAGTTACCGGCAGGGGTGGAGTGGAGTCAGGCTTGCAAGTGTTTGGCTTATACATATAGTGAATTTCGCCGATCCGGCTTTTACAATCGAACCAATTCGGCTGTCAGCAATCTCTGGTCTGGCTATTGATTGATCTCTATACCTACCCTACCTGATTCCCAGCTATAGTTCTAGGCAACATGATAGGGCATATTCATTTTTTAGAGTTGACCATCTATAGCAGTACGAAAATCTTACCTATTTGTGTTACTCTTATGTGGGTGAGTGCTACCTAGAGAAGCTATGCGGCTTTTGTGATGGAATACAAACTTGAATTATGTAATTCTAATTTCGCCAGAGTAAAACATGTTGGTGATGAATTTGTTTACCTTTTGTCTCACCAGAGTTCTACTTACTTCAGACTTAACTTATGATTGTCTAGACTCTAGAGCACCCTAATTGAGAAGTGCTATCGGCCTCCACCACGGGGTCGACCCTTTATCCAAGTTTAGGAAGCGACTATCACCAACATTCTGAGGCAAGCTATATCCAAAGGCCGCAAAAGGGTTGCATTCATCAAGTACATAAAACGTTGGAGACAAATAGGGGTGATCTGATACTGGATGGAGATGATATTGCTTTTGCTAGCTTCAAGCTGGAAGGAGAGGCCAGTCATTGGTGGGAATTACGGCTAGGAGCACAAATGCAGTGACGACAATGACCTGAAATAGTTCGAGATGCTCTTCTTGGGAAAATATTTCCCGACTTCTATTTAGCAGGCAATTAATATCCAGAACCAGAAGAAAGGAGGGATGATTGTGACCCAGTATATGTCACGAGGAACTGTCACGCCAGGCCTCTACAATTGCTCTTGGTGAGGATTCTAAGAGCCTATTCTGGCTCAATTGGAGAAATTATCAATATTGATGAATGAGAGGGTGTTAACGGAGTCTCGAAAAGTATGAAAACAACGAAGGAAAGTAAACTCAGCAACCGGGATCCATTGACATAATAGTTCGCACCTCAAAAATCGAAATTCCTTTTAGTTTCCCCAAGGATGCGCAGCCTACTATGTCCTGTTGGAAAAACCGGCTGCTGCAAATTCTGAAACTGTTGGCGAAAACTCCACAAATGCTGAAATGACACTTCGAGTCACGACTATGTCGCTTTCCTAAATACAGTATTTGCCCCCACCAAATGGTATGCAAAGGGTTATAGCAAATATGCCTTCAAGATAAATCGAAGCCTGAACTCGAAATTCTACGCCTATCAAAAAAAAAAAAAACTCGAAATTCTACCGTTTGCGTTTGCACTAACGAAACGGACAGAATACCTGTTGTACGAATATAAGAACCGAGAACCACTGAATTCTACCGTTTGCGTTTGCACTAACAAAACGGATAGAATACCTGCTGTACGAATATAAGAACCGAAAACTACTGAATTCTATTTTCTGCGGCAAAACAGAATGCTGAATGAATGCTATGAAATATAGAGAGAGAGATGTGGGAGAAATTCAACATATGTGTATGTATGAGTGTCAAGATTTTGTCAAGTAGTAGTCTATTTATATGCCACTATGCACCAATTGTGAAAAGGTACGCACCCGATCTAGTCTGACCGTTGGATCAGATCATACGGTCTAGTTCGACCAGTCACACTGAACTGGTGTACTGTTTCATTCACACCCAATCGGATTTGATCCAATCCGTTGGATCGTGCCCATTCCTCGTTGGCTCAAGTTGGTTGCGCACCCGATCGGGTCTAGTTTGACCAGTCACACCGAACTGGCTCAAGTTAGTGCAAAGTGCGCCGCTGAAGCGCCACAGCCCATGCCGCGCGCGCGTGTGGGTGTGTACCGACTCCGCCGGTATGGTAGGGCGGCACCACACTAAATCATTATTTAACCATATTAGGAATGTTCCCTAATATATACCACTCCAACATCTCTCAACTAACCAATGTGGGACAAGGCTCACAAAGAGGAAAAACAAGCATTATAAGGAAACAAGAAAATTTTACAAAACCAAAACGATTGACTCTTTTATTTTGAAAATCTCTAACATGTCCTACGTGGGGATCATACGCTCCTACAAATAGATACCACTTCAATAGTTCCTTCCTTGCCTGTTTCAGTAGCAACCACAATGGCAGCAAAAGAATAAGAGGACGGCCACGGCATTGCTTTAATTTCTCAATCTCTTCTTTATACAAAGTGTGTAAATTACAGGGCACGAGCAATGAGAGCGAGGGTTGCGCTACTTCTTACTAGTCCCTGCTCCTATAATTACAAACCAAAATTCTGGAACGTCAATATCGATGTTCGTTGATATATATACATGGTTCGACGTCAATGGATACATGACTGTGTCAATAGTACTAATATCCATGTACTAATACTATGATCATTAATTTTATGTTTTACGACTATTTTTTTTTTTTATCAGTATGTTTTAAGACTATGCCACCACATAATATTTTACTAATTAGCATAATAAGATGACTAGACGTACAGGAGCACCACAGGCTTAGGTGCTTAAGTGGGGACAAATATCAAAGAGACTGCAATTTAATTAAGGTTTAGGATTATGTTCAAAAAAAAAAATAAGGTTTAGGATTTACATCAAAAAAAGCAGATCCACTTTAGATAGAGAGACAACATACCATGTCAAAAAATTTGTCAGCTTCTAGGCGCCATAGCATTATCATGTGTGTATATCTATATCAATCTTCCTACATGTACTTTACAAAGATCTGTATTCTTGGTGATCACTTGCCCACTCTTTTTTTTTTTTTGGGGTAACGCAGCGTGTTTCAGACCAGCTTGCGCGTACCTCGGACTAATCTATACTGCCCTTTCTTCCACCGTCGTTTCACACGCTTACGCATGAGGCCGGGTGAGGTGGTTCCAAGAGGTTCTCGTAAGGAGAATCGAACTTGAAACATTAGGTGGGAGCTAGCAAACTATTAAGTCACACGTACCATTCGGCCAATTCCTTGGGGTTAGACTTGCGCACTTGCGTCCAGATTATATAAATAGGGCTATTGTACTTGATATGCTTCTTCAATTATCGTACTATTGCCAAAACTAGTTGCTTCCTCTTTCGGTAGTTTCCTTGTCAAATTAGATGTCGAAAACCACCACCATCACAGTTTCAAAATTGCTCCTGTTCATTTTGTTTTCCCATTTGATAATTTCGAGAGGCGCTAGTCACAGTGGGATTCAGACTGCGCGAAAGATAATAGATAGCAGACGCAATTTGCGAGAATTAGGGTTGGATTTCGGTAACGAGACGACGTATACTAGTAGAAGGAAAATGGTGGATAAGGATAGAGCCGCACCGGGCGGCCCGGACCCTCAGCATCACGAGGAACCTCCATCATTGTCGTAGATATGATCCTCAACGTCTTCCATGCAAAAAAAAAAAAAACCAGTTACCGTTACTGTTGGTCGTTTTCCACTATTTCGAATGCTCTAATTTGCCGCTGCTAAAAACTGCTCTCTCATTAGGCTTCGTTGAGACTACTGGCCTTCCAATCCTCAGTTTCTTCTCCATTTCTTGCACTGGACCCTCTCACCCCCAAAATTACTATTCCCTGTCCTAATCCAACTTCACTGTTTGTTTGACAAGAACCTTGTACTAAATAGCTTTGATCTATCAAGAAAATGGGCATGTTAGATGTTTCTTTTCAAGTTCAATAGTGCGAATTGTAATTCACTCGCTTCTAACATCTGACAACAACAAGTGACCTAATGAGTTCACTACAGATACTCTTTGTATCGAAACATAAATTGCCAACAGGCTCTAGCCCAAATGACACTTCCTTGACTCTTCCAACTGGGAGGTCTTGGGTTTAAACCTCGCTTTAGGCGAGGAAGTGTTGAAACATAAATTTGCAAAATTTCTGAGCAGAGTCAGACTCAGGGAAACCCCTCCTCTAGAATCAAGGTTGAAAAAATGGAAATTGTCGAAATACCAAAAAAGGGATACATAATGCTATTAGAGTAACTCATTGCAGGAAGAAATACAGAATACTAGAGAGGCTATGCGAATTGATTTCTTAAACCACCTAAACCGCCAAGAAAATGCAACTCGCGAGTTTGAAATTCAGATTGATAGAAAAATAAACCTTATTGTTATCGGTCATAAACCGCCTAGCTGCAAGCCACTCTGCATCCCACCACACACTTCCGAGGGCTCCTAGTGCACAACTTACAATAAAGAGAAAAATAAACCTTATTGTTATCGGTGTTCTCTAATTTTCATCTTTCGTCGCTTTGAAGAATAGAAACGGAATTGATTTCACCCCTTGATAGGTGAAAAAGTGAGCCAATGAAACAGTGACATGTACAATTCACAAGAACAGAGATAAGACAAAGTGAGTGAATGGTAAAAAGGTAGTGTGAAAATCAGTACCTAGCATAAAAGCGTTCCAAGACTTACAATCGGGGAAAAAAATATGGTAGGACAAAAGGCATCTCGTCTAAGTAGTCATTTTTATCGTAGTCATTCACCTACTCCAACCATAATACAGCCATTTTCACCGCAAGGAGATGACAACAGAAACAGGAAATTCCAAGGAGCTGCATAAAAAACTAAGAACAATAGAAGTCATGATTTTGTAGCCGAGATAACAGCAAATGCAAACACAAAAGGGCGAAAGATCCTACACGGTTTCACCTTCGGAAAGCCTTAAGGCGGTCATTAGGGTCGATCTCCCTCGTGGAAAGCCTTGAGGGGGTCGTTAGGGTCAATCGCCGCTATGAGGGGAAGATCTACCTTTAGAGTTTCTAGACTCAAACCAGCATCGCTCAATTTCTTGATCACTTCCTCGAACACAATCCTGTTTCCGCTCTCAGTGAGATGCAAACCATCTCTGCAGCCAAAATAGTGCAAAAATCAACATAAATCACCATCACAAGCTAATATGGTCATACATGGAAGAAACACTAGTAAAGGAATGTTTATGATGGTATCAAACTAGTAGATATAATAATTGCCCTCAGTCCTATAGTCGTCTCTTCGTGAATTCTATCTTACAATGATACGTCTACTGCATTAAAATTCAAAGGCTAGCTTTGAGCCTTGCCCCAATTGTCACGTAGAGGCAACAACTGCACGACCTGTCATCTTGGCAAGAATCCTTTTCAAAACCCGGGGCCTATGTGTTTTCAAAATCGGGATGGGGTGTCCATCCGACAAAACGACAAATCGACTGACTTAGGCAAGTAGGCATAGTAAATTAGATAATGACCCCATGACAAATCGGCCGATCCGAGCTGTCCATCCGACGCGTGTAAGGTGCCCGATCTAAACACCCCATTTTCGTATATATATGCATGTGTGCACTTGAAAAATATGAATCAAACTTTTATTTTTCGGTGTTTGGTTAGCACTTGAAAAATATGAATGAATAATGAGTACTGCTATGTACACCGACGGAATCCCCACTGTGTATTTTAGAATTTTTGGACGGCTCGGATCGGCCGTCCGGTGGCCGGAGACGGCCGGCCGCGGCCGTCGGTACGATTTCGGTGTGCGCCGGTCGGTCCTCATATCTTTACTAAGAATGGACTGGATCCGACCCCAAGGATATTTGGTGGACACAGAGACAAAATGATGACACTTGAATTTTTTATTTATTATTTTTGTCAAACGGAATTTCAACTGACGCTTGAATGCCTTAATTAGTTAATTAAAAGCTGCAGCAAATGCATTCATACGCCAGCTGCCTTGTAGGGAACTGACTTTTCAGACATAGGAAAGAGGAGCCCGACTAGAGAAACTTTTAGGTATACCCGGGATACCAAGCCCCATGATTTTCTATCCGGTCCGTTTCTTATTTTTTGGTTATTTTTCAATTACATTTAGATGATCAATTTCGTTCATTTTGTAGAGTTCGGCGAGAACCTTAATCATACCAAAAATTGTGTTCATCGGATTTTATTTGATATATGATCGGCACACATGAAAATTGAAGAAAACCAAAACTGAGTTAAAAAACACACGAATTAAAAACCAGTTTTGCTTTTTTTGCGATTTTCACATGTGCCGATCATGTATCAAATAAAGTCCGAAGAACACAATTTTTGATATGCTTAAGATTCTCGCTGAACTCTACAAAATGAACTGAGCCAATCATCCAAATGTGATCGAAAATGGCCGGAAAATGAGAAACGGACCAGAGGGGATATCATGGGGCTTGGTTTCCCCGGTATACCTAAAAGTTTCTCGCCCGACTATGGCTAAACAATTGTAATAGTATTTTTGACCAACCAGAAAATGCAGATATTATATATAAGAAAATAGTACAATAAAAACGGTCACTATTGGTCCCAAAATACAAGAAATAAAAAACGAAAATAACTAAACAAAACAACAAGAAATAAAAAGTCGCATGGAACCAAACGCCGAACCTAGACCCATGCATCAATCACACTCGTGAAGGTGAATGGAGAGACCAAGGGAAGAGGTAATGTATGGGAAGAGCAACTCTCGAGATAACCAGCTGCACCAACTTAAGCTCGTGCCACCGTAGATTGAAGGGTTGAACGCCTTCGAACCGCTCATGTCCCAAATCCAGTTCCAAAGATCTGGCACCTAAGTCCAAAAATGATGGGGATCAGAGAATGGGAGATCTACCCTCCCTACGGAGAGAGTCTCAACCATCTCGCATCCATCGAGGTGAGAGCGTAGGAGGAAGAGAGAAGAACATGGGAGAAAAGAGATGGAAGAAGCCGATTGGGGAAGAGGAAATCGGAAAAGGGCGCGGCTGAAGAAAAAAGAAAGAAAGCTCTCTCTAGAGAGAGAAGCTCTCTGCGTCCAACCTACACTTCCAATTGTAGTAGACAAGTAGTATTGTGTGCAACTCATTTCAAGCTTTCACGAAGATGATCAGAGTTTTTAAAATTTGTTTAAAATATATTTTTAAGTGTTCTCATAAAAGTTAGTTTCGAAAAATTGAACGAATTGATCAAGCGAACGTGTAACCCTTTTAAAGTTTAATACAATAAAACATTCACCCCGAAGTTTACGAAAATATCAAGTTACCCTAAAAGTTTACAAAACTATAGATTAACCCGTATGGTTTCGTAAATTACAATAAATCCATCTAACATAGTAAATTAGATAATGACCCCATGCCAACATCTCAAAAAATTAAAGTTTAACCCCAACAGTGTATTCAATTTCCAAAATTACCCCTAGGTTTCCAACATTATGAATTAACCCTTGGAGTTTAATGGAGTAAATTTTTTAAAGTTTAGAAAACTACAACTAAACCCCAAAAGTTCCACAACTTCTAAATCCATAATATGGAGTATCTGTTAACTTCATTTTTTGTGAATTGTTACTTATCAATTTTTTTTGAATATTAATATATTTTTTTTTGTCCGCACTATTAATGTTGATTGACTGTGATGTTACCTAAAACATAGAAAGAACTTATGTTTAGTTAGTGGTTTGTGAACCTAGAAGAGAACACACGAATATTGTTAAAATCTTATTCATAGGTCGGCCCCCATGTTTACAAAATCCTAGTTCCGTCCCTGACTAGTTGGAGACATCAAGGATTGGTATCATCCCTGATGAGCAAACTATACCTCCATACGATACGTGCTTCGGGAAGCCAGGGGATGATAATTAAGTTTGAGACGAAATTGAAAAATTTTGGTTGCATCGACCGAGAGTTGTTTTAAAAAGTAGGGCAAGCTAGTGTTTATATAAATGCCTATAGATACACGGTTCCAAAGCTTCTACTAATAAGTAAGCAACGGATTACAAATTTGTGAATATATCTTTGTTATCTTTTTTTTTATTTTTTTACGATAAACTAGATAAAATTTAAAC